>JAREIS010000079.1:0-600000 GCA_030060385.1 Muscicapa striata striata
GGGCCAGCAGCGGGGCCTGTGGGCTGTGGCAGCAGGTGGTGGCACCATGTCACACCGGCCGTGAGCTCCCCTTGGCAGGAAAGGGAATAAACCGCTAATGAGAGGGTGTAGATGCTCCCAGCAGCACGGCCGTGGCCCAGTGCCCGAGGCAGTCTCTGCGAGGTTCCCTTCAGCGTGCTCATAACACGCTCAGGGGCTCAGTGCGAGGTACGTGTAAACCAGCACCGAAATATTTTTTGGTTGTTGTAGTTCCCTCACGCTATGAATCTGCATGCTTGGGAACTGCAGTCTCTTTGGGTTAGACGTCAGCGTTCCCTGAAACACAGGAATGGTTGAAAACTTCATCGTTTTAACAGTTTCCATTTTCTCATGTGAATATTATTAATAGTTTTACCTCACAAAAACTCTCCCAGGTTACTTTTTACCTCAGAAAAACTCTCCCAGGAGCCTTTCCCATGGTGGTGCAGTTAAATTACCGTGAGGGGGATAAAGAGGTTCCTTCAGGTAACTGAGCTGAGCAGTTCCAGAGGCAGTCAGTGACTGACAGGGGATCTGCTCCTGCAGTGCTGGGAGGGAGCTGGCAGCCTCTCCTTCACTGCCCCTGCTCCTTCTGGGCAGGAAAAGAGCCCAGCAGAGCTGTGACAGGACAGCTGTAGTGCTGAGGTGTTAGCAGCAGGTCCCTGAAGCTGCAGTCCTGTCATCTGTCCTTTCTGTTTGTCTCTGAAAACTGGACAGCATCAGGCTCCTCTGCACGGGGGAAGAGAGAGTATAAATGTGACAGCCTGTTGTGATTCCTGGAACCTCAGTGCAAAATCTTTGCAAGAATGGGTTTGATACTTTGGAGATACTGTATAACAATGGGGTTTGGGTAATTTTTGCCTGCTCTTTGAGAATGTAATCAAGAAAAGTCTTGCAGGACTGAAGATGGGTTCCTTTGTTAAAGCTATCCCTGTTACATTTGGAAATACGATTACTAATCGTCCAGTCTGGAATTATATCAGAGTTTTTCTGTCATGTCAGTATTTTAAAAACAGAGACTGCACTTTAAAAAAAAAAAAAAGCAAGCAAATTTTGGTTTATAGCCATTTTATATTACCTGTTGGAAGAAGAGACAGAATACTTACTTAGAACTTATATTGGTAGCTGTCTGGTTGAGGTTTCTGTTGGAGCTGATAACAAGCTGGGTCTGAATATGGCTCTGCCCAAGGGTTCTCCTGGTTTCTGCTTCCCCTGGGGCTCTGGGGAGGTGTGGTGTGGGGGAGAAGGAAGGAAGCGTGTGCGAAAGGGCACAGGGCTGTGTTGGCAGGACTGGAACGCTTTTAAAACTCTCCCACACGTTTCCATTATGGACTTCTCTTTTTCTCTCATGCTGCAAAACCTTTTCAAGTAGTAAAATGCAGCAGTGGCCTAATAATCCTTGTATGGGAAGTTGGGTTCTTGGTGTATTTGCAGGTCAGTGTCTCAGTGCCATTATTGCAGTTCAAGCACACATTGTCACCTTAAATGTTTGTTCAGTTAGGTGCTTTACTGGGTAAATAAGTGTCTTGCCTTAGAAGTACCCTGAAAGTCTTGTTGGATGCTGTCATGTTGGTGGATTCTCAGCAGCAAAAGTTTGCAGTGCTGACACTGACACCTGTTTTCCTCACAGCCCTTGACCACTGCAAACCACATTCACCAACTTCCACCTGGAACCCACTTCATTGCTTTTAGATGCACTCCATGCTACAGCCATATTGTTTTGTTTGCCCTTGGAAGCTGCAGCAGCCCTGCTCCATGGGGTGAAGTCTGGTGAGGAATGTGATTATCTTGGTGCCCATATGGAGTTCTGGCAGGTGCCAGCGTTGGGTGGCCCTCCCAAACCAGTGTATCTTCCTTGCACACTGGGTTCATGAGCACTTCCAGCTGGGGTCCCTGGCCTCTGTCACACTGTGAAACTGAAGAGCTCTCAGTTCAACTGCTTTCAGGCTGTTCATGCTGGGAAAGTTAAGGAGGACAAGATTCAGTTCATTCACAGGGAAATATGTGCAAGCAAAAAACCAAAGGGTGGTAAGGAAAACATGGAATTTACAAAGTGCTCAACTAATGGACCTTTTGTTTCCTTAGTAGAGATCTATTACTGCATATAGAAGTCAATACTGTGCATCAAAAACACTTGTTCATTTCTGAAAACCCACAGCTCCAAGTTAGTCTTTTCTGACTCTTGAGAGATTCTTTTTCCCCTCAGATTTGACACTTGGTTTGCAGGGGTATTATATCTTTGACAGTGCTCTGCATACAGGCAAGTATGGTAGACACTTTGTAATCAGCTAGTCCCGTTTCTTTGATGTTCCTCAGCAGTGTTTTAACCTTAAAATTCTACACAAAAGATTGTATCATCTTGAACAATATGAAATGTAATAGTCCAGTTCTGGATATGATTTGTCACCTTTTTTCCCTTGTTCCACATGAACTAGCTATGAAAAAAAAGGACTCAAAATATTAGAATAAGTCTTTTGATTGTGTATTATGTATGAATGTCCTTCAGCATTTAGGCATTTGTGAACCTTTAATGCAGAGAAAATTAACATTAAGTTAAACAAAGCATAATAAAATGCACAGATTTGTCTCTGATCCACAAAAGGGGTGCTCTGAGCTGCACTATTGATAATTTATCATGTGGGTGTTTGACAAGCCCACACACTCCCTGATATAACACTCTGCAGATACAGTCTTCAGTGTTCTGTAACACCCTGGAAATATTTAATTCATAAATCCTGATGCTGAAGCCCTTAAGGTGTCAGAAACATGGTGCTCATGCCTGTGAATCTGAGCAGGTTTGGTTAGTCAGATAAATACCATGCTCCAAATAGACTGTGATCCTAACGTACAACAGAATAAACAAAACCACAAAATATCACGGGATTAAATTTGCCATTTGAGTATGTTAACCCTTTTCTTTGCAAGGAAGAATTTTCCAGAGTTTTTATCTTTAGAATCTTTTCTCTGGGAAACTGGAAAATAATAAATTCCTCCATTAATAAAATGCAGAGAGGAGCAGGGGAAGAAGTATTTTGGTTTAGCTTTGGTGGTGTATAAAGGTTTCTGTCTGAACTTTTGAAAGGATGGCAGTATTCCTTCATCTAGGAGGAGGGCAGGATCTGCTGGTCTTGTGGAATGAGGGACAAATCCCTGCCCTGCTCAGGGCAACGTTTTAATAAGCTTGAGGGAAAAGAGTCGAGTAATCCAACCGAGCAGGTGACCTCTGGTTAGGTTGTCGGTCAGGCCAGCAGGCAGGGTGGCTCTGGAGCAGCACTGTGGGAATGTCCATGCCTTGGACAGCAGTTGAACTATGGAACAGGGCAGCAGGATGTGCCTGGGATGAGGTGGGGACAGCTGGGGACAGTGGCAGATGGTGTCATCCATGGCTTCTCCCCGATGTTGGACATCACATCTCCAGGCACCTGTGCTGCTTCCCTGGCCCGTCAGCCCCCTCTGGCTTTTGCAGAGCAGTTGTTTGTGGTGGGATCCCAGCCCTGCCCCAAGCCTGTCCAGTGTGCTGCATGTACAGATACGATGGTCAGGATTAGCACTGCAGCTTGAAATCATCCCAAAAATTCCACCTCCTAAACACTGAGCTTTCTAGCCAGAAGTGTTTTCTTTAGAGAGTTCTGAAGGATTTACTGAGTTCTTTGCTCAGGTGCTTACGGTTGGTTTGTAATAATTAGTAAAGTACAAACTGAAGCCTGATTGTTTAGTCCTTTCCTAAACACCAGTTGCAGGAGGCAGAGGGGACATATTCATCCCCTGCTGCTTTCTGGAGAAATGTCAGTTCTGTGGTTCTCTCTGTTCTATACTTCTTTGCACCAGAAATGACCCTGCTGCTCTTTGTCGACAGTGTTTCCTTTTATCCCTCTCCTGGCAGCTGCTCTTGCTCCATTCTGATCTTGGAACAGCAAATGAATTCCCTCTGAAGCAAATGTCAAGCCAGTAAAGATGTTGAAGCAGCAAGAAAATCATCTCTGTCTCTGAAGACAGAATTGGAGATCTTTGTGAATGAGATGTTCTTAAAATAGCTGCACAGTGTGTTATCTTCCCTAGAAGGTGCAGAATTGAAAGCATCACCACAAGGCACTTGTCCTTGTGCGAGCAGCATCCCTAAATGATGGGTTTTGGAGAGGGGAGAGAAGCAGGCTATTTAATTTTCCTGCTCTGCAGGCAAAAAGCATTGCATGATTTTAATCTCTGTGTGATGGTACATTTGTGTTTTTTCCAAGAGTTGCATTGCTGTTTGCTGCTTGTTTAAATATGTCACATGTTGAGTGACCTTGTTCTCCATGATCCACTGTTTCTGGAGTAAACTGGTAGCTAAAAGTAGTGCTAAGGCACAGGTTGAGTAGAGGTGCTCTGGACTGGCCTGTCTGAGGATCAGGGTGGCTGTGGCCTCTGTGCATGCAGCTTTGGGCTTACTGGTTCACGTGGTGGAGTCCATCTCTATGGTCAGACGGACAACAGGCATTGGTTGGACACTGAGAATGTGGTTAGTTTGGAAGCTCTTGCTGAGATTTTTCCACCTTCAGCTAGTTTGGGGTGTTTGATTCCCTGACAGCCTCAGGAGAGAGTAATCCAGAAAAGTCTGATGTAAGAATCATGCCAGAATCATGAATAGAATCTTTTACATGCCTGTGAGTATCGAATCCTTCTATTTTTCTTCAACTTGGTGGAAAGGGAATTGTTAAGAAAAAATACTAGATGCAAAAATGAAATCACTAATTGAAGAACAGGGTTTTTATAGCGGTTTCATAATTATATTCATAACGTAAGTTTAACTAGGAGAAATGTTAAAGTTTTGACATCTTCAGTTTTTCATCTTTTGTGTGAAGGTGGAAATAATTAGCTGTACCAATATAAACACAGAGTTTTCAGAGGTTTCTTGGTTGTTTTAAGACTGTTATTGTTTTCCCTAGTCCTGTTTTTTTGACATGATAATATCTCTTTAAGGGCTTTCTTTACCAAATCAATTCCCTTCCTATCAGGAGAACTAAAGCTTTTCAGCTGTCTGTCCAATTTATCCTTCTTATTCTCATCTTGAGATAACCAGCAGCAACTCTCCCCTCAGGAGATTTGTATCAATTAGTTCTGCATCACTAATTCCTGTGGTATTGGGGGACCAGTGGGTTGTAAGAAAGCTGCTCTGTAAACAGTTTTGACTGTTGGGGCTTTGTCTTTACTTTTTTTTTGTTAGAGGCCGTGGGTGCCCTCACTGGAGCTCTTGCTCGTGCTTGCCCTGTGCATGCCCACGGGGCTGGGCACTGCCTCACTGCAGAGGGCATGCAGGGCTCTTTTGGGCTTGTGCTGCCTGCTGGGTTTGGGGGACGTGAGCTCTGTCCCTCTGGCTGCAGCAGTGCCACCCCTGGTGTCACCAGCTCTTCACAGGCTGGCCAGGTGGCAGGTGGGAGGTCACTGCCATTGCTGAGAACATGAGTGGCTGATGCAGTCTAGCAGGAAAGCAGGTTAGTCTGCAGCTGGAATGCAGGCCAGGCTTCACTTAATCCCTCCCTTGGCCACAAAGAGGTGGCTTTAATCTATTTATTCTGCATTTGGTTGTTTTTTCAGCCCTGATCTATCTGCAAATGCCGTTGCACTGCTGATCTGTTTCTATCCATTTGCCATTAGCAGATGTATGGGGACATGAGGCTGTTTTCAGTCACTCCAGTCTAATCCCAGCAGTGCTGTAGGATCTTGGGAATTGCTCTGCATTTATACAGAAGTAAATGACGTATAACGTGTCATTTTTAAGAACCTGCTACCAGCAATTTTAGGATTTTGTTAGCTGATTTTGCTGATGTTTTAGACAAAACTAATTTGATAGGATTATTAGAGGAGGAAAATGAAAAGGACAGAATCATCCAGGAACCTCATTAAAATGGAAACCCTGAAAAAAACTGGGTAATTGGGCATTGATTCTGTCCTCCCCCCCTCACTTTATGAGCAGTATTATATTAAAAATAACATGTCTGCAGAATGATGCTTCAACATCTGTTACTGCTGAAACAAAATGATTTGCTTGTTTTTTCTTCTCTACATTCTTCCAACATCTGCATGTGTAGATCTATCCTGTATGTTTTTACCCCATCTAACACAGCTCCTTTCCAGGGAAAAGGCACCAGAGGGAATGGGATCCTCCCTTAGCTGTGGAGGGGGATTCTGCATTGCTGCTTCCTTGGATTAGATCTGGGGTGAGTGGCTGTGAAATGAATCATGTGAGCAAGGACCCAGGGCTGCTCAGGGAGCCCAGGCACAGGTTTGGTGCTCTGAGATCTGTTTGTGTGCAACAAAGAAGTTCACAGGAGCTGGCTGGCTCCTGAAATATCAGTGTCACATTATGTGATTAAACCAATGCAAATAATTGTCCTTATTTTCTGTTCTCAGAATATTTGCAGGGAAATCACATTTTTTTAGAAATATTTCACTCTGAAGATGCTCGATAATTGTGCTGGGATTTAGATTTTTTTTTCTTTATAGGTTGATTCAATAAATTGTTTCTAAATCTAGCTTGCTGAATGTTTGCTATTTCAATCACTCTGGCTGTGATTTTATGATAGTAAGCAATATACTTCCTTTGTTTCAAGTTTTGGATATTTACTAAAATATACATGGTTGTTTGGCCAGTCTTAAAATTCAGTTTATTTACAAGTGTGACATTTTTCTTTCTCTTCAGTATATGTACTATAAAAATACAATTGCATAAAGGTTCATAGCAAGAAGATAGAAAAAGCTGGCTAATAGATTCAAAATAATATTTGGAAATATTTTCTGATCTCTAGTCATGATGATGTTGTGTCTTTCAGTCTTAAAAGTAAGCATGGGAAATTTAAGCATGGTAAAGCACATGATTAAATCTATTCCTATCCAACAAAATTCTTCCACTTGATTTGAAGCATGTGCTTTAGTTATAGTAATAACTCATAACTCTTCCTTAAACCCAGTTAGTGTCAGACTGACTAAATATTAGAATTGCTAAGTAAATACTGCAGTAAATAAGATAAATATGGGTGTTGGCTTTGCCGTGAACTTGTCAGTGGTTTTGACTTCTACAGTCATTTTTATGGCAGTTGAAATCAGAAAAGAATGAAAATTTCAACTAATTTTTTAATATGCTGAAATGTATTAAGTTACACAAAAGAATCATATTATAGTAATCCTGCATATATACAGGGGAAGAGTACCCAGCGTGCATGGCAGATGGTTTCAAAGGAAATCCTCGAGAGCTAGGATTAAAAAGCAATTTTCAGCAAGTTTAAAATGGGTCTCCATATTTGGGTCACAGATATTAACTCTTTCACTGCAAACAAATGAGGGAGAAGTCTGGTCAGATTGTTATGGAAATGTTTCTCCCAGTAGAAGCTGACCAGTTCATGCTGGGGAAGAAAGTTGTGAGCAGGGCTGTTGTTTCTGCTCCTGGTCCTGTTCTCACAGCAGTGAAAGGGAAGCAGAGTTATGGCATACAGAGACAGGGATATAATGCAATAAATGGGATTCATCATTCCACAAACAAACACTGGCAGCCCTCTGAAAAATAATGTGTCTGGCTTTGATCTTTGCCCACTGAAACAAATTTCCATAAAGACAAATGGATAAATAAGTTTTAGCATGTTAGGAGCAGCAGATTTATACCTGTTTACCTTCAGTAAATGATTACCAATCACTTTATTAAAGTGTAGAGACTTTACAGATAGCATTTCTGTATTCCTTTTGGATATGGCGAGCACATATGGTATAGGAGAAATAAGAAACTGAACAGCAATATTGTTGCTCCATCACAGCCAGGAATGAACATGGGCTCCTGAGTTTTGCTTGGAAGGATGTCTGTGCATGGAAAGTAAGCCTGTTTTCTCAAACATGTTTCAGGGACACACTGGTATTTTATTATTTGTTTGTAAATTATACAGTAAAATCAGCAGTACCATACAGCCATTGTTGCTGGCTGCAGCTGTTTGGAGGTGGCATAGGAACGTGCAGGAATCTTGTCACCAGTCTGAGGCATGGCAGGGATTGAGTGCAGGTCAGCTTTGCTGGAGGATCACGAGAAGGCACTAGGCTTTTAGTAGATAAAAATAGGGCAGCAAGTTGGAGCTTATTGGCTTTAACTAATTTATACCAGTTAGTAACTGTGTCATCAGTGTTCTTTGTACACTTTGGCAGAACAAAGGAACCTCAAGTTTGACATCAACTTTTCCTTAAAAGACCCTTCCACTTCCAAAGTGGAAATTTAAGTTAGACCTTAAGGACTGTTTATCACTGAAGAGTGAAACAGAGCAACTGATACTGTTTTCTTGTGTTCCAAAGCTCAGCTGGGTGTATTTGGAGTAGGTTTGGAAAGCTTTCTGAGCCCAAGTGCCTGATGCTCTGCTAAGTGAATTCCAGAGGTAACTGCTGGTTTGAATATCAGCCTAAGGAGAAGTTAATGGTGTTGCTCTCTAGGTATTTCGTTGGCTATGAGTTAACAGAGGAGGACTGCACTTCTGACAGGGTGTGGTGAATGTCCCAGTGGGATAACTAACTGCAGGTGGATCTGCTAAGTGCTAATTAACAATGCTAATGAGAGGTGTTTATCAGAGGTCCTCTGATCTCAGAAAGGAAAATCTAGGAGATGGATGAAAATAACACAGCTTTTGGTGTTTAGTTCTTGTACCAGAGCTAGAAAGTATCGGTGGACTCAGGATGAGCTTTTAAGGTTGAATCTGTTCTTCTGGGTTCTTGTTTCACATCACTTATTGCAGTAAGTCTGCCTGTGAGCATCTTGATATGGCCTTCAGAGGGCAAATAAAAGTGCTGACATTAGATACCAAAACTTGAACATCCCAGGCTGCTCTCAATCATCATATGTCACCAAGCTGTGCTACTATTAAACACCTGGGGAAAAAAATTTCATCTGTGGCAGCAGTTATCTTTGATCCATGTGTTTGTAAATGTGCTTGAGAGTTTTTCCTTAGATATTTCAAAGACTCAGGTCTTTCAAAGAGAGGCAAAGCAGATCAGTTCAGAGTCTGTGTCTGTTATCTTCCAGGACTTTTGTTTCAAGTAGTTTTTTAAAGTGTCTGTGACAGAATCTGAGATAAAACCTGATCCAGATGTCTTTGGATAGCCAGAGAAATCTGTTTGCTTGCCTTCAACAAATTTAGGATAGGTTCTAAATAAACAAATTAGTGTTGGCTTTAGAGAATGAGTTGCTTTGCTTTATTCACTGTATAATCGTGTATTCAGGAAAAAGCAGTTTCTTGTGTGCAGTCTGTTGTCACCGGGGTCCAAAGCAGTTTTTTGTATACAGAATACTGTAAAGTAATTATTATGTCATTGTACAGAGTTCTGAGTGTGAGAAACTGTGGCACTTTAAAGGAGGTAAATGCTTTCTTACCTCAAGCAACTCTTATCAGGAAATATTGAAGGGTCAATTCTCCTCAGTCAGAATTTCTCTCTACTTAAATCTTTTTTAGGGTATATTTTTTAAAGGTTTCCAGAGTAGATGACTGAAAGCAGCAGTCTGTTCATGTTGAAGCCATGCATCCATTTCTGATGTAACTGGTCAGACAAAAGTGAAAGCTCCCATAGGGATAAATTGAGCTGTGGTTGTGCTTCTCAGCACTTCTTTATTAATGGCACTTCAAGTAGCCAGTTGAGGAGAAACAGATAATGAAAATTGATTCTTCTCTGCAGGTCTCTTGCTTGCTTTTGGACTTGGACAAGCCTAATCTGTGAAGATAATTAAAGTTCCTCTACTCTGGATACTGTAAGTGAATTTTTTTTATTGTGTGTATTGTATCTGGTTGAGAATACGCACCTGAAGTATCAGCATTGACCAAAATACCATGTAGAGAGGTTAGAGGGCTGAACAAACTTGTGAATGAAGAATGTTCCCAGTGGCAGTGACACAGGGTGGTGGACCTGGCTGTTCAGTCAGCATGGCAGTTATTTGAGTTCCAGGTGCCATGATAATGTAGTGGGATATTTCCACTTTAAACTTGTCCCTGTGGCAGCAGAGCCTTTGGACATGTGGGCTGATGCCCCCCTAGAGTAGGGAATGGGCTGTAGCTGGCACTGCAGGAAGGCACAGGGAGGCTGGGAACAGAAGCCATGGCTTTGGCCTTGTTGCAGCCTCCCTTTGGTGTCCGTAGGACACGACTCTCTGCTGGGCGGCTGTCAGAGTGGGGGGAATGACACATTTCTTATTTCTGCAAGAGTGTCTTTAAACCATCTGATACTCTTCCACCAATTAAAGCATGCAAAGAGCTCTTCAGATCCCCATTTTCTCCCCAAAGCTGTGGGAACAATTTTCTGGCTTGTAGAACAAAGAACTTGGAACAGATGACACAGCCAACATCTGCACCTGGCTCACTGGGGAAGCGAATGTTTGGATAGAAGCTGAGCTCCCTTCTGCCAAGAGAGCCGTGCCGATGCAGTTGTTCAGGGATGAGGATGGCAAAATGTCTTTTCCTTACTGACTCACCAAAGCAATTTCATAGATCTGTCAAAGTAAAAAAAAATTTGGGAAGGAAAATATCTTTTAAGTATCAGAGTTTAGTCAGTGGTTAATCCAATGCTGCCTAACCAAGCCCGTTAAGATTTCGGTGGTGTATCACTTCAGTTCCGATGGCAGACACATCACATATGGGTTGCCATTTTGATGGCTTTGAGTGGTAATCTGACCCATAAAAACTGAAGCATAATATGCAAACTGATTTTTTTCTGGCCTGCCCTGTTCTTGGTGCCATCTGTGTTAGGATGGAAACGAGCCTGCTCAAAACGTGGGCTGCCGGTTTGGAGCTGATCACAGATGGGTTTGAAAGAATAGCCTTGTGAGCACAAGGAGAGGGAGGATGCTCCTGTGCAGGAAGTTTCACTTGAAACCATATTATGTCTGCTAAATCCTATGGCCTATGGAGCAGCCACCAGACCTTTCCCTGAATTCTTCACATGGATGAAGTAAATTTACCTTCTAAATATCAAAACCCCCACAACTTCTAAGTATTGCTCTTCTTCCACCACTGCGTTCTACTGCTGTCATCAATAATGGAACAGAGTACAGGAAGCTGACATTACCTGACCCTGGCAGGTATTTGCTGTGCATCTGTTCAGCAAAACTGGGCACAGTAAATTATTTCATGAGTTTTGTAGATGAATTTTAGTCTATAGTGTGAATCCTGCTGAACTTACAGGATTCAGGCTGCTGTTTCTGGATTTCTATTTTGACAATTAATAATAGTCTGTGTTGTAGGTGAAGGTGAGTACCTGTCCTCTCCTGTTGCATCTCAGATCAAAAATTCAGATATTTAAGTGCCTAATTCTTACTATGGTCAATGAGATCTTGGTTTTCTTCTCATGTTGAGAGAGCCTGTGCTCTAAAGTTAGAGATTGACTGTGCTCGTTGTACGTGGAACCACAAGTGTCCTGGTACTATTTTTAATCCCAAGAAACACATTAAATAATTTTCAGTGGTTAGCAATATGGTGTACAGAATTCTGATTTCTTTCTTCCTCTCTTTAAGTCAATGACATTGTTTGAGTGACCATTTCTTTGTCAGAAAGGAAGCCTGTAGAAGGCGGCATTCATTGATGAGTTTCATGGTCGTGACACACTTGAACATCCCTCTCAAGACATCTTGAAACCTTTTATTTCCAGGCTAAATAAACACCAATTTCAGCAGTGTCTCATCTACTCCCTTTAATTACTGCTGCTGAGAGAAAGTTTCTGCCAATGCAAATGTGCTATTTTGTCATGTCACATCAAATTGCATCAGCCTTATATTTAGGAACAAAAAGAGGGGGAGGCTGAGACAGGATGTGGCTACAAATGGAACCAAAGGGTTTTCTTAAATATAGGCTGAAAATAGACAATTGAGGCAGTGATGCTTTTTCAAGCAGAAATCCATGAAAGGGAAAATGAAGGCAGTGACGGCAGAGCAGGGCTAGGGTGGGCAGAGGGAGCTCTGGGGGAGGCAGGTGCTGCAGGGAGGGGCTGCTGAGCTCCTGGCTTGCACAGCCACCCTGGTGTGTCAGATGGGCAGGAGGTGCCTTTGGGCTGAGTGAGCCCACACCTCGTTCCTGTGCTGGCTGGAGGGGGGAGCTGTGCTTCCCTCCAGCCTGTGCCTGCCCTTTCCCCGAGGATGTCTCCCCAAGCAGCAATAACTCAGCTCTCTAAACTAAAGAGATTGTGGGAAATAGGCATGGACAAAATTTGAGTGGTTCAGATAAATGTAGGAGTTCGAACAATCCCTCACACCACTTTAAAATGTTGTGTCTCTATTAAAATAATATTTTTAAAAACTTGTTCTTTAGAAAATATTAGCAGCTTCCCCATGGAAAACACTTTTTGCCCCCTCAGTATTGGGCACAAAATGATCTGTTGAAATCAAATGCATAAATTATGGATGTAATGGAGCTTGCTTTGAACTGATGAGTCTGATCAGAGCCTGGTGGCAATTAAACAGAGTTCTGAAAGATCAGCTATGTTTGAGAACGAGCAGAACTCAGGAGGGAAGTGATCTGGGGGTGTGTGAGCAGCACCTACTTAGCAAATTGGAAAAGTACTATTCATTTCTTACATCTAAACAGTTGGAACCTCTCCTCAGAAGTAATTGGTGATGATAGAGGTAATATTTTTATTCTTGTCACCAAGGATAATAAAAATGCAGTAGAAGCTTAGAAACCTCTGTATTTACAGCATTGTGACAGGCCTAAGTTGAGCAGCATTTCAGGCTGGAGCCAGAGAGCAAAGGCACCCAGGTCTCCATGGCTGGGTGTCACAGTCCTGCAGGGCTGTAAAACATTAAATACAATGATGCTGCCAGTTGCTAAATTCCTCACAACAGGCAAGTGCTAACCGTGGTGCTAAATCCATGCACACAATGCTGGAGGGGAGGGCAAGGTGAGGTTCCCCTGGGGCTTTCAGCCCCTATGCAGCCTGGGGTGTCTGTGCTGGGTGCCCAGGGCCAGCACACCCTGCAGCCAGTGGGGCTGGGTGCCCCTGGGGCTGGGTCCTGCCTCTGTCTGACCTGCAGCACACCTGGGCTGCTTCCTCCAGGCTGAGGCAGCAGGCCACAGCCCTGAGATATTCTGCTGCTAATTCCAGCATTAATTTGCATAGAATTCCTTGGATTTCACTGTCATTTAACCCACTTCCCAAGACTTAACCACATATGATTTTTGCCTCCACTGACATTCTTTTTACACACATAAGCATTAAAAAACCCTCAGTAAAATGTATGTGTTTTCATAGCAAGGAAGGCATTTCTGTAATACTTTTTCAAAGCAAATCACAGAAATATTAAATGGGGGAGGAAAAAGATACGTTTGCTTTTTAGAGTTGGGGTTTGTTTGTTTTGAACTGAATAAGTCTGAAATACTAGATAAAAACTGCAGATCAAATGAAAAGCCTCCATAAGCAGCATCCTCCAGATTGTTCCTCAAAAAAACCACCCAACTGACAACAGTACAACAGAAAAGTGTTCTTAATTAACATCTTCAGTTAAAGGAGAAGCATTGTGGATCTCTTAAATGTATTATTAAATCTTCATTGTTTAGATAATTGGATGGGGACAGACACTTGTGCTGAGTACTGTGTCAAATTCGTCAGGGCCTGCTGTAATTCTAGTGCACTTGCTGGATTTCACAGCTATTTGTCTGGGTACAGGGGTAATTTGGAGGGTTGAGTGAAGCCAGATGACTGTAATGAACTCATTTTGTGTCTTTGACTCAGTTTGGGGGAAAAAGAGATGCTATTTATAGGGTATTTTGTATTGTTAAGACTTCTGTTCTTCCTGTCTTTCAAAGTTTCTCTGGTCGCTGTCTTTGCTTTATCACTGATAATTATATCAAATTAATTCAGCATAATTGAGTTAATTATTAGCACTGGAGGTTACCACTAGGACTTCAATTGAACCAAAGCTTTTATCACCCTTTTCCTGCAGTTTCACCAAATGTAAACACCAGAATCCTGGGTGAGCCTAAGGCAGCTCCATTTCCATCAAGTGCTTTTGCTGCTCGGAATTGTTTGTCCTGCCATGTTCATTCACTCAGATGAGTATTGATAAATGCAAAGGGAAAAGAGTTTCTCTCACCCCCCTTCATCTCTGCCAGAGCTCTGAATCAGTTTAGTTACTCAGCAGAGTTGGTGTGTTGAGTGTAATCAGTTAAGAGGGAGCCCAGAACAAATGTCCTGCAGAGTTCTGAGGGATGTCTGGATTTGCAAGAGCTGCTTGCTGCCCACACATTTCTTTTTCTTAGATTGCCTTTCAGCTAGACTAGGCCTTGGAGAGGGACAGTGAAGTTTTGGGGAAAACTTGAGCTATGGCTTTAAGAGCTCAGAAGTGTCCTGTAGACATGGTGGGATCTGCCCCTGATTAGCTGTTGGTATGGAAACAATTCCTGATTAGTGAGCTGGGCCAATCCCCCTAAGAGGCTAAAGGCACCCAGACTTACACGTCCTGTAATACTGCTGCTTAGAAACAGTGCTCAGGACGTGGTGGGTCCAATTCAGCCATGGTCTAATTCTACCACAGACAGGGTTTGTGCCAGGGAAAGGCTTGGCTCAGATTATTGCTGTGACTGAGACTGAGGGATTGGCAGATGCTAAATTTCAGCAGGTGTGGATTTGGAATGATAGACATGGAGTTGTTCCTGACACTGCTGTGAAGGATAATGTGAGTAGGGAAGGATAACTCCAGGATGAGGGGTAGATCCCAGGGCAGGGTACAAGCCCCATCATCACCATCCAGGCCAAATATTTTCAAATTAAACTTTAGTCAGTAGTATGGATCAGAGTGATTTATTTTGCTACTTTAAATTCTAACTCTCCACCTTTACGGGTTTGTCAACTCTTTTACTTTCCTAAGCAGAGCTCTTTCTGCACTGACAGCTCCTTGTTTTACCCTCTTGACTTTAAAAAAAAAAAAAATATAAAGGTGGATTGCATGAGCAAAGTGAACATGTGTTAACGAATAATGGTAAAATAAACTTTAACTGATTTCAGTCCTTCCTGAACAGTGAGAAACCAGTACAAAACCTTATGTAAGACTGACTATTCTTCCCATGCTTGTCTGAGCCACAGTCCATAGAGTTAATGTGGTCATTAATCAGACAGCGTGCTTTTGCCCTTCAAAGGCACTTCCATGCCTCATGCTGCCAGCTGGGTATCTGTCTGTCAATAGCACTTGTGGCAGCTTATTTGGTGCCCAGTTGGATGTTTTGGGAGGTGATACAAGCTCAGCCAGAAAGTTGTTGCACTAACTGACATAAAGTAGTGGGAGAGAATCACAGTTGCTGAACTGGAACTAAGCACTGGAACATTTCAAAATACAATATTTACAAGAAAGGAAGGAATGAACAGGCAGTTTTGGTTTAAAGTTGATAACTCAATTCCTATTCAGGCATGATCCCAAAGGTAAATACTTACAGATTTGGCCGCCGAGAACAAAATTAATTTTAACAGCAGTTGAACTGAGCAATTCAGAGCTGGGAAGAAAAAGTTCTTTTGAGACTGTGCCTTTCAGAATTTCCTTTAAGCCAGGAGAAACATTTTCAGGAGAAAAAAGTGGAGAAGTTTGAATTGCACCTAAACCAGAGAGGTTCCTGTTCTCACTTGTGAGCATGCACCAAAGAATATTACTCTAATTAGTCTCATCATGCTTATTAATTATACAGAACAAGGTAATCTGGCCTCAGCATGGGCAGAATGTTTCCTCACTGGTGTAGGATTGCAAAAGCCTGAGTGTTTTATTTGCAGTATTGCATGTCTCTGCTGCGTGATACCAAACCAGGCTGTAAGGCAAGACTTCTGCCCTGTGGCTTTGGTTAAATTTATACAAGTGGTCATAATGCCCAACTCTAGCACTCTGTCATTCTCAAGTTTTATCAATTTCAGTTCTATACTTTGTATGTATGTTATAATTGATTATGTTATATTTGCACACTGGTGATATTGTTGAATAGCATTAGGCCTGACCCTGGAGGTGTAGAGCTGCATGAAGGGTGTCCAAGCAGTAGTGAGTCCTTGTCAACAAAGATCTTCGGGATCTGTCATTTGCCAGTTCTTAATCCTTGGTGTGCTCTACAAATACTGTGTAAAGCAAATTTTACACTGCAGGGCTGTGCCCCCAAATTGTTCTGCACAGTCACCTGACACTGCCTCTGCCTCATGCATCAATCACAGCATGAAGGGGAGAGGAGCAGAAATGGGAGTGAGCAGGGCAGGCCCGGCTAGCATCACTCACGCAATGGGACTGTGCAGCTCGTATTTGGAAAGGACAAAACCCCAACAAAGCCCGGCCCCGGCTCGTCAGAAGCGATCACATCAAAGCCGCAGGGCTCAGTGCGAGCCGGCGAGATGTGGCTGCTGGAAGTGACTGCGGCATTGTCCGTGCTCAGCCACACAGCAGGGCTGGGCTGCGGGCAGCTGGGGCTGCCCCCAGCCACTGACGGACAGACGGACAAAAGCTGGCTGCTTTGCCTGGGGCAGCAGAGCCCCTGCGCTGCCCGGGCCGTGCCCCGCTGGGCACTGAGTGTCACAGTGTCCTGGGCAGCGAGGGCAGCTGTGTCCCAGGGCATCGAGTCCTGCCCCTGCTGCTGGCACTCGGGCCGGGCTCACAGCTCAGTCTGGGACACCTGGGAGGGAGGATGGATGTGTCCCAGGAGTAAGAACTTCTGGGGAGCAGCGTTCGCTTGGTGCCTTCCTGGACTGATGTCGCAACATGAACCAAGATGTTCTGTGGTGAAAGAGGTTTCAAAAGGCTTCCAATTTCTTTCTTATTTTGACATTCTTATTTTTCCTGAGATCATGAGGTTTGACGAGGATGGGGAATCATAAATTCCTGAGTTAAGACTTCTGAGGGTGTAATATTCAAAGTAGTAGAACACATATCTAGCCTGTGTAGTGGGGAAAGAGGGGGCAGAGTGGGAAGGAGGAGCCAACCTGTAAACAGCAACAGCTCAGGTAACTCTTGCAGTCCTTTAATTAACACTTCTGGTCTCTGGAGCCCAGCTTTGGTGGCTGTTTAACTAGTTCAGAGGGATTGGGATCATAACTGTTGAACTGTGGGGATTTGCCTGAAAAACACAGTGGCAGGGAAAAAAAGTAAACTGAGAGCAGTGGCATAGTGTCATCTCAGCTTCATCAGGGTTCTGCTGTGCACGGGGTCAGTTGTCAAACCTGCTAATGCAGAGTGAAGATTAATTGGCTTTGGTCAGCTTTTGCTTCACTATCTGAATATCATTATCAGAAATGTAAATGATTATGCAATGCAGAGAAATGCCACAATAGTCTCAGTGTCTCCTTTTATACTTGTCTCTTTGTGAACGGGGCTTTATCTAAATGCAAATGTGATTTCAGCCTTCTGATTAGGACATTATACAGTCATCCATTCCAGAAAAGCACAATTAGGAGATTATTTTATTTCTGACTCAACAGTTCTTAGTGTAGATAGTTTGTTTGTTGTACTGTGCATGATATTTAAGTTATCAGAGGGAGATTTACATTATTAGTCAGGATTATAGCCAGATTTTGTGAGGTCAAGGGTTTTTACGTGGCAGATAAAACTGGTAACGTTTGTGGGATTTGAGGGGAGATGTTTTTAGAACAAAAGGCAACAGTGCAGATTGTTACTGTGCTTCATTGTCCTTTTTGTGCTGAGGAAGGGGCAAATCACAGCAGAGGCTGTGCAGATTCTCCAGTGCACTGGGGTGCACAAATGCAGAGTGCAGCATTCCCTGTTGGCAGGATTTAGCACCTGTTGAGGCGTGCTTGTACAGGGCACCAGAATCCAGTCCTGACAATGGGCAGGTCATGAGATTATTTCTTATTAAACTGCCCCTTTACCAAAATAGCCATCAAGTTTTCCCTGTGCTGTGGTAGATTTCTAGGGAAGTTTTCACTGGATGAAGTTACATTCTAAGAAAAACATAGATCTTTGCTGATAAACTTCCCTGTGAAGCTTGCCCATATCACAGCATTTGTAGCATTTTTGGATGTGAATCTGTCAGAACTCAGGTGGTTTGTTTTTTTAATTTGAATATGAGAGCCTCATAGAAGGAGTTTAAGTTTGATAATAAATGGAGTGAAAATTTCCACCTTCAAATAATTTAGAAAGTCCGGTATTTATGAAAAGGCAAAGGAATTTTTTTCCCCAAAAAAAATAATCATTGCAAATGTATTTGTCACACAACTTGAGTTCAACAGTTCAACATTTTCCTATGAAAAATTACTGCAGTGGAAAATTCCTAATTATCTATAGAGAAACATTTTCAGTTCTATTGATCAGCTTCATCTTTCCATATCCATATGTTTCCATGACTGGTTCCTTCCTCTCTCCCAGAGCTGCTTTTCTGTGTGCTGGAGCAAGCTGTCCTGAACAGTCCCAGCACATGAGGGATCTTTGCATTTGTGACAGGAAATCTATTGCACCACTTAGGTTTAATTAGAGCACAGTGACATATGATGGGTTTACACATCAAAGCCTAGAAACAACTTCACAACTTGGCTCTGGTCCCAAAGAGTATTTTGGGATCTGTATTGAATTTTGGGATGTTTCACTGTATTTAGTGGGAATATGTGAAATGCAGGGTCAGGTTCTTTACACCTGTGTGTAAAGTTAAATTTGGGTTCAGATCAACTTGAACCCAACTACATATTCCAGTTTTCTGTATTGGATGATAAAAACTTCTCTCTCTCATGGAGAGAAGGGCAGGGAATAATTCAGTCTATATGTTATGAGTCACATTTTGGAGCTGCTTTTCTTTCTGCTACTGGAAGGGGAATGCAGGGATCTCTCAGCTGACTGTTGGGCATGTAATCACCTCCCATACTTGAATGCCAAAGTGAAATTAATCCAAACCAAAAATGCATGGAGTTGATGCCCAGCATAGGTTTCACTGCAAAGAGAAAAGGATACTTTACAGAAAAACTCCCTCCCCCACCCCAAAAAAAACAAACAACAACAAAACAAAAAAACAAAACAACATTGGAAAAAACCAAGAACGGAACATGTTGAAGCCTGGGGGTATTATAATGGGCATTTATAGGTGTACAGAGAAGAGATTCTCCCCACTGTAACAAGATCTAGTTTGTGCAAATATACAGCCTAGCATGTAATAGCTGTCATGGTGTACTCTGAAATACATTTGGCTAAAGGACTTAAATTACTTAAGAAAAAGGAAAAAACTGTTCCAAATAATGAGTAGGTATCGTAATGGGTACTAAAACAATAGCATGCACCTACTTCATTATTCAGTTGCTTATTTATTATCTTTATTCTTAAGAGTAATGATGTAAAAGTGCTTTTTTGCAAATGTTAATTTAGTTCTCTACAGATGGCAACCATCTGTTAAATGACAAGACATTTACAGTCTTTGATTAGCACTTTATAGGACTTGGATGGACTTACTGTTACGACATGTAAATATAGTTATGGAAGTGAAACTTGGTAGATTTGTTCTTTTCCTGTTGCTGTTTCCAGTACATGTAAAATTTCATACCTGGCAATGTTTTTTTCCTGTCTTCTCCTATATTTATCTGTGTTGTTTCCAGCGGAAGCCTTGAAATTCTTGACAGAATGACAAAATAGGAAATATTGTTAAATTCCAGCACCATTTGTAGCCATTATGGGCATCCTCATTCTAAAAGCCACCATGTGGATGAACTCCTAGGGATATTCAAGGGAAGCACTGGAAGTTTGAAGGGCTTGAGGCATCCAGTCTTAGCAAGCAGGAGCCTCGCTGTGGGCTGTGGTACAGGTTTGGGCACATACCGAAAGTTTCTCTGGCAATCTGTCTGTAAAACACTGGCACACGTGGCTGCTCCCATCACAGTGATCCTCAGGACTGAGCTCACACTTCGTGTTTTACTCCTTGACAAAGGCAGCCAGCCCGTCTGTCCCTAAACTCAGGAGTTCTCACTCATTTCATGTCGGGTTGTGCTGCCGAGCCTCAGTCTGCTGCCCGTGTTCTCCTTGTGTGCTGTTACCCTGCACTTTTATTTACTGGTACTTTTATTTCCGTGCTGTCGGTACCACTGGTGGTGCTGGGCATATTCTCACTGTGAGCTGTTCCTCTGTGGTTTATTCTTACTGTGAGCTGTTCCTCTGTGGTTTATTCTTACTGTGAGCTGTTTCTCTGTGGTTTATTCTCACTGTGAGCTGTTTCTCTGTGGTTTATTCTCACTGTGAGCTGTTTCTCTGTGGTTTATTCTCATTGTGCTGTTTCTCCGTGGTTTATTCTCACTGTGAGCTGTTCCTCTGTGGTTTGCTCTCACTGTGTGCTGTTTGCTCTCTCGTTGCAGCCCCATGCCGCTGCCGCAGGCGGAGCTGGTGCGCAGCTCGCTGCAGCTGTACCGGTACCTGCTGCGCTGCTGCCGCCGCCTGCCCCCGGGCCCCGTGCAGCAGCACTACAGACACGCCATCAGACAGGTCAGACACACGCTGGGCCTTGGGGGCTCTTCTGCTGCTCTGGGAACCGCCATCACTCCTGGCTCCTTAAAAACTGCCCTCCTGCAAGCTCGACACCTTAGGATTTGAAGGGTTATAGCGGGAGTGTGTGGAGGACCATTTCTTTCTGTTTGCTTTGAATCTGAAACCTGTTTTTCTTGGCTTTCATCTCTAATTCTTGTGTTAGTCAAGAGAGTGAATAGTCATTACTTAATCCATAAACATATCTTTTATGGTGAAACTTACTGATTCCTTGTCAGCCATTTATGTATCCCCCATCTGGGTAAATCTCATCTGACTCTTCATATTCCATACTTCATATGGAAGTAATTTCATGCCTTTGATCATACCTGATGTCCTGTGTCTTTCTAGTTTTAACATACCAGACAATTTCAATTGTTCTGAATTGAAATTCTTTGGGTTTTTTGTTGTTGATGTCTGAAAGGAGTAGAATACTTAACATGAAATTCCATATGACCAGATTTGTTATGTTTCCATAAGGATGGCCAGGTGTTACAATGTGTAGTTTTACCTTTTTAGACCAGCAGTTTATTTGCAACAAATATTTTCCTGATATTTAAACGCTATTTTGACAACTGTTGTGTTCACAAGTCAGTGACACTTGAAATGTTGCAGAGTTTCAAAGTCCATGCTGATGAAGATGATCCTGAGCGAATCCAGCAGATCATTAAGAGAGCCATTGAAGATGCTGACTGGGTGATGAATAAAGTAAGTGCCTTGGATTGACTGCATTTTGGTTTCAGTTCAGAACAAAGAAGAAAACATTAGAAAGCAAGTTCTGAATGGCAAATTATTGTCCTGGATGTTGAAGTGTCTGGGTAAAAGGAAATACCCAGCCAGGAGGGATCTGTGATTGAAATTTATTGTTTAAAAATTCTCTTAGTATAAACTAAAGGTGGGTTTTTTTCAGAACAGTAACAATTTAGGTTGGTCTCTGTGTAAATCTTTGTTTCCATTAAGAAATTTATTAAATATCAGTAGTGGTGACTAGTATCACTCTATTATAGGAGAAAAAATTAAAATACAGCATTTTGCAAGCCACATCTTGCTATGCGTCATCTGCTTTCCTAACAGAATCTATCCTCAGACAATTTATATGAACTTCCAGAACTACTGTTGCTTTTCCTCAGACCTTGTCCATGGCTGCAGAGATCAGGGACAGACCACACGGGGGCAAAGCTGTGGGTGCACAGCTGTCACCCAGTGGGTCTGGCCCTGTGCTGTCAGACTGGTTTCTCAGATGGAAAAATGAGGATGGTTTCCATTAGACATCTGTCCATTAGACAGTGAGTGACCTGTGCTTCCTGGGATTTCAGTCTGGCTGGGGAGTGTGAGTCCTTAGCATGGTGTATAATGAAACAAGTCAAAAGTTCAACTTGCTCTCTAAATATCTGTGATTTAATTTACTAAGTGACTGTTAAGTCCTTCTCTCTGCCAGTCCATGAAATCCAAATGAGAATTGTTACAGAAGCAAGCGCAGATTAGTCACAGATTATATTTTAGCAGTAACCAAATTCCAGCAGGTACAATCTAGTCAATAACTGTGCCTGATTTATTGTTTTATGCTGCAAAGGGAAAGCCTACCAAATTTCAATCTAACTTAAAGAAAATGGACATAAATTTATGTGGATCGTGAAGAAGGGTTGTAAATCCTTGTTGGTATGAACTTTTACTTAGTTATGTGCTCTTTCCTACAAGAAAAAAAATTATTTTTTTTTTTTTTCCAGTATAAAAACCAGAAGTAGAAGAGGAAGGATGAAGCCAAGAAGGACTTTGGTAAACATCCTTAGAGGACTTGCTGTCAAGCCCAGTACAATATTAGAATTATTGCCTGAAGTTTTCTCTTGGATAATATAAATACAATAATTTGTATTTCGCTGGGATGTCATGAAGCTGTATTATATTTCTGAAGCTACTTCTGCAGTTGCGGCGGGCGGCCTGCAGGTGGCGGTGCCGGGCCAGGACAGGATGAGCTCCGGGCTCGCCACGGGCTCGCAGAGTTGGGCAAGACTGGGGCAGGAATGGGGCTCACCCTGAAGTTCATAAAGTATTGGATCAAAAACCTTCCTTTTTTTTGCTGGTCCTCCTCTCCTGGAATTCTTGCTCTCTGTTATACTTCCTCTGCCATCCCCACCATTGTTCCTCTCTCTACTCCCATGTCTTTCACGATTCTTACGCACCCTGAATTTTTATCGTCTTTATTTTACCTATTACTTAATGCTGTTCTCATCTTGTTTCTCTGCCCCACTTATTTCTCCTCCTCAAGTCCTTTTCTGTACTAGATGATACTCAGTGTTATGCTAGAGCCAGCCTTCTGCTTAACTTCAGATAAAGCAGCAAGGTAATAGACTTTCTCAACAGAGTAGGTTTTTCTCCATGTGAGGAAAGCCACTTTGTCTTTCTACCCAGGTACATTATTTTTTTGAAATTGCAGCCATTCTGGTTTAAACTTTCAAAATAATTTGATGCAAGGTAGAGCACAGAAAGCTTCAACCTTGGCAGTTGACAAGGCATATCCAGTATGATCCTGAACACTAATAAAAAAGCTCAAACATTTTTGATAGAAGCTCTCTGTGCTGCTTCTGATCAAACCAGCAAGCAGGGGACCTGTGCTGTTCTCCAGGTCTGTTCTCTGTGTGTGGTTTGTAGCATGGAGATGCACTGGATTTTGTGTCACTGCAATAGTGATTAAAAACTCGAAGACTCAGTGGAATTAACAGTGTATGGAAGCATGCAGTTTCCTGAACTTTCAGTGTGGAGTGATCACACCCCTCTATGGCTTTAATTGACTTTTGGTAGTGTGAGATGTAATATTTTGTGCAGTTAAAAAATAGGATAATTGCATGTGTTTAAATCATTCTTACATGCCTGTTATTTAATTTATGGCTAGTTCAAGAGGGAAAGGACCATGGAGCTGGAAGGTACCGCCATGGCATGTTTGCAGCTCCAGATGTCTGAGGTGCCAGCTGGGATATGGGAGCATCAGACCAGAGGTATGATAGATGTAATTGATCTGGAGGACCAGGATCTGGGAATTTTAGAGTTTGGAAAGTGATAGAGCATTCAGTTCTCAGAAGGGTGCAGATGAGGAACATGGTGAGGCAGCAGACATCATGAGTATGTATTTTGATAGTAAAGATTCAACTGGAGGCATGAGAAGATGTGTGAGGGACTTTTGTACAAACATAATCTGGTTTTCAAAGTAAAAGAACTTCTAATAGAGTCAAAGATAATTTTATTTATTTAGTATACAAGTAATTTTCCTGATGGTGAGGAGATAAGATTCTAACAACTATTTACTTCCTTGTAATAGTGAAAGTAACCCCCATACCTCAGACATGTTTCTGTAATAACTGGACTGAAGAGTCCTTCAGCTGCAGAGCTGAGGCTTTTACGTTTTCAAGACATTATACAAGTTCCATGTCCAGCAGCATAATTTGAGACCAAAGACGTTATAGTTACCCAGAGGTAGATGAGAACCTGAACTGGGAAAGGGGTTTTGGGCAGAGATTCAGTACTTTCAACCAAAATTGTTATTCCAAAAACTTCTGCTTAGAAGTCGTTTAACCCTGGAGCTGTCCAAATCTCTTACTCACTGACCTGTCTAACCTGAGAGTTACACAGTGAGTTCTCTTCACCTGTGTTTGAGCAGCTCTCTGCCTCTCTGCCACCCAGCCCTGCTGAGCCCAAAGAGCTGGTCCCTGTTTCCTTGGTGCTGCTGTGCTGGCAATTACTGCCCAGGGTGACAATGACACGGTCACAGGCAGCGTCCTCCCAGGTTCTGCCAGGGCAGAAAAAGAGAGAAAAGCCACTCCAAATAGACTGGTGCACCTATGTTCTCATTTTCAGTCCTCCAGCATCTCTGACCACAAAGATGATGGGTAAATGAGGCTGTGTTGTGTTCTGTAATTATTTTTGAAGAGTTTAAAAAACCCATGATGCTCATGAGGCTGCTGACAGAGCAAGGGATAATGGTCACTAAAAGGAGACAAATGTATTCATAGGCTTCAGTTTCTTTTACTGGAATGAGGAACCCATTTCTGTGCCAGTTCTGGTAAGTGATGGGCAGTTGATAGGTGATTGCTGTAACCCAAGGATCCAGCCAGGAGGTGCTTGCTGTCAAAGCCCTGCTTTGTGGCTCACTGCAGAAGCATCCAGTTGCCATCACCAGTGTCAGTGGGGAAGAGTATCCTGTGCCTTTGGCTAGCCCGGGGTTTTCATTGTGTTGACACGAATGTAATAACTACATTCCGCCAAAAACACTTTTGCAGCTGGTTCCAATAAGATCTTGAGTCAATAACTTCTCCTAGGTAGTCCACAAGCAGGAGGTGAGTGAAGTCAACAGTTCAAAGGTTGTGTGTGGGCAGCTCTTGATTAAGGTAGCAAGGGTTTCACTGGGGCCTTGTTATGCAAGAGCAAGACAAACATTGGAACAAGGAAAGACAGTGGAAAACTTCTGATTAATAAAGTTACTTCATGCTTTACATGAAGTATGGAGAAATGAATTATTTAAATAACTTTACAGACTTATCAGCATCCAGTCTAAGGGCAGAACTAACACTGGTGCTATACTTTCTGTTCTGTGTGTACATGGCCTTGGAAGCCTAAAGCTGAAATCGTGTCAATAATCTGTACGTTACAAATATGGAAGTAACATGTCAAAAGATGGAGCAGTAGCATTGGGTTGGTCAATGTATTTTTAGTGTTTCTGTTCCTGCTCTTAAGGCCACAGAGAAATGGTAAAAACCACTTTGGTTATTACCAGCCTTGGAGCCTCATGCAGAAGGTTCCTGTGCAGTGAAGATCTCCCTTTTATTTATTTTTGTAATTCATTTATTTGTTTCAGGTTTTGAAACGGACAAGATTGTAAATTCATGTTTTATGTAATATCCAGGATAGCTTTCTGCCCTTCACGTGGCCAGAGACAAATACACTTCTGATCACATTCTTGTGTCAGAACTGTTACTGATTTCCATTCACACTTGCCATCAAAAGTCATTTGAGCCCTGTGGGTACTGAATAGAATATTTCCAACCCAGGCCAGGCCTTGCTTAGGACCATTTGTCAGTAATGGAATATTCTTTAAATCATTCTTTAGCACTTTGTAAACTTCTTCACGTGCTGAGTTATGTCACAGGCATTGCTTTTTGTTTAGGAGCACTTGAGCATGAGGACTTGATGCTAAACAGAAACCTCCCTCTGTTGTCTGGCTCATTTTTAAATGTCATAAGGAAGTAAGCTTTACTGTGATACTGTAAGAAAGAGGAATGCATGCAATTTCTGGGAGAAACAAATAATATTCTCTCACAACTGTTTTAAAGGAAACAGGAACTTTTTTAAAGGAAGTTTCTTATTTTTAACAGCTTTTAACTTGGCATTATAAATCGTGCCTTCATATAAAGCTTTGATAACTGCAAACTGAGCAGGCAGCACATCTGAGAGTCTTAATATCATACTATCTATTAATTGTGAGAGTCCTTGACCTTAAACTGCAAGAATGAGTCTTTAGAGCTTTATGCTCCAGCATGTCATGTCCCTCAGTGTCACCCCAGAGGGCAGGGATGATTTGAGGTGAGCAGTGGCTTGGTAAGGGCAGTCTAAAGCAGTCCCTGGCACACAACACTGCTGGACACAGACCTGCACTGCTCACTTGGTCTGTCCTTTTCTGCAGCCTTGCCTGCTGCTCAGAGCTGTACCTCTGCTGGAGCATGAGCCAGCTGGTGCATCTTTCAACTTTTGTATTATTTGATCAATTTATCTTTTACTGCTGTCAAGCCAGGTTTTATGAAATAGTGTTAACTGAAGTATACACTAGTCATCAAGTACTCCTTTCAGCTTGTGATTAAGCAGGGCAGACACATTAACTTTAAAAAACCCCTGCTCTTTGAAGACTATTTTCTGTTTTTCTCATAATTGTGTTTGATATTTAAAACAGTTTTTTAGAGTTTAGAAGCAGAGGGAGGCGTCTGTCATTTGCACCTAAGGGTTTAACAGTGTTTGTGTTTGTCCCTGGGGAGAGCACTGGCATTGCTCACTTCACTTGTGCAGTCTGAAGGGGAAAGTTCTGGGGCTGCTGTTTGCTGTCCTCACCTGTGGACACTGAACTTACCCCTGGTAGGTAACTATCAGCCTGGGTGACTTTTCCCCCAGAAGAATCTGCTTTCATGTTCTGCATGAATCCATTTTGAAAAGGATTACCTTGATTTTTGTTGTTTTAATCAGCAGCTTCTGAGCCAGCTTGGTTTGGGTGCTTCACAGAATCATTCAGGCAAAAGATCCAGCCCATGGAGTTGCAGCTGTCCCCAGTCCCCACCTTGTCCCCAGCCCAGAGCACTGAGTGCCATGCCCAGGCCTTCCTTGGACACCTGCAGGCATGGGGACTCCAGACCTCCCTGGGCAGCCCCTGCCAATGTTTGACAACCCTTTCTTGAAGAAACTCCTCCTGATGTCCAACCTGAACCTCCCCTGGCACAGCTTGAGGCTATATCACTACCCCATATAAAATCTTTTCTTTTAGCTGCAGCGTCACAACTTCAGACTGAATTCCCTGTGGGCTTCCTTCTGCCAGGGTTCAGCATCATCTGTTTAAAAAACACTGCACTTAATATCTTTTTAGTGTTATACCTTATTTTTTGCACCATCTCTGGTATTCATTCTTGTTGAGAGGAGTTTAAAACTGCTGGTGTTTTGATTAATATTCTCCCCTTCTACAGAATGGATTTTAGAAGATGCAAAATTGACAATAAATTCTTGTAGCCGATGAGGTTGACTCATATTCTACATTAAATAAAAAAACACAGGATCTGGGATTTTCTCAGTCTTGCTTCAATTTCTTAGAAGTCATTTCATCTACAGATAGTGGGCTGTGTCTTCAGCTAGTGTGGAACAAGGAACAAGGAAAACTGTTTGAAAACATGTCAAACAGAAGTTAGTCTGGAAAATATTACATCATGATGGTGGGCACAGGCAAAGGTTGTGTATTTTGGATACTTTCTTGATACTGAGCCAATATGAGGACTGACTTTTCATGCTTAAAAATAGAGTATTTTGGTTTCCACAGTTGTGCAACTGCAAGGGCTTCTTTCTCTTATTTTCTGTGTTTCCCTCCCATTTCTAGGGGTCACAGAAATTGTGTTTAACCACAGTTTACAGTGCAGAATGCTGACACCTGTTGAGTCTTGGAGCTTTCTTTCCCCAAGAGCTCTTTTGAGTTTGTCCTTTTCCTAGCTGGAAGTATCTCACAGAGTACATTGCAGCTTTCTGGCCAAGAGTTCTAAAGTAATTGTCAGATTGCTTTTGAGGGAGACCTGCAAAGGGCACACAGCGGCTCTTAGACAGGCTGGGACTCAGGGGACAAGCAGCAGGAAATTGCTTATTCTCCACTAGCATGGCTCTGAGGTAGGGGGTACTGACATGGTAGTGATCATTTTTGCAATTATTTCAGAAACAAGGTTTAAAAATACTGAGATCTCAAAGCTTGTCCCAGCTGACAGAACAGAGCCTGTAGGATGTCACAGTGACACTATACCAAGTCTGGTTACTTCTAATTGATTAAATGTAGTGAAAAGGCATCAAGGGTTTATTACAAAATTTGAGATGGAGAGCCAATCTCTGCACTCTAACTTCATTATCCTCATAAGCAAAGGTGCAGATTCTATAGCTGAAGTAATTATATCAAGAATGTACACAATATGAGTGGTATTTAGCATGGAAAGTAACTTGAATGAACCATGTCTGGTTGAGAGAGGAACAGAACCATAAACCCTTTGATCTAACAATGAGGCTTTGAAAAGAACAGATTTGGTACAGTACTGAACCTGTAATCTGCTCACTTTATTGCATTATGTGGGGAGGGCCTTATTTATTTACTACTTAGGAAGTGTTTTCAATTTTATAAGTGTCTGAAAGAAATCACAGCTCATAATTATGTAGCTTTGCTCCACAGAACTCTGTAACACTAGTAAAAACCTCTGGAATTCGTAGGGACTGTCTGTTAAATGGGAGACACAAATCTTGCCTTTGTGCTCTATCAAATTCTGTCTTGGTCTATACTAACAAAGAAGCCAGTCTGGATAATTGCTTATCAGAATGTTTACTTTCCATGCTGTTCTTGGGTTTTGAGCCAAAGCCACTGCAATCAAAGGGAAAAACTCACATGAAATTCAGTTGTGTTCACCATCTTAAACCATTTTTCACTACCTGGAATAGTCAGAGGAATAGTGTGCTCTGTCATGGTTGCCAGAAATAAAAGTGAAACACTGTGTTCAGTCATGGTTGATAGAATTAAAAGTGAAACAGTTTTGTTTATCCAGTTTTACAAAACATAGTGTGTGCAGCAGCCTGGGTGGACAAGTCTAAGAGGTGGGTGCTGAAGGCAAATATATCCTGCATAAATCAGTTGGAATCTGGGCCCAAAGGCATCTCTCTGTGTGAGGGGAAGGCATAAAGAATTCTGAAGTTTCTTTGTCCAGTAATTAGTTCCTTTCTTACCCCATGCTCGTATGCTCTTTTGGAAAAGTAAATATTAAAAGTCTTGCTGCTGACGAACTGCCTTCCTTTTTTTTCTTGTTTTCATCTATGAGTGTTAAATCCAGCAGTCTATTTAAAAATGAGCTGATGATTTGCTGGGCAGTCGTTTATACTGGGCTCATAGGTTTGTCTCACCACTGGCCTGGGTCCTGCCTTCTCCACTCAATTGAGTGCACTCAATTAGCTGGTTAGTCAGAGGTGGGGTGCTGTGTTTCCTGCAGAATTATAATCCAGCTGGGTAGGAACTCATTACAAGACCCTACCAAAACCCTGCACAAGCTGTCAATTCTTACATCCTTTCCCAAAGGTGTCAGACACTGTGTGGGCAGAAAGTTGAGAAGTCACCTTTTCTGCAATGGTTGTTCTACCAAATGAAGACATTAACTGCGAGGATTTCTCCCTCATGAATGTGAAGTCACTGCAGGGTGCCATCATCTGTCTTTGACACGTGCAGCTTTGCTCTTCCATTAGAAAGAAATGGGACTTCAAAAGGAAACATGGGAGAAAATTGGGATCAGAGATGTTAGGTTGGATGAGGACTTTGACACCTTGTGGAAGTACAGAAGCTGTTGATCCCCAAAATCACCACTAGGAAGAGGAGCAGTGTGGTTTTTTTTGGAGAATTCTCAGATTGCAATTAAGTCTTTGAAGCTGTTGCATGAGAAGAAAGAAGGAAATATCATAGTAGTTTTCAGCTTGTACTGGTCGGAGAGGTCTCTTGAGCTGCCCAAACCTAATGGACAGTATTGTAAGTCACAGTAAATTCCCCTTTATCTTCCCTTCTGCCAGATTTCAGATGACTAAATCAAAAGTAATCATCATAAAAACAAGGTGAGGCAAGAATGTGTTTTTGACCTAAAAAGTTTCTGTTTCTTCCCTTAAGTGACATACACAGTCTGCATCAGCAGCTCTTGCTTTGGAGGCTGTGGTCCAAATACCCCTCGCTGCAGGAGTTGGGTGAAACATTTAGACTGAATGAAGTAGTTGTTTTGCATCTTATCCTTTCAGAAATGGAGACAAAAATTATTATGGCTAATAATAGCACCTGCTAATTAATCTGTAACAATCCTTTGATGTGTGTACTAGGACTGTTTATTATAGATTAACTTCTGTGACTTAACCCACTCCATAAAGCCACTTTCTGGATCCTGCCCCTGACAACACATATTCCTCCACATCTCTTTTTTGTATTTTCAGTAAGTGACTTTTCGAACTCCCAAGTGGAGTCCCCCTTTCCAAATGTAGCTCCAAAGACCATCCTCTCTGTCACTGTGGTCAACAGTTGTCTCAATCAGCAGTCGGTTTGCTCACTGAATGACAACCAAGCTAATTAGTATGTCCCTAGCCTGGAATTCCTGTAGGAGGAGAGTGAAGGAAAAGCAGCACCACTGGAGTATCTGCGTCCCTCACTGGTGAACTACTGAGCCCAGTTTGGGCCTCCAGTACACAGAGTGGGTTCGGTGGAGGCCATCAAGGTTATGGGAGTCATGTTTGAGGAATGTTTTACAAATCCCACCACTTATTCACTGTCTCAGGTTCCCCGATGTGTGCAGTTTGCTTCCTAGGCAGTTCCACATGAAGAAACAGTTGTTCTATTCAGTAATGGAGGATGAATCAGGGTATGTGTGCCCCTGTTCCCAAAGAACACCTTGTGTATGGGACAGAAGCACAGCAGCAGGGACACAGGTAAGCCCCAGGTGTAAGCAGCACTGCCTGGACTGAGCTGGCACAGCAAAGACTGCTCATCCCTGCTGACTGACAAGGTAGGGTGAATGTTTCTCCACTTATACAACCACTGGATGATCAACTAGGAAATTAGAAAAAGGAAGAAGATGTAGTGAGAAGATATGTTCAGAATGAAGTATTTATTTAGATTTGTGATAGAAGACAAGATTTCCTGAATTACTTCAAAGATTCACTCCATGAATTAGAAGTTGCTGCAGCATGCAGAAGATTGTGTTCTGGAATGCTCCACAGAGACCATATGGGGCAATTGTCTGTATTTCAGTGTTTAGGTATTGAGCTGGACTTGTAGCTCAAAATCAATGCAAACTGACTAAAAATACCCTGAAGAATGTGCCATGGAAATTGTCCTTTTTAATAGGGGAAGGTAGAGAGTTGCTAGAGAAGGAGCTGTAAGCTCACACCCCACATCCTCTGGCACCACTTCCCTGTGGGGAAGGGCAGAGGAGAGGCAATTTCACTCTCATGGAAAGTTTTGAAAATGTGATGTCATTCATACAGACACTGAAAGTTGTGCAGACATAGGCAAGACTGGCCTAACTGTAATGCTTAGCAAGGAGTCCTTAAAAACAATGGAGGTAATAAAATGGTGTGTATAGATAAAGTAGAGCCATAAAATTACCTGAGAAAGCCCCTGTCTTCGTGGAGGAAACATGGGAAGCGTGCTTTGGTTTTGTGTAGACTAAGGTACACTGTCCAAAGTGTGACCCCAGAATGTGCAGGAAACAACTGAGTACATAAAGGCAACTGTAAGGAAAAGAGACTCAGAGGTCACCAATAAAGAGAAGCACATAAGTTTTACTGAAGTTGTTCCAACAGTGCTGTGTGTTTTGGATTTAAAACACCAAACCTTTAAGATTCAGAACTCAAGTTACTTCTATACTTCAATATTCAATTCTTCATTTTGGCCCAGAAATTGATGGGTTGTTTTTTCAGAACCAGTAACAAAGAGCAGTTACCTGTCCTTGGTTAGAGATTCTACTGGCCTCAGCCAGTGCTCTGTTACTGAAATTGGAGTTTCTTTTCCAGACCATGCTTTTCCTAAAGGATCATTTGCAGCTCTGTAATTCTCATAGAAGCTTTAAAGCATGAAACTCTTCTTGCACACAGTAATCTTGCAGTCTTTTTTTTCCTGTTCTGCTGTGACAAGCATGGACTTCAGGAGCAGAAACACCAAACACTGCTCTAAACCTTTTCCCTATCCACATGCCAGCTTTTCTTATGCTCCACACAGGGACATCTTCAGTGTAGTGAAATGATGTCCAGGAGTGCAGGACACCAGGGTTTAGGCCCAGTCAACTGCTAATTGCTATTTTGCTCTTTTTTTGCTCTAGTTTTGTCTTTGCTGCTGCAGCTGTGGCTGAGGATCTCAGGGGTGAGTCAGGAGGTGTCAGCAATCACTTCTGCCTGGGCCAACGTGCAGCCAGGCACAACAAACTCTGCTATTGATTGTGAGATCTTTGGTCCTCCCTCACTTCCTCATCCCTGGGAATTTTGGAGAGGGTGACTGATGAGGGAATTCTGTTCTTTCTGCATGTCTGAGTTTGGTCTAACTGACAGCGAGCCGACAGGAAGGAACGGATTTACTGGCACGTCTCTCCAAATTTAGCACTCTCCTTAACTTTCATTTTCACCCTCAGATGGTCAGACTGGAAAATTTTACATCCTGCCCTGGCATTGTTTCACACTCAAACTTCCACTGGAGAGCAGGACATGGCAAACAAAACATTGCACTTTCCACACTGAACTGCTGCTTTAATGTACCTTAAATCTGCAGAAACTGAAAGAGAGTCCAGACAGGGCTGGGATCCTGTTTTTATCTGCATATTCTCAAGAGCCTTCTTTTATTTTGCTTTTGGTACACTTATTATCTCCACTTTATCATGAACATTTTGAAATAAGAAGGGGCTACAATTAATGGTGAATATCTTAAAGCCCTTAAAGGAATCAGAACAGAAACCAAAAAAACAAAACAAAAACTAACAAACAAACGAACGAACAAAAAAAGCCCCAAACAAAACAGAGTTGCCATCTTGCAAACTTTGGGGGAAGATTCAAACCAAACAAATTTTCTTTGGGTAATGAAAAACCAAAGCACTGTAAAAGAAGATGACTGAGGCTTCTCAATGGGAGGAGGTAGTTGGGAACAGCAATAGGTGCTGTTGTTGTTAATTGCATTTTTGTCAGAAACCAGCAGACCTGAGGGGAGTCCTAACAGATCTGAGATGCCCCGTGTTCAGAGGGGCTGCAGCGCTGTGTTTATTTTGCTGTCATGTGCACATCTCAGACAAAGCTACATTAGTTAGGAAAAGGGAGTTAGAAAGAGCTTACTAATAACCTGTGAAAAGCTGGAAGAGTTGAACACCTCTTTGGGTTCCATGGAGTTGGGAAGATCAGCCCTCGTTTTCATGAACTTTGCCTCGGTGTAGTTGGTTTTTGGAGACTCAAAATGCCTGGTCACAGAGGAACAACCTTACAAGCAGAGCTTGATTTGCAAGTGTTTTCAGGAATATGACTTCTTGAGCTCATATAAAATCTTGCAGATATTATGTAAATTATAATATCAGACACAAAATATTACTCACTTGGAAGGAAATTGCAGTGGGCTGATTGTTGAGGCTACAGACCATCAGACACTCAGAAACAAAACAAAATTTAACTCAAGATGACAGCATTGAATAGGTCAAAGTCTGCCCTGAAAGGGCACCTCTTTCATCAAAGTTAATGTGAGATAAGGAAACAGTTTTTGCATTCTGATGTGGCAGAGGAAGAAGTGTCTGTTCAAAAGCAAGAAATATGGGCAGAATTGGTTTTCTGAAGGAAAAACCTTCCAAGCACTGTAGAATATTTGTAGAAGGAGTGCCCAGTGAACTTGTTTAGTTAATCTCTGGTCCACCTGAGGAATGAATGATTCTCTCTTGTTGTTACTGCACAGAGGGAGTTTTATTATTGATTTCAAGTGAATAAAAAATCAGGTCCTGTTTGAGGAACTGGAGTGATTAAGCAGTTCCCTGAATGGCTGTACCTCAGCTAATCCTTTTAACAATTCTCCTAAGAAAAGATGTTTCTCCTCTTCTGGTTATCCCAAATCTGATTTTCCATATCCAATCCCTACATGACCTTTCCTAGATTTCAGCAGTCCCAAGCACAGGGAAATAAGGAGGGTGAATACTAAAGGCTTAGAACCCACTGAATTAAAATAAACTTCTACTAAGATATGTTGTTTCTTACAGTAGTAGACATGAAGATTCCCTATGTTCTATAGAAGAAAGGTGTTAATAAGAAAGGGAAGGATGCAAAGAGGATTTTTTTAAACCTTGTTCCAAAGTAGCAAATGCAAAGAAGAATGTGAAGGCAGAATTTTCTGGCATGGTATTTGAGGGGCACAGCTCTCATGCATTGTTTCTGCCTGCTTGATTACATCTGCCTGATGACTGGAATATTTTAAATAAAGGGATCACCTGCTAATTCTGGTGAGCGGAAAGGCACCACATTAAATGAGAATCCAACTGTGAAGATTCATGAGCAGTGGATGCTAAGCAGCACAGGGTTGATAAAGCCAAGCAGATGAATGCTCAGAAAACTCAGGTCTGTTTATCAGGAGATTCATCTCTAGCAGTCCTGGATGGGATGCATACAGGGGATCTCGTGCATGAAGAAGTGTGGACAGAACTTGCTTCATCTCTGGAAGTGCTTTACATAATCAATCACCTATGGCTCATTTTCAAATAGAGAAGCTGGACACCGAGAGAAGAAAACACCTTGCCCAAGCTTGCCCAGTAAAAGAGTGACAGATGAAAAAAGAACATGCATTTCCTCATTTCTCTGGCTGCCTTATGCCTCATTTCTGTAGATCTTTGCTCAGCAACTGTAAATCTTTCCCGTTATCAATATACCTCATTTGACTCATATTAGTCAGCAGATTTGTTATCATCTTTAATTTCTAAACAGCTTCTTTAAAATAGCCATACATAATATCAAGAAACAGATAAGGCACTATCTGGTAGCAGACTCGTGGGCTGCAGGTGCCTGGCAGCACTGGGCACTGCTGCCAGCCCTGTCCTAAGTGGGTTCTGCCTTCCAGACTGCAGGGAGAAGCCAATTTTTGTGAAAGGTTTGTGTCTACATGTTGTCTGACATTGAAAATCAGCTCAGCAATTCCATGTTCCTTGTCCAGCTGTCCCCCTGGTATTCCCAAATACTGCATGCTGGGAATGGTTTGTACTTTGGGAAGTTGCAGTTTCCTTCCAGTATTCCCAATACTTTGGAAAAGCACCAAGGGACAAATCTCACAGGCAGAACAGGGAGCTCTGGAGAGCAAGAAATTCTACAAATACTCTATTGAGAAAGATATTTTAAAACTTGATCAAAAGTAAGGAAGTATATGTATGTGAAACTTAAAATACCTGTCCTTAGTTACAAGCATGTGGTTAAATGCTTTCCTGCCCTGTATTGTAAAGCTCTACAGCTCTGTAACATTTCTCTTGAAGTTGCTCACTCTCTTCCTACAGCCAAAGCTGGTGTACAGGAGGGTACCTGCAGACTGTCCACACAGGGGTGAAAGCTGTAAGAAGCCCTTCAGCATTTATTTCTTTCAATTTTAACAGTGTGTGCAAGGCTGCACACTGTGTTCAGTGTGCTCCCCTGCCCTCTCCAGGGGCACAAGCAGAAATCACGGCTGCAGCACAGCAAGGGAAGGAGGGGATGCTGACAGCAGCAGGAGCTGCCTCCCTCCCTCTCACATCATGTAACACTGCTCACTCAGAAGCCACACACCCTCCACTTTCCAAGCAACACAAATCTGGGGAATCCCCCTGATTTCACTATCCATGTCCAGCCTTGCTTGGAGCTATTTTGCATACGTGGTCCTGCACTATAAAATGTTTTCGCCTCCCAGGAGGGATACAGAGCCTGAGAGGTGGAAGGCAAGAAACTGTGACAGAGAGGAGCCTCTCCTGTCAGGGCTGGGACACCTCTCACAAGAGCACGGTAAGAAGCACCATGGCCAGGTGCTCATTCTGTCATTCATTTACTGCAGCTCACAGGTAAAGTACTTCGATGGCAAACTGTATCTTTTTGCTGTATTAGGAGCAAAGTGTGGGACTTGGTCTCCTGCTCCAGTTCCAAGCTGTCCAGCAGCTCAGAAAACTTTGTCCCTCCTTTCTGCTGATGTGAAGGTTTGTGCCTGCCACAGGTAACACTGTCTGCTCTCCACAGAGCCACTGGTGCACCTGCTGCTCCGAGTGCCACTGAAGGGAAAGGTGAGTCTGCTCTCTTTCTTTGTGCTTTTCTTCTTAGTTTTTCTTTTTATTATTATCTTTCTTCCTGTTACTATTTTTCATCTTTTCCTCCTTTTCCTCATTTTCTTCCTTTTCCATTTTTTTCCTTTTTAACACAGCAACATTTCACATCCCTTTTCCAAGCTTGTGGTCTGCTCAGACACCAGTATTTGCTGCTTTACTTGACCAGGAGTCATCTGAAATTCTCTTGCCAGTATTTTAGATTAGCACATGGCTGCACATTACACTGACAAAGTGTTAGTTTTAGTATCACTATCCTAAGAATCAAGCAATTTTCGTTTTAAACACAGGATGTTAGATCAGATCAGTGAGGCTGGTGAGTTTCTGAGAGATGTTAAAGGGAGTTGCCCTCTTGGGTAAAAACTGACCTTGTTGGGTTTTTTATGTCCTTAGAAGTGTTCCCACATCACATAAAACAAGGTTTCAGCACAGTGAAGTAAAACCACAAGAAGAGCATACAAAATGATGTGCCCCTGGCAGTTTGTGTTCAAATCTCACGCTGCCAAGAGCCGCTCCCCCAGAGAGAAGGATATCAACAACAACGTGGAGACAAATAGGAAGATCCATGGGTAAGATCCTGGTTTTTAATAGTTTCATAGTTTATCTTTGATTTGAAAAGGGAAGATACTAAGTGGTTTGGGTCCTGGAGAAACCCATAACGTGTTTCCAAAATACTGATATTAACCAAAGAACTGTGGGTCTCTGGGTGATGTAATTTGGTAATGAACATAAAACACTCGTGTCAGAGTTAGTTGTTGAGGATATAAATCATCTTGCTTTCTCTTTCATAATCTTAAATTTATTTGGTGAGTTATGGTTTCAGGTATTCTAAGTCTCAGGAAGTGTGTGTATGCTATAAAAATAGCAAAGTGATTATTTATGCTGTAATTAAGTTGGTGAAGTAGTTCTGTGATGCAGTTCATACACAACACTGTATAAAATAAGTTGCACGTGCATCTTAAATTTCTCAGTCTTCAGGGTGTTACTTATTTTAGGTTTCATATCCTGCCCTCCTTTCCTTCCACACAGTGCTCTGGGAAGGGAAGTACTATGGCTTTACTACTGCATGTGCCACTGCCACTGCTGGGTTATGGGCTCAGCACACATTTCAGAGACAGCATTGAGCATCTCCTGCTGCTGCTGAAGGCAAAGCCTAACATAAAGCACTTTGCCTTGTACTGACTTTTCTCTCTCTCTGTTGAAGCTCAGGAAAGGATGATGCCAAATTGCACAGTCCAAGCAAGAAGCAGATGGAGAGGCCACCTACCATAACTTCAGCAAAGCCCAGTGAGGGAGGAGAGGTCTGTTCCCAGCACCTTTGTTTGACAGTCCCAGTTCACATGGGTGGTGCTTGCTGCTCACAGCTGCTCCACGTTCTGCTCTGAGGTCTGGCTGTGGGTGCAGGAGGTTGGGACTTCTGGGACACCTTTGGGTGAAAGTTCTTCCCTGATGAAAATGGAGCACTGATAACACTTAGAGAAGAGATTACCCCATGGGGACTGGGATGCCTGATTCTTTTATATAGCTTTGCAAACCTTCAGTAACAAACCTGTTTCTGTCTCTAAAATTGGTTCACTGTTTTCCTGAGACTGTGACTACAATGCTCAGAGATACTCAGAGGATTTATTGAAATTATAAAGGTATTTGCAGTGGCAGACACTGTTTGATTAATACAAAAATACCTTTTCCCCCCATTTCATATCAAACTGCAGATTAGCTCAGTAGTTTTGTAGTCAAATAATCATGTTGGAGCAGATCACATTTATATCACTTTATATCTATTTCTTGAATTTAATCTGAAATATTTTGATGTTAACATTAAGTCTAAAATGAAACTGAAAGATATTCAATAGGTCTGAAGACAGTATGCATTTTTATCTGTTCCCTGCCCAGAATCTTCCTTCAAATGACATCAAAGGTTCAAACCAAATATCAGGATGTCCAAGACATGTAAGAGTAAAAAACTTGGAAAATGGATCCAGCTTTCTTGACACTCTACACCTGACTGCAAAAGAGGTAAAATATGGAAATATGAACAGGGATTTTTCAGAAATTTTAAAAGATACAGAGTGCAATATTGTTTTTTGACATTTTATTGGTTTTCAGGTTATCAGTTGCCGGACCAAAGCCTGCCAAGGGTCACTCATGACCCCAAAGGGCCTCGTGAGAGGTACCAGAGATGGGCCAGTTCCACAAGAAGATCTTTTACCTCAGGCAATAGACTTCCTCAAGCAGTACTACAGTTCATTTAAAGAGTAAGTCAACTTGATTTTTGGCATAAAATCCTCTGCCTACCTGTCTGTCTGTGAGCCTCCAGGAGGGTTTGGTTTCTTCACAGCTCTTGGTAACTATCCTGTTACACAGCATGCATTCAAAATATGTAAGAACTGTTTAAAATGCTAAATAAAACTGTCATTGCACTTCAGGTGCTCCATCTGCCAATCCTGGATACACAGGGAAGGGCTCTGCACCATGCACTGCTCAGCTCCATCCCTTTGGTGTGCTACATTCCACTACAGTGAGGACTCTGCCAGAGCATTACCTTCTGTGTTCTTGGAATTAGCTGCACTCAGCTCAGTCTCAGTGTGGATCATGCCTTTTGTTTGTGCTGTTCCAAGTATCTTTTCTCTGTGTTCCTCTCAAGGCTTTAGCCAAAGATTGGAAGGCCATTGTTGCTTCTCACCCTTGCTCTGTGCTATCAACAGAAGCTCCCTGAGCATTCCCAGACGGGTTTGTGTTTTCACAAAAATGGCCATGGTGCAGGAAATGCTGCAAGAGCTGCTTGATGTCCAAGGGCTTGCAGTGACATTCCACAGGATGAGCTTTGAAGCAACAGTTCAGTGTTTGCTCATACCATTAGAAAACATTATCAAACTTTCAAAGGGACTCAGCCACATAATGGCCACTTCCTTAGACACTTCAAACTCCTTGCAAATCTTTCTTCCCTCTGAATGTTTCTGAAAGTCCCTGTCTTACACACAGGCTATCCTCAGCAGCCTATTGCATTTGCACATCCCTGTGTCTCTGCTTAGGACTGTTTGATCACACTGATTTACACTATCTCACATGCTTGCCCTTGATCTTTCATCTTGCTGAAAATGTGAAAACTCTCAGACAGTGCAGGCTATTTTCATTCTGTCTGTAAGACAACAAAACAATTTTTGTCTCTGCTCTGATAAATATTTTCTAATGTTTTGACTTCACTCTCTGTTGTCAAATATCGAGAATTTTAGAGTTGGTTTCCCTGACAAAGGAGTTGCTCAGCACTTCCCTTCAGGAATGAAAATCCTACTTACTTTACTCAGAAGAGCTGTGGCCTTGTAAACACAATGGAACTTTGAGAGGACAGTCACTCTCAGCCTACATGTGCCCTGAAACTCACCTGTTCTCTGCTTTTCATTTCCTTGTGAAAAAGGAAAATCCAAATTTAAACCAAAAACTTACACAGAATGGTTTGTGGCCAATCCATGCATGAAAGTGGTGAAAGAATGGTGTCACTACTTAAATTTCATGTGTGTTAGTTTCCTCATGAGGTCAATAAGCTCTGTCCTTGCACTCCATAAGGACAAGTCTTAAATTCTGAACCCAAAATGTAAAGAGAGCATCTGCACTTTGAATGAAATTCTCATTGTTTCTTTTCATGGCTATTTCCTGTTCAAAAGGCCAAAACCCAAAGAGCAGCTGTGCAGGCTGGAGGCAGTGACCAGGGAGATAGAAAGCACAGGGAGCTACCAGCTGACCAAGGATGAGCTGACCTTCGCTGCCAAGCAGGCCTGGAGGAACGCGCCCCGCTGCATCGGGAGGATCCAGTGGGCCAATCTGCAGGTCAGCTCTGCAGCTACACCTGAGTGGAGCCAAACAGTCCCTGCTGTGGCTCAGAAGAATGTCCTTTCCTTTGCTAGAACATGTCCCTGTTTGGATTGAGGACTGAGGACTGCCCCCTCCTCTCCATTTCAGGATTGGTTTCTTTGTAGTTCCCTGCTTCATGGCTGAATGAAAATGTGTAGCAGTGTGAGTGTAGGAACCAGGTGTGTCATGGAACCAGGTGCATGTTTTCGTCCTTGGGGGATTGTTATGGGTGAAAATGATGCATATAAGAACTATAAAAATGAACCTTTCCCAGTGGAGCCACAGTCTTTCCATTCCTTAAGTGCATAAGAAAAATAACAACTTTACATTACTGTTTCAAAATTAGTCTTCTTACATTTCTGTTGATACACACAGGTGTTTGATGCACGGGACTGTAAAACAGCCAAGGAAATGTTTGAGCATATCTGTTGTCACATTCAGTATGCCACAAACAATGGTAATATAAGGTAGGTCTCTAATTTTGATTTTAAATAACAAAAATCACATCCATATCTGGCATGAAAACACATGAAATGATCTATCTAAATATTTCAACAACTTGTCTCTGCTCTTAATTTTCCTGGTACTTACATTTTCCTCTCATGTGTTCCATCAACCATCTTGACCATTTATAAGTTTCATGGCTGACATTACAAAATCTTTTGCAACTCCTGGGGAAAAGAGATGATTTGCAGATTTGGGGATGTGGATAAAGAGAATGAATGATTTCATTTGTGTTTGTGAGCAGTGGCTGTATTTGTGAGCAGTGGGGGTGTGTTTGTGAGCAGTGGGCTGTTTGTAGCAGTGGGGCTGTCTGTAAGCAGTGGGGCTCTCTGTGTGAGCACTGAGCAGTGTTTGTGAGCAGTGGGCTCTGTGTGTGAGCAGTGGCTGTGTTTGTGAGCACTGAGCAGTGTGTGTGAGCACTGAGCAGTGTGTGTGAGCAGTGTGTGTGAGCAGTGGGCTCTGTTTGTGAGCAGTGGCAGTGTTTGTGAGCACTGAGCAGTGTGTGTGAGCACTGAGCAGTGTGTGTGAGCAGTGGGCTCTGTTTGTGAGCAGTGGCAGTGTTTGTGAGCACTGAGCAGTGTGTGTGAGCAGTGGGCTGTGTGTGAGCAGTGTGTGTGAGCAGTGGAGCTGTGTGTGTGAGCAGTGGGGCTGTGTCTGTAAGCAGTGGGGCTGTCTGTGTGAGCAGTGGCAGTGTCTGCAGCTGCTCTCTGTGCTGCAGGTCGGCCATCACGGTGTTCCCGCAGCGCACGGACGGGCAGCACGATTTCCGCGTGTGGAACAGCCAGCTCATCCGCTACGCTGGCTACCAGCTGCCAGATGGCTCTGTGCTCGGGGACCCTGCCACTGTGGAGTTCACACAGGTGAGCTCCACACTCACCACCACAGCTGCTTCCAGCTTGGCTGACCCACCTCCCTCCCTGGGGCTTCTTCCTCCTGTGTTTATGCAGAGTGGTCTGGAGGTGAGGAGTGAATGGGATGTTCTGCCCCACAGGTTCTAGGTGCAGGCTGCAACAATAATTTCCTACAGTCCTGATATAAAAGTGCTGCTCTCCATCTCAGAACAGGGTGAGCTGATACTGCCAGGGGACACAACCAGTACTTCATCAATATTGTTTGAATGGCAAAGAGAACCTTTTTCACTTAGAATTTACCTCAGCAGGTTTCAGAGGGTTAAAATTCTTTTGTCTTCAGATCTGGAGGGGAAACCTGAAAAGAACACAAAATGTGCTTTCTGTATTTGCAGTTGTGCATCGAGCTTGGGTGGAAGCCGAAATATGGACGCTTTGATGTACTTCCACTTGTTCTCCAAGCAAATGGCCAAGACCCAGAAATATTTGAATTACCTCCAGAAATTGTCCTCCAAGTGCCAATGGAGCATCCAAAGTAAGCACACAAGATTTAGATAATTACATTTCTGCCTCTGCCTCACCTTGGCAGGTTATTGGGCTGCGCCTGTGGCAGTTGTTTTATGAGTTCTTTGTCAGGATGAAATGATGGTAAATCATCCTGAAAGATAAAATGCCTGTTAGAACAATGAAATGAGATTTACATTAAGGAAGCAAATGACAGCTTTGTTGGAAAACTTTCCCCCCAATCTACATTTCAATTAAACTCAGAATTTAAAAAATCCTAATATCTTATGCTAGTGTAATACACATGCAACACTGCACTCATAACAGTGTTTATTGCCTTTCTGTCATGTTTTTCTTCTTGTTTGCTTTGGGACTGGCCTGCAAATTGCAGAACTCGGTTATATGGTTCTGCAGTTCCTGTAGCTGGTGATTTTCAGATACTGAACTGAAAACTCCTGTGAGTTTCTGCAGACCCTGGTCCAGGGGCTCCTCCTAGAATTAGTACTCTTTATCTTCCTGGGCTTTTCTGGTTTTTGAGGGAAAGACACACAAGTAATAACTGCAGCTGCCTGTTTGCAGGTACGAGTGGTTTAAGGAGCTGGAGCTGCAGTGGTATGCCCTGCCTGCCGTGGCCAGCATGCTGCTGGAGGTGGGAGGGCTGGAGTTCACTGCCTGTCCTTTCAACGGCTGGTACATGGGCACGGAGATCGGCGTGCGTGACTTCTGCGACACTCAGCGCTACAACATCCTGAAGGTGACTGCTGCAGGGAGCTGGGCTGGCCTGCAGGGGGAGGGAACTCGGGGCAGGAGCACTTTTGGAAAAGAGACACTATCAGTGTTCACTGGGATGGGAGAGAACCCTGCTTTATGAAACTGGAACATCCTCACAAACCAGAACTCCGAAATTCCAGTTTACCTTTAATCTCAGGTGTTTCTGCTGCCATCACTTTCCCCAGCATGAGACTGACTCTTTCCTCTTGTGCACAACTTTTTCCTGATACAGAGTTGATGAGGTTGAGAAATCATGGGGTCTAGGTTCCATATAGTAAATTTGCTTTTCCCTTTTCTCTTTCTTTCCCACATGTAGGAGGTAGGGAGGAGAATGGGACTGGAAACAAACAAACTGTCATCATTATGGAAGGACCGAGCTGTTGTAGAGATCAATGTGGCTGTGCTTCACAGCTTCCAGGTGAGTCACTGAGTGTGACTCAGTGAACTGAGAGAGACACTCAACACTCACTGTCCCTTTTTCCTCACACTCAGTGGAGATGGCATTATGATTCCAATAGAGCTATTCTTGATAGAACTGAGAGACACGCAACACTCACTGTCCCTTTTTCCTCACACTCAGTGGAGATGGCATTATGATTCCAATAGAGCTATTCTTGATAGAACTGAGAGACACGCAACACTCACTGTCCCTTTTTCCTCACACTCAGTGGAGATGGCATTATGATTCCAATAGAGCTATTCTTGGTAGAACTGAGAGAGACACTCAACACTCACTGTCCCTTTTTCCTCACACTCAGTGGAGATGGCATTATGATTCCAATAGAGCTATTCTTGATAGAACTGAGAGAGACACTCAACACTCACTGTCCCTTTTTCCTCACACTCAGTGGAGATGGCATTATGATTCCAATAGAGCTATTCTTGATAGAACTGAGAGACACGCCACACTCACTGTCCCTTTTTCCTCACACTCAGTGGAGATGGCATTATGATTCCAATAGAGCTATTCTTGGTAGAACTGAGAGAGACACTCAACACTCACTGTCCCTTTTTCCTCTCACTCAGTGGAGATGGCATTATGATTCCAATAGAGCTATTCTTGATTTTCACCCGAGAAAGTAGAGAAATCCATATTTCCTCACAGATAAAGGCAGAAGGAAGAGAAAAAAGAAAAGGAAGTTAAGGGCAGGATTCATCCCTTTAACACATTTAATTATGTTTCAAAACTTATGTAAAGCCTTTGGATTAATAGATTTTATTTTCAATTCCAGTTTAACATATCATGACAACATGAAAAGTAGGTAAAAGTGAGTCAGAGGCTTTGCAGCATGCACTCCCAGTGCTGCAGAGGTAAAATGCTGATGTTAAAGAAAAGATCTGAGAGCTCTTAATCAAAGGCCCGCGCTTTAATCTGTATCTTTACAGTAATTGCTGATAGTATTTATTTGCCATAAATACTCCCTTTAGTCTGAGTAAAGTCCTTGAAATATTGACCAAAGCAAGAGGATTACTTTAGCTACACCAGGAAGAAGGGCAGGATTTGAATGCATGTTTCTCTCTTTGCCATTGCTCTAGAAGCAGAATGTGACCATCATGGATCACCACTCGGCCGCCGAGTCCTTCCTGAAGCACATGCAGGGCGAGTACCGCGCGCGGGGCGGCTGCCCCGCAGACTGGCTCTGGATTGTGCCTCCCATGTCAGGCAGCATCACCCCCGTCTTCCACCAGGAGATGCTGAACTATGTCCTCACTCCCTTCTATTACTACCAGGTACACATCATCAACATCAAAAACCGGCCCTGGCAGACAAGCTCAGCAGTGCAGATGCAATACAGGACCTGACGGAGTCTGGGTGCCAAGCCCGGTTCATGAAAGTTCACCAGACAGGTTCACAAGTAGCAGGCAGGAGCTATTTTATGTGGGAGGTGCTGTTAGTTTTGTTGAATTCTCTGGCTTTAAGTGAAATGCAGTTTAATGCACCAGAGACTGATCCCATATTTTTACTCAGTGGATTGTATATACAGATTCTATTTGATCTGTCCCCTTAAAGATACAGATTGTTTATTTACAATTTTACACTCCTTACCTAAAGCATAATTTTTTTTTTTTTGAGGTGGATGCGTGGAAAACACATGTGTGGCATGATGAGACCCGGAGGCCAAGGAAAAAACAAATAAAGTTTAGCATCTTGGCAAAGTAAGTTGTTCAAATAAAATTCTTCATGTTTTCTCCAAATATTCTATTCATGTTATGTTTCTGCTCTACTTCTTTAAAAAAAATTATTACAGTATGGACAAATGGAGTGGTTTGAATCATAGCCTTACCTGTCCCCCCGAGGTAACATTCCTGTCTAAGGTTGTTGCTCAGGGCTCTCTAGAGTGTGCTGCTTCTGAACCATCTTCCAAAGAAAAGCCATGCTCAAGCTCAGTCTTTCCCAGCTTGTTTGTGGATCAGCTTGAATTGGTGTGGCTCCATTAAATCTGTGTGTGACTGCTCTTTCCCCAGGGCTGTGCTCTTTGCATCCTCACTCATGCGAGGAGCAGTGGCCACCAGAGCCAAGGTCACCGTGATCTACGCCACTGAGACGGGCAAGTCAGAGACTCTCGCCCACGACCTGTGCAGCCTGTTCAGCTGTGCCTTCAGCACTCAGGTGAGCACTACAAACCAGCCACACCACGTGGGGACAGCCACTTGGCTGCTGCAGGCTTTTCCATTCTCCAAACCTGTGTTTGAATGCTCGGCAAATACAAGTTGGACTAGAACTTTGATTTTGTATTCATTTAGTGTAATGCCATGTAAGTTTGGTCATTTGGTCATGAGATATCTAAGGCTAATTCTTATGTCTGCTAGCAATGTCTCATCAGCTTTATTCCTTCCAGATTCTGTGCATGGATGAGTACAACATTTGTGACCTGGAAAAAGAAACACTTCTTTTAGTGGTTACTAGCACTTTTGGAAATGGAGATTCTCCAGGTAATGGAAAGGTAATGTTCACCTCAGAAGTGTGTATGAGACTCAGCTTAAAGACCAAAGACAAACCTTTCATTTATCTCATGTCCTTCAGTAAGATATGGATCAGGTTTCAAATCAGAGTATTCTGTCTTAAATCAGAGTATTTTTCTAACCTTAAGTGTATTTTATGTATTTTTATGCAGACCTTGAAGGACTCCTTGCTCAGACTGAAACTGCTGAGAAATAAAATTAGGTAAAAATACTTTGTTGTTTGGTTTGCATGCAATTAAGTCCTTTAGCACTCCATATAGCATAACACAGCAATCTTCTTTTCATCCCCTGCTGCAGATATGCAGTGTTTGGTCTGGGTTCCAGAATGTACCCAGAGTTCTGTGCCTTTGCTCATGCCATTGACCAAAAGCTGGCCCAGCTCGGGGCTTCCCAGCTCGCGCCAGTGGGTGAAGGGGATGAACTCAGCGGGCAGGAAGCAGCTTTCCGCAGCTGGGCACTCAGTGCTTTCCAGGTGAGCATAGAAATGCACCTCACAGTCCACTCCTTCATCCATTCATTTTAGTTCAGTTGCCATAAAAATGAGGGGAAATGAGGGAAACCAAACATCTGAATTTATATCTGAATTTGGACCACCCCTCTTCTCTACTGCTTGCCTAACTTGGAGAGGGAACTGGGTCCCTTTTCTATTATTTTTTAATATCCATACAAAATTGCATGAACACTTTTGGATAATGGAATGCTCAGTATGAACAAGTGTAGAATCAAACATCTGCATTTTTTGCAGTAGATATTTTTTGGCTGTACTGTTATAGAAGTGGAACCTTACTGAACTCACCCAACCCACACACCAGAGGCACTAAAAACCAGCAATCTGTGAAACTGATAGCTCCTTATTAGGATTATGATAATGCTAAAAGTACTTTTTTTTTTTTTTTTTTACTGTGAATAGTCTTTATTTTTGTGGGTTTCTTTTATGTAGACTGCCTGTGATATCTTTAACGTCCGTGGGAGACACAATATTCAGTTGCCTAAGATCTACACCTCTGAGGAAAGCTGGGACCCTTCCAGTTACAGACTAGTGCATGACTCCCAGCCCATGGACCTGGCTAAAGGTACTGCTCCCACCTTCCCCTCCCTCTGCCTTTGCTGCTCCAGAGCGGCTGAACTGTGAAGGTTTCTCAAAAGTGCTCTTGGCCCTGCTGGATGCTAGAGTGCATATAATGAAGGGCATGGTCAAATTTAAAAAGACACTGGTTTACATTGTGTGAATTACCTTTCCCAGCACAGTAACACTGAACTATCACACATTGAGACAGCCCCAGAGGAACAAAAGGTGAGATGAACTGTTTTAGTCAGGGAGTGGAGCACACACAGCTGACTGATGGTTGGTCACCTTCTAGGGCAAGCATGGTTCAGTTCTCCACTGCATATTATTTGAAGACATTTTAAACAAACCTAATCACAGAGTTACCAAGAGTCATATCCTCTTTTCTCTCCAGCTCTTGCAAGCATTCATGCCAAGGATGTAATTCCCATGAAGCTGAAATTCAGGCAGAATCTTCAAAGTTTGAAGTCCAGGTATGCTACCTCATGTTTTTGAATATTGCAATACTACATTTTACTAAAATATTAAACATCTGAAGTGCCTGTTTTTAAACACCTTCCCCTGCAGTTATTAAAAATGTATAGGAATTTTGTTCTGTCCTTAGTAGAAGCATGTGAGCTGTGCAGTCTGCAGTGGGGCAGCACTTCCACTGGCTGATTTCAGGCATGTTTATTCTGTACTGGACAGACCAGGCAGAACTTCAGCACCCAGTTGGTTTGGATACAAATACTTCACATGCCTGGACTCTGATTTGTTTAGGTCTCTGTGAAGCCCTAAGCTGGTCTGGTATTTGGTAATGAACACAAGGGAGCCCTTGCCAAGTGCCACTGCAGATTTATTCCTTTCCTGTGCAATCCAAGGGAAATCCTGTCAATGTAATCAAGATCTGTCTTGTTTCTCTTTCCTTGCTCTCCAGTCGTGTTACCATTCTGGTTAAACTTCACTGTGACACTAATCAGGAAGTGCACTACCTTCCTGGGGAGCACGTCGGGGTTTTCCCAGGCAACCAGCCAGAGTTAGTTCGTGGCATTATTGCACGTGTCAAGGATGCCCCTCCAGCTGATCAGACTGTCAGGCTTGAAACTTGCATTGATGGTAAGTTGGGTCTCTTTAGACAAAACAACAGAGGATGTTGGACAGATTCCTTTAAAATTCCGAAGAATTTTTGTTGACTGAATTTGATTCTGTGATCCTTTTCTTAAGATTCAATAGAATGTTGTTGCTGCTTTTTAGTTATTCTTATAATTCTTAGTTCTGATTTTGTCCTTTCTGGCAAAGCCACTACTTCACCAGGATTTGCAGAGGTACCTGGGGTGACACTGTAATTCAGTTGCTGAATTGGCTATTGACTGCAATTAAATTAATCAGCAGTTTGCTTATTGTTGCTACATGTCAGAGTCCTAAAATAGACAAATATGTCCTGCCCATCTTTCCTATATTAGTAGGAACAGTCATAGGATTCTGGAACATGAAAAGATGGTTTCCCCAACTGAAAGAATGTGACTTTCCATGTGACTTTGTCATGAAGTTTCCTGTGCCAGATCCTCCCCTTACAAAACGTTTAAAACCACACAATAACCTCTTTCAGAAGGGCCCTGTGGTCTAGACCTGCTCACCTGAAGGGTATTTTGAAGAACACTGTTTTGCAAAGCTCTGCAGCTGTCAAATACCACGGGTGTTGCTAAGCGTCCTTTTCCTCATTTCCAGGTGGATACTGGACAAGTCACAAAAAGATTCCAGCCTGCACACTATCCGAGGCTTTCACATACTTGCTTGATATCACTACTCCACCCTCCCAACAGCTGCTGAAAAAACTCTCCCAGCTGGTGACAGCAGAAGGAGACAAGCAGAGGCTGGAGGTGTTGTGTCAGGTGAGCCTCAGGGCTGGAGTTCTGTTTGCAGTTCTGTGCTCTGGGACCTCTGATGCCCTTGGACTCTGTAACAGAAGCTTAAGAATTGTTTACAGTGATGGATTTTTATGCCTCTGTTACATATTCTGTGGTCTTGGAAAGCCAACCCCAGTGAGAGAAAGAGGGGTCTTGAGGCTCAGCTTGGGTGTGGCAACCAAGATCGGTGTTTCCTGTGTGGTTCTGGGTGGGTCATTTGCTGCCTAGTTCTCTTGCCTCACGCTGGTTTCTGATGTGACACCCTTGAAGACCTTACCCTTCGCACGGGGAGGAGCTGCAGGGGAGCTGCTTGAGGTGTTTGTCAGAGAATTTGTAAGAGCTGGCTCCTCCTACCAGGTTCAGGGAGGCTCGGGGCCTGGGGCTGCACAATTTCATGGATGTGCCATGACAGGGAGATGAGAAATGGATTCTATTTCAGGTTCTGCATCCTCACTGAGAGAGCTGCTGTTTGGGAACATTGTAGTGGGGGGTCTGAACTTCTCTGTTCAAAAGTAAATGATTTCTTAGGAAACCCCAGTGTTGGTCCTGGCAAAGTTTTGAGAACTTTGTTGATTTACCTGCATGTTTAATTGAATGTAAAGCAGGAATCTTATAAATAAAGTGACATTTCAAATACACTTGCTCTCTTGAACTCATCATGACCTGGTAACGTTGTGGTGATGCCCTTTGGCTTTTAGAGCACAGAAGAATACAATAAATGGAAGTTTTACAACAGCCCCAACATCCTGGAGGTGCTGGAGGAGTTCCCCTCTGCTGAGGTCTCCACAGCTTTCCTGCTGACTCAGCTGCCATTTCTGAAGCCCAGGTATTATTCTGTCAGCTCCTCCTGTGACATGACAGCCAGAGAGATTCACCTGACAGTTGCAGTTGTAAACTACAGGACAAGAGGTAATGAGCTGTTGTTTTCATCTCTCTCTTAAATAAATGGTATTTAGGCTACATTGTGGTTCATTAAAAGAACTGTCTGCCATACAGCATGAAGTGTATCTGTATTAAAAAAGTTGTGTTGTCATACCTGCAGAATACCTGCAGGGCAGGTGTTTATAGTGTGCCAAGATTTGCTAAAATCCTGCACTATCATCAGTGTATCCATGTTTTATGAATCCTTACTTATTGTAAAGCTATAATTTTAAGCATAAACTGTGCTTTTTTAAAAACAGAGGGCTTTGGGTGCTGACAGAAGTGTTCTGCCTTGCTCTGCTTTTAGATGGAGAGGGGCCTTTGCACCATGGGGTCTGCAGCACGTGGCTGAACACAATAGAGCTCAATGAAACCGTTCCCTGCTTCATCCGCAGGTAAAGGCAATATAACAACCCAAATAACTGCAGCTCTTAGTTCAGCTTCTGCAGTGGGTTTTCCTTGGTTTGGGTGTTTTCAAGTGAAGTTGGTGAGTTGAAGTTGGAACAGCTGGGTCTGAGAAGAGAGGGAATTCCCTGTCTTCCAGAAATGAGATCTTTTACCATGCCTTACCTTTAGTAAAATCACAAATCATTAGAAAATTCTGAAATAATTCTATTCCTGCGACCCTATGCCCACTGTTGGCTTCTCCACTACACAGCAAGGAAAGGGGAGGGAAGAAGGAGCCCCCAGTTCAGCCCCATTGCTGCTTTCAATCTGGGGGCTTGGGCTGTGGTGCTCAGAGTCATTCAGGCAACTGAGCCCGACTTTCAGTCAGAAGCCAGTTACCTAATTAACATACTATTGCATTTTAGTGCTAATGAGTTCCACCTCCCGGAGGAGGCAGCCACGCCCTGCATTCTGATCGGCGCGGGCACGGGGATCGCTCCCTTCAGGAGCTTCTGGCTGCAGCGCCTCTACGAGCTGGAGCACAGAGGTACCTGCGGGGCCCTGGGGCAGGGCTGGCCCGGGAACAACCCCAGTGCTCCAGACACGGGCTCTGCGGCCAGAGACACCCACAGACATCAGCCAAGAGCCCCTGCAGTGACCTCACCCCGAGCTAATGGGGCACTGGCACTGCATTGGCACTGGCACAGCCAATCCATCCCCCAGAGCCCGTTCCCGTGGGCAGGGCTGCTCTGGGGACCTGCAGGGCACAGCCTGTGTGCCAGTCCGTGTGCCAGTGGCTGCCCCAGGCACTCAGGCGCTGTCCCACGCTGCTTTCAGGGCTCAGAGCAGGGGACATGACCTTGGTGTTCGGCTGCCGGCAGCCAGAGCTGGATCACATCTACAGAGAGGAAACTGAGGAGATGAAGAGGAAGGGAGTCCTGAGAGACATCTACACAGCTTACTCCAGACTGCCTGGCCAAGAGAAAGTAAGGCTGGTTCCTTTGTTCTTTAGGAGTTAACTCCTCCAGAATCAGAGCTGAACCGATGGGGCACTCAGAGCTGGAGTGCACAGACCCACCAGGGGTTCAGGAGAGCCAACAGCCACGGCAGCATTTCAGAACCCTGCTGTGCTGATGGATTTTGTGTTCCCAGGTCTATGTCCAGGACATCCTGCAGAGGCAGCTGGAGGCCCGTGTGTGTGAGGTGCTGCACGGGCAGCAGGGCCACGTGTTCGTGTGCGGGGACGTGCGCATGGCGCGGGACGTGGCGCGGGCGCTGCGGGCGCTGCTGGCCCAGGGCCTGCACCTCAGCCAGCAGCAGGCAGACGAGTACCTGCAGCAGCTCAAGGTAGCTCTCACCACAGCCACTTCCCCATTCCCCTCAGCTGCTGTGGCTGCCTGAGCTCCCGTGTGCACACAGGGACAGAGCTCTGGTACCCCCGGGGCTGCCAGCTCAGCTTCTGCTCACTCGGGTTCACACAGGGGCTCTGCTGCTCTGCACTTGCACTGGGGTCCTGGGGATCAGCTTTGGGAGCTGATCAGGGGCTTGAGGCTTTGTTGTGAGTTTGGAATTTTGTGGGCCCATCACTAAGAACCCAGTTCATGGAGCTGCTGCTTTTAAAGACCTTGTTATCAGAACTCATCCTGGTGCATTTGTGCCTGGGATTCAGGGAGCTGCCTTTCACTGGCACTAACAAAAGTCTGCAATCACAGAACCAGTGCTACAAATGCAAAAGGTCTCTTAGTTACTGAACTGGTGGATAAGGAGTAGCTGGCAGCATTTCATTCATCTGTTGGGTGTCCTTTCTTTTTGCAGAGCCAAAAGCGATACCATGAAGATATATTTGGGGCTGTGTTCCCACATGAAGTCAAAACATCTTTGCAACCCACCAGCTGCAGAACATATCCACTTGTGTTTTAGACAATACTTGCACATTTGTTAGTGTTTTCAAAAAACAAGGAGTCAAATCCTCCTTCTTATACTTGTTTAATCATACATGTGTATAGGATTGTAGGATTTGACTCATAAACCTCAGCCTTAATTAAGTAAAATATTAAATTTAATTTTTGTTGCTATTTATTCTGACATGCTTTTAATACCTTGTCTTAATAGTGAAAGTGCAAATTATTTTTAATAGCCTATGCTAGTATAAATCTGGTGGCTTTTGTACATACAAGGAAAATGTTTTGTACTAAGTTAACTAGAGCTGAATTTTTTTTTTTTTTTTTTTTTAATGTACTGTTTATCTTTGTGACCTTATTTATATCAGATTGGTTTACTTGCATGTTATCCTTACTTGAAAGCAAGTGAATGGATAGTTGTGCTGCTGGGAGTTGTCTGGCCACGTGCCTGGATCTGGAGCAATGTTTGCAAATGAGATAATAATGTGCTGGTCCCCAGGTGGCAACACCTGCTGCATCACCTCAGATGTGCTCAGCAGGCAGCAGTGGTGAATTCTGCTTTGTGGGACTCGGCTACATGAACCTCAGCTGTTGGTGGTGTTGTTACAGAGCCTATAGCAGGAAGATTCCAAAAATTCTGAAGCACTTTTGGATTCTGTGCTCTGGTTCACTTGATTTGTTTGTAATAAAATCTGCCTTTATACTGAGACAAAGTGTGTGGATCAGTGAACCTCTTCTTGCTCTTGGCTCAGCCTGCAAAGGCAGAGGTTGTGCTGAGGTGGGTTTGGGCTCCAGCCAGGGCTCCTCCCTGAGCTCAGGGCAGCTCCAGCAGTTGCAGCCTGTCAAGATCAGTTTTGCATTTTTGGTACTGCCAGGCAAGTGTGAGTTAGTGCCAGGGACTGAGACTGGCTTGAAACTGCCCTTGTTGTATTTGCACCTGGGCTCTTTGTAGGCCTTGCAGTTACATCAGAACCACTCCCTTCTCTGAAATTACCAGGGCTCTACGAGCATATTAAAAAAGTTTAAGGTGAGATTTTCCTGCCATCCCTTGTCTCCAGGAGCTGATGAAGGCAGAGTTGAGATTCAAAAGTCAACAGTGCCATGTGTGAGCAGTGTGTTTCAGGACAGCCTTGGCCATAGGAGCTGGAGCTGGGCTGGGTTACTGGGGTGGTTGTGCACCTTGCTGGGCTGGGACTGGACTGGGAGTTACAGATGAACACTTTTTGAAACAATTAGTGGCTTGTTTCATTGACACTTAAACCAAGTTTTTGTATGGCTTTAAGGGAACTCAGCATCCAGAACAGGCTGTATGCCAGGGCATTGAGGTGCAGACAGACCTTGCTGTTAGCCTGGTTCTGTACCTGGTTTTGGGTGCTGGTAAAACCCCCAGGAACTGGGCTGAACTGGGGCAGCTGGGAGAGCTGCAGGCTGGCAGGAACAGGACAGGAACACTGCTGGCTGCCCTCCACCCCTGAGTGCACAGGGGGCATTCCTGAGCTTTGGGGATCAGTCTGACAGTGGGATATACTTTGAGCCTGATTTTCATAACACGAGTAACTGAAGGAAAAGGAGCAGAAAGTGTGGACAGAGCTCATGAGTGCAGGGAGGTGACAGAAGTCGGGCCCTGTGTCAGGGAAGTGCAGGAAACCTGGGGGCTGGTGGGGCCGGGCAGGACCAGGGGATGAGGGATAGTTAGAGCTCGTTAGGGGCTCGTTAGTGGCTTGTTAGGGACACCTGAGGCTCGTTAGTGGCTCGTTAGGGCTCATTAGGGACACCTGAGGCTCGTTAGGGGTTACTGAGGCTTGTTAGGGGTTCCTGAGGCTCGTTAGGGCACATTAGGGACACCTGAGGCTCGTTAGGGGTTCCTGAGGCTAGGCTTAGGGGACACCTGAGGCTCGTTAGGGGTTCCTGAGGCTCGTTAGGGGTTCCTGAGGCTCGTTAGGGGTTCCTGAGGCTCGTTAGGGCTCATTAGGGACACCTGAGGCTCGTTAGGGATACCTGAGGCTCGTTAGGGGTTCCTGAGGCTCGTTAGGGCTCATTAGGGACACCTGAGGCTCGTTAGGGATACCTGAGGCTCCTTAGGGGTTCCTGAGGCTCATTAGGGACAGCAGAGGGCTACGGGCAGGGTCTGGCAGGTGCTGCCTGTGCTGGGTTGATGTGCAAGGCTGCTGAGCTCTGGAGACAGCGAGGCTAGGTAGGTGAAAGGTTTTTTCTTCTCCTTGGACTTTTGGCAATCGTGTGTTACATTGGCTATGTGCAGAGGGGTTCTGCCTGCCCCAGTAACCCTGCTGGCAGCCAGGGCTGGAGCTGCTGCCTTGTCTGGGAGGAGTAGGCTGGCCTCTGAGGATGAAGCCAGCTGTGGTGTGTCCAGCTTTCCTAGATCCTGCTCCAGTTCATTTGTGGCCTGAGCTGGGCTTTGTGAGTTGTTAATTTGGTGTCTCCTTTGTGAGAACCCTGTTTCTGTGGCTGCTCTGGGATATTTTGCTGTTGAGCTGGGCTGGTGAAATGTTCCTGTCTGGTGTGGGGGTTTAAATGCCATTGGCTGGGGCTGGAAAGACTCCCCTTGTGCTGGCTTTGTGTCCCTTGTGTGTGTGCTGGCTGCTCCTGTCCTGTTTGCTGCCCTCTCCCAGGGCAGAGGGACCCCGATGTGCTGGGGTACAACTGAGCTCCAGCCACAGCCAGGGCAGAGCCTTTGGAGACTGGGGTTTGTGTGGTTTGGTTTGTTAAATGAACGCCTCTGCCTTTCTAGTGTAATTGAGAATTAAATTTGTTATTTCTTATTCTTTATGAAAGACAACAAAGCTTAACTTATCTGAAGCTTTTTATTGTTTGTGTGTGAGATGTAGATAAGATGGATGAGATGTATAACTCTGCTTTCTACTGCCCTGGGCCATTCCTGGCAGGATGACACAAAGCTGCTGGCAGCAGCAGAACCTTCTTGGGTTAATTTTAATTAACAGCTGCTCACGGCACTTGCAGTGTGGAGAGCTGGGTCTGACTGGCAGAGCCCTGTCCCCCTCTGCAGGTAGGAGGGGGTGGCAGGGCCTTGTGCAAAGGATGGAGAAGGTGCTGGGTGTCCCAGAGTGCTGCTTTTAGGGGAAAAGCAGCTTCTTAAACAGCTCCATGCTATCTAGGAGGGAAAACTTTGGTAATTGCAAGGGACTTGTGCAGGGGAGATCACCTGGAGGGGAGGGCAGGGAGCAGAGGGATGCAAGAGCTGCTGTGCTGGGGGGCTCTGTGGGACTCTGCTCTGTGCTGGCTCAGCTACGGGTCAGTGGGAGGGGAAGGTCAAACCAGGACTCGGTAACACTTGCTTTACCCAGACCAAAGGTTTATTCACGGAAAAGATTCCTACGTATCCAGAATTCCAGTAGCATAGAGTGCACTTTTTTTTTTTTTTTTTTTTCCCTCCTGGTTGCATAAACTAATACAGAAACTGTTGTTAATTCTAACAATTTGTAATTAATTTAATAGCAATTCTGGAAGACACTCAGTTCATAGAAAATATAAAAAAAAATTTGTACTGTACAAAGTTTACATCACATTTGAAAAGAAAACGTGTCCATGTTCACCATGTTACAACCATTTACATTCACTACTGACATGTGGCTCCTGTAGCAGCATTGCACGGCATTGTCACACTGACAGCTCCACCGGGACGGGCGGGGGCGGGACCGGGGCACGAACACAACCCAGGACTTGCTTGGTGTGCGGGGCTGGGACAGCTCCGGGCTGACCCAAACAACAACAACAACAACCCCCGGGCAGGGCTGGTCTCTCCTCGGGCTGCGCCGGGGCAGAGCATGAGCTTTGTGTTCCAGGGCAGTTTCTGGGTGTCCCACGCACCCCCAGGCTGGAGTGCAGTGCCCGTGTCCCGTTCAGGGCAGGCTGAGAACAGCCCCGGGGGCAGGGCTGGGGCAGGGCTGTCCCAGCCGGGCACGTCCCACCCTGGCCTGGGGCAGGGCCCGAGCCTCAGCCTGGGCTCACAAGGAACCCGTGCACGGCCGGGCCACTGACCCCACACGGAACATCCCGGGTGTCCCAGCTCTCGGGCCTGCTCTGTGCACGCAAAAACTGAGTGAGGAGCGCCCCGAGACCGCTGCGGCCCTGGACACTGAGCAGGGGCTGGTCTGCACCCAGCAGCTGCTCCTGCCCTGCACCTTTCCCTCTTCGGGGTTCTGTCGTGCTGCTCTTAATTAAACAGCACTTGGGGGAAGTAACTTCTGCTTCAGGCTGCTGGCACCCCGTTAGTGAGAACAGCAGAGCCCCAGGGGGACAAGGATCAGGACAGCACTGCAGTGCCTGGCCATGCCACACCTATTTCTCTTTTGGCTCTGAGACATATTTAAATTCTTTTTTACACTTGTAGGAGGTTACAAGTGACTTGCACACAGGACTGAGGTTCTCTGCCCAACAGAACTCGGGTTTTGTGCCACTCAGCTCCTCACACAAGGCAGCCAAACTGAGGCCTGGTGCTTTGCCTGCTCACAGAGGATCGCCCGAGCAGAGTGGGGAAAGGGGAGCCTCTGGTAACAGGGCCTGCAAGTGACTGATTTCCAAGGGGATGATGCATCTGTCACCTCAGTGTGGTCACTGGCTGTCACCTCCACAACCTCCACACTGCACTGGAGGGAAGAGCTGGGTTTTGATTTTAAAACTAACCTCTGAAACAAGTTTGAGCTACTGGGGTCAGGCAGAAGCCTCAGGCCCAGTTATTGCCTTCTTGGTTATGAGATTTCTGTCCTTAACAGTTTTTTCCTCAAATCAACTGCTTTAGTCCTATGTTTGTCAGACAAAGAACTTGCAAGCTCAAAGGTGGCCAACTGTAGGCAGTGGTAGTGCTCTGTGTGTGTGTGTGCAGGGGCTCTGAACCTCTGTGCATCAAGGCTTTAGCTAATCCATTATTTAGGGACAGCTTTTCCCTTGTCCTGTCTCTCTTGCCTTTCCCTGCATTCAAACTTGTACCTGAACTTCAAAAGAAGAATTTGGTCCCTGTGCAGAGCTGTGACAAGTCATGAGTTTATTTTTTAAGGCCAGCAATTCTTTATTCCCCTGGGATTGTGTGAGAAGGAGCAGGTTTTAGTGTGAGTTCTGTGGAGAAGAGCAGCCCCCATGGCCAGGCACTGACCTGCAGCAGCTCTGTTCTGGTGTAGCCGAATTCAGGGTGACCCAGAGCTGGCCCAGCCCTGCTGGAAGGAGGAGTGGTTTGGGCAAGTCCCAGTGCAGAAGGCTGGTTCCACCTTCAGGGGAGACCTGGCCTCAAGGCCAACACCTCACACGAGCCATGTCCCAGTGGGCACTGCCAGGGGACCCTGCCCTGCAGGCAGAGAGTGGCTCCTACTGCCCACAGACACCAGGAGGAACCAGAACAGCTCTTCTCTTTTGCAGTGCTATTCGAGAATGGCTGTAGTTCAACTCGATTCACTGTTTATTATGCTTAAAAAATATAGTTCACACAAAAGTATCATGTAAACATTGTTTAAAGAACTGCTGGTGCTCAGGCAGCACACGGGGCTGAGCTGATGTCTTCAGTGGGGTGCACCAGGCTGGGCGTGGAGGAGCCAGGGAGGTTCCTGGTGCTGGGGAGCAGCAGCCAGCACGGGCACAATGACACCGGCCTAGAGCTTTGGGTTACTCGCTTCCAGGATCCCCAAGCCAAATCTTTCAAATCGCAGGACAACTTTGCTACTGTTAATGCTGCAAAGAGTGGAAGGGAGAGGAGAAGGGAGGGGGAAACAGTTACTGATGATTCATCTTTCAAAGGTACTGCCCTATCCAAGGAACTGAAATGAGTTTGGTTCTGCTCTCACATCACTTCAGATCACCCAAGAGATGCTCAGGTAATTCAGCAGCAAACACATCAAGTTATTCATGCAGACCTCATCAGGGGGAAGGAACTGCACAATCTCATTTGCCCACTGGGGAGGAGCAGGAAATTTTCCCAGGTCTCTATCTACCATGGGTAGAAGCCTGACATTAGTTTTCAGTGGGCACTTGCTTCCCTTGAAGTAGAAGGGAAGGAAAAACTGACACAATTTTCTCTGTAAGAGAAAGGGGAGTTTTGACAAGGTACATGAATGAAGAAACCCCAAGAGAACAAACCCAAACCCATTTGCTCCTCCCCAGGCTCTACAAACACATAAAGGTGTCTCTCCCATTGCTTTCATGCTGCTGGCAGAGCCAGAAGCACTTCCAGCTCAGAGCTTTCCTGAGGAGGCTCAGGGAAGGGATGTGGGAGCTGAGCTTGTCCTCAGAGAGCAGAAACCTCCTTGATGTGTGTTCCCCTCTGTCCCTGTCCTCTCCCCTCCAAGCAGTGAGAACAGACCTTTTCTAGAAGGCACGTGTTTGCTGTGGCAGCTGTGACTCTGCCAAGGCCCTACACCGAGTCATTCTGCTGACCAGGGATGTAAACAGAAGCAAACTGCAACATTCCAAGCACAGGATCTGCAAGGGGAGGAGCTGAAGGCTGCTCTTGCTTCCCTGCTCTTTTGCAAGGCTTTGTACTGATCCCAGCTGAGCCACGTGGGCCTGCTCTGGGCACTGCCCCAGCCTGGTTCTCAGCGGGCAGAGGACCCCCAGCTGCTCCAAGTGGAGCAAGGACCATCCTTCTTTCCACTCAAGAACCAGCCCTGACAAACTGACCCTGGCTCCAGTGCTGTCTCTGGGCCTGAGGCAGAACCAGCCTGACCTCAGCTCCTGCTGCCTGCAGTGCAAGTGCTGTGACAAAATCCTGTCACCTCAGTCTCAGAGCTCCAGCACTAAGGACACAGCCCCAGGGGGGTCGGGGGGCTCACAGGATAGGAGGTGCAGCAGTGTGGGGCCAGCCCTGAGCTGCAGGCAGGACACCCTGTGCCCTGGCTATGTGTGCACCTGGTGAGGCAGAGCAGGTCCCTGTGCCCTGGCTGTGTGTGCACCTGGTGAGGCAGAGCAGGTCCCTGTGCCCTGGCTATGTGTGCACCTGGTGAGGCAGAGCAGGTCCCTGTGCCCTCGGGAGGAGTCGCAGCCGCTGGAGCTCCAGGGCAGAGGAGCCAGGAAGGTCTCGCAGACAGGAGTGGTTATTGAAGCTACAGCCCACACCAAGCAAAAGGCAGAGAGGAGAACTCGGATAAAGTGTTGATTATGTCCATGGGTTAATTTCGTGGTTTGGTTTTGCTTTTTTAATGGAAGGTGATTGTCCAAGTTGCCGGTTAGGATACGACACATGGAAGCATGCAAGGTGGAGCCCGTTATTGCACCAGTAGCTACAACCTACAAGAAATATGGGAGGGAAGGGAAAAAGACACCATGAAAGTTAGTTTTCAGTTATTTAAAGCAAGCCCTTGAGAACTACACAGTGCACAGCTTGGAGCAGGCTGCAGCAGGGTTAGTGCAGTGTGTGAAAGGAGCTGGGTGGGGGTGGAGGGGAGCTCAGTGCATGTTCTTTGTGTGAGGGTGAGGCCAGAGTCTGGGGAAAGCTTTCTGCAGTTTAGAGTTGTTGGACATCACTGGTGTGCCAGGGATCTAGTACATATGGGGGGAAAATTGCAAAAGAGAAGTGGCAAAATGTTCAACCAAAACTCCAAAGCCCCCAGACCCAGCAGAGAGCAAACTGCCACAACAGTTCCTGTGCCAACAGTTTGGGTGGATCTGATCAAGTGTTGCAGGAAGAGGGTGAAGGGTTATAGGAAGGGAAGGGGTGGGTTAAACAGCAGAACCAAGAGAAGTAAATATGAGCAGTGCAGGAAATGAAAAGAAACACTGAGCCAAGGACATGGTGAATGGGCACTGGGCACAGATGTGTCTGTGGACTCAAACCCATCCAGTCTGCACCACTTCAGAGGGAAACAGTGGCCTCTTCTTGGGTCCTTCCCTTCCTCAGGCAGTACCTGAGGACCTGACCACTTTGGAGTCAGTGTGGGCCCTTCCCAATGCTGTTGTGGATATTCTCTGACACCAAACAGGGATCAGGCAGCTGCAGGGAGGTGAATATGGTGAGGTAGGAGATGAACTGTCTGAGGCTCGTGGCTTAGCCACATCATTTCCTAGGAACCAGAGAAGCAGAGGAGCAGTGCTCCCACCCTGCCAGGTCTGACAGCCCCAGGAAAGCAAACAAAGCTCAGAAATGATCAGTTGGCAAATGGCATGGCAGCAGTGCTGTGGGCAGCAGCAGGTACTCACTCAGCAGACTTCCAGAAGTGCCCTGGGTGGGAGAGGCGGCGGTTGAGTTTTGGCAGCTTTTCAAGCATTTCCATGAGCACAGTGAAGCTGGGCCTCTCGCTGAGGTCGAAGGCCCAGCAGGCTGAGAGGATTTCCTGCAGAGGACAGTGGTGCCTCATGATCTCAGTTCATGGCTCAGCTGTGCAGAGCACACACTGCCTGAGCACTGGGGTGTGTGTGAGCCCAGGCAGATACTGCTCCCAGGGATACTGTCAGCACCCAGGAGTGTCCCGTGCTGGGGATGTTCACCTCTGCAGCACAGTTACAGGCACAGGCTTGGCCTGGTCTCCCATTCTCATCTGTTCTCTTTGCTGCCCTTTCTCTTTCGAGTTACAAGTACAATAAATCCCTTGAAGCAGCCCCCTCTGTCCCTGACAAACAGCTGTAGGAGCACTGCAGGAGCAGCTGAGGTACTTACATTGACCTCTTTGCCCAGGCTGGCAGTGGCCAGGACCTGCCTCACTCCCTCGCCGCTGCCGATCTGCCAGATGAGCGCCTCTGCAGGCTGGCTCCGGAACGGCCACTCCCGCGCCTGCAGCTCGTACCACACGGTCCTGCAGAGCAACACAGTGTCAGCGCCTCTGCTCCCGAGACACAGCACACCCACGGGGCCACTGTCCCCGCTGCATCCCGAGCCTGGGGCAAGGGGAGCACTGACCTAAGGCTCAGGCCAGTAGCCAGTCTCACTTAGCAAGCTCTCATGCTACTCCTGGGAGTTCCTTTCTTACCCAAAGGCATAGATATCTGCAGCTTTGGAGAAAGGCAGCTTGTCTTCATCCTTCCCTGGGGCCATCTCACGGACAATCTCAGGGGCCAGGTAGCACAGCCAGTCATGAGGCAGCTTCAGTTCATTCTCCCTCCTGAGGCCAAAAGAAAGAAGGAGGACTAAAGCATTGGTGTGGAGGCCATATTTATGCTGCACCTGATGCTTTGGTTTTATTTACTCCAATATTTTTGCTGATGTTTTGTTTCTAATTTTCTTGCCATGTTAACAAATAGGCACGTGTCAGCCTCATTCTCAAAGCTCCTTCCTCGCCTTGACATCTCATTTGTTCTGTGCTCTGAGTCTTAATCCAAACTCTAGCTGTCCTCCTGCAACTGTAGGAAGAATTCTGCTCAAAAGGAAAACAAAGCAAAGATGCACAATGCAAACTGAGTGTGTATTAAACCAATGGACACTTCTCATGCACTGCAGGAGATGTTTCCCTATTTGACCATTTGTTATTCTAGAGGTGGAACCAAGCACTGAAACCTCCACTTACCTTCCTTCCTGAACCACACCCGAAATTCCAAATAATCCAAAGTCGGTGATCACAACTTTCCCATTGTCATAGAAGACATTTTTGGATTTCAGATCCTTATGTACAATCCCCTTTGCGTGGAGATACCCCATGCCCTGGGAAACACAGCAGAGATGGAAATGGTTTTGGGTTTTTATTATTTCCAAGCACACTCTGCTTTCTAATACATTTGCTCTCCTAACTCCAGTCAAGGATTAGTTGTAACTGGGGGCAGGGCCCCTGTGAGACTGGAGCAGGAAGGTGTGGGAGAGGCTGAGGGAGCAGCTCCCAGCCCCGTGTGCAGCTCTGAGCTCTGGCTGAGGCCCAACCCAGTGACTCCCCTGGCATAACCAGCCCTTACCTTAATGATCTCCTGTGCTATCTGCCTGGTCTTGTTGATGTCCAGGGAGATCTTGGGGTCCCTCACAAAGGAATGCAGCGTCCTTCCTTTGCAGAAGCTACAGGAAATGTTTGTATGTGAGAACATTAGCTAGCTCTACAATACATATCGAGTAGAACCAATAGAAGGATCTCCCTATCTCTTCTTACCTGGTAATGATTGCTAAGTGAGGGGGGTTCATGCAGGCCCCCATGAACAGTACCACGTTCTCGTGCCGGGTCTGCCTGTAGTTCATCACCTCCTTCTTGAAGAGCTTGAGATGATCCTGGTTGTTGCCATCGATCTCCAGCAGCCTGATGGCCACCTCCCCGTGCCACTTGCCCTTGTAGACCTTGCCCCAGCGGCCCTGGCCAATGGGGTCCCCCAGCTGGATCTGCTCGAAGGGGATGTCCCACTCCTGCAGGTACACGCTGGTCTGGCTGGGTTTGCGGTGGATCATCCCTGGCAGGTGCGGCCGCCGGCTGGGCAAATCTTCCACCTCATCCTCATCATCCTCAGGCTCTGACTTACTCGCCTCTGGTTCCTCCACCTGTCCAAACGAGGGAAGGAAAGGTGTGCTCAGAGTCCCTCATGGGGGCAGAGCAGCCCAGGCTGCTGCAGAGACCTGCAGGGCCAACAGCAAACCCACCTGTTCTTCCCGTGTGCCTGCGCCCGTGCCCGGCTGCTGGGCAGCACTGCAACAGAAACAGTGAAAACAACCTTTGGCATCCCTGGGGAATGGGCCTGTGCTGCCATTAGGGCAGCTCCAGAAGGTCAGAGAGAAATACAATTCCTGCTCCGGGTAAAAGAGAAGGACTAAGCTCACTCTGGCAAATGAGGGACAAAGACTTGGAAGCAATTCTTAGTAATTAAGTGGCAGGAATTGATTTGGCAGTGGCTTGGCTCCGTTATTACACTGTGTTCCAGGAATAGATACTCCCATTCCTGCCCCTGAAGCACCTGCAGTGCAGCAGCTGGCAATGCAGGCTGCAAGCATTTCCCTGCCCTGCACTTGGGATCTTGAAGGAGCTGTTTGCTTGCAGCTCAGTGTGCTGTGCCCTTCAAGTTACAAAACTCCAACTTCTGTTTCATCTGACACTTCACACAACCAGGACTAGAAATTAAAGGCTTGGACTCCTTAGTGTGCCATTTAGAGTTAAGTGTCATATTCAGCTTTATAAAACTGGGAATACCAGCATCACCCTCACTGACTAAAGTTACCCTGGGAATTCTCAGGTGTTATATCTGCTGTTGGCCATAACACAGCACTTCTGTACTGACCTGAGGATTACCAGGTAAATGCTGTGCAAATGAAAGGATTTAAAATTCTACTTACTTAGTGTCTGCAGCAGTTTCTGGAAGATGTACTGTTTGTGCAGGACTGGGAATTTCTGGGAAAGTAGAAACAGTTATGATACATCTTTTACACTTCAATCTCCTATAGACTGCAAGTTTTAACATTGCAATAGCAACTATCTGCTTCTTATTTAGGTATTATAAACTCAACCACAGACAATTGATTTTATGCTTTTACTGATTTCAAATTATGCTCATCTCTCCTATGCCTGCATGTTGGCTGAGCCCAGACCTCTTCCATTTTCCCTACCTACCTGTAAGTAGGCACAGAGCCATAAAAGTGAGTCTTTAGAAAGGAAGAACATGGATGTGGATAGACTCTCATATCCGGAAACAAATGTTCTACAGCTAAATATCCAAAGTTCCATCTCAATACCTAAACCATGTCACTACTCAGATTAGAGGAGAGAGGCCTGAGTACCCACTGAGCTAAGAGAAAGTCTGGACCGTTTTAGAGAGGTTTTTTTAAAGCAGAATGATTTTCTTGGGCAACATGCTGAGGTTTACAAACAAGTCATGTTTTGGCAGTAGAAGCTGGTTAGTAGAATTAAAACAATCAACTCACCTGGAAAGATAAACTGTTGTCTATGCTGAAGGTAGTAGGCAGCTTTTTAATTAATTGGGGTTTTGTAAAAAAGGAACAGCAAAAAAAATACCAGGAGAAAAAAAAAACAAAACAACACAAACAAGTTAGAGAATCATCAGTGAGTGCCTCATGTGCATTCAATGCATTAGTCCCAGGTCACTGCTGGGAACAGATTAGTGGATTATCAGGCTGCTGGGGGGAACTGCAGCACATGCATTTTGGGAGGGCCCTGACAGGTGACAGGTATCAAACACAAGCTGTGCTACCTCTCCAACAGCCTGGTGGGCAAACACCACACGCAAAGGAAGAGCCCAGGGATGTGCAAGGCAGCCCTACATCAGGTGTGATGTGATGTGCTCTCATGTCTCAGCTTTGCAGAGGTGCCCCCACAGAAGCTGAAGCTCAGAAACCATCAACCTTTTTTATTTTCTCAGTGAATCTGAGCAGTTTGTCCCAATGCAAAGTAGCAGCAGTGGAATCCTTACACTGAGCTGCCTCTGGTCCTTTTTAGCAGGTTCAAACAGCAATTTGAGTTCACAGGTCAGAAGCTGATGCAAAATTCAGCAGTGCTGAAGGCCAGATGTAGCAGCTACTGATCACTGTGTGACTTCAGTCCAGTTCAAAGGAATTACATTTATTCTCACTGTTTAGATCTTTGCCCTTATCAGAGATTCTTGTCCCTCTCAGCTCTGGTTAAAGCAGCATACTAGGGTTCTCAATCCATAGGGCATGAAGGGTAAACTCTCCACCTGTCATGCTTGACAGTGGTTTAAAAATGGGTGTTGATTGTGAGTTATATTTTGGAAAGGTCTGGTAAAATAATTTATAAATTCTTATTTTTACAACCTGCTCTAGCAAGCACCTCCCTCCTGACTGAAAGCCCCTGGTGAGCACACACTGCAGGCAGCATGCATTGTACAACACAAAGGGAAAAGGAGGGGAAAAACCAGCTTTTTCTTCAGCTCTTTTCCAAAAAGGAAAAGGAGAAGCATTCCTCAGTAATCTGTCTCCTGCAAAGATATCTTACTGATAACCCTTTAAAAACTTGTAAGAAAGACATTTTCATTTTATCAGATAATAAGATACACTTTTAGACCTTGTTTAAGGCACAAGCATGTATTCAGAAACCTACAAGTCCCTGTGAATTCCTGGCCAGCCTCTCCTTGCAGGGAGGAGTTTACCTGGGAAGTTGAACCTGCCATCCCTCTGGCCCATGGGGGACGGGTTGGGGGGCGGCGTCGCACTGGGAGGGTTGGAAGACTGGAAAGGTGCTGGAGAAGATGGAGTGGATGAGGTTGTAGAAGAAGGATTACTGCTGGAGTCCAGGTGATTTATTGCTGGTGGATGCTCCTGCAAAGCAGGGAAAGTCACTCGTGAGAAAACAATGAAGAGAAAGGAGGAACTGCCCCCAGTGTCTGCGGGACAGCAGAGGGAAGTTGTTCCCTGGCTTGATTGTGGCATTGCTTTTCTGAGGGAGCACCTGGAGCTCTACACAACCCTGTTTTACAGGAAAGTATCACATATCCAAGCCTTGCAGAGTGAAAGCTCAAGGTGCTGTTTTGTGAGATCCAACTGCAGCTCCCCAGGGACCGAGGACATGCTTCAGCCACCTCATACCTTTTTAGTTAGTGCCTTGGGGAGAGTTCCAAACTGGGGTTCTGTGGGTCTGTCTACTGGATTATTGATATCAGATGGGACAGACTCTGTTCTTCTTATTTTTGTTACTGAAAAACAGGTTGGAGAAGGGAGAAAAACAGCTTTAATGAGACTTTTTATTCTTTCCATACCATCAATTATATTGAAATGCCAAGAATTTGTAGAAAATTACTTACTGGGAAGGAAGGATATTCTACAAGCAGGTGCCTCTTTAGTACATTTGTTGTGACATTTTAATCTGAAAGATAACCATTACATGTTAAATAGCAACTTGTTTTTTCCCAAAAAGAGGAAGCCTACCCTTAATTTGTAATTCTTATGCTAATCTCAGGAGTTCTGGAATGCTCAGCCCCAGAGCAGCAGGCATCTGTATGGAGAATCTGTTATGTGTGTCATTAGGCTAATGAAAGCCACACACATATCTTAGCATCTGATTTATTTTTAATAGAGTTAACTTCACTGACTCTCAGCCAGCAACAGTGAAGTAGTAAAATCTCAGTGCTCTGGACTAACAAGGCTGAGAGAGAAGCAAAACTTAATATCCTGGCTGTTATTTAGGGATCCAGCTCCCACTACAAGATTTGCCCAGGATGAGGTAGGAAGCCTGTGGCAGGGAAACAAGTTTGGTTCATTCATGTGTCAGGCTGCCAACTTCAAGTGTGAGTTGTTCCAGAGCATGCCTCTGCCAGGCCAGAAGGACTGAAAAAACAATGCCACTGCTCCAAGTGCATCACATCAAGAGACAGGAGTTCCTGCAGGCTGTGCTGAGTGCAGCTCCAGGCTGTTCTGAAGGAGACCATCCCCGTGTGCTCACCTGCAGTACTTACACTTCACCCCGAACATCATGCTCTTCTGGCACACCTGGCAAATCTGAGACAACCAGGACTTTGTAGAGAACCTAACAGAGACAAGAGGGGTAAACTGATGTTAGCTGGTGCCCAAGGGAAAATGAACATTTGTAGGCAACTGAACTTGGCAACTGAGACACCCAACCCAACTCCAAACCCATCTGAGTCCTGTGCCACCACAGCCCTGCCCTGGGCTCTCACCTGTGGGTCAGAGCCAAGCCCAGCCCCTGGGCTCTCACCTGTGGGTCAGAGCCAGGCCCAGCCCCTGGGCTCTCACCTGTGGGTCACAGCCAGGCCAAAGTCTCTTCGTACCGTCTGGGGGGATCCCTGGGAGAGCTCTACTGGGGAACAAGAAGAGGGTTTAGGGCAGCATTGCTCACATGGGCTCAGCACCCTGCACACAAACCAAGCACTCACTGCCCCAGGTCAGCACTCCAGCCATGAGGTGTCACAGGAGCACAGCTCACACTGGGTCTGCCCCCTGTTGCTCTTGTATTTGTTTCCATATGATTGGATAAATCATGATGTTTTATATTTAAGGATTACAGAAATCCATCTGATCAGGTCTAAGCCATTCTTAAAGTGGAAAGTCAGACTTTACTCCTAACTGGTTTACCACAAATACCATCACCCAGTTTTCCTGCAGTGTCAGTAGATTTCAGAATATTCTATTTCACTGAAAATTATCTCAGTTTTCTAGACAGGGTCAGCATAACCCAGAAGAATAAAAACATACATGTGGGCTCACTTAACTAGCTGCTAAGTGCTCAAAGGGAGATCTAGACTTCCAAATGCCAATCCAGCCTGTGGTTGGAGCACATAACTTCCTGAAAACTATCAAATACTCAGAATTCTGACATATTTCCCGAACTAAATCTACAGAAATATTGCACATCTGAGGCAAACCCCAATGTGCAAGTGTCAGCACAGCAGCAGGGCTGCCTCAGAGCCAGTCTTCTCACTTGACCATAGATGGCACCACAGTCTTTTTTATCATTAGTCCAGGGAGCTTTGAAAGGCATCTGTGATGCTCAGCTCTTGGAAAAGGCTGCAATGGCTAGCTGCTTTTCCAAGGAATGCTGCTGGTCTAGTGTGGCCATCAAACAATCCCAACACAGCAGTAAAGATGCTGTTAACATGGGGTCAGATGGTTAAATCCTCACTGAAGGGTTCAAATGAATATCAGCCAGTCTGGGATTGTCTGGGACTCACCAGAGCCCACAGCAGAGACTTCAACCCATCCAACAACAGAATATGAAGAGAAGCACCAAAATCCTTCATTTTTGTCTGAATTTATTCCAATGGCTTTCTCATTCATCACACCAATTATCTCGCTCTCCCCAGGGAAATGCTCAGATTTCTGTTGGCATTTTCATTTTACAATCTTTTTGTTTCTGAAAGTAATTCCTGAGATTTTTGTTTTAAAGGACATTAGCTATATGTGCAGTGCTATAATATCCTTATTTGGACTTCCATACTTTTTTTAAAATTTGGATACTTTTGGATCCTTTCCAAGCTTCTCTGATCTCTCTCCATTAGCTTCCAAGGTTACAGGTTGTGTTTGGGACACACCTCAGGATGGCCAGAACTCCCAATGGCCCTGGAGAAACCCAGCCCAGCTCCTGCCAGCCATCACCCACATGAACAGACTCCTCAGCACAGAGGGAACACCCCATATTCCAGCACACCAATGTCTTAACTTCATTGCAGAGACGCTGGGCAATGCATATCCAAAGCCACTAAATGGTTAGATGTGAATTCCTGTACCAAGAGGCATCGGTGCCAGCTGCCTGAGGTCACAGATAAGCACCCCCCCCCCAACCCCGACTTTAACCCTTCTAACATCAGGTATTCTTTTGCCTTGCTTGAGTCATCTTAGAAAATACCAGGTGCAACCAAGTAAAACCCTGCAGTTCTGTGGCAGGCCAAGCTCCTGCTCAGTTAACAGAAGCTCGGGATAGGAGGGCCCATGGAGAACCTCCAGAGGCTGCCCAGGGATGTTCAACAGGGAGCTGACAAGCACAGGCTCTTCTCTCTCAGCAAGGCACTGCAGACACCCCCGTGAGAATCTCTTACCGAACCTAGAAAGAAGAAAAGGTATTTTTTTAGGCACTGATATTGCTGTGACAGGTACACACTCTGCCAGAGCAGGAACTGCTGCCTGCAGCAGGTGCTGTCAGGTTTACAGACACCTCTGGCTCTGCAGAGGCTCCTGAGGCTGCTGCATTGCCAATCCCTTCCTGCCTGCATAGGGCAGCCTTTGCAGGGAGAGCCCCAGCTCTGGTCTGGGAGGGAACTTACTTAATGGGAGGAACTTCGTCGATCCTGTTGCCCAGCTGGGACTCGTGGGACTTGCTGCGGGTGAGGGTGGGGAAGCTGGGCAGCAGCTGGAACACCTTGCGGCAGGGCGGCGGCGGCGTCCGCGGCGGCTTCAGGCGGTGCCGGCGGCGGGGCTGCGGCGTGGCCGGGGGGGTGACGGTGATGCTGTGCGGGGTCCTGGGCCTGCCCAGCACCGAGGGCTCCAGCAGGGCCTCAGCCAGGCCACACGGCCCGTGGATGGGGGCCGGTGGCTCACAGGGCGGGGCTGTGGGCGCGGGGCGCTGCTGCTGCTGCTGCTGCTGTTGGTGCTGGTGTTGGTGCTGCTGGTGGTGCTGGCTGCCCCTGGCCGGGGCACTCGGGGACCAGGCGGGGTCTGGCTGCGAGCTGGAGCTGTCCCGGCGCTCGGGCAGGGCCATGGGCACATCGTCCCTCAGCTCCCCCCCTGTCACAAGGAGCAGCGTTAGTGCCGGCCCTGGCAGGAGGGCACGGAGCTGTCTGAGCTCCAAGGATTTTCTGGGCAGGCTCCGAGTGCCTGTTCCACCTGGCAGTGATCTCCCCTGAGGCCCAGCATGGCCCCAGCCTGGGAAACTGAGCTTTAGAGAGACATAGACCTGGGATTTTAAAAATGCCATTTTGTTCTAAGAGGTGAGTGCCATAACTCCTGAGCAATGGCTGGTTTATAGCCTGGATGGGAAATATTTGACAGCCTGGGACAAGAAAGATTAGAAAAAAGGAAATATGAGACTAGCTGTTTGCTGACTTTTTCCACTAACTAATCTTTATGATTTGCAAATGGATGAACTGTCATAATAGCAACAGGAAACATCACCTTTCAGTGACAGATTGATAACTGCTACAAAGATGTGGTGCATGTGAGTACCAGTCTGCTGGGAGAGGCTCTTGTACAAACAGATTTTACAGTGCCTGTGGCAAGCACTTTGGAAAAGCTTCTCTCTGAACTGGCAATATTTAGAGAAGGCATCACCTACAAAGAATCTGGTTGTATTTAAATAAGTCAAGGATGTGCACTGACCCATGGAGAATGAACTGGAGCATTACATGCAACTCTGAACAGAAAGGGTTATAAGGATATAGTCTACTGAGTAGGAGAGGATTCTACATATATTTCTTTCCATTTATTTATCTGCCTTGATGTCCAAACCAAACCAAACTGACAGGTCTAGCTAGGTTTGATCAGTGCCCCTTTGTGCACACCCCAGAGCCATACACTGACCATGGTTTCAGAGCATCCCCAGACAGTGTCTGGAAGGCAGCAGATGGGGCTGGGCTGCCAGGACACCAATGCCACAGGAGAACCAGGCTGTCTGGGCTGCCAGGACACAATCCCACAGAAGAACAAGGCAGTCTGGGCTGCCAGGACACAATGCCACAGGAGAACCAGGCAGTCTGGGCTGCCAGGACACAATCCCACAGGAGAACAAGGCAGTCTGTACCTGACTCCGTCACCTTCCGCAGGCAGCTCAGGGCCCCATTGAGCCTGGAGCACTCCTCATCTCTGGCTCCACATCTCTTCATGGTTTCTTTCACCTTTGACTCATTCATTTCTAGTAAGGCATCCAGGGTCAGCTCCTCTGGTATTCTCTGCAGGAGAACAAGACAAGCCACTTTTTGTCACTCTGTACAAGCAAGAGTGTCACCTGAGTTGTGCTTTCAGCAGTGGCACTGCCTGGGCTCTCTCCTTTGCCCCTCTCTGGCAGGGTCAGCAGTGCCCATAGCTGCTCTCTCCCCTGCCTGGGGTGTGGGTGTGCTCTGCACCTCCAGGACTGGTCATTCCCTGCTATTCCCCTTAGGATTACAGGGGATTGAAGTACTTTTCTCCCCTTGTGGAAAATTTTTCCAAAGCTACTAATGAAACTCAACTTTTTCATTAAAAATAGAGTCAGAAATAAAACAGGTCTAAAACCTGAAAAAGTGTCAGATAAGAATGTTTGGCTTTTCTGTACTAAAGTGAACAGCAGAAACAGTGAGGAAAATTACTTCTTTATTTAAACAAAAAAGAAATGTTTTGACGAAGATAGCAGCCTCCTCCTCAGCAGCTTTTCCTTCATCAGAGAACTAGCCTTACCCGTATCCTGCCTGGAGAGATATCTGTGCAGAACTCCTTCTTCATCTTAATACACCAAAGCCCCACAGTGATAAGGTTCAGATCAGGCAGACACAAAAGATACAAGAGCCTGGAAAGCACAAAATGATCTGGTATTTCCGGACACAGAACTGAGCTGTGTCTCTCTCTCCTCCCCCATTCAAATGTTTCCAGTGTAAGTCTGCAGCAATTGTGGTTAATAAACAAACCCAGGATACTTAGCCCAGATACCCAGGAATTTCCCTGAAAAGTTCTGCCTAAACAAACCTCCCTGTTGCTTATTCTCACAATGAGATCACAAATTTCACAATATTTGGCCTTTATCCTAAAGTTTCAACCCCTGGAATCAAGCTATATAAAAAGCTTTGACCTTTATTTGAAGGGGAAACTCAAAAGTGTGTCTCACTGCTAGGTGAAACAAAAAGCTTGAAATCTTCTAGTCCTTAAACCGCATCTCTGACTCAAAAGCACAAGCAAAAAAGCATGTGCTGAGTGTCCTTTAAGAACTGCATCTGCCTTAAGCCAGACTCCTGCTCTGAGAGCTGACGCAGGACCTTCAGCTGTGACAGTGCTCAACAGCCCCAACCTTCGAAGCTTTGTAGGTGGCAACACAAAGCGTTTCCAATTTTAGTAACTGTGGCATGGAGCAAAGAAAAAGAATAAATTAAGAAAGGGCAGAAGTCTAAGAAACACATCCTGCATCTTCTGTCACATGCCCTGGACTGGATGAAACACAAAACACAGCTGACTCAAGGGGAGGCCAGGAATTTAGATGAGCAGTAAGCACGAAGCAGGACCAGAGCAGAGCCGGAGTTCAATGAAGTTTTGGGTAGATTTTGTTTTTTTTTTTAATCTGTAACTAATCTTTGCAGAGTAACAATGGAATGCAGGCCCAGCTGGGGTGGGACTGGTGGCAGCACTGCTGGGGATGTGCTTTCTGCAATGCCTGCTCTGTGGTGGGAACCAACCTTTGAGCTGGATCAAGGATTCAAGCCTTCCTGGTTGCAGAGAAAATTTTTTAAAGATGCCAAGCTACTGAGCTCTATAGCTCAATAGAGAGGACACAGTCCCTCTCTGCCCAGAGCTGACTGGTCTGTGATGGTCCCCACAAGGCCCAGCTCTGCACTCCCAGCTCTGCACCCCCAGACCCTGCCCAAGGGGCCGCACACACACAAAGCACAAGCTCCTCTTCTGCTCAGTAGTTTGATTTCAGAAAGACAGAACAGCAAGTTGTAGGAAAGTAGAAAGTACAGAAAAGGAGATTATATTTGAACAATCCCAGTGACCTTGAGCTGGGAGAGCTCAGACTTTCTGAACCTGCTGGCAGCCCCCATGACACGCGACAAAAGAAATAAGCTCTCAGAGAGGGGGAGGGAGGGGAAGTAAGAGGCTTTCTTTAAACAGCCACTCATGTGCTGCACATATGTGGTGGCTTAATATAAAACTGGTCAACCTGATCCCTGTAGGATCGGCCTGCTCTGCTATGGCTGTGTGTCACCCCCCAGGCAGTGTGACAGTCAGGAGGGTCACTAGTTCAGGCTCTCAAACAGGTTCTGCTGCTGCCCTGGCTCAGCTGCTCTTGGGGGAAAAGGCCCCTCTGGCCCCTCAGTGCAGCTCTGGACCCTTGCACAGGGGTTACTCCCACTCTTCACCACCAAGGGTGAGAAATGTGGGTCCAGCTGACCTCTCTTTACCTGCTGCTTCAGTGGGTGCTGAGGCTTTTTAAAAGAACAGCTTTAAAAATGGAGATGAAAGGCCTGCATTAGGACCAAGCTCAACACCACCTCCCTGGGCACAGCTTGATAGTGCTGCAAGATATTCAGACAGTACTCTACTAATAAGGTCAGATTTAAAAACAGAGAGAAAAAGACAGAAGAGAAGACAGAATCTGCTTTCCATCTTCAGCACCTCATAACTGCCAGCAAAATCTAAAGCCTAACCATGCACTGCTCAGCAGAAGGATGCTAGAAAGTCCAAAGCAGGAAATTATTCCTCCCTACAAAAGGTAAGAGGACTTTTCCTAAGGCCCTCCTGCCTATCAGACACAGACTGCACCTCATTGTGCATGTCTGAAGAGAGAAAAGTGAGTACCAGTGCATCCAAGGAGCCATCCAAGGGTCAGTCTCAATTAGTCAGGGTGAAGAGTTCACAACAGTCTTTAATCTTGTCTGGTGTCCAACTTAAATCCCTGAAACATGGCAAAAATGCTGGTATCTAACACTGTGAAGGAGTTATTTTTGGTAAAGATTCCACCCTGCAGATAAGCCTATGTAGCTAATGCTGCTGCAGGCACTCTGCAAAAGCAGCCTGACCTGCTCCTCGACCCAGTAGCCACAGCTCTTCCCTGTAAAGCTGGACAGTTGTCAAGGCCCCAAATGCCTCCTCTTAAATCAATACATTCCCCCTCCAATCATCCTCCCATGAAGCAGCAGATGCTGAAAGAGAAAGCCCATTATATAAGGTGCTTAAATTCCCACTGATAGCTCTAAGCAAAGCATGTAAAGATGCTCTTAAGAACATCTTGTGCCTGCCAGTTGTTATTTTGCACTGTTTTTCTGGTGCCCAGCGATCAAGGCACTGAAAAATCGCTGTATTATTAAATTCCTGGAGACTTTATGGGCATTCTGGAAAGCCTCTCACTTGAAATTTCCAGCTTGCATTAAGCTGTGAGCATAAACAGGCCACGGTTTCAGCTAACATCACCCTCCTCATTGTTCCACGTCGCAGCAGAGGCTGGAGAGGAGCTGACAGGCTCAGGGCATTCTGTCCAGCTGGCTCTCTGGGGACAGGAAAGCTCTGTCACTACTCCTCTGAGGCAGACAGGTGTGGTAGATCCCTCAGGCTGACCTCAAGCCATGAAGGGTTCACAGTGCCCAAGGCTGCAAGGGGCACCTGGAGCCCTGGCAGTGGTAGAGACTGTTTTCAAAGAGCTGCTCACACTGGGGAGGGGCCTTCAGCTGTAACAGTGAAGGAATTTTAGCTCAAGAAGCCTGCATGATAGAGTTAATTTGCATACACACAATTAGCACATCCAGGATCTCTGCTATCTGGGGGGGCCAGCCAGAGCTCCTGCTGCCAGAGCCATGGAAATCCCCAACAAACAGCCACAGTCCTCATGGCCTGCTCATGCAGATACGCTGACAGAAAAAGATGAGAGGATACAGCTGTGGAAACCTGATAGGCACAGGCAGATCTGCCTCCTCTATCCCCCACCAAAGGATGCACTCCCCAAAACCCCTCACAACTCCTCCAGTGACAGATCTGCCAAAGCTGGGCCAGCCTGTGCAAGCAGAGCCCTCTGCCCTGGGCTCTAGCAGCAGCCCCAGGCCTGGCTCACCCCTGGCAGGGCCATGGTCACAGGGCAGTACGAGGCTCCTGGCACACAGCTCCTGCTCAGGGCATGAGCCCTTCCTGCTCTGTGCCCAGCTCTGCCCTGCCTTGCCCAGCTCTGCCCTGCCTTGCCCAGCTCTGCAGCTCTCTGCCATCAATGCTGACTGGGGATGGGCTTCATCCCACAAAATGGGACAGGGTACAACTGGGACTCAAATCCCTTCCCAAAAGAAACAGCCACAAAGCAGCCCCAACCACAGTCCTGTTCCAGCTGCTCCCAGCCTCCCTGGTGGCACAGCCCTGCTCGTGGCCAGCAGACCCTGGGGCAGGATGTGCCCCTCCCCACTCCAAAAACAGCTTCCCAAGCTTGACTGACTGGCACCCCTGCTCCACAGCCAGCAGGGCTGGCCCAGACATGCTTCAGAAGATGATAAGAAGATGACTCTGTTCTTAAGTTAGTTTTTAAGACAGTGACAAGTTACATGTGGGAACAAACACAATAGTTATGTTTCTGGGAAGCACAATGATAAAGACAGAGAAAATCACTTTCTGTGCTGAAGAAAATAAGCCAACAGAACTTCTTTTAGTCTCTTCTATTTGGCAGACATGGTCTAGGCTCAGAATCCAGCAAATATCTCTGCAAGAGACTTCTTCCATCAGCTCAAGAGTGGAGACAGCACTCTGTTCTCATCCCTCTTTATCATCCTCCCACTCCCCTCCAAATTCCTGACTCCACCTCCCAAGGCAAGCAGGACAATACAGATCAATGTATTTTTCTAGAACGATTTTCAGAGCAACTTCTACCCACCCAAGATGACTACACAGCATAAACACATCTTCTGTCTCTGAGGCTCTTTGCCCTGTCTTTTCTAGGTCTCAGTTCACGTACCTCTTTGCTCACTTTCAGTCCACCATATTTAACCATTTATAGATAATTTTTGGCATTAAACTACATATACAATCAGTCTTTAGAATTTATCAGTCTCTAGAACTAATCATTTTCTAGAATGCAAAAACAAGGACTCCAGCATTGCCTAGAAAAAATACAGCAAGTTACAGCAGCACATTAGCCCAGCTCCAAAGCAGAGCCTGCTACCACCTTCTGTGATAAAAATCTGGCAACTGATGAGAGGAGCAGCAACACAGGCACAGAAAGAGCCCAGGCTGGGGTGGGGGCTCCAGGTTTCCTGGCCCCTCAGGAGTGTGTATCCCAGCTGGGGCTGGCAGTGCCCACTTACCTGCGGGCCCAGGTCGGCACAGCCCAGCCCTCGCACGCGGCGCAGCGTCACCGGCTCGCTGCTCTCCTCAGCTCTAGCTGCTGCCCAGCGCCACAAACACTGCATTGTTACTGCTGCAATCTCTTCCACAACTAAAGGATTTTACAGGCAGTCATTATTCTCGGTTTAAATATAGGTTTTCAAAGAAATAAAGGAGCCCAGCAATTATAATCACCAGAGCTTTCGAGCTTCACAATGTCTAGAGCAAGTCACTGAGCAAAAAATAGTCTTCACTCAGGAGTAGAGGAGTCAGCAGATATTCTAAATTGGAGCTGCTGCTCTATTTCTGACAGGAGAGCCTGGGAGCTTCTGTGCTTCCCTGCATGGCAGCTTTATTTGGGAGAGGCCTGGGGGGAGCAAGGGGAGGGGAGACAGAGAAACAGAGCATTGTTCCTCTCACCGCTGAGCTAAAGAACTCCTGCAATTAGGCTGCTTTTCAACCCTGTTATGTCACAGATTAGCACAGTCTTGAAAATACTCCCTCCAGTAGCACTGGAAATGCAAAGGGAATCAGAACCATTTAAAAAAGAAAAAAACCCCATGAACTCAGGCCTTTCTTCTCATTTGTCCCTGTCAGGCAGCAGGCACAGAGCCCTCCACTGCACCTCCTCCTGTGCCAACCTGCTGCTCTGCTCAGCTCTCAGAGGTACCCAGGGCAGGGCTCTGAGAAAGCTCTTCTGAGATTCCACAGGTACCTGGCAACCTCTCCAACTGGTTTCAGAGCCTAAAAGGCACAAGAAGAGAGGGCTGTGTGCCACATGACCACAATGAGATACTTGTGCAGTTTTCCTCCTCTCTGCACCATTTTTTGGAAGCCTTAAGAAGGAAACCCAGCATGGCAATGTCCATTTTACAGTGAGCTAACAGTATCTAGAGATGGGAAGCTGTTCCCAGCAGCACAGAGCCAGAACCACTGGAGGGTTCCCATTTTCACAGCAGGACCTGCTCAACCCTGTCTGCAAAGGCTCCTCCCCATCCTGTCACAGGCAGTGTGCACAAAGCAGGACACCACTCTAGATTTTGTAATAACTAACCTATTAAAGCTCCTTCTGTCAGTGTCTGCCATTTTGAAAGCTGTCAGCTGAAATGCAGTTCAACATGTTGTATGAAATCTAAACAACAGCAGGAATGATCCCATGATACCTGAGACATTTCTGAAAGGTAACTCATCCCAGACAGCTCTCAGCATTGTGCTGATGTCAGTGTCCAACACCAACAGTGGCTCCATGGCTATTTTCTGAGCAGTGAAATAACAGGACCCAAAAAAAAAAACCAAAAACCAAAACACCAAAAAACAAAACAAAACAAAACAAAACCCAAAACCAAACCAAACAAACAAAAAAACAACCAACCAACCCACTGCAAGAGTAGAGCACTTGGTTTACTAGCCCAGCTATTTCCACTCCCCCCAGCTCACAGCCTGTTCCAGCATGCCCACTCAGAAATTATTTTAATTACCCACAGGGCGCTGCAGTTCTGCTGTCCAGCTAATACAAGTGCTACAGAAGCTGCCTGCAGCTGCACAAAGTGGATGCAGAACCCCTGAAAGATAACCATATATTTGGAATCCCAGAGGAATTTCAGGGCTTTGTACATTTCTTACAGTTCTGTCCAGAAGGAACAGTTCATTCACTTGGACACTGCTTGGGAGGGGGCAGCAAGGGAGAACAAATCAAAATAATGAAGATCTGGAAAATTCTTTCTGCCTTAGACCTGAACTTGTTCACCCCTTTTAGTGACCACACATACAGAAGGGCAGTCTCAGCTCCCTCTCTGCTCCCTGAATTAGCAGGATGTGGCAGATTTGAACTGTCCACCTCCCTCCCCTCTTTTCTTCACCTCCTCTCTGCTCCCCCCTCCCTTTCTGCAGGCATCACAAAGGATTTATAAAAGAGCTACAAAGACATTCTTTTAGACTCAGGCAATTCCAGTAACCTTAGAAACCAACACTAGCTGGGAGCCTGGCAGTTTGGCCACAGCAACAGGCTGCTTTTGTCCTCTCATTGTCACTGCTGCATCTTTGGCTGTGCCACCCAAAACCTTGCTGGGCTGGAAGGCAACACCAGCATCACATTCAAAATGAACAGTAGGAAATAAAAGGAATAACTTGGTCCTGAACCCATCCTGTTTCACCAGAGACCACTTAGTTACATCAGAACCAAGCTGGAATGACTTCCATGAAAATCTGTGGAATTTTTCACCCAGGCAGATTCCTGCTGAGGTCAAAGAAAATTTTTGGTTGTTAAGCGATCAAAGAAAACTGAATGAGAACATTGTGACCTGGCCTGCAGAGGCAAAAATGGGCAAAAGAATAGAAAAAGCCTTTTCTGCCTTGTTTAGCTGTCAGTGGACTGAGCTCTACATGTGTGTGTGAGGTTGTAACAATGGTCCTGCTTTGGCTAATGCTGGAGACAGCACACAGTGCAGCACAGCACTACCAGTATGGAAAAGGCAGTAAGTGATGAAGTCCTGCCCTGGCTCTCAGAACCAGCAGGCAGCTGGGAATGTCCTGAAGGGACAGGAGGGCTCTGTGTGAGGCTGTGTTCCCCCAGGGAATGCCCTGAAGGGACAGCAGGGCTCTCTCTGTGTGAGGCTGGTCCCCTCACCTGCACCACCTCCTTCCTGACGTTGACGATGTCCAGCCAGTCGTGGAAGCGGGGGTAGCTGTTGAGCTCGGCCGTGCGGTCGCTCAGGGGCACGCTCAGCTTGCACTGCCGCTGCCGGTGGATGTAGTCGATGAGCTTCACCTGCAGGATCCAGAACACAAACTGTGAGCTTCCAACAACATGCTGAGCCTTCCCAGGCTGTGTCTGTGCACAGGGGATGTGGCTTGGGAGCAGGGCTCCTCCATGACATGGAGGTGACATCCTCCTACGAGCTCCCAGGGAAATCATGCAGGGCATTTCCCTCGCACTGAGCATCTCTGCTCTTCAGCATTTCAGCACAAGGCAGGAGCTGCTCTAAACCCCCATCAACAGCAGTTCTGAGGCAGGAATAGCCAAAGTACCCAAAGACTCTGAGGCCTGTTATCTGATGGGCATTTCTATTACAAAATCAACATTAAAAGCAGCTAACTTAACAAAATTCAGGCAGCTGGACTAGATGATTGCTGCACATCTTCTGTTCTAAAAGTTTTATTCCAAAGCTTTTATCACCTGCCCATCTCATGGCAAATGAACTACACAGAATTCTTCACTTTAGGCACAAAAGAATTAAACAGCAAAAAGGAGTATTAATTGTGCCCTATGTTTGCTTATCAAAAAGAAAATACTCTCCAAAGATTGCTCTCTGTGTCACACATTCCCATGAGGCAGGCTTAAGCTTCAAAACCTTCCTAACAAAACAATGCCTCAAAGCAAGTTAGTTCATCCATGATTTATAAACCAAAACATGTTCTTAGTCAACAAATTTTAGCATTTGGGACATGATCAGACTGAAAATGTAAAGGGAAAAACAAACATGGATTCTTTGACCATTATAATGTGTCTCCTTTTAGAGTTTTAGTGCTTTCCTATGAAGTTAGTTGACAGTATGTTTTATGAGCAATCTATTCCTTACAACTATCAGGTGTAACAAGTTTGTCGCTGCCCACACACTGAATTCTGACAGCAGTGCCATGCAGTTTGAGATTTATCAAGAAGTGTGTGAACACTGAAGTGATTCCAATTCCTGCAATGCCACAGCAATGCACAGCACTGCCATTCCTAGGAGAGGCAATCCAGGACTTCCATGTCCTAGAAACTTTGCATTCTCACTCTGACCACCCTGCTGAAACCAGGAGCCTTTTCACCACAACTCCCCAAGACAGCTTTGGAGCAGACCTACAAGGAACTGGAAATCCCAATCACTCATTCTCAGTACCTCTTTTTCTATAAAGGGGCTGACAGCAGTTCCTTTTTTCCAGCCCTGCTCTGCTTCCTCTGGCCAGAGCAGAGCAGGGCAGGGCCAGCCCGGGGAGGGACTGGCTGTGGGCTCAGCAGTGCCTGGGCCCCAGTGGTGCCATGCTGCTGAGTGCCATGCAGAGCCAGAGCCCAGCCACATGTGCCATGTGCTGGGCTCTGTGTGGGGCACAGGCTGCTGCTGCTCCTGCTGCTGCTCCCTGTGCTGCTGGCTGCCCTCTCTCTGCCCTGGCCCCTGGGCCGTGCCCTGCCCCGAGCTCCCCTGGCTCTGAGGGGAGCTGGGATCCTGCAGACAGCCCCATGCAGGCTGGGGCACACACGTGTCCCCAGCTGCCTCAGCCCTGACCTTCTGCTTTGTCACTGTCACACATCCTTTCCCACAACAGCCTGTCCCCAGAGCACTCCTGCTCACGGCCGTGGCAGAAAGGAGACTGGAGGGTTCTCTCTTCCCAGTGTGCTCTTGCCCTCTGTGGACACTGCCACTGGGCAGCCTGGGATGAGTAGATGGGCAAGGGCCCCTCAGGACACATACAAAGAAGAGGCTGCGGGAAGTTTGTAAACTCAACAGCCCCCAGTGTTCCAAAAGTCAGCCTACACAAATGAGAAACAGCTTCCCAACTGTGCAATAGCTATGTCATGGAAAAGAGAAGGAAGACAGAAATCACCCAAGCCTTGTCTCTTTCCAGAGGCCACTCGAGGGAAGGGCCAATGATGGTATGTGTTCTGATACACAAACTGCAACCACAACAGCCAGCCCCAGGCAAACAGCTCAGCACGTGTTCCTGAGCCCGTACATGGAATTCCCAGGGCACAGGGATGTTCTGCTGCTGCCCCTGGCTCACCTCACCCTGCCCCATTTCTGGGCACGCCTCAGGGCTGTGGAGCACCCAGGGACACAGGCAAGATTGCACAGTGATTTTGGAACTGGTACAGCCAGCCCTGATGGGCCTGTGTGTAAAGCAGCAGCTCGGCTCTGCAGTCTGACTGTAATCTGTTATTTTAGTGTAGGATCTCCCATCAGGCAAGATTTATTTTTCCTGGAAGAAGGATGAGTTATCAGCATACTCTGTAAAGCCAGAGCTCCACGCTTAGTTATATGGAACACTAATTACAGGCACATGATCCAGAATAAACCAGGGAACTGCAGGCAATGGAGGTGTCAGAATCTGTTCCAAAAACCACAGTGGAAGGAAAGGAGGGCTTAGCATCTATCTTTAAATGAAAACTCACCAAGTATGTAAAAGAAAGGATACAGAAAGTGTGTGCCCCACGCTCTCCAACTGCAGCGTGCAGTGTCACGAGGACAGCACGCTGCTCGAGGCAGGGTACTGCTGAGCTACAGCCACTGCTTCTGCACTCCTCACAGGAGTTCTCCTCAGAGTAACACCAGAAGCATCACATGAGTAAGAGAACAGAGCTGGGCTGCACTCCTGGCTCTGATCAGGAGCCAGTGCACTCACCCCTGCCCCCTCCCTACACACAGCTCTGCCTTCTCTGCTGCAGGAGCTCCCTGGAGCAGGCACCAGCCTCAGCTGTTTTGGTACTGCTTAAAAAATACTGGTTCAACTATTTCCCCTTCCAAAGCACCATCCATAGCACAAACCCCTAAAGGACACTGCTGGAAGGGACTCTGTGCAACATGGATTCCAATGTCAAACTTTTCTTCTTTGTTGGAATGTAAGGAATTCTCCAAAATGCATAAGCACTGTGGCAGCACAGGCCTGAGTGTCTCAGAGGGCCAAGGCTGGTTTTGCCCAGATAACTCCTTCACATTTACTCCTCAAGCCCAAATTTGTTTTCCTCTAGTCCTATAAATAGTGTATTTGAATTCTCTTCCCAGCCTACATGCACCACACTTCTCCCCTAGGATGAATTTCATTTTGTTGTTTCCTGCCCAGACTTTTTACTAAACTACATGGTTTGGCTTTAATAGCTGAGCTGTTGCAAAACCCTTTTCTGAGAATATAATAAAATTTCTGGGTTCAGTGACGCACATAAAAACCCACAAGCAGCACACAGGTCTCCAACCACAAACTAGACTGAGTGATAAAGCCAATAGCAGCTCCTCACTGCCTGCTTGCTAAATGGCACGTCCTACTCATCCCAAATGGCAAACCCCAAACCAGAACAATACTCCAACTGCCCTGAACCCACAGAGATGGGAAAGGACAAAGACAGAGACAGGACACTGAGCAGCTGGAGCAAATCACTGACTCCAGGGCAGAGCCTGCTGCTCTGCCTGGGGCAGCTGCTGGCCAGGACACCAGTTCTCATTGCTGGGAGAAGGGCACAGGCTGCCAGGTGCTCCTGGATGCATGTTCATCTCTTTACAGTGCCTTTAACAGATCCCTTTTCAGCACAGATGAGAAGCAGGTCCAAAAATTTAGGAAAAAACTGCCAAGCTTGTACTTTTTTATTTATTTCTGCAAAATAAACAGCAGGTCTCTTGAGATACAAGTCTGCCCGTATCCATGACCTCCAGCCAGCAGTTGGGACTTTAGAGGACAATAAACAAAAAGCAAATGCCCACAAGTTTTTCAGCTGCACTTCTGCAGACATGACACTGAAAAGCATCTGTAAAACCAGATCACTGACATCAGGGTGCAGAATTCAGGAGATACTACAAGGAATAGCTGGAAGAATTCTCTAGCCAAACTGCAGCCCAAGTATTTCTGACCTCTGATCAGAAATCACATCCTAACTTCTTCATTTGTCAGAGAATGTTAATAGTTATGGTGTCAAACCAGAGAAATCAAGTTTCATGCATTTGGGGGGCAGCTCTCCCCCAGCTTCTTGTTGATTATGTTTTATTGATGTTTAGAAAAGTGGCATCTTGTTCCAGAATCACTAGAAGGCATCAAACTTAGACCTACTGCAGCTTCTGCACTTGGTAAAACCCAGTCTGAATTCAATGTACTTGATCCAAACAAACATGGAAAAAGGAGCAAAGGCCAGAAGAGTCCCCATTTTTCTGAAGCCTTTCATGGCTTAGTCTCAAGCTTTTAATCTGCGTATCTTGAAATACCCTATAAATGCAGCACAAATAATAATTTTCAATTCACAAAAAAAAAAAAAAGAAAAAAAAAAAAAAAAGAGAGAAACAATGACATAGAATGGAAATCATAAATCAAGCAACTTGGGGACAAGAAGAAGGACTCTGCTATATCAAAGTGCCAGCCAAGATTCCTTCAGAATATCAACAGTTGGAGACCAAGTTTGATTCAATCATGCATTTCACAACCAAATGCCATGTTTTCACACTTTAACAAAACTTATGATCTGCTCAGTGAAGCCTGCAACTTTTCTTGTTGACTTGAAACATATGCAATGTTTAGAAGAGAAGTTTCGCACTACCCATAACAAACAACTGTCATGATTTAATCAACAAATCAAGCACATGGTCAAAAGCAGATCTTGCTGCTCCTGTGCCTGGAGATGCAATCTCAGGGAGCCTGGCAGCACTGGAGGAGACAATAAATATGAGCTTACACCAAAACTTCCAAGGCTACAACCAAGGCCTGCCCTGCAATTTACCCAGCTGGTGGCTGAGGCTTTAAAAGGATCAGATCAATGTATGGCCCAGCTCTTGCATGCGGTTAAGAGAAATGCAAATCATCTATCTTGCCTCAGACAGGAATTAATCAGGAAGGAACTCCTCTATTAAGCTCCTGCCAAGAGCCAGCCAGAGGGCAGGGAGCAGTCTCTGAAGCACCCCAGCAGCTCCTGGTGCAGCAGGACACTGCACTGGCCAGACCAGGATCAGAGCAAAGGGAGGTTCTGCATTTCTGCCTCCTACAACAAAAGACAAAACTTCTGAACTGGAGTTTATCTGCACGGGGCACTGGGGAAAGTCGGATTACTCATCTGAAGGCATCCAGTGAAAGTGGATTCACTTTGCACCTTTAGCCTTATCTATCTTCCCCAGTACCATTATACACACAAACCCTATGTCAGACCAAAAAAACCTTCTAGGCCACCTGAGTACTGAAGAGAACATAAAAAGGTAAGAACTGGACTTGCCAAATTTGTCTCTGAAGTCATGCTCAGCAACCATGTGAGAAACTGATAAAGATCTCAGCAGCTACTGGGAGACCAGCAGCATGTGAGGGCTGCCTTCTCAAAGCCATGCAGTTTGAAGTGAAACAAGGGTGCAGTGGGGCTGATCCACACAAGGGAAAGACCCAGGATGTCACTGCCCTACAGCACACTCAGAGCTGGGGCAGAGCCTGGCTCTGCAGAGCTCAGAAAGGCCCTGTGCAGGTGCCACACAAGGAACCAACCCCTCCCCATGACAGGCATCCACCATGGCCACTCAAAATTGGGGTCAGTGCCTGAGCTCTGCCCACAGAGCCCTGCGAACTCCAGCTGACTCATCTGAGTGCCCCCAGCCACCTGCATGGTTATCAGCACCTGATCACAGCAGCACCAGCACCAACTGCAGCCTCAGAAATCCTCCTTTCCTGCTGTGTTCAATTGTGCCTGTAGGTATAAAGATACCTGACAACACTGTGAAGTGTTCCCTTTCCAGTACAGGCAGAATTGAACCACTGCCCGGTTTTGACTGGTTTAGAACCAAATCTGCTTGCTTAAACTGAGAGAGTGGGTCTGTACCCTTTTCACATGACATATGCTCAATTTGCAGTGAAATCTGATCCAAACCTGTTCACAGAACACTTCGTTCAGCCACAAGAGAAAACCATCCTTCCCATCTGTGCTTCCATTAGGAACAGTCCCATAATGCAGGACTCAGCTGGAGAGTCTCACAATCTCACAAACTTCCAACTACCTTGAGATCAGCATGAAATTCAAACAGTTCCTTCCAAGGCAAGCACAGGACCTGCACAGGAGCAAAATCCACAGCCCAAAGTAAGAAGAAGAAAAGCAAAACACTTCATTTCAAGGAATTATTTGTATCCTAAAAAATTAGGTCACTCCGTTTGTCACCCACATGGCTTTGCCCTCAAAACCAACAGAACTGAAGCTACTAAGGGATGATATTGTGACCTGTATTTTCACCAGCCATGCATGTTAAAATAGGTATCAGACAAAATATTACGCAGAAATATGTGGCAGCAAAGTCATCTGCTTTATTTGACATGGCATCTGAGAAAAAAAAGAGGCTCACTTACACATCAGACTCTGACCTGCAGCCAGTGGAATTCACATTCTCTACTTGAACCCAGCTGACTCATTCAGCAAGAAGCTTGGCAGTGAGCAGGACACCTGTCCAGAATGTGAGGCCAGGTTTCTGGTTTTCAGCTGTGCTGAAGCAGCAGCCAGAGCTCCTGCTTGCTTGGGTGCATTTCCTATCCACCTCTGCACTGATCACACAGTGCAGTCACAGGCACCAGCTCTGTGGTGACTGCTGTGTTGGGCCACAGGCACAATGCCCTGAACAAGACAGGTGCACAACAGTGCCACTGCTTTGAGTGCCACAGACACCTCAGGAACAGAAGCATACTCAAAGGACCCCCTGCAGTAGCACCTTGTTAAAAATAAGAAAGAGGAAGAAGGATTAAGAATCGTTTGCACAAAGTGAAGGAGCAGCTCTGAAAAGGGGCCATGAAAACTCTCCCAGTGCTCTGCTCTAAGCAGGGGCTCCCAGCAGCAGGGACTCTGAAAAGCAGAGGGTGTCACAAGGATGCCAGGCATGGAACAAGCCCTGGGGTGGCAGTGCCACCATGGAGCCCCAGTGCCAGCCCTGCTGCTCCTGCAGGACCCAGCTCAGGGACTTTGTGCTTGTTTTTAACAGAAAAGGAAATAGTTTCTCAATGCATTGCTAAACAAACCCTGCAAAACAGGACCCAGCACAAGCCAGCAGGAAAATGTGCAGGCAAGGTATGCCGGGGGGCAGAAGCCTTAGGAGAAAGTGGTCACTACAAGCACAGAGAGGTAGAGGGGTAGGGAGAGATGGAACACCAGATGGATGGATTTTCCTTTGAACTCTCAGTCATGCCTCAGGCTGACACAATAGCCACTGCACAAACACTACAGTATGTTATTTCTGCTTTGTCCAGTGATGCAGACAGCATCATTTCTGGGTCACTTGGAGGCCACATACCATTCCTTTTCTTCTCCCCTCTTCTCTTTTTCACAGTCCCAGCAACTGAGGCTGTAAACACTCAGCTGAGACCTTCCCAGTAAGAGTGGGAGGATGAAACTGCACAATCAAGTAGTTCCCTGAGCCTCATAACATAATTCTCTTCAAAGATTTCATCCCAGCGAGGCATCCAAGCCGAATGCAGCTACAGGAACAGTCCTCTGCTTAAAGATCAGAGATTTCACACCCACTGAACACTAAAAATGAAAGCCCTCCCCCTTCCTTTGCAACCCGAGGACACACAAGTGTAACAGAATGACTGAGAGCATTCTGCAAGACTAAGAACTGTACTTGCCATTTGCTGAGCACAGCCCTGCTGCTGCCACATCAGACCTGCAGCTCTGCTGCTCTCAGCTCCCCAGCACCAGCCAGCTTCTTCACCTCAGCCAGGCTTCATCAGCTTAGCTGTGCTTCCATATGGAGCACAGCAACCCCCTCCTGCCCCAAACCCGACCTGAGGGTGTTGTAACTTCACACAGCCCTACAGACCTGCCCAGGCTTCCCATCCCTCCTGGACTTGGTGCATGGCCATGGAGCAGTCCAATGTAACCCTGCTGTGAAGAACACCAGGCTTCTCAAACAAGTAAACAAGTACTTGTCCAACTCTGTAAAGTCCCACAGAGGCAAATGCAGCCCAAACATAACTCTGCCTCTCTCTGTAATTATTCAGTACCTTGGCAAACCCACTGGATCTCTCCTCCCATTAAGAAAACAATTACCCCCAACTCTCTGTGGGTTTTACAACAACTGCAGCAGAAGGCAACAAGTGACAGGGAGAAAGACTATGGAAGGCTCAGAATCTGAAAAGGAACCACCAGGCCATGCTTTGGGCATAGGAGTTGTGTTGGATCTCTCTATAAAATTCAAACCTTAAAGTGCCTTTGAAGACAATATCCTCCATAGTTTTTATCATGGCACTAATCATTCTCACACAACTCTGAAAGAACTCTCAGGTATATTTGACTGATGGTGCAGGAAGTGGAAATAAAGACACAACAAGCTGTGCATGTGTAAACTCAGAGCCTAAATAAACGAGAGTTTACAGCAGACAATATAAAGCCAGACATTTCCTTCAGCAAGGTCAGGAAGAGAATGACTAATTGTAGGTCCCCGTCATAGTCCTGCACTTCCCCTTCCTCACTGCAAGCCTCATTCTGCAGGTCCTGAGCACCACAGGCTGGCACAGACAGTGAGCTCCAAGGGGAACACCTTGGATGAGGCCTGAGCACCCCCCAGGACAGAACTGAGAGATCCTTCAATGGAGCACTTTACTGCCAAGGATGCTGTTCCCAATCCCAAAGGCTTTTTTCCATTTTTCTTCCCCTTGCCCTCCCAACCATCTTCCTTTTGTCTTACACATTTCTTTTTCTGTAGCCTCAATAAAATACAAGCACAAACTCCCAGTCCCTATCATTCCCTCACTACTGGCTGGGGAGTGAGACAGATTAGCAATTTGTTCTCAGCCTTATTAGCAAACCAAGGGAAGGAAACAAAACACAATAAAATCAAATCCTCTGCTTGTTTGACTCAATTATTTGAGCACTTGCAGAGTTGCACCTTCCCCTCCTGCAGGCACACACAGCTCCCCAGATTGCTGCAGGCTGGCCTTTGGGGAAGAGGTTTACACAGAAAAGTTACATGTCTGTAGGAGCAGCCTGCAGGTTCTGTCTCTGCACCCTGGGAAATCTCAGCTAAGAAACTGTATTCTCTGAAATGCTCCCAATTATTTGGTTTCTGCTAGAAAGAACTGAGTTATTTTGGCAAGGACTGGGGTCACATTTCTCTTTTCACAGACACTGAGTGAGAAAGCTGTCATGGCTCACTGCTCACATTTTGTTTTTCAAAAAATCTCCTTGGGGCTCTCTCTTACTGGTTCACACTTGCCTGTAGCAACCATGAGGGGTTTCTATCATTAGTTAAATACAAATACAGGATTTAGAGTGCAGACATCTGAACCCAGATTCCCAACCCCAAAAAGAACACTGTTTTTCTTGTGACTGTGAGACTTTCATCTAAACCATGTTGTGCCCACTTAAAAAGTAGAGGAAAATACAGCTGCTGAGCCAGTAATAGTGGTATGAGGAAAAATACAGAGGGGACTGATAAGCAGCAATTGGCCATACACCAGACAGCTCGGCAATAGCTACTTGGCATCATACAGCAGCCTGGAAAGATTTTAATCAACACTTGAAAAAAGATCACAAATACTAAGATAACAAGCTCCAAGCTCAGCATCTTTCAGGCAGGCACAATATCCATTATTTTTGTGAATTTCCACAAAACTTCACACACATTTGTCTGTGTGCCTAAGCAGAACAGGAGGTGGGGGCTGGGGCTGGTTTTCCTTTGGTTTTGTTCATTTAAGAGAAGTGTATTGTGACAGTTGGCTAAAACCAAGTTTATAATTTTCAAAGCATTCTATGGAAGCAAATTAAAGTTCTCAAAACATATTCTTCTAATAAAAATCTGCATTAAATGTACAATGGAAGAAAATGTGCCAGTTCAGGATCACAGTTTAAGCATTTTGCTTGTGTCCAAAAATTACTTTATGCAGAATTTGTGAAAAATCTGAGCCTGACTTTTTTGCTCCAGTTGGGGGATTGAAAAAGGCCTTTAGAGCAAAGTTCTCACATTTGCCATCACATCCACAATACAGAAACAATTCCAGAGCATCAGCCTGTAAAAAACATTTCTAAAATGTTATTTATACACATGTATGCTTTCATTCCATTTCTCTTTTTGCTTTTCATGCTCCACAGTTTCTTTAGAAAATACTCTTCAGAAAACTTCTTCATCACCCCTTTGCATTCCTTGTGCTGAGTTACACCCCTTTTGTCTCAGGATATCTCCTGGGCTGTGTGCTGGAGAGAAGCTGAGCAGGCTCTGGTTCAGGGTTTCAAGTGCCCCTGCTCAGCCCAGAGGAGCCACAGAGACCAGAACCACACAAAACCCCAACTGCTGAGGAGAAAAGAAAAAAGCCATTGTGACAGCCTGTGTGCCAGTCTGTCATGGAAATACTCTTCTCCCAAGGAGCAGGGCAAACACAAAGGGATTCTGTGTTGTATTTCTCTGCCTGCCAGCGGACAGCTCTGAGTGCTGGATACAAATTCATGCCACAGGAATTGAGATTTCTCACTGCAGCCAAGCAGCTCTGCAACTTTATACAAAGATCACTCATGGGTTTGTCCAACTCCTTTTGTTTACAGTACTTCACCTTGATCTCTCCAAAAGGAACATGGGTAAGTCAGACATTACTGAAAATCCTGCATCCTGAGGCTTCTGGAGAAAGCTCCAATGCCACACCTGTACAGTGGAAGACTCTAAATACCACTGCTACTCTACTATACCTCCTGGCAGGTGTGATGTAAAACACTACTGGGAGTAATTCTTTCTAGCACTCCTCCAGAATACCAAAGGCCTATGAAGGGCTAAGGGATCCAGCAGAGCTGCAGACAGCTTCTTACCTGTCTCACACACTCAGCTTTCCTCAGATTTGGCTTGTTTGAAAACGGAGCACATGAGCTGTCTTTCCATAGCTCAGTTGCTCTGAGGATTTCCACAAATGCAAAACTTAGAGTGCTCAGCCACCACAGGATGCACAAACAAAACAGCAGCATTCCCTGAGTATCAGCAGTCTTGCTTTAGAATCAGCTTCTGAATCCAAAAACATCTTGAACAAAAAGAAAAGAAAACCTTTCTACCTCCATCCTTCCTTCATGGATAGTCTTATTTCTCTTTCATGTTTTGGCAAAGGAAATTTATAAATTCAACTACACTGTTTACAGTAAAATCTTGAAAGTGCAAATAATCAGCAGCAGATTATTATTAGCCTTCCAGCTGTGATTGCACTCAAAGAGCACTGAAGTTATCTGAAACTTCCAGATGCCCTGATTTCCCCAAATGCAGGAGGAGGTGCTGCCTGTTATCCCAGCAGTAACTGAGCCCTGGGCTGGGTTAGGTTACAGACACAGGCCTGTGGGAGCTCAGCAGCAACAGTCTGGCTGCCCAGGCTCTGGAGTCCATTTCCATGTCCTGCCTGCATAGCCCCTGCATGTCCAGTCTTGTCTCTTCAGCACAACCACTGCCAATCATTTCCTTCAGCTGAAAAGAGAAAGGGAGAGGACTGAGCACAGTCACCCAGAAATAGGAAGCTGTAGCATTACTCACTACCTTGAAGACTTGCCTGCTCTTCCTTTTCAATGACTCAGCAGATGTTCTTGAATCAGTTACTCAGTTTCTACATGCACCTGCCAAACCCCAATTTCACAGGACACGCATCCACCCACTGAACCCAGAGAGGCACATCCTGCTCCCTCCTGCAGCTGGGAGAAACCCGGCACTTGGGGGAGGAGGAACCTGGCTCTTGGATGGAGCCTGCAACTGCAGAGCCACTGCCTGCTCACTGTTCAGCACAGCCTGCAATCCCTGCAGAAGGACTCCCAAGGACTCCATCTCGAGCTGCTTCTGAGGCTGCTGCAGTAAAAAAGGGCAAATCTACCCCCATAGAGGAAAATGCTGTTTCTAAAAGAAGCCACAGTTCTTAGAAATTCCAGTTTGCCATATACACTACAGTCCCCCGTGCCAAGGCTCCATGTTCTGCTCTCCTGAGACTCAGGAAGGGCAGTTTGCTCCAAGTATTAATACAGAGCTGGGGGCTTCTGTCTTGTCTGGGGTATTTTGGCTTCTTACAGAGAAAACAGAGTAGGGACATGGCTGGAAAAAACCATGCATTTAAAAAAAAAATCAACTATAGGAAATTGCTTAACTGGAATGTGGCAACTTGCCACATTCTCTTTTTTAAAAACAGCAAAACAGCTTTATTTTAACAAGCTGCTATGAGATTGTATTTTGGGATTGTCAGGAAGAACAAAATACACTAAATCCCACTCTGTTCAAAATGCTTTGAACCTATAACACAAGATTTTAAGAGGGAAAAAGAAAAGCTTTGGTATGTTCTGCCATGCAGTGGGATCAAAGATTTTCAGTTTGCTCACCAATTATTAAGAATGCTCCCAGAGTACTGTGTACAGGCACTGAGACACAAAGTACAGGACTGGAAAAGCTGTGAGTGTAACTGCGATTCAGCTGCCATGTGAACTGGGTCCCCCACATCTCAGGTCTAGGAGAGACTCCTAAAACAGTTAAAAATCAAAATGGTACCCATGGACTATATGAGTTTTATCTTCCCTCCAGCATTGGTGATGCCATTTGTCAGTAAATTTTCTTCTGGGGTCAGTTCTCTTCCCTCCTCAGCAAACAAACCTGTCCCAAGCCCCCTCTCCCTGCAGTTCCATCCTTCTCGGGTTAGCCTTGCTGCTCTCTCCAGATCAGGAACACCACAGTCTCAGACAAACCTCTGTGCACATCCTTTCTGAAAGCCCAGGACCACCTCACTGATGGAGTCAGTGTAACTGCAGTGAGAATGAAGGATTACTTGAAGAGGTCTGGGTTAAACATGGGATGTGGGGAAGGGCTGTGAGACAGAAGATGGTGTTGCAGAAGGTTTTATTCATGGCCTTTTCCCTGATTTTGAAGTTACTGGGATGAGCTGTGTGCTCTACTGTGCTCTGAAGCTGCTGCTCAGTTGCTGGGTGTCTTTGACTGTTCAGTGAGGTTGTGTACTGGACTAGTTCTTCCTTCCTACTCCCCTGCTGCTCTGCAGAGCCACAGGCTGAGTGAGAGAGGCAACAGGAAGAGCAGGAGTGTAGGAGTCACCTCTACAGAGACAGGGCAGGATATGACCTCTGCTCCCCTAAAGAGGGCACAAATGGTTAGATCCTCATACCCAAGCTGGTCTCTCCCTAAAGGAAAGGCTATAGCAAGGACCAAGTGAAGCTGTTAATCTTGAGTTAGAAACTAAATTTAAATTTATCAGTGGTGCTCTGTAGAAGGAACTTAATTATTAACTGCAAATAAGTCAAATTATTGACTATTCAGATGGATTCTTGCTAAACTAAGCTTAAACACTCTAGTACTTGATGGAATTTCGATTCTGCCAAATTTTTATGTCACAAAGTGCTTGCGCTGCTCCTACCTGAGAGCATCCAGCCCCTGCAGCCTTGGAGCTCTGCTCAAGTAGGACAGAGCTGTGGGAACCTGTGTGACCTGTTTGTCCAGCACAGAGGCTCCCCTTCCCCACTGGCTGTGCAGCCCTACTGCACTCTGCATTTAACAGCCTCTGAGCCCAGTCTGCTCCAGGAGCTGCCTGAGCCCCTTTTCCCAGGGCAGCACAAACCCAAATTCCAGCTGGAACAGGCAATGACAGCCAGCCACCACAAGTCAGTCTCATCTCCACGTACAGTATTGAGCTGTGCAAAGTGACTTTTCAGCCTCAAAGCTTAACAGAAGGCTGTATCAGCATGCAGCAAAGTACAGCTGAGGGAGGCTTTACTGCTGCTAATTTGGTGCTCCCATCCTGGCTGTAGTTACACACAGATTGCTGCTGCTGGGTCTGCACAAACACCAGGCACAGTTCCCTAACACTCCAAGTTCATACTCTGAGGGTAATGATTCACCTAGTTCAGCCCCTTTAATCTCCAGTCTCTCTAAGACACCATGGCAACAACTTCTGAACATGCCTGCCTTCAAAGCTATCCTGGATCCTGCCTATTATCTAGGATCCTTCTGTAGGATCCTAAGTAATGAGAAAAAAGGCACTGCAGTTGAGATGACCAGCTCAAGAGACAAAACCTGGGAGGCTCCCACTGCTGCTTTAGAGCTTACTCCTCCATGTAAATCTTTTCCTACTGAAAGGGACCTTACTCAGTCCTGCATGGATGAGTGCCGAACCAGCTTCTTGCAGTGCTTCAGCTCCTGCTCGCTCTTCCTGTTTAGCTGAAACCCTTGTGGATGAAGCTAAGTAAAACTGACCTAGAGGTTATTTATGCTTTCAAAGGGTATGTGGTCTGTGCTGGAAATGAGTACCTCGATCCAGCCTGACTCCCTACTACAGTAGTAACTGGAAATGAACTCTGGACCATCAGTTCCCAGCCACTCTGGGTTAGATCACAGTGCACAAGGATTATCCCAGCCTGGGGGAGGGGAAGGCTCCCGGTGACACGGAGCAGCACCTTCTGCTGCCGAGACTCCCCCAGCAGCTGCACAAGGCCTGGGACAGGGATGATCCATAGGGAACAGCAATGGCAGACAGAGAGAGGAAAACACCTGTGGGTTCCACAGCAGCTGAAAGGGGAGGGAGCACTATAAAGCCAACTACTCTACAGTGTCACTTGAATGTGAACCTTGAGACAGGTAACCTGTCAGGTGTGCGCTCAGATACCCAACCCAGATAAGCTGTGCTAAGGCTCCCTTTGTGTCCCAGCCAGGCCATCTGCAGCAGCAATGGCAGAAAGACAATGCAATAAAAGTGCAGTTAATTCCCTTCTTATCCCAACTTCCACATTGCCCTGTCCCAAACACTAAATAAAATCAGGACTAGAAGCACTTTCTCTGAAATGTGTCTGCCGTTGCTACTTGCCAAGAGAAGTTAGAAAAGCCTCTCATGAACAGGCCAACTGCTTTCAGTTCCTCTCAGTGAGGCTGTAACGTGCTCAGCTTTCACTTGCCAATATTAAAAACTCCCTCTTTGTCTTTGGTCATTCTAGAGAATGAGGAAGGATCAAAGCATGGGTTGAGTGTAGGCAGCCGTCCCTCCCATTGCAGGGGGAACTGCGGAGTACACAACTTCTCACCCCATTGTCCCTTCTGAGGAGCCTGTGAAGCATGCTGACACATCCAGGATTTCAAAACAATTAAACTGTAAATTAGTCTTGTCCTTTCACAAAAGGCTCATGACACACAATGATCTCCTACGAGATACAATGACCTGGTAAATTCTCTATTAGTCTCTTGGGGTTTTCCAGGACCTCCCTGTACATCATTCCCTAAAGTCAAACAACTGCACTAACCCACTGAAAGAATGGATTGGGCAATGGCAGGAGTTGCTTTCCTACACACAGTTCTTGATTCCAGCTGTACTGTAGTTCACTATCAGCCCCAGGAAAAGGTCCAGACACTTAAAAATTCAGAGAAGGCGCTTAAGAGTAATTGGACTTTAAAGCATTCCTGGAATCATTTCAGTGGCAGAGATTTCAGAGACAGGTGTGAGCAAATCAAATCTTCACACAAACAGTGAATATTATTTAGGCCGTGGGTAAGCAGCACCTGCATGTTATGGATGAGACTATCATATAATACATTTCTTGCCACATACGTAGCTCAAAAGGGAGAAGAACAATTAGATATCAGTTCTGGATGCTAAGAGAGAGCTGAACAGTTATTGCTGTAAACTTTCAGGTGTACTTGGGTGGATGGCAGCCTCATGCTGGGGCTGTCTCATGCAGAAAGGGAGCTGAATTGGCAAAAGAGCAGTGTTGCTGAAACATACATTCAACAAAAAGGAAAGGTTATCTTATAACTGCAGAATTTCTACCAATTTACGACTCAGGTGAAATAAGGCAGAGAAAAAATCCTTTTGTATTCTAAAAATATCCAGTTTCTCAGTTGTTATCCTTTGCTATAAGAGTGCTGTTTTTTACTCCCTTGCTCATTCAAAACACACTTACTTTAACATCAGACCAAGTCTGAAGACAGTACAACAGTACTTGTGTTTGAATAGCTGGCACTTCAAGTGGGGGGTCAAGGCCATGCTATTAAGGTATTCAGCCTTGAAAGGCACTTATAAAAGAACTGAGGCAGCAGAGACTAGAGCTAAATTCAGCTCCTACCCTAGTTTTAAACTGCTTCAACTCCTTTGCTTTCAATACAGTCACGTTCAATTGCTACTCCTGTAAAGCAAAGTGGGCTCACATTCCCAACATTCATCTGATTTCAACTGGACAATCCCAAGGAACATAAGTGGGGTCCTCAGTCAAAGCCAGCTCTACTCTTTGCAGATGGCACTTACATGATACCCTTAGCAGACCAAGTGTTCCATCAAGTGATACGGCTGTGAATAATTCACCAGCAACCCCATAACACTTGATTAAAACCTACTGAAAGAAGATCTAATTAAATTGTCTTTTAAAGAACAGACATGATATGATGACTGTGTGAAGGGCAGATGGTAACCAGAAGCTCATTGGAACATGAGAAAATAATTTAGAGCACAGTACTTGGTCGCCAATACTATAAACTTTGCAAGGCCGTTGGCTAAAGCTGTGTATCTGCTGTTCTGTGAAATACACATCTTATTGATTAAATAATAATTGGACAATATGTCATGGGACTGTAACAGCTACCTTTCTGCAAATGATACGTGCTTTGAGATAAAGCAACACAGCTCACAGCAGATTTTTCCATATCTTTCAACCTCTGAGGAAGAAAAGAGCTTTATTTCATACCTCAAATCTAAGAAGAGATATGAACATAAAACTAATATCACAGAGTTAAGTATAAATCTAAAATAGCCCCAAAGGTCAAATGTGTTATCACCCACCTCAAAGTTTTGCATGAAAATAAGAACTTACTGAAGAAAATACAGATTTTTGTCCTCTGTGTAATGAAGTCCATCCCAGTTAGAGGAAGAGAATCTACTGCTCAGAGACAGGCTTTCAGAGTAATTAAATGTGATCCTGGTGCAGCTACCTGAGATCAAAGCAAAGCTGTGCCATGGTACCCACCCTGGCCTCTTAGAAGCTACAGTCTGTTTGCAGTCAGTCAGTTATCTTAGAGGAAAAGCTCCCAAAATTATTTTTCCCAAAGAAATGAGTGTTTCTTATAGATAAATTTCAAAATCCCTCATGCATCAGGGTGGCTCTCCAACTTCCCCCATGTTCTCTTTCCCAGAGTTTGAGGTTAGATAAATCTCAGAGCCATAGCTACTTGCATGAAGAGGCTGAATTCTCAGCACTTAGAAGAACTCTAAAGAATTCTAGCAATGCAGAGACTTGCAGAGCTCACTGATGCTGTTCCCACAGCACTTTCATATCTACTCTGGGGTTTCTCCCAGCTTAGCCCTGTGAACAAATGCTAAGACTCTTTGGTGTTTGTGCTCACATTGGCTCTTCCAGAGCTATTCAGACACCCTTGTGTTTCACAGGAAAAGGAAAAGAAAACCTGAAACCTTTCTCCTTCCAAAGGGAGAAGGCTGAAGGTCTGTGCAGAACGCCCCAAACAGATCAGACTCCTTAGAACAATACCTGTGGATTTTAGTCAATTGTTTCCTTAAAATATGGGAGGATAGGCAAGTGCATAACTTCCAAAATTCACTAAAATGAGGGGGAAAAACAGTGCATCTGATCTGCACTCAGAGTTTTATACTACTAGCTGAGCCACTCAGATCTCTCTCTAAAGACATAATGGGAAATTAAAGTTAGAAGACTTTGTAAGAAATGTTTTACTCTGTGGAAAGTTTCAGTTTTGCTCATAAAGACAAAAGGCCTGGAGTGTTTTGTTTGGCAGATAAAGCACAGTTTTTAAGGAGACATCTAAGAAACTCAGGAAGCTTTAAAAAACAAAATTTCCCTACTTCAGCTTATTTCAGAGGAGCTACATAACTATATTTTAAAGCAGGATTTAGCCCTCTAGCTTACTCTAGAAATAAAAGGGAAAAACTGCTCTGGAAGAAGAAAAATGTTACTAGAAAATTGGTAAGAACCAGGTGTGAAGAGCTTCTCCAAGAGCACTGTAGGCAGCCTGAGGGGCATGGACACATCTCCCAGTCACTGCACTGATTACAAACCTATCACCTCCCCTAGCAATGTCTTTTAGTGCTCATGGCCAAAAATCCATCTGTAGTTCTCAATCTGTAAAACCTACTAATTGTTTCTTCTCCTCAGTTTATAAATAAAACCTCACACTGGAACCTGCAGGCCTCAACAATAACCCATACACAGCGACAACAAGGAGCTCAAGATTTCCTTTCCAAATTTAGATTGCTTCAAAGAGAAGTGAAAGTTCTTTGATAAATCAACAAACCCACGTTTTAGAAGCATATAAGGAGAGCAGACCTGGGCAGGAAGGTGCTAAACTCATTGCAGAAAGCTTCTGAAGATTTCCAAGGCCCCAGCCCCGAGGCTCCTGGCTGCATGCTGAACACTGGGGTCAATGACCTGTTCTGGCAGCATCAGATCAGAGCAGCTGAGAGCCTGGATCTGCTGCATCCCAGCAGCATTCCTCAGTGCCACGTTAATTACTGCTCTAGAGAGAGCTCCCAGCCTCTGCTATTAGAGCTCTTCCACGTGGGATAACTACCAATCATCCTATCAGGGGCACTCCATAACCTGGCCAAAGTGTGATTCCTAACTCTGCTGCTTAAGTGTCCCGTGATCCTTCCCTGCTTCCCCACAGAACCAACTGGATGCTCTCACTAGGCATAAAAGGAATGAGAGACTTAGCCTCTGCTCACTTCAGAACACATACAGAAATGACAACTGTACTTTTAAAGACAGATTTTGAACAGTCTTGAGCTCAGGAGTGTAAGTCCAATGAGATTTGGCTCTTCCATCTGCCTCCAGCCCCAACAGCTCAGACCTCAGCTGCCTGTGCTGCACTCAGAGCAGGATAAACCAGACACCCATGATCAGCGTGGGCTGTGATTCCCTCAAACCCCAAGAGCAGGGCCTAAGCTAAGGTTTGAGTTTCCACCGCGGCTCATTTTAAACAAGTCATGCAAAAAGCAGCTTTACAGCGAGGCCAGGGAGCTGAGCACAGAACAGGTGACTGTCACCTGGCTCAGGTGCAAGTGGACAGCACACTGCAGCAGGGATTACCTCATGTCCTTGGAGGTGTGCAGCAGGAGCACAGCTAACTGGGACACGCCTCTGGCATCCATAGGTGGCACAGGAGCTCTGTGCAGCTCTGGCTTAAGGCAAAAGGACTCTCTTTAATCTTAAAGGAAAGGTGAGGGTTTATCCCTCAAGCATCTGATAGATTACACTGTTTTAGTTAGAAATATCATTGTAACAGACACTATTCCCTAAATAATTTGGTATGTCACATGACTTCTTTGTTAAGCATTCCTGTTTATGACCAAAGCAGTGATAAATTTGTGTACCCCACGCTGACTCATTGCTGTACATCTGTCTCTAGCATGCAGCTGGAACACTGATTGGGGCTTTCCTTGGGTAAAATGCAGTGCACAGCACCGGAACTGCAGCAGCAGCCCAAGGTCTGAGCAGGTGGGATCTGGACAAGCTGGGTCACAGCCAGGGGCTCAGCTGGACACAGCTGGGGCTCAGCTAGGCTGTTTCTCTGATTAGATCACACAAAAGGTTACAAATCTATGCAGAGACTGAGGCTTGTGTGGCACCACAGGCTGTGGCTCCTATCGCTGTGTGCAGGCACAGACAGACAGAGCTCCCAGCCAGGCTCTGCTGGGCTGGGCTGCACTGCAGCTAGAGGGCTGCAGGGGGATGAGCAGGAATAATGCTGTGCCACGAGAATCCAGTGACCAGGCAGCCTTAGAAAGGTAAAGGTAGCACAGAGTCTCACTCTGACCCTTTCTTGCTTCCCAATCAGTGCACCATGGAATCCAGCACAAGGCAAGAAGTACACAGAACTTACAGGAAAGTGAAGAGTCTCTTGTCCTGTCTTCAAATCGATGAAAACCTGCTCACCAGAGCTTGTCCTGGGAACTCCAGGTAAGTGAAAACACTGCTGCTGAGTTTTTGTGTCACCATTTATATAAAACCAGTGGTAGGAGGTGTGCTAAATTCCATTATGATGTGGAAATTCTGATCATAACTGTCACAAAGGAGGGATGATATTTGCAGACTAGATAATAATATCTGGTCTTCCCTTCTTCCAAGCCAAACAGAATCTCTGTTGAAGACTATCTTGTACAAGAAGTGCACTAATTTAAGAAAGGAGAAAGAGTCCTACAAAAACACAAGACACTTTAAGAAAAACAAATGTGTTGCATATATGCAAAAAGTAAGATGAAGTAAGAGACTTTCTTCTTCTCTTACATAAGACCTGCTGGGAAAGGAAGTCTTTTCAGCTGAACAAAGCTCATAAACATGTGGCTACAGGTTGCAGTTTGGCTGAAAATTCACTACTCCCACTACTTCCAATTTACAATCACAGTTGTCCTTCCCTTATGCATACCACATGCCCAACTTCCAGTCTTCAAGTGTGGACTGTATTACAATCCTTCTTCCTCTTCTCTCATGCCTCCCCCCATTTTCAAAGCGTTTGTTTCTGCTCAGAGATTGCTTGGTAAGACAAGCCTTTTCTAGACGAATTGCTAAATGAATTGAGATAATGCCAAAGCAAGTCCAAACAGATTTAATCCACAGGTACCATTCAGCCACTGTGAACAACTGATCTGTGGAGAACAGACTGACTTATTTGTGACACAGCCCAGCTGGAGTCAGGCTTTCTGATCTGGTGCTCTGTTTGCTGAAGGTACTGAACAGAAGGCATTCCCGACAAAGAAGCCAAAGTGATCTTTGCACACAGGGCCACGAGTGTCTCTGTCAGGGATCTAGTCTGGCCAGAGAGCCAGGAGGGCAGTTTTCCCAAAGAGCAGGCAGAACTCAGAACGTGCGCTACGGCCTTACCTCGACACTCCCACCATAACCAGTTCAGAGGCAGCTGCAACGCCAGAGCCACTGCAGTCAGCTCTTCTGAGGCAAGAACACAGCTAGAAAGAAAACACACCTCCGTCTAAATCCACTGCAAGTCTCACAGTTCAGCCTTCCTGCCTCATCTTTGCTGCAGCCAAAGCTGGAGGGGCTGGGGGAAGGTGTCCCACTTAGTCCGGGGATTCCCACAGTTCATCAAACCAGCTGAGAAACCACAGGAACCTTTCCTGCTGCCAGCACCTGCACTGTGCTCTCCTGCTCACCTCCAACAGACTGGCTTGAGCTGCAGTTGGAAGCTGGAGATGCTTCATCATGGATGTCTAGTCCCACCAGCAGTTTCCCAGCCAGGGAAATGAATCCAGAAAGATACTGCCTTCACAAAGAAATACAGCTAAAAATAACACACTTCTAACTTTGCAAAACCAATTTGAGTCATACAAGGGATTAGTGTAAGGACAGAGGTAAATACTGACAGAGATATTTCTTTCCAAAGATACTTGGAACAATGCTGGATGCTCACTACGTGGCATTTTTTGCTCTCTTACATATGAGTTAAAATTGCCATTATTTTCCATTTCAGTTTGGTAGTCAACTTGAGAAGTGAGTAAACCTGCTAGGACAAAACTCAAAGCACAGACCAGCACTGGGTAAAAACACTCAAGCACTTATTAGGCAGAACATATAACACTTAAAAAAACCCAAACCAGACCTTGTGGCATCAAAGAACCCAGTCTGCTAATAACCAAACTAACAGAACCTACTTTCCACTACAGGGAAACTCCCTGCCCTTCTAAGAAATGGCCTTCCTACCCTGAAGCAGGCTCAGCTCATATAACACATTACACTCAACACATCCTTTGCAGGCAATTCCCACAGCCCTTTCTTTCCTCTCCTTCCTGTATCTCAGTTTTCCTTGAACTCTTCTGAGCCACTGTGAGTGCTTATCTGTACCTGCCAAGGTCCAGTTTGAAATCCTTATCTACCATGTGCTTTATTTTGAGAACACCTTACAAGGAAGAGGAATGAGGAAGGATTTAAAGCATTGCAGTGAAAGGGGTGGGGGAGTTAAGCAGGAGCCCAAGTGCTCTTGGTTAGGTTGGTGTTCTTGACCTGGTGACCACATGTCACTACACAATTTACCAGTTATATTCATGGAACTAAGTTTTCACAATTATTTTTCCTCTGAAGTCTTGGCACAGAAGAAAAGCCCTGTGAGAATTCAGCCCCAGCCTAGATGAGCTCCCAGTTCAGGACAGATGTATAGTACAGATGTGGCTCACAGCACTGCACCACCAGTAGCCACTAATCATGTCCCACAGAGCCATTTGGTGACTCAAGGAGGCCACCAGGGAAGCACAGCAGGCCCTGGAGATCTCTGAGCTCCCAGCTGAACCCTGGACTCTTCAGGAGCTGCCTGCACAGCCCACACCCAGCAGCTCCCTGCAGGACCAGAGCTCGTGTCTGTGCTGGCACAACCCCACAGGCAGAGGCACACGGCCACAGAGGCACTGCTGGCACAGGAATAGGGCACGGGAACTCCACCTGGTACCTGAGACAGCTCTGGGCCCACCTCCCCTACGGGCACCACAAGCAGTGACAGCTTGGGGAAGCAAACACAGACCCTGAGCTCCTGCAGGCTGGCTCAGGGACCGCAGTCTGGCACAAAACAAGCCATGCCTAACATGTATTTTGGTACAGGCAACCCGACAGTGCAAAGAACACAGAGTCTGTACCCATGCCCACAGCTCCATGTGTGGGCAGAGATCCAGCACTTGGTTGAACTCCCAGAGAAATCACATACTGGACTGTACATCAAAGAGATTTTCTTCTGAACATAAATTTTATGATCACCAGTGAATGTGGCACTCATTTGTTTAAACAGATCAATGCTGAAGAGGATTGTGTGCACACACTCAAGAACTATCACTAGAAACAGCTTCTGTTGCTTTAAGAAGAGCCTCAATATCATAAAAGGCCTTTACACTTTGTGAATAAAGGTTTTATTTTAGAACAGGTCCACTAGCAAAATAGTGATGATCATTTTCCGAAATGATGCTGATTGACATTGTTTGGGCATCAAAAAGGCCCTCAGCAGAGCTGCCAAAAGGCTATACAAATATTGTTTCATAGAGAATAGCCTTTTGAATGCTATTTGGAGGTGACAGGAGGAAGAACAGTGCTATAAATTTGGGGGGAAAAAAGAACCAACTAAAACAAAACACCCCACAAAACAAACCAACCAACCAAACAAAACCACAAAAAAAGTCAGACGAAGAATAAAGAAGAATGATAGATTTCCATGAGGCTGTGCCAAAAGCTACCTACCACCTATTGTTTCACAGTTTTCTTCCCAACCTTCATTTCTCATGTGATGGATTTTTCAGCATGTAGGTTTATTACAGTTACAGTGTTGTGATGATCCTTTCTTTCTAAAAAGCCAAACACTCCATCCAGCTCCGCAGTCTCCAGCACCAGGTAGACAAGAGGAGCATTAGCATTTACACCAAACTTGAATCAAAGAAGGGGACAGGAGGGCATTGCTTGCTTAAAGCAAAACTACCTGCATAGAAGGTAAAAGGAAATGTTATTTAAGTGCCTAAAGGTCAAATGAACTACGCAAAAATACATCTACTTTCCGTTCCTAAATACTTATATAGACTTTTGTACAGATCCAGCTCTTCTTTGAGAGCATCACAGCAGCGCATGTTTTGTGTTTGAAGAATTTCACATAATTTTTCTAAACAACAGAACATCTCTCCTGCCCGGTCCATGATGCTGTTTGAGCCACAGCAACAGAGGGAAAAGGAGGATCAGATTAGATCAGTGAAACTGAGCCAGGGATAGAGAGACAGGCCTGAAGCACAGGGCAGGAACCATCAGGAGCAAACACCAAGGACCTGAGGCAAAGGGGAGTTTTCCCAGCTCGCCAGCACAGCGGTGTAGGGACACACCTCCTGCCAGGGAGCCTCGAGTCACCTTTGCTCCGCGCCTCACATCGCATCCACTCCGCACGGACACGGCAGCCTGGCCCAGGCCCCGGGGCGCGGCCGAGCACGGCCTCACGGAGCTCCCGCGCACCGCCCGCCAGCCCGGGCCACCCGCGGGCTGCCCCGCACCTGTCCGCGCCCCGCCGGCACCGCGCTCCGCTCCGCGCCTTCCCCGGCCGGGGGCCCGCGCCCGGAGCGCCGAGCCCGCTGACAGCTCCGCACCAGGGCCGGGGCGCCGCTGCCCCCGCCAGCAGCGCTCGGCCCGCGGGAGAAGGAGACGGCGCGGCCCCGGTGCCGAGGGGACAGGGCGGCGGGCGGCGGCAGGCCCCGGTCGCGGCCCCGGCCGTGCGGGGCAGAGGCGGCACCGCGGCCCGCTGCGGCGCCCGCGGTTGCCAGCCCGGGCCGTACCTCCAGCGTGCGGATCTCCTGCTGCGTGAGGTCGTTGGATGCGGCGCACTTGGTGCGGAGCCCGCGCAGGTTGGAGAGCGAGATGTCGATGAGGTCCTGCAGCAGCCCGCACTGGTGCAGCTTGCTCCGCACGGCCGGCAAGCCCCGCGGCCCCGCCGCCTCGCCGCCGCTCCGCTCCTTCCTCTCCAGCATGCCGTCGGCTCGCAGGGCAGCCGCTCTATCCATCCCTCGGCATCAGGGAGGCCGGGAGGAGAGGCGGCGGCGGGGGAGCGCCAGAGGGAGGGAGGAAAGGAGGGAGGAAAAGAGGGAGGGAGGCGGCCCGGGCCGACCCGCCCCGCCGCGCTCGCCGGGCAATCACCGCGCGGTACATGCGCGGCCGCCGGGCAACACAAGCGCGCCCGCTCCGCCCCCGCTGCCGCTCCCGGCGCCCGCCGCCGCCCCGGGCGCTCCCCTCGGCGTGTCCCTCACCCCTCAGTGTCCGCCTCACCCCTCAGTGTGTCTCTCACCCCTCAGTGTCCGCCTCATTCTTCAGTGTCCGCCTCATCCTTCAGTGCCCGCCTCACCCCTCAGCGTGTCCCTCACCCCTCTTTTCCCGCCTTACCCCTCAGCGTGTCCCTCACCCCTCAGTGCCCGCCTCACCCCTCAGCGTGTCCCTCACCCCTCAGTGCCCGCCTCACCCCTCAGCGTGTCCCTCACCCCTCAGTGCCCGCTTCACCCCTCAGCGTGTCTCCCACTCCTCAATGCCCACCTCGGCCCTCCGTTCCAGCTTCGCTGTCTCCCTCTCCGCTGTCCGCGCCCGCCTCAGCCTCCCCTCAGGTAGGTCAGGGCCTGCAGCTCGCCCCGAGGAGCCCGCGGCCGCCTCCGCTCCCCTCCGCGGCCTTGGAGGACGCAGGGCCGGGGCCAGGGCGGCCTGCCCAGCCCAGGGGAAGTGTCAACGGGCACTAGGATAAATGAATTTTAGTGAATATAAGCCTTGAGTACGAAAGGTGTGTGGGTTCATCCATATCATGAGTAGGAGGAAACGTCATGATGGCCTTGTGGAATCACTGTGATTTCAGCTTTCACAACGGAGATGTGAGAAAAATAGTCCAGGTAACTGCATCACATTTGGTTTTATAGCCAGCCTGTCTGATGGACTTGCACAAAACCGAGCTGTCATGCAGGAACCACTCATCTCCCAATTATTAGAATTGGGACTGTTCATCTGACATGAGGGATCCAGAGAGGCAGTTAGGTTGTACCTTACTGACAGAAGACAGCCTCCTTAATTTGCACTAAATTGATACCAGGTTTTAAAAGCTTAAATGACATCTGGCCCACGTGTGCCAATACAGAAGGGAGATTCCTGGGGAAAAAAAAAAAAACCCTGTGAATTTCGGACATGAGGCAGTGAAGCAGGGCAAAGCAGCTGACACTGAGCTGTTTTTCTCATGGTTAGATAAATACTGGCATCCACATTTGTTTGTGTGGATTTGCATCAAGTAGTGTGGCATATGCTGTTTAGTAATTTTCTTAAGAATGTGGGTCAGGTTAAGTATTTGATTTCATTGTCATTATTCACATGCTGTAAATTTCATACGCAATAAGGGCTTTGCTGGATTAAGGTTTAATTAGTTTGCCATCTGATGAGTCCTGTGGTTTTGGGAAAGTAACTTTGCTTATTACCTCCATATTTTTGACCTTGTGAAAAAGCCTTTATCTACCCTGTCTGCTCTCAGGAGCACTGGAAGTTTAGCATTGGAAATTTCAATTTCTAGGACTCTGACAGGTTGAAATCCTCAAATACAATGAAAATGAAATCCTCAAATGTGGAATGTTATTAACAGGACATTGTTCTTTTAGACATTCTCTGCATACCCACCTGAGAATATCCATTTGCTTATAGACAGCAGGCCAAGAACATTGCATAAGAAAGCAACCTAGGAAACTTGTGGGCTGTGCATCACAGGATACTTGGCATTCTCTGCAGTGTTTGTGTGCTGGGAGTGCCGGCCTCATTACCCGGCTGCCATCCGTGGGCAGCATTCCAGTCCCAGCACACAGGGCTGCCCTTGGGCCTGCGGGAAGAATGTGCTGACTAAACAGTGCCTGTGCATCCACCCCTGCTCAGCATCCCTGCTGTGCATCCACCCCTGCTCAGCATCCCTGCTGCCTGTGCTGTGCATCCACCCCTGCTCAGCATCACTGCTGCCTGTGCTGTGCATCCACCCCTGCTCAGCATCACTGCTGCCTGTGCTGTGCATCCATCCCTGCTCAGCATCACTGCTGCCTCGCAGGTTGCGGGGCTGGTGCCTTCCCAGGAGCTCAGGCTGCTCTTCCAGCACAGATTTGGTGTGCAGTCCTGGTAGTTTAACTTGTCTGCAACCACAGCTCTCTGTCTGCAAGGAGACAGGGTAAAAGACCTTTCTTTTGTTCCTGGAGAAAGAAAAGCACTGATGCATTTCAGTGCTGCATGTATGAAAAGCCTCTATTACCTTTTTAGCTTGCTTGCCCCAATTTCATTCAGCTATCACAACACTGAATTTAGATGATGAGAGAGAATTACTCTATTTGATGTGTTTAACACATAATAGAGACCTGTTTTAAGAAAATGCAGTGTTGGGATTTGAAGAGCTGAAATGTTAGGTATTTCAGATAAAAGAGGCCTTTATTATGGGTGATTTTCCCCTCAAAGGCTTCCTCCTACACTGCCATAGCAGTATTCCTCTCCCCGGCACAGCACAGGAATATACAGTAGCTCTGGCATGCTCCTCTGCTGGGAAGCTCAGAAACTTAAGTCCTATTTTTAGTCGTGCTGCTGGATATTCTTGTTAGGATATACAGAGAAAATGAGGATGGTGAGATGGTGTTCCTGGAACAAATCCTCATCATTCCCCAGTTTAGATCTCTCCATTGCCTGCAACTGAACCAAACCAGTTTATACAAGTATAAGATATGACCTGCACCTTTAATAAAAATTTTAGTGTCGGTCCACTTCTTCCATGGGTTTTTGCCTGCTGTCTGTGTCAAATGGCACAGTCAAATGCAAGGAATGGAGCAGCAAATCCACAGGTTTGGCAGTGGTGGATCCCAGTGAGTCAGGGATAGATACAGGAAACTGAACTGTGTGCTGACAATAATGGAGGAAAAGATGTGAAAATTAAACACTATTCCTTTTCTTAAAAATAATTCTCATGAGTGGGGAAATCAGTTGTGTTTGGGCAATCTTAAGGGAAATTCTGCCCCACAAGTGGAAGGCACAAGAAACTGCTTTGCTCAATGTTTTCTGTGGACAGGTGTCGTGGTTTAACCCCAGCTGGCAGCTAAGCACAACCAACCCCCTGCTCACTTCCCCTTCAACAGAAAGAAACTTTGAGGCCGGACTAAGAGGAGGGGGACTGGAGTGATGTGTTCATCTTACTTTCTGGAGTCACATGAGTAAACAAGTATAGCAGCTGTTACAGCAACCAGAAACTCTAGCTTTAAGAACATAAGAATTTTAGTTTTCTATAAAACAAATAAAACCCTCAACATTTATTTTTAGAGTAATCTCCTGGGTTTTGCAGTCTTTCTTTAGCATTAGCTGTGTTGCAATAGTGCTGCCTTTTTGTCTGCTATTTATCACCAGTCACTTCTGTTTAGACTATAAACTGTTTGGGGCAGGAAGAGTCTTTTAATCTCTGCTTGCACAGCAATGCCTGAATCTCAGCGAGGAGCCTCTGAGCTCTGCTGTAATAGAAATACTCAATATTGACAGGCCCAGAGGCTTTAGCTCCCACTCCACTTGGAGCCCTGCCAGCCCGTGGGGTTTGTTCTAGCAGCAGACATGCCAGCAGTGAAAAGTGACAAATTTTGTTGGCGAAAGATATTCATAGGTCTAACAAGGATAAGAAACACCCGCCTTTAGAAACAGAGGCTTATGTCTCTCCAAGGATAAACACACCCTAGATTGACTCATGCTGGCATAATCCCCTTGTGCAATTTGTATATTGGCATTCGATATGTGTGTGAGGCAAAAAGACAAATATTTGGTTAACAAAACAACACACGGGTGATAAAAAATAATTAGGCAGCTTTACCTCTCAGACCACTGCAGCAGGTGAGCTGCTGCTCTTCCCCTCAGACAAGCATATCCCTGCAAGCAGAGCTTCCTGGTGTTTGTTTATTTGCAGCAAAATAACCAGTTTATTTTGTTAAATGCTCTGGGAGTAAAAGTAATTAATAAATAATTAAATGAATCAAGTCCAGTAGCATGCAGTCTGGTGAGGGAGGGGGTATATACTGTGGTGGAAAAAGCAGGCTCATATTCCACAAGAGAGCTTTGTCAAGTGTATTGCATAAGGAGATTACAGGCCTGAGTCTGAAACAGGCTGAAGGTTTTAGTTGTGTTTGTCATTAGCACGCTGTGAACTGCAGCAAACAGCCCCTCTTTCATCTGGGTGAGAAAAGGCTCCAGGTCCATCATTATGTTCCTGGAGCTGGGACTCCACATGGCTATTAGCTTCATTCCCCAGCGCCCTTTTTGGTGTTTAAATAGAGGAGAGGAGCTGGGCGGGTTAATCGCCTGCTCCCATTATTGCCATGTCGGACCCGTTTGATGTGACAGCCCTTTGGGAAGGCCCCGGGTCCGGACTCTGCTGGGCACGCCCCTGGGAGCCTTGTCCTGAGCTCGGGATTTTGCCTACGGAGTTCTGTTGATTAGCAAAATGAGAACAAACTCCTCCCACCCCCGTGCCCTGTTTTTCTGATAAAAAAAAAAAAAAAAAAAACAAAACCAAACCAAACTCCTCCTGATGCAGCCACTTCTATCTTGGGATTTTACCACCGGCTCTTATCCTGCTCTGTGGGAGGCCTCCTTTTCCTTTCCAGTTCTGCAACCCTTCCTCCACATCTGTATGTGCAGTGCCTCACGAACGGGGTGACCACAGCCATTTCTCAAGCAGTACTTTATGGCTCTTATTACATACCTGGCAGGAAGGCTGTCCTGGGACCAACAGGGTCTGCTGGATAATCCACATCCCTTTCCATGAGAGGAGGAGCACCACGAAGACCACTAAATCAAATATCCTCATTCTTCCCGACATCCATCTCACATTTGATGTAGCTGTGTCCCTCTGCTGTGCATGGTGGGACCTGGGAGGATCTGTTGCCATCTTTCATTTGTGAAACATGCAGGAAATATCTTTTTGTGAAGCATTCTGGTGCATGTTGTGTATCTCCCAGTGATCCCTGGGGAGAGCCTGCATGCACTGACAGTTCTGTTTTAGAAGAGCTACAAGAGCTCTGCCCTGGATAAAATGGAATGAGCTGACTTCTATAGGTTTCTAAACATTGAGACACTGTAAAAGAGCCTGGACCATATTATGTGAGTGGAAGGACTGCCCTGATGCATCTGAGGAGCATTGCCTGTGGCATTTCTTCATTGGAGATGGAATTCTGCATGCAACTGCCTGTGCCTTCTGCTGTTCCTCACAGCCTGCTCCTGCTCTACTGAGTCAGGCTCTTGGAAACCAGGTCTGTGAAAAGCCTGCTTTCTAAAGAAAGCTTACAACATTATGAAGAATATTTAGAAACCTGTCCCCTGCAAAAAAAAAAAAAAAAAAAAAAAAAAAAGGTTCAGCAGGAAGTGCTTTGAGTGATGATAATAGAAAGGACATTTTATTCAACCATCAATCATTGTCACTCTTGATGAGTTGAGAATTAATCTGCAGAAGGAAAAGCAAACACAGATCTTTTGTTCCTTCCGATTCAAAGTCCTTTGAAATCAGTGTCTTCCCAGTCAGTAGGTTTTGGATTAAGTCCTTGTTCCGCCCTGCTTTCCCCTATCCCTACAGTGCCATGAAAATTCAGGCTGTTTCTCTTTACTTCCTTCCTCTTCATAAAATGTCTAATAATCAGCCATCTGGTGTCCAAGATGCCTTGAGTATTAGGGCATTTCCTTTATCCAGGGGAGGCTTGTGAGAGGGAAGATAAATGTGTCCATGACCCATCCCTGCTGTGTGCTGATTAGGGTCTGGCAGTTTTGCTTTGTTTACAGTGATTACAGTAGTGCTAAGTTGTTTAGGAGAGAAACATATTTAAAGGGAGAATCTTGGTTTCTGATCTACTAGATTTCATGACATTACTTAATTATGCTTAATGAGAATTCTGTAGAATGGTATAATACTTGTTTGTTAAAGACAGAGTGGGATTTTGGAGGGAAAATGCAAAATTAGATCTATAGAAAACACTGTGTATCCTAAAAACCTGCAGTCTGGATTCATTCTCATTTTAATTCTGCCTCACAGTGACACCCTATTATTCAGAACTAGCTAAAAAATTTAACCCTTTCCTTGCATTCTGTGTTCCAGAGACCACAGCTGCAAGACAAGCTGTGTGCAGAGCTCTGTTCAAGTCAGTGTCAGTCCCAGGGAACAAGGGTTCTGTGTAAAGGCCGTGCTGTGTAAAACTGGGTCAGGTCTCAAGGTAGCCAATGGCTTGAGATTCAAGTTCAGGAGGAAAATATTGAAGGACACAGAGAAACTATGACTGAGCATCCGCTGGACAATTGCAGTTTTTTCAAACAAAGCCTGGAGTGAGAGGGCAAGTCAGACTACAAAGAAAACAAAAGCAGCAGGAAGAATCTGCAGTCCTAACTCCGAAGTCAAAGGAAAAAACCTACCCCCTATTATTCTGTGACAATTGCAGGCCAAATTCGTGACATAAAGGAGGTTTGGGTCTTGATTTGTGAGCCCCTGAGAGTTGCAAATTTTTGTTGCCTTGACTGGTGGCATGAAGAGATGCCAGCAAGGTTCTGTTCATATTCACAGAATGATGCTCCCATACCATCACCTCACCTTTAAGGGCATTTACTATCCTAATCCCTGCTTGAACTCTGCATACAGTTCAAGCTGTGAATTGTACTCATACAACATAGAAGCTATTTAGTGCACCCATTAATTAACCAGCTAATAGCACACATATCATGAGTGTGAGGAGTACAGTAGCTCAAGCTTTCCGTGCAGGACCGTGCAAATCTTCCTTTAAACAGGAGCTCAGAGCTTCATGCATATGTATAGCTTCTCACACAGGAGATAGATGCTGCCCAAACTACCCACCAAGAACAAATGCACAAGCAGATAAACCTTTTTCTGATGATGCCAGAGAAAATAGTGAGCCACATAACTTGCAGTCTACTCAAACACAGTGAAAGTCTATAAAATCCAATGGGCATAAGTTTTACATTAACTGTTGACTTGAGTTTCTCATTTTGAAATGAGAAGCTGTCAGTAGCTGCCAGCATGCTGGGGCTCAGCTGCCCCAGCTCTGCACAAGTGCACACTCTGATCTTGCTGAGAGTGTCTGAGGAGAGAATGGTCTTGGACAGTTCTTGTCAGCATTTGAATTCAGTCTCCTGATTTTCTGCTCACTCTTCTTCCTCAGTTTCCATCACAGTCATGGACTTTCTCAATAACACCATCTCTGGAAATAGTTTGCACCGGAAGCAAGATAAGAAAACATGAATGCTGGCAGGAGCTGAGCCAAAGTTTTGAAAATTCTGGCTCTCACCCCACAGCACCAAATAGGAAACCTTCTGCATTCATGGCAGACAAATGGACAGGAAGGGACAAAGCAAACCCTTACCACTTTCCCTCATACTTGAGTTTAGTTTTCTCTGATCCAGCAGCTTGTATGTTTTACCGTGCTCTGAGTGCAGAATGGGAGAATTCAGCAGCTCAGGAATAGGCAGCTGGGCATGGCTGCTGCTTCTGCCATGCAAAGGTCCAGGTCCTTTGGTTCTGAGGGGGAATATGGCCTGACAAGACCATGGTGCCTGATCATACGTATGGACAGAGGGCTCAGTGCAGGAGAGTGGTTGTATTCAGAATGTTGTATAAGCACAGAGTTAGTTTGAAGTCCATATCCATACTTTAGTTCATGATTTCAGAAAACATTTCAAGGCAGGGAATGATGACCCTGTGGTTGAGACATTGAGACTGGACCAGTCTGGTTCAGTTCCTGGCTCTTTTAGAAAGTATAGCCATGGGCAAATCCTCTTGTCTGTCTGCCTCCCCCATGAAGCAGAGATGAGAATGTTTCCTCTGTCTCACATGTCTGTTTAAACCATGGAGAGCACTGAGGAATTAAACTTGGAAGATGAAAGGAGTCGATGTGATCCACATCTGCGCTTCCCAGAACCCTTTTCAAAAGGTCACATTTTGCCCTTTACAATGGGCATAATAAAATATGAATCCATGGGTTTAGTAGAGTTACTCCACATATTCACTGAGCTTAGTGAAGTCAAAACTTAGAATACTGGACTTAAATGCTTCATGTGGTTCTCCTTTGATGAGGCTGTGGTCAGAGCTATTTGATAGAATGCCTCCAGCTCCCATCCATCCATGAACCCCCGTTGCAAACTCCTCCAAATTCAAGAGTCTTGTTCAATTTTATTGCCTGTCTTTTACCAAAACATGAAACAGAACATCTCTCCTCAAACCATAAATGCTGTAATTTACCCCAGACAATTCACATTAAAATAGGAAATCAGAAATATCAAACCCACAAGCATCCAAGTATTTTCATGAAGGATAATCAGGATGTTGAGTTGCTAATAATTTTATGTAGATGTTCAAGCTATGAAAGAACCCATGTAGTCCTTTTCCATTCTGCATTTCTGTTTAAAAAAATGAGATGTCTGTAGAATTGCAGCAGTTGTTGGCTGTCCTAGATGTCTTCAAAATAGTGTGCTGTTCACCTGTGCTGGGAATTTTAACTCAGCCAATGCTCCCTCTACTCCCTCCACATGCTGACCCCTCTGGTATCCTTCAAACAAGGGAAGTTCCACTGTCACCAGTTGTTACAGGAATTTGGCCAGCTCGGCTCATCAGCCTTGGCCCATCTGGCAAAGAACAGCCCCGGGGCTGCAGGTGCCTTTGTGCTCACATTTCCCCTCTGCCATAGGGCAGAGCTGCTGGCAGCACCCAGTGGAGTTTGCCTCTGCCCTCTGCCCAGAGCTGCCAGCCCCAAGGTTCGGGTGCCAGTGCCCCAAGATCTCAGCTCAGCAGCACGGGGTGCAGCCAGCACTGCCAACACTCACAGCATTGCATCATTCAGTGCTGCCAGCTCCCTCTCCCCAGACAATGTGCTTTAGGTATTGGTGCACAGAAGGTCAGCTTGTGCTGGAAAAACAAACCAGCTGCTTTGCTTGGTGCAGTAGTGAGGCAGGGCTGCAACAGCCTCTGACAGGAGACATTTTGCCTTGTTAAGTGTTGTTACTGTGATGTGGTCAGAACATTTCAACCCAGCTTTTAGGAGGCCAGGCTTAAAGCTTTTCTTTTTCCATGCAGTGATGTGAAGAGGGACTAATCCAGATTGGCTTCTGATTGTATTAGTCATTTCACAGACAGCTCCCAGTCCAAACCAGTGGCTGTGTTAGGGTGTGAGGCGTGCAGGTAGGGGTGGGCTGTGCTCCCAGCACAGAGCTGGGGCACACAGAGCTCTGCTCCACATGCTGTGCTGTCTGCCTGTAGGGAAATGCTGGCTACAGCAAGGCAGTTTGTGACTCCCCGATAGAGAATTTATTTATTTCAAACAAATGTCATAGAAGGGTAAAGGTATTAGTGATAATTAAATCCCTACCTGACTGGGGAAAATAATCTTATGATAGAAGTGCCAAGCTGTAGCATGAACTCATTGCTGATTAGACACCAAAGGAGGGTTCTCAGCAACATCTTTCCCATTAGAAATGCTTTGTTTGGAGCTTGTTTCCTCTGTCAGGTTATCCAGGCTCTTGCAGTCAGCACAGTCTGACATTCCCAGAGTAGCTTTGCTCCCAGAGAACCAATTGGGAATTACAGAGGGGGAGGAAAAGTAAAGTTGTGCTTTAGCAGCTGAGCTGAGAAAAGAACACAGAGGGTTGCATTTGGGCAAGTGAAAAATCCCCACATGGACTGCAGCGTGCTGGGTGTGCTAGGGGCTTGCATGCCTTCCAGAATATTCCCAAGGGCCCAAAGTTCTAAGTGTACATGGGGTTTTTTCCTAAATGGATGGAGTTAGAATGACACAGCCTTGCCTCCCAGGAGACACTAGAAAAGCAACCAAGAAGTGCCTAATTAAGGTATAATTTATTGCTCTCCTCTGCAGCAGCTATTGCTGTTCTGTTAGACAGATAAAGCAGCACATGAGGAAGGCACATAAACTGTGCTGCCAGGGAAACCTGACTTTAGTTCTTGTTTCCTTTCTGCCTTTAATCCCACATACAGTGTCCCTGCTGGGAGCAGACTGGTAGGAGCTTGTGAATAATGGAGAGGGGTAATGCTGAGCAAAGTCATCCCAAAGCACATCTGCTGCACACAGAGTTTGTATTTAACCCTTTCTTTTAACAGGTGCTTCTAAGGTGTATAGATTGAGGTAGTTGCATGCATAGAAATCAAAAATACACTACAAGAAGAAATAGTAAGAGTACCAGGAGATGCAGGAGCAGTAAATACCTGCTAGGTTTGGAATTTTTTTCCCCAGGATATCTGTTTTCTAGGATGAAGTGGCCATCCTAGACAGCTCCACCAAGATGCAAGGAAGGGTTAGTGGGTGGTGCAGTCACTTGGAACCAGGGTGGGCCCCTCAGAGACCAGTGCAGCTCAGGTGGCTCTTCCTGCATGTTAAAGAAGCAAAATCTACCCTGTGGAGAGGTGAAGAAAGGAGGGCTCTGAGGAGAGTGAGGCTGTGCTGCCAAAGGCTGGGTTTGGAGAGGACTGCACCAGGAGAGGAAGGCAGAGCTGGCTGCCTCCTTCTGCTGTGCCACATGTAGCTCTGGGCACCTCTCACAGGGGATCTTGTGATCTCCTGTGACCTGGGGCTGACAGAACTTACTTGTCTCTTTCACAAGGTTTTGGAGAAGGCTGGTTATTTTATTAGGAGTAATTTATCATGATGACTCCCATGTAGAGTACTTTTTGGAGGCAAGCCCTAGCAGACAAGCTGTAAACTTGCCTTTAGACATGTGTGCTGTTCAAAGTTCTGCAGGACCTGGGGAAGGCTGGGAGGAAAGGGTCTGCCTGAAGCTGTGAGCTAATGGCAGATCTGAAAAGTGGACTGCAGCTGTTCCATCTGGGAAATGCTCTGTAAGAGTGGAATGATAAAAGAAATTGTTGACCCTGAAAATCAGGAAACAGGCTGGACTGGCTCATCCCTCACGTGGCTGGGCACTCCCTTCTGATTATTACCTGGGGCTGTGATAGCAGAGAACAGGAATGCAGTCAGGGTGTCACAGAAGGCTCTGACCTGGGCTCTCCAGATGTGTGCTGGATGGTCACAGCACCTCCCTGCTTTCTTGAGAGCTGCAAAAACTGAGACTAAGGGCAGAGTATCATGCTGCAACTCCAACAGAAGCTTATCTGCACATGGAAACAATGTCTGTAGGTCAGCTCTTCATACCAGTTTTGTGATTGAAATTCCTTGGCAAAGAGGAAGAAACCGAGTGATGAGATACATGAAATCCTCCTGACCTGGGCTGTGGAAGATGTTTCAGTTGATAGGTTCTAATGGCCTTTGGCACTCATGAGTGCAGTGACTGCTACAAGGCTGGATCCTGGGAATCAGAACCTGCTGGATCAATCCTGCCTGCCTGGCTAAAACTTTCTCTCCAGCTTGCAGTACAATTTCACTCTTAGAACTGAAATGGAATCCCTTTTATCTTTGCCACATCCCAGACTCCATACCCATTTACAGCAGCACACAGCAGGTGAAGGGCTCTCTTCCCATGGCTTGCTGTAAGCTCGTAGAATTGGCGTTTTAGAGCTGGACTCGTTTCCTCATAGAAGGATCCTGGCTCCCAGACATGCTTAGCAGAGAAGCTTTCGCCGGTGAACAGCCTACCCAGCTTTCAGCCCACTCTGCAGGAGTTCTGGCTGTTACTGCAGTGGGAGGGTTGTGCCAGCTCACCCATGGAAGTGAGACTTGCAAATTGAGGCTGGGAGTCCCAGGGGCGGTACAGCTTCCCCAGCCACTTGTGGAAGCAGTTGCGATCTCTGTACTTTCCCTCAGACACAGAGCAACCCTAGAGAATGTATACATAAAGACAGGAGAAACAAAAGGCCACTGGCAAAAAGAGACAACAAAAGCCTTCAGAAGACACTCTCTTATCTGCAGTTTGCACTCAAATAACCCCAAATGGCTGCTTATCTGTAGCAACAATGGAGTTCTTACCAATTTAAAAGTGCAAAAAAAAAGCCAAAACAACCCAGCCCTGGAGGGCTTATCGAGTTACTCAGATAACTGTTCTGCAGTGATGTCAGGAAGAGAGCAATTATGAGGTCATAGGGAAAATGCAATGCTTTTCTGTCACTGGGAATGAAGGACTGTGTCTGCTAAACTCAGGTGACAATTTGAAATATTGACGTGTTTGGGTGGTGCAAGGCTGAGGTCTCACCGCTCGGCAATCACAGTAAAATGGTCACCAATTTTCGCACAGAACGGAGCTGTTTAAAGGTGCTGGGGTAAAGGAGTGTGAACACTTCTGTGCTGTAATAGGAGTTTCAGAGCAGATGCCAGCTCGCAGAGAAGGCTGCAAATACTGAGCACTGATGTTAGAGTAGTGCTTATTTCCTGTTCCCTGTGGACTTCATCCAGTGCCTCATTAAGTCTTGCAAAAGCTCCCAGCTGACTTGTCTCTAAACCAATGCTGATTCTGCCCAAACCAACGCATGGGGTTTATGCCATTCTCCCCCTATGACATGCAGAGCATCCTGCAGTGAGTCAGGGAGGGACACAGCCTCACTGAATTTATCAGAGGCTAAAGGACATCTGAAACTCTGCATTTTATGTCACTTCTAGTGACATCCCCTGTGCCTTGAGGTGACACAAGAGGGAGAAAACAGCTGCCCAGGAACATTGTGCAATTCTGCATTTTCTCTCAGTCCGGGAAATTACTTGAGTAAGACCCGGAGCCGGTTGGGCCGATGTGTTTGTTGCTCCTTGCTTTGGCGTGCAGCCAGTACCCAGCTGAAACCGGTCCCCCGGGGCTGTAAATCCCTGCTCTCCTGCTGGCACAGCGGCACCGGCTCTGCAGCGCTGCCAGATGGGCCCGGGGCTGGAGCAGCGTTTGGTAACAGCTGGGGGTGCCCCGTCCGGGCTGGGGGAACCCCGAGACAGCGCTGGGGGTACCCCGGGACAGCACTGGGGGCTCCCCACAGGCTGCCCGGCGCTCTCTGGGCACAGCCTAGGCTCTGCTGGGCTGTCCCTTGTCCCCTCTCAGCCCGGGCTGTGCTGGGCTGTCCCTTGTCCCCTCGCAGCCCTGCCCGGCGCTCTGGTGCCCTCTGCAGCCGCCGGGCCGGGCCGGGCCGGGGATGGGGCCGGGGCTCGTGCGGGAGCTGCGGAGCGTGGCAGGCGCTGCAGATCGGGAATCCTGCCCGGGACAGCTGCTCTCCCTAGATTAATTTTGGTTAGATTAACTTCACACGCTGGCGCTCTCCCGGCCGGAGCCGCCGCCCGCGAGAGAGGGAGTCGTGCGGCCGCAGATGTGATTTCTGTCAGAGCCTGGAGACAGATCCCTCTGCTCTTTAGCCGAGCCGCGGACAGCACAGATAAGGGACCTGCACGCTTTTGATGCACATAAATCAGGAGCACTCCTGTAGAATAAGAGCAGCATAGTCACGGTGGGAGCCAGCCCACCTGTGCTCCCTGTCCTCTTGCCCCTTGTGTGCAGGGGCTGTTTCATGCACAATGAACGCTTACAGGGGAGGCAAATGCAAGCTGCTCTCCTCACATCGAGTCCTGCTTACACAAGCCTCTTGCATCTCCTGTGAACCTACCATTTATGAACCTAAATATTTTGCTCTGCATTTATTCATGGCTTTGCCCTGGGAGCCTCAATCGTGGTCTGCCTCCCCACTGTTTGAATCATTAAGGAACACAGGGCCAGATCCAGAATAAGAAAATTATTCTCACCCCAAAATATTTAAAACCCATTCTTGTATGTATTATAAAATACCAGACGTGTGAATAATTTCTTTACAGACTCACTGCATAAATCTTTGTCAAATCTACTTTCTCTCATGGTTTGTGAGAGTGTATGGTTTCTGGTTGTGGGCATGAAGAAATTAAGTACATTTCTGGTGAGTGAGATCAACCTGAAGGGAATGGTATCTATTCTTGCACCTACCCAGCCCACCCCTACCGAGAGCTGAAAGGGGAGGGCAGTGTGGGGAGTGAGCTCAGACCATCTCAAGCACACAGTAACAATCGCTGATGAAATACTGTTTCAGGTATTAGGGAATTGGGTCTTGTCCCTGGAGTCCTGTGCAATGATGTAGCAGTCTCTGTTGCAGGACTTTGCTTTCAGGTTTTTCCCTTCCTTGTTTCCTGTTGTTGAAGTTGTTATTTTTATTTTAAAGGCAGCTATTCTCAAATCATTGCTGATGTCCTGCATTGCAGTATCCTGCTTTCCTCAAAGGTTCAGTTCCAGTAGAAATTGACTTTGATGTTCTTGGCTCAGCTTATCTGGAGCCCCTGTTGTGCAGGGCAGAGCATCTCTGCTCTGGAAAAGGAGCTCGTAGGGGTGGCTGCTGCTTAAGCCCAGGTGTTGTGTGAGCTCAGAGGAAGAGGATGTTGGACCTCTTGGGCCCAACTCAGCTCTTTGAAGCCTCTCCAGGCTGGTGGCCAGCTGTCAGCACATGCAGGGTTCTGCAGGAGTCTATTTGCAGCAGGCAGATGTGGACACTTGTCCTGTGGACAGAGCCCCCAGGCACTCTTGGCATCCCTCCTTTCCTGTGGAGCCAGAGATCCGTGGCACCCCGGGGGACCCTGCAGTTAAACCTCTCTGTGTCAGTGATGGGGAATCATGATGGGAAGATTTTATTGCAAGCTAAAACTTCAGAGCAGTTTTGCCATCCAAGAACACTGACCCTGCCTAGCCATGAGGAGATTTCGTGCCCTGTAATCCCCCATTGATCTGGATTACTTTTTTATTTAAAGAAACTGACCTCCAGTAGACAGCAGGTCTCTCTGGCCCAGCAAGTCCTGAGCACAAGAACAAAAACAAAAGTTCTAAATAATAAAAAAAAAGGTGGAGACTACTACTGTGCCTCAATAAAAAGGCCAAGAAGTACAGGAGAGCAGTGTTTTACATAGGTCTTGATATTTTATTAGTAGATTAAGTAGTTTAGCTAGTCTTGTTCATTCTTTTTCTGAATTAATAAGTTAAGAGTTACCAAATACTCAGCACATTTGCTTAGAAACAGGGCATCATTAAAAATGCTGCCTTCTCTTTCCAGCAGGCAGCCTCATTTCTTTTGGGTTTAAAGAAAATTCACACCTCCAGCTCTCAGCTCCTCTGTGTTTCAAATGTATTCCAGAACTTCTCCACGTCCCAAAGGTGTGCTGGTGTTGAAGCAGGTGGTGTTTAGGTGTTATTAATGAGGCCATGAGGGTCATGACAAGCAGGAGTAGATGAAAGGTGAGAATGTCCAAGGCACAGGTGCTGCCCTGACTCTCAGTGCAGCCATGCAGGTCACCCAAAGTCCCCTCCCTGTCTCATGCATTTTCCTGTCCTGCACCCAAAAAGCCTCTTTGGCACCCCCGGGTGTTTCAGGTGACACTGTGAACTCCGGCACTGCTCACTTGACTGTCTCCATCTCGGTGACAGAAACAGGCCTGACAACACTCCCTGTGCAATTTCCGCTTTAGAATTCCTCCTAAGAATAGCCCTTGCGTTGTGTGTGGGCTCTCACACCATTTCCTACCTGCTATTCCTGGAGCTGCTTTCCTGACCGTGAGCACTGCGCATGCAGCCCCTCCCAAATGCACTCCCTTCAGGAGACTTCTGAAGGATGACTGCTGGGGGTGATGCTGTGAGCCCGAGGTCACTTTTCATACTGCCACATTTCCTACTCCTTCTTTCTTACAGAGCTGTAACTTTCCATCCCTGGAAGTGTTTGATACCAGAAGCTAAGTGATGGCATCCTTTGAAAAAAACAAACCCATTGTTTCTGCAGCAGCTTCTGGACAGTTTTCTCAGTGGTGCAGGGAGGGGTGGTGTCAGAATGGGAAATTCTGAGCTCCACATACGCAGTCAATGCTGCAGTGCTTTCACTTAAAAGCCCCATTACCAGAAGTTACATGGGTTCATGTAATTGTCAGATTTCACTTTAAAAACAAAAAACAAGGAAATTCTCCAGGACTCCAGAAAAAAAAAAAAATGCAGGTATTTAACAGGTCATACTTAAGATAGTGGGAACTGAGGCACCATGAGGTTAAAGCTGTGTGAAACAGGAAGATGATTGCAGAGATGGAAGTGGAATCAAGTTACCTGTGTCTTAAATCCAGCTTTCCCACATGTGCTGTGCTGGAAAAGGAGCTGTTAGCTTTGGAGCAGTGAGAGATGGTGTTTGCAAGGCTCGGGTGTGGAATGGGGAGCAAAACAAAACCTCGAGATGTTGAAATTGCAGCAAAACCTCAATTCTTTAACAAAATGTCATCTGTGAGTGACAAAGTTGTTATGGGGCTGGAAGGCTGTGAAGTGGTGACTGGTGGCTTCATTGTGTTTGGGACAATTTCAGAAAGCAATTCCTCATTACTTGCTCGAAGCACTGTTCCCTAAGCCAGAAGCCAGTCTGGTGTTCCCAGAAGTGATGAAAAGCAGCAGCTTTAGCTGGGCTCTGCTGCCCCTTCCCAGTAAAAGGACTGTGCAGCGCAGCCCCAGCAAGGAGCCGCAGGATTGCTCCCAGGGAAAGAAACACGGCTGCAGATGTCACATGAGCAGCTTCAGAGGAGGAAACCAAGTCTTGATAGATGCCAGCGTGCAGCCACTGCCGTCACGCTCTGGTGACTCACACGAGGGGATCGGGACAGGCCTAGAAAGCTGAGCTAATTTGTAATTTCCTTCCTCTTCCTCTGCCAGGGCAGCAGTTCACAGGGGGGCCCTCTGACCTTTGACCTCTGAGGGGATGAAAGACTAAAGAGCTGACAGAGGTGTGTGTGTGTTCAGGGAGAGAAAACATCAAAGGATTGTGTGTATTTGGCTTTCTGGCACTCTTGTGTTTCATGCATTGGCTCTTTCCTAAGTAAAGCAGAAGAAACAAAAGAAGTCTGATGTTTGTCTCCCAACCTTGGCAGGATTCCTTCACGCTCACTGCTGTTGTTTGCAGTATACAAGCAGCTTGATGAAAATCCCACCCAGCTCATTTTCTTCCTCTAAAGCTGACAAATTCACCCTGCAGCAGGAAGCAAGGGACTGATACGATGCAGAGTGGAGGAGCTGCAGGGTGCATGCCCAGGTGTGCAGAGCCTTGTGTGCCCAGGTGTGCAGAGCTGTGCATGCCCAGGTGTGCAGAGCTGTGATGCCCACGTATGCAGAGCTGTGATGCCCAGGTGTGCAGAGCCGTGATGCCCAGGAGTGCAGAGCTGTGATGCCCAGGTGTGCAGAGCCGCGCGTGCCCGGCAGAGGGCGCCGCACACCCGGCAGGTGCCCGCACGCGCCCGGAGCCGATCCCCGGGATTTGGGGTTGGTGAAGGATTTGGGCTTTGGGGAAGAGGTGAAGGTGCCTTGGTACCTCTGGATTGTGGAACTAATAAGAGATCTCGTTCTCAAACACTTCTCTAGAAATACAACAGAATTTTGCTCCTCTTGCTTTGAGAAGGGATTCGGCTCAGATCACTTTGCTCTGGAAATTGAACATTTAAGAGCATTGGTACTTGGTGTGAAACCACAAGGCCAGGGTTTGAAAGCGCAGAGAAAATCCAGGCAGCAGTAGAGCTGCACCTGTGCTGAGTGAATAAAGCCTCTGGAGCAGCCCTGCACACTGACCATAAGGAACTGCATTTACGTTTGACATTTGTTTGGGAAGCATGATTGGCCTGTGCCAAAGGGGCTTTCTGACCACATCAGGGAGGAAAACCAGATTCTGAGGCTGGTACAGTTTCCTTTAGAATCCCTTTCTGTGCCTGATTTATTTACCTCTAAGTGAGGGATTATGTTTTCTGTTCGTAGCTTTGTCTCTGGTCTGTTTAAATTGGGAGTTGTTTGGATTAGAGAGACTTCTTTATTAAAGGCTTAGATACTACTGTAGTGTACAAATGAAGATAATTCAAACATTTCCAGGTTCCCATAAATATTCCAAATGTTATTACCCTTACATTTCCCCATAAATGCTACTGAGTTATGTTTTGTTTAAAGTATGATTTAGGATAATTGGTTAGTCAGAATACTGGTTTGTTTCTGAATAATAAGTAGTTAATAATATCTGTTCTTGAAGCCAAGAACAATTATAGATTCAAGAAAAAATAGACAAAAAAAAAGCCCTCATCATCATATTTCTTATGAATTACTAGATGGAAGTGTATTAAAAAGAGGAAACCCTTCTCACCAAACCACAGTGCACAGAATGTGTTCCCAGACAATGTAGGAGGATCCTTGTTCAGGGGAGCCTGGGGGCTGGTGCTGGCTTAATTTCCTTGGGCATAGAACTCCATAGGAAAAGTGTAACTTCAGAAGTTCTCCATCCATACAGATGGACATGTTGAATTAATTTCTATTGCAGTCTGGTGCCAGAAGAGCTCATGGTCTGGCCTGTGTACCATGCTGCTCTGGGGGCTGACCCTGCAGTGTGTGTGTGACTGGCCAGGGCTGGGGCTGTGCTCTAGGCAGCTTTTCTTCTGCTGGTGTTCAGCAGTTCCAGCAGAAGCTGCAACACTTATGTTGGCCAAATGCCATCTTGGCAGCTCTTCACCAAACACAAACCTGTGAGCAGGTCAGCACTCTTCCAGCCTCTCTAATGTCTCATGATCAGTGGACACAGTCAATAAAGCTGGGGATGCCAAGGGGTCTTTGTACCTTCCCCTGGGAGGCAAATGCCCTCCCAGCTGCTGCCTTGGCAGTGCAGTATTGTCACTGTGCAAGCACTGAGCTTTTCCCAGGCTCCAGAATAACCCCTGGCAGTGAGTTACACACAGACACATGTGGATGGAGGCACTCAACCCACACCAAGCCTTTGCTATGAACATGCTTCATCAGAGCCTGGTCAGTTGTTGCTCAGATTATTGCCATGATGGGCTCTGTTTAATTGGATTTTTATTTGTAATATTGTGCTGGAGTAGAGTCAGGAGAGGATTCTCTGGGCAGCAAATCAAGTTCATCTATGAGAGCGCTGAGGTCAGAGAAATGGCAAAGTGCAGGCCAGATTTAGTGCTGATTTCTACAAGTACAGGAGCAGCATGCCACCTCCTAGCTCCAGTTTGTTCTCAGAGCATGCTCACTGTAGCTGCTCCACTCCAGTATCAGAACTACCTGAATCTTTGGGATCAGCTGAAGGGAACCACCTTGCAAGTTCAAACCTCCCTTAGAGGCCAGCTGGCCTTGGGGCTGTGTCATAGACCTGTTGGAAGGTAGGGAGGGGATTTTCTCAGCTGCTCCTTTTCCTTACATGCCAGTGACCTCACAAAAGCCAGAGCAGCTCTCTGGACTGGGGCAGCAAACACGTATCTGTCTTGTGACATGCCACATCAGGATCAAAGTTCTGCCCAAACTCTTCTCACTGCTCTTATCTGCAGTGGACCTTGGAATTTTTTTTGGTTTTTTTTCTTTCCTCTGATGCAATTAAGATGAAGCAATATTTTAAGTCTTTCTTCTGGACTTGTTTCTTCTGCAGTGACCACAAGGAGCTGGTCATAATTAATATCATCAAAACACCCTAACAGCTCCTGGGCAGCTGTCCCAGGAGATGTGAATTCACTGTTAAGAATGTACACTGGTAGATTCTTTCCCATATAATTTCAGTTTAATTTTTCCATCTTGGCATTTATTTTGGTACTAGACTTTTACTACAATTGCTGTTGTATCAGGAAGCAGATTGAGACAGTCTTCTCAAAGAAGTGCTTGTCTTCTGAAGCAGGAGGGGCGAGTCAGTGAAACCCTGGTGCCTTGGTTATATGGTCTCCATGAGCTGCCCTCCATGAGCTGCCCTCCTCACACAGGAGGGGCAGTGGTCCCTGTCTGCACAGCTGTAAGATGAGTTGTGTGTCAGGCACCTGAACAAGTGGGCAGAACTCTCCAATTAAATGGGGGAAGCTTGTCCCCTCAGTGTGCAGGGGTCTTTACATTTGTACAGGCTGAGAAGTGAGCTCACACAGGAGAGGGGATTACGATTTCTGTCAGGGAACCCCAGTGTAGCAACTCTTTTTAGAGCCCATAAATAAGTATTTTTTCTCCTTGATGCATAAAGAACTCAGCCAGCTGTAATAAAAATGAGCATTCAGGAGCTTCTAATCTCATGTTAGAAATAAATCTTATCTGCCCCAGAACTTCTGTCTGGAATTAGCTGGCAACACAAGGCATAACCTTGCTGATAACTAATGGTGTTATCATGACTTATCTGAAGTTTACTCTGGCTTTCTTTTGGTTCTAGTACATCAATAATGAGGGCTGTTCTGATCCAGCTCATTGCAGTGGGATTTGGGTGCAGAGCACTGTTTATAAAACAAACTTGTCCTTGTGCAGAAGCCAGCATCCCACAGAAACCCTGCTTGCCTTACTCAGGTGGTTCTAATCTGGAATAATTACTTGGATAAACAGTTTCTGCCTGACACCTCTAGCAGACTTCCCATGGGATCTTACATAACCTGTGTCCTTTATGAGACTATTGTAATATATAAGGAAAAGGTCACGGGATTCATCCACCCTGTTTCAAAGTGCTCCAATGGAAGTCCTTGTCTAGCATTGAAACAGCAAATCCCCCACAACATTTAGTGCTCTCAGTGCCATGCTGCTGTCCTTGGCTTGTTCCTTTTGCCCTGACAGTGGTTACAGAAGAGCAGCTGGGAGGAACTCTGTGCCCAGCTTTGTGCTTGGGTCACAGCTGGGATGTGGGGGATGCTGGGGATCAGGCCTCACCTTGTGGTGTCCCACCAGGGCAGGAAGAGGCTTGTAACTGTGGTACATTATTATAAATAGCCTCACTAATGAGCAAAGCTTGTGTACTTGGTCTAACACTATCATTTGGGTCCTGGGAGAAAGGTTAGAGCAAACAGAACTGCAGGCAGAGCTGGGAGAAGCAGCTTTCAGAGGTGGTCAGAGGGGGAGCTGGGTTGTTGTTTTCTCCCTCTACTTCCATAAATCAGAGCTTTTGGGGAACACAGCCTGAGGGGACCCACCAGTAAGACTCCCCTGCAAGACCCCACACTGAAGTCTGCCTGCTGACCCAGGGCTGGAACTGTGATCATGCAGAAACAGGCTCACGGCAAGCCCAGCTTTTAGCTCAGCTCATGTAAGTGCTTAAATAAGCAGATTTGTAGCTCACACGTGCTTATAACACTGTCATGGCTTTAGAGAGCTCCGTAAGCATCTGTCTGGGAGCACAAACCAGGCCCCACCAGCTCAGCCTGGAACACTGCAGCCAGCGTTGATAAATCAGTCACCAGATGAGACACCAGAAAACTTTTATACAAGTTTTTAATACAAAATTCAACAAAAATATATATAATCAGGCATTTTATGCAATGCATACATTCTTTATATCTGCAGGTACAGATAAATAACAGAAGGCAAAACCAAGTATTTTGCTTATCTTTGGCCATTAACCAATAATCACCCCCAAACAGATATTATAGGGTTAAAGGATAATAAACTGAGTCTGTTAATGTCTCTCATTACAGACACAGTATCAGGCAATAATACAGTAGTCAGATTTTCAGAAATGTAAGGAAATGGTTCTCTAACACTGCCCAATACTGAAATTTCACCTGGTTTGCTGCTATGGAGCATAAGGCCTTCAGCTGACACGGGTTACATTGGATACTCTGCAACCCTTTTAACCTCCTGCTCTTCCTCACACTGCTCTCTACACAGCCACTCTGTACCTCCTCACAAATAAACTAGCACAAAGTCTGACCTGGGGGCAGCTTCCTGGACCCCAACCAATGTACAGAAGGAAGCTTAACTGCTCTGTAAGTCAATAGTTTTCCGACCTCAGTGTGCCAGAACAGCTGTCCTTCCACTTACAGCTCAGATGCATCATGGCTCTACCAAAGCAATATATACATGAGACACATGAAAAATCATACAAGCAATTCTTAAAGGTACATTGATAACATGTAGCAGCTTATGTCTATATATGTACATGTTTTCACAGTTATATTTTAGAAAATTGAGAACACCAGGAATACTTCTACTGTGTTTTCTATAAATAGTAAAAAAATTACCTGTCAGGCATTTTGATAAAATAGTATTTAGGTTATCACTTTAAATAGCTCTTGAAAGCCTGTAGAGTTTTAAGCTTAAAGGCTGTACAGTTTGAGGATTCTGTAAAGTGTTTGTAGCCAGTTTCAGCAGCTGGGCCACCTCCCAGTTGTTGGTTCCGGGTTTTTTTTCCTTCTCCAATAACTCAGATCTGGTAACAAAGGAACTCCAGCACCTTGCAGGGGATGGGCAGGTTCCTGACTTGGCTGGTGGGCATCACCCTGCGGATGGCCATGCGACAGAGGTGCTGCAGGCTGGACACCTGCCTCGGCGTGGCCCAGAAGTGCACACTGCCATCCTGGGTCCTGCAAAACCCCACAAACCCTCAGGTTACTGCACGGGAACCAGCTCAGCCTGCTACCAACTCACACACACACACTCACTCACTAGGAGAGGACTTGCTGGTGCCCAGTTCCAGCTGCTCCAGACCCTGATTTACTCTAGTTCCTATTTTAAGCTAGAGCAGCACAGTAAGTAACTTGTCTATGCAGCAGGAGCAGATTTCCCAGCAGCTGTGCCACCTGACACAGCAACTGCCTGCAGCTATCTGATGGGCTTCTTCCAATCCTCATGTTTTGGGTCTCTCACATATTTATTTTTAAAGATAAGAAATGAGTTTATCAGCTGATTGATTTTACTGCTATTCCAGGCATGTTTAAACAAACCAGTACCAGTCAGAAGCACCATGCTGCAAGCCACAACTGAAAATTTTCAGAACACTGAGCCACTGTTTTCTATCTCTTGTGTTACCCTCATATTTCAAAAAGGAAAAGTCTGTACTTGCCCTGCAGCCAGAACACTGCCATCGGTAGAGAAAGTACAGCAGAGCCCATTGTTCAGAGGTGCAACTTGTACAGGGTATTCTTCATCAATTCTCCAGAACCTCACCATCCTGAGGGGGAAGGACAGGAAGTTATTACAGCAGCTTTTTCGTTGTGCGTGCTGGTTTCTCTGTGCTGCACAGGGAACCCCAGGGGCACAGCTGGGACAGCTGGCAGTGCTGAGGCCCCCGTGGCAGGGCAGGGCAGGGGCAGTGCCCTGGGCACACTCACTTGTCATCGGCCAGGCTGGCCACGTGCAGCCCGTCGTGGCTGAAGGACACCGCACGCACCCAGCGGTCGTTGGCGCCGCCCGCGAAGATGGGCGTGGGCGGGGGAAACAGGTGCCTGCAGGACAGACACACGGACACCTCAGGGACACTGTGCAGCTGGGCAGAGCTCAGGCACAGGCACACAAACAGTGTTTAACCATGGACTGGGGCTGAACTGCTGCGTGCTTGTCAGCCTTCTTGAACAGCTCAGGACACATTAAAATTAAAACACTGCTGCTGTAAATTCTCCCTCAGATGGAAGAACAACCTCCAGCCTCTGCCACTTTAGCATCTCCATCAGCCACTGCTCATTTCCAAGTCTGCTCTGGGAGGAGGTTTCGAGATTTGAGTGCTTTACTTACCCAAACTCCCTAAGGATCACTCCAGTATGTGGATCCCAGACATAGACTCGAGTATCATAAGATGCAGTAGCCAGTAACGCTCCATCAGGAGAGAACTCACAAGCTACAACATCATTGTGATGGCCTTCGAGTTTCCGCAACATGGAGTATTTATCCATATCCCAAAGGAAAACCTGCAATTAAATGAGCTGATGTTATAGCTCTGCCCAAAGAGGCAACGAAGCATTTAATTTGTTTTTTAAGTATAGCTAGTCTTATTTAGGATTATATTAAAATCAGGTATTATGAATTACTACAATTAAGAAATATGCTCAGTGTCACACTCAGATTAAAATCAAGGTTTTTTTAAAAATAATTAAAGCAGACATGCAAGTTCTAACTCAAATTTGTTAAATGTTATTAACAAAATAAGCCAAAATATAAGATAAAGGCAACACAATTTAACCATGTAGCTTACTGAAATTCATATATTACAAAACTATTTTATTAAAATATTCAGAAATAAATAGGGTTAAACTCTACAATCCCCTCTTTTCAGTAACTACCAAAATTTTAAGAAATATACAGACAGAAAATGTAAGGTTAACATATTGTTACTCCAGTGGCATCCCTTTGAGTTTAAGATCACTTGTTTACAATTGCTTGGATCACCAACGTCAGCCTAGGAAGAGAAACAGATACTGCAAGCAAAAAGAATTTTCACAGCCAAAAGTTATGTCTTTGGCAAAACAACAGGGAAGTCTAACCACATTATTAGAAAGAATTTAGGCATTTAAAATCAAGTCAACAGTAACAAACAACATTAATATTACAATTTACCCTAATTGCACAGTGTATTATAAGAATTAATAGAATATTACAGTATTTTACATGCAGTTGTACATTATATATAATCAAAATAAGGACTGTGCAGAATTACTTAACAGGAGCTATCCATATACTGCAGCATGGTTTTATAGGAATATAAGTCTTTAGCAAAAGCTGTTATGTCCCTCAAAGAGCTCATTAGCAGCCTTGATTTTTCCCTTGACAGTTTTATTGCACAGGTTAAATTCTGACATCTTGGATAAATTTACATTTGACCAAAACAAACTCAGCCTTAGTGCCTCCCACACTGCCTAACTTGAACCATTTTACAATCAGTTACAGACACGTTCACTAACTTTTCCAAGGAGACCCCAACATTCCATAAAACTGGAAACTAAGTTTGAAGAGTCAGCGTGTTTCACTACTGTGAAAATTATTTTTAAAAAAACCAAAAAACCAAACAGGAAAAAAAAAAAAACCAAAAAAAAAAAAAGCAAGCAAGCAAGCAGACAGTGGACATGGAGCAGCACCTGCGTACGTACAGGACCCCTTGCAGCCGAGGGCAAGGTTACTTCGTCCTACGGTACAGACGGTACAGCTCGCCGGGCTGGCGGCCAGAGCTGCCACTCTCTGCCCGCCAACACCACTGTGCTCCTCAGAGTGGTGCCAGCTTAACTCAATCACACCAATATTGCTGCCACCACCTGTGACAGGGAAAGCAAGAAGCTTATGGAAAACACACAGCCTCGAGACAGCAATGTACACATCCCCCTCTGCTCCAGCACAGAGCCAAACCCCAGAGCTCTCACCGAGGTGGACAGTGAGCACTCCCACAGTGGTGGCCAGTGCCTGAGCTGGGCCTGTGGAGGCCCCACAGAGCCTGCCTGCAGAGCCCCTGGAACCAGGCTGAGCTCCCCTTTCTGCTCTGCCCTAACTCTTCAGTGCCAGGAGCAGCTTATGGCATACATGCATCACCTGCACTGCTTTCAGTTCTCTAGCAGGGCATTAGGATGGAAGCAAAGCCAGTGTGCTGCTGTTCCCTCTAACCCTTAGCACCACTGCCATTGGTATGGGAAAACAGGGAGGAACGTTTTTGTTCAGCAGGTGCCCTGACTGGCTCAGACTTTGTGAAGTCTTTCTCATTGAGCATGAAATAGGAAGGACAAAATCAAAACCGAAATAGTTTTATGCATCAACCTACGTATCTTCTAACACTGGCAGCTTTAGAGGTCTTTGTTTTACACCATGACCCTGTGCAGACCTATTTCTCCACACTTACAGCCTCTTCAACTAAAAGCAGTGCAAGCTCCATTCACAAATCAGGGTCTCAATGCACAATTTGCCAGTCTAATTTCATGCACTTTTACATCATCATCAAACATTAGAAGTTCATGACACCGAGCACAAGCTTAATGTTACTTAGATTTAAAATGATTATGCACACAATTCAGGAGAATTAAGGAACAAGAAACTCTGACACATACTGCTTTACTAGCTCCAACAGAACAGAGGATGGAGGAGTCTGGAGAGAATGCACAGCCATACACCCAGTTCGGATGGCCTCTCAGCACCTTCATCATGTTTCCTAAACAGAAATAATTGCTGTAAGAATTGCTTAATTACGAAATTCAGACGGAAAAGCTTTTCCAAATCAGTTATTCCTTTGTGAAATTTTGTATCATTTTCCCAAACTCCTTGCAGAGTCATTCTACACAGAAATAAACCCCCTGGGATGCAGCCTCTACTTACATGTCCCTATTCAGAAAGGTCACTCCATGCACTCTTAGCCCAATGCCTGCTCCTGCCTCCAGGGTTTAGACAGATAAGGCACTCCAAGGGGGTGCAGAGTGAGTGACTAAAGAATTCCAAGTGCAGAGTGAGTGACTAACAGAACACACAGCTTTTGAGCAATCCTGACCAAACTGAGTCTAGAGCAATAAAAGGGGTGAGTACATGGATATTTCTCAGGTGTTAGAGCAGGTAAGTCCAGACATTACCATCATCCTTCAGGTCCCACACTCGCAGGGTTTTGTCTCTGGATGCAGACACAAGAATCAGGCTGCCATCGGGGGCAAAGGTTAAATCTCTGACAACTTCTGTGTGGTCCATCAGGTTAAGGAGGAGTTTTCCTGTTACATGAGAACACCACAATTTAACATGAAGGACTACTATACTTAGATCAGTTGCTTTATGGATACAAATATTGAATATAAAATTACAGCATGTAAAGACAATTTCCTTTGTAGAAATGCTCCCTACAATGAGCAGCACATGGATCCTTTCACTCTCCCTGTATTGAGAGGCAACTCCTGAAAAAAGCTACAAAATCTATATACTAGAAGCTCAGAAGTAAGGCAAGACTTGTCTTTTGATAGACATATCTGTTCTAAGCTTCAATTTAAAAGGATAATTACTCAATTGTCATTTTCTTAACAGAGTTCTCTCCAACCTAGCAGCTGTGTTACCAGCAAAACTGAAAGTCCCTAAGTTCACATTCAGTCTTTTTGAGTGATTCATTTTCTTTTTTAAAAAATAAAAGGTGCCCATCGATATAAACCCACAATTTCATGCTTTTAAAGTATGGTGAAAGTATAAAGACTACTGAGTAAACAACCAATGTATGTATGCACATATTTAATTATTTAGCATCTGCCATGTCTCACATCTCAAAGCATGACCTGCCTCTCTTGTTCCTCTGGCAGTTTCTCCTTACTTCTGTTTGCAGGAGCTCATGCTTTTTTAATCGTTTTGAATTTGTATTCAAGGCTCAGCTCCCAGTTACAATTCTATAACCAATTCCTGGTGTGTACTAACAAGAAGTGTGAGTTGGCACCTGAGCGTGACAAGGGACATTTGGACAAGGCTCTCAGGGCCAGGGTGGCAGGTGTCCTGCTGGGTGTCCTGAGGCAGGACTGGATGCTCCCTACAGGTCCCTGCAGCTCAGGATCTCAGGTGTGCCCTGAGCTCACCTGTGTAGACATCCCAGATCTTGATGCGGCCGTTGTTGAGGCCGGTGGCGAGCAGCAGCTGGTCCTGGCCGAACTTGAAGCGGTGCCACTCGATGTTGACGCAGCGGCTCTGCTTCTCGGGCACCGAGGAGCCGAAGGCCAGGCTCCACACGATGTCCCCGCAGTCAATGATGTGCTCACAGGGCTTGTTCTTGGGGCTGCTCTCGCCCTGCCGCGGCGGCCGCGCGCCGACGGCATTCGCGCCGTTCTTGGTGCCGTGCAGCAGGCTGTGAGGGCGGCAGCAAGCACAGCACAGCTCCCGTTATCTCCAGAAACAAACCTTCCTTCAAGGGCTAATGAAATCTGGGAGTTGTTGTAATGTACATCTCTGAGGCACAAAACCATGCGTTTTTACTTTAAAATTATAAAAATGTTTTCTTCTTATAACTGAGAAAAATTGCCAGCACCTGCAAACCTTCCAACACAAAATAATACTAATATTCTGTATACACACACACACACCCACACACCGTAGAGAGCAAGATGCTAACATAACCTACTGCAAAACCCAACAGTTTTGAAGTATTTACAGAAAAATGAGCCTCAAAAATTTCGATGATTTCCTGCTAAATGAGAGAAGTTTCCTTCAATTCCCTTACATGTTTTAAACCCTGAAAAGAGATACTGAGTGTCTAGCACATGGAAAACAATTAATCACCCCCAAAAGGGAGAAAAAACAGGTCACAGAAATGTAACCAGCTCCAGAACTGCAGTGGCCGGCTACCAACTTTGCTAACATGCAACCTGCCAGTGCCAACAAAATGTGTGTTTTGGAACTCCACTTGCATTCTGACAAGGATGATAAAGAAAGAGGTCTGCCCTTAAGCAAATTCCCAAAAGGTAAAGCCAAACAGCATTGTGATAGGAAGTGTAAAGGGCCAGATCTGTTCAAATCTCTAAATTCCCTTTTCATTCTAACTTCCTCTTATTTTAGAGTGCCTAAATTGATAGAAGCCACTCCTCCATAGGCTTTGTGAGGTTGCAATAGTTCCTCATGCTGGCCATGCAGGAAGAGACAGAACAGCTGTTATTTTAAGAAATTCATTTTCTCCCAAGGTGTCAAAGCCTAGAAGACCAATACACGTGTTTTAATTGATTTGAAGCCAATTTTAAACCCTGCTGTTTTTCAGGTGCACCGAAAGCCACAGCGGTTTGTCTTACAAGTTGTTGAGGCACTGCGCCCAGGGGACCAGCTTCACTACGCGGTGTCCCTGTGACCACGCCAGGTACGAGCCATCGGGAGCGAACGCGACCGTCCAGTTCTCGCGGCCGCACTTCTTGTCGAAGGGAGACGTGGGGGCCAGGAGCTCTCCGACCGTGCGCGCCCGAGCTGGGGGGCAGAGGAGATCCGTGAGGGGGAGATCCGAGCAGCATCAGCCTTACACTGGGTGCTGCTCAGGCACCCCGCGCCACCTGCTCTGCTTCATTAACGCCACCGGGAGGGGCCCGGTGTCACCGTGTACCCCAGCGGGGACGAGGCCCTGCAGGGAACGGCGGTGCTGAACGCACGGCCGGCACCGAGAGCCGTGCCACAGTCGGCACGGAACGGGCGATGTCCCGTGTGCCGGGACGGGCCCCGTGTCCCCGCACTGGCCCCGTGTGCCGGGATCCCGCCCGTTCCCCGCGGGCAGCCCCGAGCGCGCTGCGCCGCTCCGCGGGATGGGCTGAGCGTCCGCCCGCCCGCCCCCGCCCGAGCCCCGGCCGATCCCGGGCCCGGCCACGCCAAGCCCGCCGTCCCCCCGCCGCTCACCGATGAGCTTCTCGTTGACACTCGGGGAAAGCTGGCCATGGACGGGCGGCCTGAGGAGCGACGGGACTGCCACGGAGCGGGACGGGCGGGCGCGGGTGGGCAAGATGGCGGCGGCGGCGGGCGGCGGGGCGGGGCGGGGCGGAGCGCGGCGGGGCGGGGCGGGGCGGGCCGGGCCGGGCCGGGCCGGGCTCGGGGGAGCGGCTCGGAGCGGCTCTGCCCTGTCCGGCCCTGCTCTGCTCTGCTCTGCTCCTGCTCTGCCGTGTCCGGCTGCCCTGCCCTGCCCTGTCGTTCGCGATCCCGCCCCCGCTGCTTTGCCCGTGCCCGGTTCTCAGCCTGACCCCCGGCCTATACACGGCCTTCTCGCCGTGCCCCTCCCCGCTTCAGGGTCTGCAGGAGTCTCCTACACTTCAGTGTTACTTTTTATACGTGTGTAGTTCAGCGTTTCAATCCAGCAACACCTGGTTTATGATAAAATTTTTAATTTGCTGTTAGTGAAGTTGTTCACAAAGAACTTGGAGAAAGAGACCCTACGAGCACCTCATTTTCTGTGATTTTGTATTAACATCTCTGTACATCCCTCTCCCATTACCTCCTTTCTCCTTTTGCATATCTAAGTTCTGCTCCTCTTCTCGACAAAGTGACCCTTCCTTGCTCTACGGACTTTAGAGAAGCGCCCAGCAGGATAATTAACTGCAGATAATAACTGTGATTCCATTCCAAAGCAGTGGCCTCACTGGCAGACGCATTGCAATAGCCACGGCATCAGCTATTCAGCTGTGAGCAAGGCCAGCAAAGCATTTTTAAAACTATGCAGTGATACAATGTCAAAGGAAGGAGCGGGGAGAAGTCTGGAATGTTTTTGGTGATGTGAACGCTGGCACGGATTAGTGCTGGTTTGTATAAACTCCCCCAGCACTCATTTGAAAGAGCACGATCCTGTTCCTGCTCTGTCCATCCCCCAGTGCCAGCAGAGGGAAGAGCCCTGAGCAGCTCTCTGCAGCTAATCCCTGGACAACTCCGTGCAACAAGGCAGACTTGCAGCCACTGAATATTGTGAAATGCTGCTCGGAATTGCTCATGGGTTGTGAACGTTTGAGCTGACTCACGTAAGGATTCTCTGGAGGGTCCGAGCCTCGCTCAGAGCCAGCACGCACTGCTCACCCTGGGGCTCTTACAGAGCCAGCTGCGGCTTTGGGTTACTCAGCTCCACAGGGGTGTTACCACACTGCTGCCTTTCTCACTTTTTTTTCTTCCTCCAGTCCACATTTTGTTCATTATGGACACAATTTTCCTTTGCTTTGTCTTCTCTTTTTAAGACCCACAAGTTGTGTTCCTCCTCCTCACAGCTTCATTCTGTAAAGCACTCCTGGCAAATTAGGAACAGTTAGGGCCAGTCACACTTAAGTCCAAGGTAGGTCATCTGTGCAGTAGTGCTTGCCATTAAAAATTATGCTATTTTTAGTCTACACTGTTAATAATTCACAAGCTCCTATTTGTTTTAAGAACCTCCTGGGGATGGAGAAAGTTCAGCTTCAGGTTGTGGAGGCAGAAGAAAAGGTGAAAGGAAAAAGCAGAATGGAAGAAAGGGGGAGATGACAAAGAAGGTTGAGGAGGAAAAGGGCTTGCAGTGAAGTGAGTGGTGAGCAGCAGAGGACTAAGACAGGAAAGTGCTGCCAGGAGTTGGACTTCAATGATCCTTGTGCGTTCCTTCCAATTCAGGACATTCTGGGGTTCTGTGATCCTAGGGAGGTCCAAGTGACAGCTGCCCCCAAGCTGAAGGGTTAAAAAACTCAACATACAAGTGAAACAACAGCCCAGCCCTGCAAGGAGCTGTTGGAGTGCATGAGACCTTGCACAGGAGGCATTGCCAGCTCTTGGTCTGTAAATACCTTCTCAAAACCTCAGCAGTCTTTGCCCCTGGGTGTCTCCTGCCTCCCTTGCTGCAGTTGTTCTGCTGTGAGGTGCTGCTGGGCCTGACACTTTCTTTCAGCTGTTGCTTCATTTCAGGTACCTGCTGGTGTGTGCCAGGTGACTTCGAGCAGTATTGGCACTGGAGAGTTTGCAGTCTAAACAGACAAGGCAAACAGCAGCTGGGAGGAGGAACAGGGGGATGAGCCACTTTCTCAGGGTCATCATGGAGCAGCCAGGAGCATAACTGTGTGATTTTCCCACAGGCACCAGATAAGGCTGCCTCCCTTCCTGGAATTCTGGGCTGTCATTTCTCCCTCCCCTTTTGTCCGCTGCTCTGTGACTTATTTACCACTGCTTCTTGTGGAGACTTTCAGGTGATTCTAAATTGATGCACATCTGGTACTTAAGGGGTTAATTTGTAAAGGTCTGCTAAAAGTGTGTGCAGTGAAAAAGCTGCACAGATGGAATATCAGACTATGGGAATTTTTTCTCTGCGTTCTTTTGGTCTCGTTGGGATTTTGTAATTTTCAGAGCACGTCTTTGGTTATAATAAATAGAGCAGATGGCTCAGTGTGTTTGGGGAATTCAGTGCTTCCATGATGAGTAGCTGCACTGAAATAACAGAGACAGAAGTTTGGGGTTATTCCTTTCAGATTCAAACCATCCCTTCTCTGTAAGCCAGCCATGGGTGCCTCATAAGGGAGCTGCTTTCAGAAATATCTGTGCTAAATTTACCCTCTGAGGGCACAAGAGGTCTTATCCCAGATGGCTGAAGTGACACTGAGAGTTTTGAGCTGTCCTAAACAAGGATAGGAGAGAAGGAAGCTGTGCAAGTACTGAGGAGCTGAGTGCTCGATTCTCCTGGTCCCATCAGCATTGGCCAAAACAGGCTGGGATTGGGGAGCTGCTGTAAGAGCAGAGGAATTCAAAGCAGTCACATAACAAGGCAGAAAAAGGGCTGTGTCTTGGCCAGCTCTGAGTGTACAGATCACAAGACAGCAGAGAATGTTCTGAATTGTTCCAAACCCAAATGCTTTTGTGTTAATAGGAAATATTTACCTTTTTAAAAAAAAAAAAAAATCTGACCCAAGGCAGAACTTTGCAGTGGTTGCTGCTAACCTGGAGTGCAAGCAGTAATAAACTGCTGAACATATTCACAATGGAAATAATATTTTTTGTTGTTTTGTTTTTAAAATGTTTTGGCATTGGACTGTTAGGATTGTGCAAACAAAGGGAAAATCAATGGCATGAAGGGTGTCAGGGTAAATGTCAATAAATCATCTATAAATTCAATTTATAGAAAAACAGATTGCATTTAATAGGAAAAACAAGTGGGATAGACTCCCTACATTCTGTAGAGCAGATCAAGAAGATAACCAGGACAGAAGAAGTCAGCATGCTGGGGAATTGCAGGGCTGTGTGTGACAGCTTCTGCCTGGAAACAGCCGAGGCTGCATTCCTGCTGCGGGGAGTTGGGAAAGAGCAGCTTGCTTATAGATAAAGAGTGTTTGCTCACACATCAAACAGCTCAAGGGGGGCCTGAGCTGGTGTTGAACTGAGCTTGAAAATATTTGGGTGGCTTATGTCCAGCCCTGTTGCTGCAGGGAGCACATGCAGAGGGCTGCAGAGGAGGTGCAGAACCTGAGAGAAATGGACATTCATTGAAAGTGGAGCAGATTTCTCCTAGTCCCCATTTTTGGGTTGGAAAAATGCTGTAAAGAGGTGTAAGAGTGAGGAGAGAGCAACCCAGACCCCACTGTTGGACTGCCCTACAGCATGGGCTGTGTTTCTCCATGTCTGTTCCTGAACAGCCCTGGGTACAGAGGCACCAGGGCTGTGCCAGTGTAATTCACCTTCTCTGTCATTCATCACCTCTCTCTCCGCTGCACGTCTGGCCCTCATCAGCCAGCCAGGGTCACTCCAGTGAGCCTGAGAGCTCTTAAGGGAAGGCCCTGCCCTCTGCATTAACGTAATTGCAGGTTATTTGTGAGATTCCTTCCATGGCTTACTTCCTGAAGGTCTGGCACAGAAATCCGGTTTTGTAATTTGAGCCCTAACGAGTGGCTGGATGTAATTATGGGCTCCATGATCCCAGCAGCCTCTGTAGCATGGAAAGTAAAAGCTCAATGTTGCCACTAGCACTGAAAATGCAGCAGTTGGTAGCTAATAAGTCCCTTGTGCAAGCAGTGTGTGGGCAGTGTGTACACAGGTAGGACCCAGGTCCACTGGGGCCCGCTCTGCTCTGTTTATCAACGTTTCCCAAAAGAGGCTGACGAGATTTCTGGTTATACTCTCATTATAGCTCTCCTGAAGGCACAGATTGCACACAAAATGTGCAACAAATAAGATTAATAGGTTCCCCACTAAAGCAAAGCAGGATTTGGGGGAGTATAATTTGCCTTTCTGCCAGATGTCATAAATGGGGGATGAGGTGGACGTGCTCAGACCTGCAGGGATCAGCTGCAGAACAAAGGCATTCACAGCTGGCTGAACATGGGGTGTCAAGGCAGCTGAGCACTGGGAATGGCCCTGGGAATGCTCTGCTCACTGGGAAAAGGCTGCTGGAGCTAAGGACATGGCACAGAGAGCACATTCCTGCCAGACCTGACACACAAGGCAGCCTGCAGCCGTGCTCTGAGGCTGCATCCTGCTGGAGCCAGGGCAGCTGCTGCTGGGGCTCTGGGGCAGTGTCCAGGGAGACCCCCAGTTTTGGGGAGGCTGTGCTTGCCCTCCTGAATTTTGCTGTTCCATCTTTCCAGGTTGCAGGGATGGGGTTTCTCCTCGGTGCCTGTGCAGCACTGACTCCAAGGCTCTGGGGTGCAGTGGGAGCCATGAGGAGGCTCTGCAGCGCAAACAGCGTGTTTGTAGTAAAGGCTGAGTTACACAACTCGGGGCAAGGTGATAAAGCTGCCACGTGGAGATCAGGCAGACTTACTCACACTCACTCTACGTGTGGCTTCTAATCTCAAACTGCAGTGGAGTCCCTTCTGTGCTCCTGGGTCAAAGCCTTCCAGCTCCCACATGGCTCAATCCAGGCCCTTTTTTGGGCTGCATTTGAAGTTCAACCATGACTCTGTCAAAAAAATGGCGAATTTTTTTTTATTTTATTTGAGATACATATATGGAGGTAAAAGATAAATTGACCACTTGAATCCTACAGGGAAATATTTTAAGTGCAATTCCATTACACGATTTAGCTGGAGGAAGCTCGTGTGCTACACAGCTGTAAGCTTTTCCTTTCCTTCCTTGCTGAGCCTGGAAGCATTGCCCTCTTGCCTTCTTTCTGTTGGAGCTGGCTTTTCCTGTCATACTGCATACTCTGAGAGAGCTTGGCGTTTTTCCCTTGCCCTCTGCAGCTCTGGAGTGCTTTCTTCCTGTTTCTTAATGCCTGTTATGACTGCAAGTAAGGCAGAGGTGGTGCCTTTGTCTCACTGCTGCTTTTAAGTCACATGATGATATTTGGGAAATCCATGGACCTGCAGCACCGCAAAATCACACCCATGATGAAAAATGAGTCAAAAAATGCCAATCAGGTGAATGAGTCCATAAAGGGTCAGGCTCAGGTTTAGGGTAAGGAGAATTATTAATGGCCAGCAGTGTGATTCTTCAACATTGCCATTGCCCACGTGGCCAAAGAATTAAAAAAATAAAACAAAGACTGGATGTGTGTGTGGATACCAGCTGGGAGCTCCTCAGGAAAGTGCAAATGTAGCTGTGATGTTCACAAGAGGGGCATGGCTCTGGGGTAAGCTTTATCCCAGTTCCCAGCTCCATTTAACAGCAGCTCAAAAGCACCATGACCACAGCCCCTGTGCTGCTCAGCATTATTTGGAAGCCCAGCAAACAGCAGTTTTATCCAAAGGATGTTGCCATATGCCATCCATCCAAACTGCTGGATATCTACTGCAAGTAAGCCTTTTTTAAGGTTTTATTTTAGAAAAGCTTGTGTGGGCTTAAGCAGCAGTTGCAATTAAATAGGGCAGCATCAGCTAATGGCATGAGTCATGGGGAGGAAACTGAGCAGCAGTTGGGGAAAACTCTTCAGTAACAAAGAGCCTTTATATTCATAAATTCATACAGGCTGACATGAGGCTTACACAGAGGTTGTTTAAGAAGCAGAAAACTCAGTTCTGGTCTTGACATTCTCGCAATCCTTACAGGCTTACCTTTCCATCAGACAATTCCTGCCACCCATCAATCCCTCCCCTAACCTGAGTACTTAAGAAGACAGAGCAGGAAGGAAGGGCAATCTGATGCTGGACTGTTCCTGTGGCTTTTCTCCCCAGGGCACTGCACCTGTGTTTAAAGTAAGTTAAAATAAAGTCCAGGTGTCCCATGTGTGAATCCTGCAGGTCTTTGCTAACCACGGACTCCATCTGTGACAGGAAATCCCATTTCTGCCCCCAGCCTTTGGTCAGGAGTGCTGGGGTGCCAGCAGGGCTCAGAGCCAGGGTGCTGCAGCGAAGGCCACGTGTGCTGGATGTGCTGATGGTACTGACCCCAAATCCTGGTCCCAGACCATGTGATTATAGTCTAAAATCAGCTGATATAACTGAGCAACAATGCACTGAACTGAATGGGACTTGCTCAGGTTTTTACATAGTGTCAGGGGGAAAAGTGTCAGGCCCAGTCCTGGATTGTGCAAATTGAGACTGACTTTAATTTTGCAGGTCCCCTGAGTGATGGGCATTCCCTGGCACTCCTTGCTTGGGCCTGAGTAACATTTGGGAAGGATTTCTGGAGACAAGCACTCAGACAAGTTTAGCGTGATTTTATGGGGAATTCTTCATTGCTTACAGTGGAACCACTGCAGGAGGAAGCTGAAAGCTCCTCTTGCTGACCCTGTGGTGTGATAAACAAAATCAGAAAGGAAACAAAATGTCAAGGAGAGGAAGTGATAACCTCGAATTATCCTCTGAGGCAATGTTCTAATCTAGGCTGAACTGATTAGTCATCCAGAACAATTAAAATACTGCTTTATAATATTTAAGTAACTTAACCTCTTCAGTGACTGTCGTGTGTGGGGATGGCATTACTCATCAGGGAAGAGAAAAGTAGATACACAAAATGATCTCATTCTGCTGAAGTCTTTAGAACATGAATACACACACTGGGAGTGATTGTGATCAAACAAACTTCAACTGGGGCTCACAAAGAGCTTGTTTATAGCTCCAAGGCAAACAGGCAGACACTAACAGGGCTGTGTCCCTTTCCCTGCACGGCATCAGCCTCCATTTCAGAAAATATTCGGTTCCATTAAGTGCAATTAGAATATCTGAGCTCTTACAAGGCCTTGATAACAGACTATCTCTTTTATCAGATCAAGTACCAGGGATTAAACTCCTGGTGTTTTGCATCCAAATGAGATTTCTAGTGGAACAGAAATAGTTGCTTATAGAATTGATTGTGTGAAACATCGTGCTACAATTTGAATGATCCTTTGATGACTGGACTTCCTGGGATAGAAGTTCCAATGTGAGTATTTTGTACAGAATCTCTAATTTCTCTGGAGCATAATCCATCATTCTGTGATTACCATTAATCTAGTCAGATCATTTGCAGGCTCCGTTCCTGTTTACAGATCCTGTTGCAGTCGGGGAGGAACTGGGAAGCAGAGAACACGAAGGAAAACCCGTGGTTTACTCTTAAGAAAAGGTTTCTTCACGTTTAGCAATACATGCACAGGTGCAGGATAAGTCGGGAAAACATCCCGGGAAGATCACGGGTGGGACAGTGGGGCTGTTCTCTGCAGCCAGCCCAGCCCAGGGGGTTTATTGGCCTCTAATGCCCTCTGATGGACAAAAGCATCGCAGCGGCTCCTCGGGGCGCGCCGAGCGGCGAGCGCTCGGCTCTGCCGGGCTCGGCCGTGCTCTGCCGTGCTCGGCCGGGCTCGGCCGTGCTCTGCCGTGCTCTGCCGGGCTCGGCCGGGCTCTGCCGTGCCCTGCCGTGCCCTGCCGGGCTCGGCCGTGCTCTGCCGGGCTCGGCCGGGCTCTGCCGGGCTCTGTCGGGCTCGGCCGGGCTCTGCTCGCTCCCCGCTCCGGGTTAAACCCGCGCCTAAGGGCTTGGAGCTGGAGGTTAAACCAGCTCTTACCAAAACTTGGCATATCCTTTCCTTCCTCCCTTCCTTCCTCCTTTACTTAGGTTTGTTTGTTTGTTTGGCTTCCCGTAAGAACAGGAGGGAAATATTTTTGGCCGTGATGGCAGATTTGGCACGGTTCCCCCGCAGTGGCACCCCGTCCATCAGGAATTGGGATCAAACCTGGGCCTTGCAGAGGAATGCTTCTGGACCAAAGCTAAAATAAATAGATAAATAGAAATTGAAAAGTATTTGAAAAGTATTGCTCAGCATGTTTGAGCCATTGCTGGAGTTTTTGACAAATGCTGGTGAAAGTGAGAAGCTGAGATGGGAGGAACGGAGAGAAAAAAATCAAAGGGTGAAACGGAGGCTTCAGGGACTCAGAAGAAAAAAAGGTTAATAAATAAATAATTTGATTTGAAAACACAAAATAGAGGAAAGCAGAAGACAAGGATATGAGAGGGGAAAATAAATTAAAAAAAAAAAAATCCATATTCTCTGGCAAGAAGCCGAGAGAAGTGTCACCTCCAAGAGGCAGTTCAGGTGAAATGCCAGAGAGGCTCAGGTCTCAGTGTGGGTGATGTTCAGAAATTAGCTGATTGTGAAGGGTAAAATGCAGCAGAAAGGAAGGAAATGCTGCAGGGCTGCTCCCTTTGAAGGGGACTTTGTTTGAGGTGGGGTTGTTAACTGATGGTATCTATGACACAGGATCAGTACCTTCACTCCCAGCAAGGACAAAGTGTCAGCTGAGAATTCCCTGGGGTTTTCCTGCAGACCTGGCCAGGTCGTTTCCTGTGTATGCCTCGATCTTCTCATCTGCCTCCTCTTCCTCTGAATCAGGCAAAAAGCAGAAGTGCCAGAATACCTCCAAGAAGTGATTCAAGGGGCGTTTTTGGCTGGATTGGAAACATCCGTGGCTGGAAATTTCACGAGGGGGACTTTTCCCACATAGATAAATTTCCAACTCACACTTTATGGCTTGGCTGTTCAGGCTCTAAACCTCTGCTGAGAGGGAATAGAGAATGGCAGGGACTTCCCTGTGCCATGTGACTCCTGCCACCAATACTACTTTGACAGCCACATTGGGAAATCTTTAGTGAGGAAAAGTCATTGGCATTCACACCAAAACCTGACAGCACTCTGTGGATGCCTTAGGCTGCAATTCCTTATTTTAGTTTTCATAGAAGCTTAAGGAAGTGCATAAAAAAGCTCTTGCTAAAGTGTCCTTAAAAACCCACAAGCAGGAGGTTGGCAAGAGCTGCTGAAGAAATGGTGCCACAAGTCAGAGTTATCAGGAGCTGGGGAACTTGGAATGGTTTATTCTCCAGCAATACCCAGCTGGCTGTTACAGACTGTCCTGTCACAGGCAGGGTTTGGCACAAAAATGAATAACAGAGATATTGTGGGGGTTTTGGGAACAGGAGTGGAGAATGGGTCTGCAGTCTAAATACTGGCTGAAATTTTTCAAAGGGTTTGGGGGAACACTATGGGAATTTCCAACATCATCATTCAACCGCTGTGTCTGAAATCTGGGAGTACTGCAGCAAATCGTGTTTGCTTTTAGGGAACAGATTTGCTTTGGGAAAAACACTGCCAGAAGCAGGAAGAAGCACTGTTTGTTTTGTTTAGTACATTTTGAAAAAAGAAATAGCCTGTCCTTTTCTACCTCAGTCAGGAGTTCCCAGGATGCTTCTCTCTGATCTAATCATATCACCCTGATTTCTTTCTGGCATTTTGGGACATGTTTTTCACAGCCATATCAGTCAGCTGAAGCCCTTTCCTGCCCCCACATGAATTATTATTGTTTAGATTTTGGCAGAACGTAGAGATCCCTGTGAAGATTGTGGCTGGATTGCTTTCAGTGGAGATTATTCCTGCCTGCCTGCTGTGGGACACCGAGGGGTCAAATACATAAACAGTTGGAAAAGGAGACATGACAAGAAGGGCCCAGTGGGGTCAGTTCTGCCTCCAGCAGGCAGAGCCAGCCCTCGGGTTTAATTGTGAATTAATAAACCCTCCTGGGCAAGGGCTCTGCTCCACTGAACCCGTGGGTGTTTTGTGTTCATCTCTGCGCCTTTGCTGTTGGTGTTTTGTGTTCTCTGCCTTTGCACTCCCTGTGACAAAGCCTTGCGCTTACTCCAACTAATTGGTTTTTTTCTTAAAGAAATATTTGCAATTAATTTTTGCCTTTTTATAAAACATCTGCTCTTCAAAAATTTGCTGTCACCCAAGTTCCTGGGCTTGATGCTAGAATGCAATGGAACTGTTTGTCCTGTAAATCCAAATTACAGGATTTTTGTTGCTCATTATTTACAAGGAAAGTTAACTCAGGATAAATTTGATATTGCTGTTGCTGGTAATAATTCCTATGTGCTATGATAACAGCGAGAGTCTCTGAGTCACATCAAGGCCCTGACTGAGTGGGGGGACAGAAATTCTGTTTGATTCTCCAGTTCTTCTGCCAGTTTTAAATCCACTGTTCCAGAGCCCTCACCTCAAGCTGCATCTTTATTTTTATCACCAGAATTTCAACGTGATTCTAGTATGAAAGAACATTATTTTGTGCTTCTGTCTACCCAGAAGGAAAACAAATTAACATTCCCAAGAAGGAAAGTGGAAGTGGATGTTTATTTGTGTGTATCCTACTTTTCTGAGTCACTGAGTAAACAGTTGGCTGGGGCTGGTGTGACCAGGCTGGGGACAAAGGTGCCACACTCGGATCTGCAGTTACTGTCAGAGTTCTGCAGCGAACCTTGGAAGCTAACAGAATAAGTTAATGTATGGAAATAACCGGGGTTATATCTCAAAGGTAAAATACAGCTGTGCATTCCAGCCTGAGACAGCAAACCTGTGGGTGATCTGTCACTCACAGGCTGGAGCAGGAATAAAGCATCAGCCGAGGGTCCTGTCTGCAAGGGGAGCAGAGCTGGGCCTGGGAGGAGCTGCGGACACGCGGGGTGGGCAGGAGGGACACTCCGGCCGGGGGGAGCTGCGGGTGACTCCTCGGGAGAGGGATGGAGCTCGCTGTGCTCCGGAGGGTGATGAGCGCTGACCCAGGCCCCGGGAGCCCGGCATGGGCGGTCCTGCCCCGCCCACAGCGACCCTGCCCAGTCAAACCCCGCCCCAGGTGCGGCGCATCCGTCCTTGTGCCGCGAGGAGGGGCCTGGCTCCCCCTCGCTGCTGCTCCCCCGCCTCCCAAAGGGTCTCTGCTGTCCGTGGACATTCCTGTGAAATTCGCGTCCTTGCTTTACATCATCTGGCTCTCCGGAAGGGAGGGAGAGCCTGGAGAGCGAGCTGGAGGGGGCTGGAGGCGCTTCAGCGGCGGTGCCGGCCGTGCCCCCCGGTGCAAGGGCGATGTCGGTGTGCGCTCCCGTCCCCAGCCCCCCAGCCGCGGCTCTGGGCCGTGAGGAGGGGCTTCCAGCCACTGCTTTCTATTGCAGTGATGGGTATTTACATCTCCTTGCAAAAGTCAGCACTAGTAGTTTGGAGAAGGATTTTCTAAATGGAAGGAAGAGGGATTTGTTGGCCTTAGAGTTTATATTTCTCTGATCCACCAGCAGGAACTGCTTACTGGGATTAGGTGGGTAACTCTCAGTGGGGCTAAGCTCAGTGCTTACACTCCATCCCTACTCCCGAGGTGCTTTCTCTTCGTGTGGTGGCTCCCTTGAGGCTCAGAGATCAGTTCCTGTGTTGTCTGGCTCATTTTGCCACGCTGTGAGCGCAGCCTTTGTGTCACAGGAGGCCCAGCTCTGTGAGACCCTTCTTGGTGTAAATCCATCAGAAACGTTGAGCTGATTCTCCAGACTGAGCCTTGTTCCTGTGCTGAATCTGTCCCTCAGTGCTGCTGGGCTTCAGCATCCTGCAGGAAGATGTGCCTGGCACAAGAAAAACAAGCTGTTTCTTTTTACATATAAAGTTTATTTTGAAGAGGAGAATATCAGGCTTTGTCTTTTGACACTATAATGAGGCAGATTTTTGCAGTACACCATAGATGTATTTGCGTAGTTGCCTTATTCTGCCCCTTATCTTGAGTCATGGATCATTTTTTCCATAAGCTTAGAAAAGACAGGATTGATTATGCTTCCAATAATGCAAGAAAATATTTCTTGATGTACTGGTGTTAAAAGGCCCTTGGCTTTCTCCTCTTCTTTGTGGTGTATGTTGTGGAATTGGGCTTGCCAGCATCTGTTAGGAGTTACAAACTTCTTAGAATTATTTTTCTGTACTTTTTATGGCATGATTATGGAGAGGTATAGGGGAGAGTCTTCTCTAGGTAGGAAGGAAGCTGTTCTGATTCTTGAGATGCTGAAATAATGGAGTTACAGTGACAGTGTGCATCATGTACATCATTGTCAGTCACAGTCATGGTCTTATCAAAGTATACTGAATATATGTACATTATTTCAGTGGTGCTTGTGCAGCTGTGAGGGTTTGCATCCTGTGTGTGCCTGAATGCAGGACCTCTGGTTTCACTCAGGAGCCACTGCTTGGCACGTCAGAGTGTGTTTGAGTGAGCAGGGGGAGAGGGGCAGCTCACATCTGTTGTGTTGTGATTTTTTTGCACAGGGGAGGACAAACTTTTCCAGGGTTTCTTCCTTCCTTTGCAAAGAAGGAAGGTGTAACTATCTTTCCTCCAAATTTACAGATGTAGACAGGCTTTTCATTCATTTGCTGAGTGCTTGAATTCATTTGAGGAAAGATGAAACAGCAAGCTGAGAGGATGCTAATCGGTATTGAAAACAAGGGAAATCAGGGCAAACCAGTCTGCTCTGGTCTGCTCTTGTTTATTGTTATAAATGCTGCTTTAACCAAAATCTGCTTTTGTGTGTACAATTCTGTGGGCCTGGAGTGACTGGCAAGCAGAGTTTTGTGAATTAACCAGTGCCTGGCTCACAGAATAAATCCCTGGAGCTCCTGCCAGTCCTGCATGTAGTACTAGTTATTGTATTTTTCAAAACTTGGGGTGAACAGGATAAAATTAGACTGCAGTAGCACAAAGAGCCTGGAAATTTGTGGAATTCCCTGTGATTTCAGACACAATCTTTGGAAAATAAAATTCTGTTTTTCCTATGGAAATATTCACTTCCAGTTTTATGTGTTGTGTGTTCAGAGTGCTTTAAGTGAGTTACATTGTGAAATCACAGGAAGGCTGGCTCAGCACTGGAATAGTTGTGAGCATAGTTGGAGGAGTCTGACTGCCCAAACCATTTACATCTAGATCGGTTTAAAACCATCAGATGTAATAAAAAGTATGAATCCTTTATAAACCTGTGGCCATGTAAGTGGTTATTGTGGTAAAGTGCCCATCCCTGGAAGTATCTAAGGAACGACTGCAGGTGGCACTCAGTGCTCTGTGCTGGTGACAAGGTGAGGATCAGTCCCAGGTTGGACTCAGTGATCTCAGAGGTCTCTTCCAACATTAATGATCCTGTCATTCTGATATGCTTTAAAGAAAAGACTTCTACTATGTGGATTTTGGTTTAGGCTTCCCGTTTGCAGTTCATGAGGTGTGAGGCTCTCAGTTAAGAAAGTGTATAAAAACTGGAAGTCAGTAGTAATGTTCTATTCTTCCTTTAATTAAAAGGTATTAAATTGAAGCAAATACTCTCTTATCCTGTTGATTTTTCTCCAGAATGTTAGAAATTTGTATAGAATCGGAGACCTGCAAAAGCAGTGGTTGCAGGTACCAGCTCTGTTTTCCCTTGTGGCTTGTTAAGAAATCACTGCTGGTAATGGGATGTACTGTGAGGTGTTTCCTGTGTTGTACTGGCTGTGCCCCCAGGGCTGTAGCTGTGCTGCAGGTGAGGCTGGGCTGGCAGAAGGTGCAGCTGCTGTCCCCAGGTGCTGTGTGGGGCAGATTCCCCCGGAGCTGGGGGCTGAGGCAGGCTGGAGCCCTGCCCTGCAGCACAGGCTGTGCTGTCTCATCTTCCTCATGGTGGAAACTGTGTCTTTGGTGTGGTGGCTCTCAGAGTGTGTGCAGTGGATTTGCAGCTGAGGTGCTGCTCAGGGACAGGGAGGAAATGCCCAGTGCCACAGGTGTCCCCTGGCTGCAGTGAGGAGCTGCTGGCAATGCCCAGGTGATCCATGGCCCTTCCTCACCTGACAGTGTTTGTGTTGGCAGGATGTAAATAAATACACGTTTGGTCACAGCACCAGCTTCAGTTCACCTTCTGACAATGATTTCTTTTCAGAGCAACCTGTATAAAATCTTTGGGAAGTTGTGTGTTCTTGGGAAGGTTGAGCTGTGAGGTTCTTTTCAGGGACAGTGCCTCTTTAGCAGATGTGTGTTCCTGCAGGGGAGGAAGGTACCTGTTGATTTTGAGGGACTTGTATCTGCATTTAAACCAATGCTGGTGCTGAGGATGGGCAGTTCTGTGGGGATTTTCTGTCCCCAGTACATGTGTGTCTTTGGGTCTGTTGAAAAGCTCCAAGAAATTGTTTGGAAGGATGAACTGAGGTGGATTTTGGGACTGTTAAGGACAGCACTAGGGACTTTTTCCTAGATGTTGTGTGTTTCTCCAGGCTATTAAGTACGGACTAAATAGAGATGATTTAACTTTGTGTTCATTAATTAAAGCAAAATCCTTGGCTCAGTGTAGCTTTTCTTTTTTGCACAACTTACAGACACTCTGGCCTGTCAGTGGTGGTAGTTCCAAACCAATGTCCATGTTCATTTAACAAAAGGTTGGACCTTCTTGCATCAGATTAGAGAATACCTGAAACAGGTACTCGTCACCTCACAGGCGTGAAAAACACTCATTTTCTAAATAATTAGTATCTATGATCAAGGCAGAATTCCTTAAACTGAATATTTTTGGATAAAAGTAAAAAACCCCCAAACACAGTAAATCTCTTCTTTCTTTCTCCATCTCAAAGATCTATAATTTGGTGGCTGTGAAGGTTCGAGATTTCGCGTACCTATTTTATCTTTGTCCAAGGCCAAATGGAGAGCCAGATGCCATTGTTGCCTGTCCTCTGTGGCTCCTTTGACCCCAGAGGGAGCAGTCAGGCTGCACTGGGGCAAGGGAGGTGTGTGGAACTCACCTGGATGTGGGCTGGATGTGCCCAGTGCAGCTGCAGCCCCTGCTCTGTCAGTGCTGACTGCGCTGGGGTGAGCTCAGAGCAGGACATGTGTTCAGTTTGAAGCCCCAGTTATATTTAAGCTTTGTGCTCTAATTTTTGTTTCTAATTCAAATAGCTCTACAGGAAACCATTTGTCAGTATTTCTTTTTTCTAAAATAATATCAAAGTCAATGAAAGTAATGTTTCAGCTTTTTTCCCCCCCAATGTTTAGATTAATGGGTATTTGTAGAGAAGTAAAGTAGATTCTCTTTAGTCACTCAGCACTGCACTGCGAGGGGAAATAAAATGTTCCAGCGTGTCAGAGTGCACAAAGAAAAGAGCTGAGAGATAAAAAACCCCAAAATAACAGTGCTAATATTTCCTTTTTGTATGGTTTCTTATTTTAAATGGTAGTATAAAAAGCAGTTTTACTTCTAGGTGACCTTGTTGTAGTGGCTGTTGTGGCAGGAAGCTCCAAAAGTGTGTAATGTGATGTTTCTCTGGCATGGGAGCACACAGAGCTAGATCCATGACACAGTTTCTTTGAGAGGCTCTTCTCAAGTGTTCTAGCACTCAGTGGTATCGAGCTTTGCTGCTGCTGTCAGCACAGATACTTGAAAATTCAAATGAAAAGTACTAGCAATAGTGAAATTTGAAATTAAATGTATCTATCATCCACCAATGATTTCCAAAAATGTATTGTAAAAATAACATCTGACAGTGAAAACAAAGCTTGAGTCATAAATGCTGTTTATTCTGCTTTTGCAGGGGTAAAACGAGCATATTGGAGCTGCTGGTGCTGCTGTAAAGCACTGCAGCCCAAAGTGCCAGAGAGTCACAGACTGAAGGGGCAGGGAGCTGGATTGTCCCACGGGAGCTTGTAGTAGCAATTCAGGCTTCTATGGATAGGGAATTCCAATTCCACACTTTAAAATGCAAATGGCATACGTGTTCCTATATTTGTTTGCTTTTAAAAAGTATAAATCCAGACTAAAACATTGCTTGTGAAGAGTGATGTCCCAGAAGTGGCAGCTCTGAGCAGCAGGGGGAGTGGGTGTGTGCCTGGGAAGTGACTGGATTGTGACCCCTGAAGAATTTGGGTACTGCAGGAAACAAAGTGCCCAGTGTTCACACAGCAGTGCAGGGCTGTGCAGTCACCCTGGATCTTCTCTTTCTGGGAAAAGATGCATTTGAGCTCTAGTTGTTACCACTGGGTGTTGAGCAGACACAGGTAATGTGGGGCTCTCAGGTGCTCCAGGCGTGTTTGAGGCTGGAATTCATCACTGGGGGTGTTTGTGGGGGAGCCCCAGAGATCTCCACATCCCTGGGGGGCTGCAGGGCCAGTCCTGTCCTGTGACAGAGCAGGGGACACAGGGACAAGCTGCCTTCCAGCTCAGGGAGCTGCTGGGCTTTTCCTCCCCTCAGCTCCCAAGATGCTTTTTTTTTTCTTGCAGGTATTGGCCTTGGAAGACTTTTGATCTTTAATAAGCCCCTTTTAAAAGTAAAGAATCTTTTCTTGGAATTCTGTCTTACATTTTTCTGCTCCTTTTCATTGCTTTGACAATCAGGTTGTAGAAAATTTATCACAAAATAGAGGCTTAGTTGGAGTTCAGAACAAGGAACAGGTGAACTTAAGCACTTTGTTTTATAGATAACTAATGGGAAGATGAATGTAGAGAAGATGAAAGAATGCATTTGCTGTTGTCTCTTGTAGAATGTTTTTCAAGGTAGTTTGTGCTGTCATGAGTTTTTAACCCATCTTTAAAGCTGTAAATTTCAGTGTGAAAAAGCTTATAACAGTTCTCTCTTGTAGCTTCCAATCAAGGCTTGCCAGCAGAATACCCACACCAAAGTCAGCACAGAGCACAACAAGGAATGTCTCATCAACATTTCCAAGTACAAGTTTTCCCTGGTCATCAGTGGTCTCACCAATATCTTAAAAAATGTTAATAACATGGTAAGTTTTCTAATTTTGCATTATTTGGTGATTTTTCAAATAGTTGTTATTTATTTGTATTGTACAATCTGCAGAGAATTACTTGAAATTTGGTCAAATTGTTGCTTGCCTTTTACACTTACTTATTTTCTGTTCTGAAGTTCACCATCAGCAGCATCCATCAGAGCTGTGTTCCACAGAAAGGCACTGGGATTTTGGAGCAGGGAGAGGATTTAAAACTTAGGCTATTTGAATTTTCCAGACTGCTTGTGTGTTTCACTGTGTGTGTATAAAATAGATGTATTTTGTAACAACCAGGTAAGTTTCAGTCAGAACCTTTGTAATGAGAAAAGTTTAGTTAATTGAGTTTTAAATCCATGTAATTTGGGATCATTTGGAATCTCCCCAAACAGGTAAAAGAGCTGGCCAGGCTCTGGCAGTACTTTTCTTTTTGTTTTAGAGACATTCTTTGGAGTGAGCCCTTGTCTGTCAGTTTTACAGGGTTGTGCATCTGCTGGAACTGCAGAGGACTGATAAAATGAGAAAACAGGCTGCCCTGCTGCTAGGGATTTTAGGCTGCTTAAAGCTACCTGTAATCCCTTTGGAGAGAGAATTTATTTTAACTAAACTCTACAGGCATGAGGGAACATGTTGATGTGCAAGATGATTGGCTGATAAATGGAAAACTGTGCAGTTACAAGAAGTCTGTGTGTGTGATACACAGATTTTGAGAGGAAGGACCTAGCTAAAAGTGTCAGTTAAAAAGTCAACACTTGCCCTGAGGAGCAAGTCTGAATGTTTGTCACATGTGAGCTTCAGTGGGAATCAGCAGTAATTGGGAAGGATTTCTGTAGCTGCAGCACAGAAGAGACAGTCAGTGATAACACTCTTGGTTTCAGAAAGTCTCAGCTGCAGGCTGGGCTTAGGTGAGCCCAGCCCTCCTGTGGGGTGAAATCAGCTTCTCTGGGTGCCTCTGGCAGGTGCCTGTCTGTGGGCAGCTGTCCCCACGAGGTTTTGGATGAGTCTTTCCTGCTTTATTTTGCTGTCCTAACACTGCTGGAGGCAGTGCCTGTTCTTGGCACAGGACTGGGGCTGGCTGAGACACCTGAGAGAGTCCTGCCTTCCACCTGTCTGTGGGGCATCCTGTGGGTGACGGGGAAAGAGGCAGTACTAATGGCACCAGAATAGGCTCTGAGGGGCTGAACCTGCATTTCTGAGCAGCTGCTGGGCCTGGAGGAGGTCAGGGCTGCAGGGCACCTCCAGCCTTACTTTGCAGGGGCTCTGTGTTTCTTACTGCATTTGGCTTTGCAGACTGGACAAAGATACTTCTTTAGTGATAAGGTTTTAATTCCTATATTAATCTGATTTTTGCTGGCTTTATGTCTGAATTCCAAACCAGAGCAGTAATGGAGCCATAATTTACTGTGCCACTTTGCTGCTTCACTTTCATGCATTACAAATCGAATATCCGTGTCTCAGGTGAATCCATATCTTTTCTACTTCTAGAGAATATTTGGAGAAACTGCTGAAAAGAATTTATATCTATCTCAGCTGATTATCTTGGATACACTGGAAAAATGTCTGGCAGGGGTGAGTAGGCTTGCATAAATAATTCTAACTTGGAGTCCAATGGGTTGGAGAATACAGGTCAAATCTGTTGTTACTGGTACTAAAAACTCATCAGATTTAGAGCAAAGTAGGATTAATGCCATTTAAAAAATACTAAAACTTCCTATAAATGGAAGTAGTTGGTGTAATTAATACATTAATGATTTGGAGAGTGCTTTTTATTGTCTAAAAGTAATAATCTTTTTTCATGTTAAAAGTAGCAGAGAATTCAGTACAAATGTTTCATTTTGTGCTGCTAAGTTCTCTGCATACAGTACTGAGTTTTCTTTAAATGTCTTAAAACTTTCATTTGTTGAAGTAATTTTCCATGTGCTTTTATATAGAGCAGAGACTTTGCTGCCACTGCTCTGGAGATGATTTCTGCAGGTGTTTCCTAGATCGCATTAGTTAACCATGTCCAGATCTCCACTGGGAGCCCAGGCCTGATGTTTGCAGTCAGAGCTGCTCCCTTTGGGAGGAGAATTCTGCTGGGTGTACAGCTCACTGTGCTGAGCTGGAACTGCAAAGCCAAACTTCCCCAAGAGCCACATTTGCAGTGGTTTATTCTTTTAACAAGAACGGGATTTTATTTTGAAGCTGTATTCAATTTCCAGCTTTTACAGCTGAGGAAAGCACCTCTTTTTGGCACTTTTTGTCTTTGGTGCATTGAGTCAAGGAAGCAGTTTGAGTCAAAAAACCAGAATTTAAGCTTCAGAATTTACTTATTTTTAAATACTCCTTCTATGCATAATGTTTGAAACAGTGGTTTTCCTGATAGATCATCATATTTAAATAGCCTAAAATTGTGCTGAATGTTTCTTGCTCTGTCACTTCAAATGAAAGCAGTTTGAGGCAGAATATGTTAAATTAGAGTGAGCCAAAGCTCCGTACAAAGGGTGTTGTGTTCTGTGGTATCTTCAGATGGATTTCTTGCTCAATGTTTCATCAAGTTCTCATGGCAACAGGACTCAGATCAACTAAGTGGGAGTCTCTGAAACTTCCCAATTCCCTATGGAAAATTCATTGGTAGAATTTTAGAAAGCTTTAGTGCTGACCCTTCTGTTAAAACTTGCTCTTAGTAGAGCAAAGTTTCACTTTGAATTCTTTTGTAAATAGTTTCCTTATGTCTCACACTGTGCAAACTAGCAAAAATTAGATTTTTCTTTTGCAGGGAAATTAGGCCATTTTTGACTTGTATAGAGCAATTCCCAGCAAGAGTGAGGGAGAAGCACCTCTTTTTGGTTCATTTTTTAACATAAAATACTCGCTGTCAAAAAATGGCCCCCAAGCCCCTACCCAGAGGGAAGTGAGGATGGGCTTTTCCTGTTAGCGCTTGGGGGAAGCTGAGGTGCTCAGGGCTGTCCTGGTCCTCCCCACAGAGCAGAGTGTGGAGCAGCAGAGTGTGCTGCTGCAGGAACTGCTGCGGTGCTCTGCTGCAGGAGAGCGATCAGTGAGTGCTGCACGTTCAGCTGGAGCTGTGGGCTGCTCTGGCTGCTCTGGGGAAGGAGCCCAAGGGTGGATCGAGGATCCAGGCCCTGCTGGGTGCAGGGCTCCAGTGCTGCCTGCCCAGCAGAGCTGAGGAGCTGGGTTTGAATTCTGTTGTTTGTTTGCAGCAACCCAAGGACACGATGCGGCTGGACGAGACCATGCTGGTGAAGCAGCTGCTGCCCGAGATCTGCCACTTCATCCACACCTACCGCGAGGGCAACCAGCACGCGGCCGAGCTGCGCAGCTGCGCCTCGGGGGTGCTCTTCTCCCTCAGCTGCAACAACTTCAACGCAGTCTTCAGCCGCATCTCCACCAGGTACTGACTGCTGCACTGCTGCTGCGGTGCTGGGAGGGACAGCACTGCACTGCTGCAGGTGTGGGAGGGACAGCCCTGCACTGCTGCAGGTGTGGGAGGGACAGCCCTGCACTGCTGCTGGGAGGGACAGCCCTGCACTGCTGCTGCGGTGCTGGGAGGGACAGCGCTGCACTGCTGCGGCGCTGGGAGGGACAGCGCTGCACTGCTGCGGTGCTGGGAGGGACAGCACTGCACTGCTGCATTGTTCTGCTGCAGCTGCAGGCTGTTCAGAGGAGCCAGTGCTTTAAATGCTCTTTAATGGAGTGGTTTTCCAGTGAAATATCCTCAACCTTTTGCAGTTTTACTTGGGTTTCAGGTTGTGAAATGAACCCATTTCAACCCCAGGCTGGGTTACTGCTGGCTGCATTTATTGTTTTTTTAATCTGCTTTCAAAAGTACCAGTGAAAATAGTGAATGAAAATAACGCAGTAAAAAAAGTGAATAAGTTCTTTTGGGTGCAAGGTGTCTTGGGGGAAAAAAAAAATGCTGCTGAAGCTAATGGTTGTATCCATTTACTTACAAATTTAGAATGAAAATTGGTGATTGTCCACAGCTCTGCTGGAGCCCCATGGTTGTTTTCCTGCTAGGAAGCTTTTATGTTAAATCTCTCTTATGCCTGAAGGGGGCAAACAGCTGGGCTGTTTGTTAGTTGTTGGAAAAGACCCATTTGTCTTCTGACTGATTTGAGTTTCACAGCACATTTACTGTAAAAATAACTGCTTTTTGCTTTTCGAAGTAAGAAGGGGGACAGGCCCAAAATTTCCATCTATTCTTTGCTCTTTTTGCTCTGTTCCAGATCCTTCTGATGCTTCAGCATTTGCCAATCCACTAGAGTGGTGTGCTAAGCTTTTTATTACTGAAATACTTTGATGTTCTTTGAAAGGTGCTTGAAGTAGCTTAGTTCTTGTCACGCAGTGTTACAGTTGACATCATTCTTGATTTATTAGAAGTGGTGCTTGGGCAGCCTTACATGATCACATAGCAGTGACTGAGCCAATTCAATTGAAACAAAGATTTATATTTTCTTCTTATATTTATATATTTCTTTGGAAAATGTTTGTATTTTAGAAATCAGTCTAAAATGATTAATTTGAAATTTAAAGTATTTCCAAAGTTATTACAGAGCCTTTAGTAACTTCTATTTCAAGAGCATAGACTTGGCAGCTAGCATGGGGGATGTGGTTTTACTCTGTAGGTTGATTGTGTTTTGTTGCTTATGGAAATTCAACCAATTTCTTTTGCTCCTTTCATTGGAAGCATTTTCAGTTGAAGCTTTTGGAGAATCTTTGTATCCAGTCACTGAACCTGTGTGTATTTGTGTGCCTGCAGCAGGGTTTGTTCCCCTACCCCAGAGCCCCCCGAGCATCCCTTGGAGCTGGAGCAGAGTTATTTTCCCCAAACCTGCTCTCCCTGCCAGATGCCTTGTACACCAACAGTTAAATGTTTGACCAATTGTTGCTGGTCTCCACAGGGGTCAGCCTGCTGCCAGTCAGCACTGCTGATCCCTGACCTGGGTTTCCTGTTTAGGCATATTTCTGGGCCTTGCACAGCAGCTGGGGGATTTTTGGCATGAAAAGCACAGCAGTGAGGACCTTCCCATTCCCAGTGAGGGCTGTTAAGTTTCCCTGGCGCTGAAGACATGAAGAACTGCTTTTGTGTCTAGTAATAGAAATCACATTCCGTGTCTGAAACACATCTGTAGCCTTGGAAGGAGCCCTGGCAGTCCTGAGTTTGTGGGAACAGATGCTGTAGTGATCAGTGCCTTGGTGTCTGGGAGATGCTGAGTAAATCCTCTGAGCCACCAGTGCGAAAAGATGCTGTTGTGTTTAAACTGGTGTGATTAAACTTCATCCTGAGTGCTCAGGCCAGAGAAACATGGACTAAGAATGGTTGTAGCTCCCTGCAGTGATATCCAGTACCATCAGTCCCTGCTCTGCTCTGAGATCTTACCTGGGGAGGACCTGCTGAAGGAGCAGGAGCCTAAAGGTGTCAGGAGTCCGTGACTTTAATGTTAATTGAAAAGATGACAAGGTTACTGCCACAGGAGGGTGCATAACAGGAGGATTTAGGCAAATCTTGGGCGCAGTCAATCCACAGAAGGTACTGGCACCTTGTAAGGCTCATCACTGGTTTGCTAGCTCTGTTTTCAGTATGAGGGTGGCACAAGACTAATATTAAATCTTGATCGTGCAACATCTTATTTTTCTAAATCTGGAAATGTTTATCTGAGATGATAGAACATTCCCCTGCTATTGAAATGTATTGTCTCACAGGTGTGTTCATACCTGAGAGGATCTGGTGGAAAAGTTTCTTTACTTTGTATATTTTTAGATTGCAGGAACTGACTGTTTGTTCAGAAGATAATGCTGATGTTCATGATATTGAACTTTTACAGTACATCAGTGTGGATTGTTCAAAACTCAAGCGACTCTTACAAGGTATGGTCTGAGCCTGTGTTCTGAAATATTTCTGTTTGAATCTGGTTAGTCAGGATGACACAGTGCAATTGATATATCTGGGGTTTATTGCTGTTTTACTCCAAACAGTCATGTATTTACTGAAGTAAAAATAGTTAAGTACTCTTAAGACTTCAATTTGAAAATTGCTTTGTGTTGGTTTTAGAACAAGTTTCTGTTCTAAATGCAGGAATGTTTTATCTTTACAGAGACTGTGTTCAAGTTTAAAGCCCTTAAGAAAGTAGCTCAGTTAGCTGTTATCAACAGTCTTGAGAAGGTAAGTGCTCAGTACTTCATTGCTTATTTGCAGACTTTCTTCTAGTTTGGGAATAGTTGCAGTTCAGTAATTTACTATAAAATAAAAATGACTGCCTCCCTTTTATGCACATATGTTTTTCAAAAAAATTGGAGTGATTAGAATTAAGAATTAAACCTCTTTGTTTAAATGTGTAATTCAGTAAAAATCTTAAAGCTCTGGAATGTAAAAGTGTTTCCTGTTATCTGCAGGCATTTTGGAACTGGGTGGAAAACTATCCTGATGAATTCACAAAGCTGTACCAAACCCCCCAGACTGACATGGCTGGTAAGGCATAACACATGACAGTGTTCAAGGTTGGTTCCTCAGACATCCCCAAATGCATTCACTTGCATTTTGTGCCCTCTTTGCTCCTCGTGCAGCCCGCAAATAAATTTCTGTCAGCCTTTGTCAGGGCAGGCAAGAGTATGGTCCTGTCTCTTCTTTCCTGACTACCTTCTTAAAAGAGATTAATTTTGTGCTTCACAACACGAAGAAATAAACCCCAAAAGATGGAGACTCTTTAAATGTATATTTTTCATCTTGATACAGGGTAAAAACTTAGAGAACATCACCTTTACTTGTCTCTAGTGAAAAAGAGAGGAGAATTTATATTTTCAGGTAAACCATGTCTTTAACTGGGTTGAGACCATTTGATCCCCAGTAGTATGTCAGTAATGTGCAAACCAGAACTTTCCTTCTGTGTAGGTGGAACTATCCCTCTGCTCTTTTATACCTGTTCTTTACCTCTTCATAATTAAAACTGGTATTGAACTTGGGCTTATGTTTTATGCAGATTGTGCTGAGAAGTTGTTTGATTTAGTGGATGGCTTTGCTGAGAGCACAAAACGTAAAGCAGCAGTATGGCCACTGCAGATCATCCTCCTGGTCCTGTGTCCAGAGATAATCCAAGATATAGCAAAGGATGTCGTAGAGGAAACTAAAATGAACAAGGTAAGACAAGTAGCTGAATTCTGGCTCTGGTTTTTAGAGTATACTTGGTTTTGCTGATTCTGTATTTCAAGGATGTTTAATTTTGTCTTTCTCCTTAAAGAACACATTGCAATTCCATATGTAAATTTATGCACTCTTTTTAAGTTCTCACCTTACATATGTTCTTTTACTGTCAGTAATTCATAGAGATAGTATGTCCCAAACAATATTATTTCAGAGCTTTTCCATCTCCTTGGAAATGTGAATCTCTGTGCTGTGGTTTCCTTTGCCTCCCCCCGCAGCACACGGCTGTGCTGAGGTGCTGGGGTCTGCAGGGGGCTGTGAGCCCCAGAGTTGCAGCACCTGCAGCACCTGCTGGCTTTGGTGTGGCTGCAGCATCAGGGCTGAGAGTGAGCAACCCCCTCTTGTGCCATTCTTTTTGCCCTGGGTCACTCAAAGAGAATGTCTTTAATAGTGACAGGATTTCTCCAGAGTGCTGCATCCGGTTGGTTTTTGCCATCACAGTGTCTGGTTATAACTGTCCCTGGTTTGAATTCTGCAGAAACTGTTCCTGGACAATCTCAGGAAGGCCCTGGCAGGACACAGTGGGAGCAGGCAGCTGACTGAAAGTGCTGCTATTGCTTGTGTTAAACTGTGCAAAGCATCTACCTACATCAACTGGGAAGATAATTCTGTCATTTTCCTGCTAGTGCAGTCCATGGTAGTAGATCTTAAGGTAAGAATGTTTGTTTCCTATTTGCAGTGCAGAAATTTGAAATAATGAAGTGAACTTTGAACTTCTTCTTAATTGGTTTTCAGTGGAAGGTTTTGTATTAAAAGTAGCCAACAATAATCATGGTATCTGATTTCTGTATTTATGTTTTTCTGAATTATGTAGAATTTGCTGTTTAACCCAAGCAAACCTTTTTCAAGAGGCAATCAGAATGCAGATGTAGACCTGATGATTGACTGCTTGGTTTCCTGCTTCCGCATAAATCCTCACAATAACCAGCACTTCAAGGTAAGAGCACTGCTTATGGTAAGTCATTCTATTGATGACCTGTCAGTCATGAAAGCTGTGCTAACAGCAGCTTAAAGCTCATAAATGAGTTCAACTGTATAAATATCCCTTAGTAATAAATCCCTGCATGTTTTGATAAATCTTTTCACAGCTGATTAGGCTTCTCTTGTTCAGATTTGACAGCTTTGTCAATTTAATAAAAAGGCTCCAGAATGTTTTTCAGGGTAATAAGAAAGATGGTAAAGACAAAGATATTCCTAAGTGGCTTTTATGTATTTTTATTGTAGATCTGCTTGGCACAGAATTCCCCATCAACATTTCATTATGTGCTGGTAAATTCACTCCACCGAATCATCACAAATGTAAGTTCTGGCAGTATTTCATCAGCCCAGTGTCTGAGGCTTCTGTTCAGATCAATATCTGCATAGTAAATGCCATTTGGATAGCAGACCAAATCTTGAGTGCAGAACATCTCGGGGTTGGTTCCTGTTCAGAGTGATGGAGTGAGCAGCTAGGTCAGAATTGGTGCGTCAGTTGCAGCCTATTTAAATGTTACGGGTTTGCTAATGGGCATGCAGAATGGGGATGGGCATGCTGGTAACAGTGTGCAGAGCACTTGGGTGAGGGCTGGGTACACTCAGCCTGGGTGCCACAGAGCTGTGGCTGTGCACAGCACTCATTGAGGGCTGGGTACACTCACCCTCAGTCGCCACAGGGCTCTGGCTCAGTGCGTGCAGAGCACTTGGGGTGAGGTTTGGTTACCCTGAGCCGTGGCTCAGGCTCAGCGCTCCCTTGCCTTGCAGTCGGCGCTGGACTGGTGGCCGCGGATCGACGCCGTGTACTGCCACGCCGTGGAGCTGCGCAGCATGTTCAGCGACACGCTGCACCGCGCCATGCAGGGCTGCGGGGCACACCCTGCCATCCGCATGACCCCGGTGAGCCTGGGGCACCTCCCCTTCCCTGAGCCTGGGGCACCTCCCCTTCCCGTGCCAGCCCTGCCCTCCTGTCAATCTCTTGGCACTGGACACCAGAGAGGGGAAGGAAGTGGTGCTGCACAGAGCAGCAGGGAGCCACACGGGCCCTGCAGCCTTGCAGTGTTGGGGGGTTGGCTGTTCCTAGGTCCATGTCTCAGTTTTCCTGCGCTTTTAAACTGGTGACATACAAGTATTTGTCCTGTAACTGCCTCTTGTGGCTAGCTGTCCATTTTAAGCTTCTGGCTCTGTGCATAGCCATCTAACATGTCCATCCTTGCTTAATGTGAAAAACCAAAGCATTCTGTATGTGAAGATAATCACTGAAATCTCTGATGCTTTTACCATGATTGGCATGTTAATTTGCCTTGCTTTGTGTTGAACAAGTTGACTGTTTGGTCTTGGTGACAGCAACAAAGTAAAAGATTTTTCAATTATTATGAAATAAAGTCAATATTCTTGGCTTTCTTGGAGAGAGTCTTGAGTAAATTCAGATTTGTAGTTCATCCAAATTCTTCCAGTAAATCCACACACAGCTGTTTTGCTGCATTCTCCTCTGAGCATTCCATGAGGACTTCTGCTGTGGCAAGTGGCCTTAGTGGGTTGGTTTAGAAAGCCTAAAATGAAACACAAAAATATTCCTGCTGAGCTTCTCAAAGGAAAGCAATGAGCACAATGCTTTTGGTTGAAAGCTACTCCATGTTTAACTCGCTTTTCACCTGTGTGTGTTCATCTGTTGCCCTGACAATACCCCTGCTCTGACTGGTGGTGCTTTGTCTTCTGCTTCTCCCTGTCCCTGTGCCTGGCTGCTGTTCCCCACGTGGTCAGACGCCCGCCAGCCCCTGCTTTGCATGGCCCTGGGCCTCTGCTGCTGTAAGTATGACCTGGAGCTGCTGCAGCAAAGCCCTTCCTTGCTGACTTCTCTGTGCACAGTTACTGCAGAGCCCCGGGCCAGGGGCTGCAGGGAGCCCTGGCAGTGCCACTGCAGCTCCTTCCCCAGGCAGGCACTGCTGCTTCTGTGCCACCACCATGCCCTTCACCAGTCCCCCTGCTCTGCTTCAGGGCTGGGCCCTGCTTCCAGCCTGAGCTCCTGCATGTGTGTCCTTGTGTCCTTGTGTCTGTCCCCGGTGCGTGGCACACACCTGGCTGCCTTTCTCCCTGCACTGCCCTTGGGGGTGTGTGGAGGCACTCGGTGACCTCACAGAACACATCTCCTTTCACCACCTGCCTCTCCTTGAAATCCCTCAAGTGTGGCAAACTAGCTACCTCTACCACTGTGCTGTCAATTTCTTGATCAGATGCTTTATGTGGTAGGTTTTATTCCATGTATTTGCACAATAACTAATTACTGAAAAACATGAGGTCCTAATTTCTTGTAGAATTTAATCTTAGAGTGCCATAGCTCATCAGTTACCTTGAAGGTGATTTCAACCTAGGCTTTCTCCTTTTGGTCAAAACTTACAAGTAGTTCACTGGTTTTTCAGCTGGAGGCAGAGTGTTTTTGTATTGAAATGCTGCCCTGTGTGCCTTTTAGAACTGAAAGGTTCATTTTCCAGAGGTTGTTGAGGTGAACATGCAAACATCTGCCCTGGGGCTGTAGCAGAAAATAAAGACATTACTTTGCCTGAGGAAAAAATTCCCTCTCATTTACTCAGAACAAGTTGGAAAGATTTATTTTTATTTCTGTCTCAGACCAGAGAAATACCCAGTAATTCTTTTTGATCCTTTACTTTTCCTTTCCACTTTTCTTTTACCACAGCTGTTGTTTTGGTTTTTTTTTCACTCTTTAGAAAAATTTTTCTTTGTCCACATGCAGCTTACTGAAATAATTGTTAAAGGAACTTTAAAGATAAAATAGTGATTGCCTGTGAGAGAGGGGATTTTGAACTAGAAGGCTGTGTGTCTATACTTGAGTTTTGTATACTTTAAAATGTTTTCTTGAATTATAGATGATAAAAGCAATGTATTTCATAAGATATTTAATTATAACTGTTGTGTTTGACTGTCTTCCTGACAAGGACTGTGATATTTTTTCCTTCCATCAGAGCCTTACATTTAAGGAGAAAATGACAAGCCTTAAATTTAAAGAAAAACCTACTGACTTGGAAACCAGAAGCTACAAGTTCTTGCTGTTGTCCTTGGTGAAACTGATCCATGCAGATCCAAAGCTTTTGCTGTGTGTAAGTAAATCTACTGTCATACTGTTCAGTTGTAGTGGAGTTTACTTTTGAAGCTACTAAATGAATAAAAATAAATGGACATCTGGCCATCTAGGACATTTCCTACTCATGTTTTTTCTCTGGTTATGATGCTCCTGTAGTTTTAAAGGAAAAGGAAATTTTAAGAGGCTTTACAGAATCAGAGCAACACAATGAGAGGGAGCATGAGGTTCTGTGACTCTGAAGGGGAAGGTGGGGGAAGGAGAGGGGAATAGAAGAAAATTAAAATAAGGGGGTTGGAAATTAGTCATCATTTCAATGGGTACTGTCTTAGATCTTCCATTTTCTCAGGCCTGTGATGGTTTAATATAAAAATATTTCGGTTCTGTCAGAGACATGATATGCAAGGCGTGCTATGGATTAAAAATAAAATGACAGATTCTCTGAAAGATCCTTAAATTCCCTAGCTCAGCAGCAGGAAGGCTGCAGGAGCTGTCAGTAGTGTGGTCAAGCAGCGCAGGTTTGCAGCTGAGGCTGTTGTGTTTTTCCCTGCAGAACCCCAGGAAGCAGGGCAGGTTTGCAGCTGAGGCTGTTGTGTTTTTCCCTGCAGAACCCCAGGAAGCAGGGCAGGTTTGCAGCTGAGGCTGTTGTGTTTTTCCCTGCAGAACCCCAGGAAGCAGGGCCCTGACTCGCAGGGCAGCACGGCCGAGCTGATCACGGGGCTGGTGCAGCTGGTGCCACAGTCCAGCATGCCTGACATCGCCCAGGAGGCCATGGAGGTGAGGGGCACAGCCTGGGGCTCACAAACACTGTCTGTCTGTCAGTCTGTGGGTGGGTGCCCAGCATGGCTTTGGGCAGAAATACCAGGGAAAACCTCCGGGTGTGCAGCATGAGTGTGGAGTAAAGACTAAAATGAAATGCTGTTGACAAAGACTAACAATGAACTCTTGCTCTCCTATGGAAAATGCTTTTTATATCTTTTGATGTTCTTGAAGCCGTGTATTGCATATGTGACTGCACCTGTTTCTCTGCCTGTGCTCAGGTACTCTGTAAAATTCTGTCTTTAAGTGAAACTCTCTTTGGGTTTAGGCCTTGCTGGTTCTGCACCAGCTGGACAGCATTGACTTGTGGAATCCTGATGCTCCTATAGAAACATTCTGGGAGATCAGGTATGTTAATTAACTGATACAAATGAGAGAAATAGCTGTTTTGAAATAGCTGTGAGTATTCTGGGGAAGCTTTGCAACAGCAGGGAGTTCATGGTCTCTTTGGGTGGGGGGAAATCCCATCACACCTGACACTAATTTGGACCCTTTGGCAGATTTAACAGAGAGTGTGAGGCCTGGCGGGATGTGGAGGAGGAACATCCCTAGATGTGTTCCTTGCAGAGCAGTGTAGGTAACTCGTGCTGCCCTGTCTGTGCTGTCTCTGTCCCGGGCAGAGCTGGGAAGGGTCCAGGGGAGCTTGGCCTGTCCATGCACACTCTCAGCTCTCTGTTGTACTGCTGGAAGCCCAGGGTAGTGTTTGCACAGGGTGTTCTGCTGAGTGCCTATTTCTATGTGAAATGTAGTGTAATACCTTCAGAAGTACTGCTGCTCCGTCAGAAGGCTGATGCTGAGTTTCATTTTGCTGCAGTTCACAAATGCTTTTTTATATCTGCAAGAAGCTTACAAGTCATCAGATGCTCAGCAGTACAGAAATCCTCAAGTGGCTGCGAGAGATCCTCATTTGTAGGAATAAATTTCTGCTAAAAAACAAAGTAAGTGAACATCACTATCTCCCTGTTAGGATCCTCTGTTGTGTCACTTCCTTTATTTACCAGGTTATTTTTGATTGGAAGAGATTTAATAGCTACTCCTACACCTTCTGTTCTCTGATTTCCTCTCTGCTTCAAGGCACCTTGGTTAGAATTGGTAACCAATGTTAGGTTTGAGATTTTTTTTTTCCCTTTAGCTGCACAGGCTGCTGTACTTGCCTAGAAAATTAATGTTTCACACAAACCTGTGCCTTGTGCCTCTTTACCTAAAACAGGGAAATAGTCCCCAAGGGGAAAGAAAGGGTAAAATACACATTTATGGATAAAGTAAGTGTCCTTTTGGATCTCAGGTTCTTCTGAGTCCCAGAATTCTGAGTTGCTTCTTTCTGATATTCTTGAAGTATCAAATAATGTATTTCTTAAGGGGAAATATCAGTCTAAGATGCCATTAACACGAGGAACTTGATAATGCCCTGAGAGCAGTAGTGGAAAAAGTACTGTGTAAATGTCCAAGAGCTTTTTACTTTCCTCAAATCTATGCCTTTTACTCTTTTGAAGTATCAGTTGATATATTCTTTTCCTCCCCTCTCTTTATAGCAATCAGATAGGAGTTCCTGCCACTTCCTTTTCCTTTATGATGTCTCTGGAAGTGGAACTAGTCAAATTTCTCTTGACCATGACGAAATGATGCGCTGTGCACCAGGGGCTACCCTGAGGAAGGGGAAGGGGAATTCTTCCATGGTAAATAATACATGTTGATAGTTAATTTTAACACTTGATAAAAAACCTGTGGGCAAGTAGAAATTAAATTACTTTTAGAGTAATTTTTGAAAATAAAATAATTTACTTCTGAGGAACAAAAGACATGTATCCTAAGTAATGTATGTATTTAATGTGCTGGTTGACAGTGATGTTTCAGACTTTACAAAGTCAGATTTTTTCAGTTAAAATGTTGGCGAATATTTTTCGATTAGGATTGCAAACAGCATTGTGACAGCTCATAAGAGCTCTGATCCTTTTTAGGATGGCTTATTCCTACTAGAACAAAAGCAGTTTCAAACCCAGTTTGGCCAGGGCTGGATTTTCAGGAGCAGTGTCCCCAGCTGAGATCTGTGTGTCCCCAGGAAAGCACAGCAGGATGCAGTGGAACTCCCATCTGCCGCCAGGCGCAGACCAAGCTGGAGGTGGCCTTGTACATGTTCCTGTGGAGCCCAGACATCGAGGCAGTGCTGGTGGCCATGTCCTGCTTCCGCCACCTCTGTGAGGAGGCCGACATCAGATGTGGAGTAGATGAGGTCTCAGTGCATAATTTTTTGCCAAACTACAACACTTTCATGGAGTTTGCATCTGTGAGCAACATGATGTCAACAGGTGAGAGTCAGGAGTCAGTTCAAGTAACTTTGGCACTGGATACAAGACTGTTACATGTGTTTGAGTTCTTTAAACAGGTTGAGGTTCTTGATTTCATGCTGCTCTAGCTTTTCCTGGAATGTTAGAGTTATTAGAATTGCTAGAAAGTGTAAGGAATTTGGGTGACTGAGCTCAGGAGGATTTTACAATTGTGTAATAAGAAGCTACCTTTCTAAAGACTTTAAGGAGGATATGTTCCTCTTAATTCAGTAACTGCTTTCAAAGATCACAAATTAAATGTGGGTGTCTTTTCAAAAACTTGGTTGAATGTTCTGTGCCCTTTGCAGGGAGAGCTGCTCTTCAGAAGAGAGTGATGGCATTACTGAGGCGCATTGAGCACCCCACTGCAGGCAACACAGAGGTGAACTAACTTCTCACTTCATATGCTTTGTGCACAGAAATCCTGTTGCTGCAAGTAGTTTTGAAGTTAAATCTTGGTATGTCTTCTTTCAGGCCTGGGAGGATACACATGCAAAATGGGAACAAGCTACAAAACTAATCCTTAACTATCCAAAGACCAAAATGGAAGATGGGCAGGTGACTATGAATTTTTCCATTGGTTCAGTGTTTAGAAATCTAAAAGAAGTCTTTAAGTTTATTTATCTGAAGGGATTTGAGGTTCAGTGTAGCACACACCCCTGTCCCCCAGGTGGCCGAGAGCCTGCACAAGACCATCGTGAAGCGGCGCATGTCGCACGTCAGCGGCGGCGGCTCCATCGACCTGTCGGACACGGAGTCTCTGCAGGAGTGGATCAACATGACGGGGTTCCTGTGTGCCCTGGGCGGGGTGTGCCTGCAGCACCGCAGCAGCGCCGGCCTGGCCACCTACAGCCCCCCCATGGGCCCTCTCAACGAGCGCAAGGGCTCCATGATCTCCATGGTCTCCACCGAGGGCAGCGTGGAGACCCCGGTCAGCAAATTCATCGACCGCCTGCTCACCCTCATGGTCTGCAACCATGAGAAGGTGGGGCTGCAGATAAGGACCAACATCAAGGACCTGGTGGGGCTGGAGCTCAGCCCAGCGCTTTACCCAATGCTCTTCAACAAGCTGAAGAACACCATCAGCAAGTTCTTTGACTCTCAAGGACAGGTAAAACGGTGATTCACACTGGTGTGGTATTACTGACGTTTGTGTCAGTCCTGAAATGGATCTCTGTTTGTGTTCTGTGCACACCCCCTGTGAGCAGAGTGATCATCAAAGCACATGGTAATGATTACTGTGGTTGTGATTCCAGGCTGTGTTTAACATTCTTCAATAGTGAACTCCTGAGTATGGAATCTGTGAGATTGTTTGTGGAATCCTTATGGCTGGCAGTGTTCACATATGTATTGGAATTCTATTGGCTTGGTGGTAACTAGGAAAATGCTTGTCCATGAGATTTTTGAAATGTTGCAGTATATTTGGCAAATACTCTTTCTTTGGTTTTATGTGTAAAAAATTAAACAGAAATTTTCATCCTGTAGGTCTTGCTGACTGACACCAATACACAATTTGTAGAGCAAACCATTGCTATAATGAAGAATTTGCTTGACAATCACACAGAAGGGAGCTCAGAACACCTTGGCCAAGCAAGCATTGAGACAATGATGCTGAATCTGGTTAGGTAAGGAGCCCTCTTGACCTTCCTATACACAGGCATGATGTTCAAGAAGTGAGCTGGAGCATTCTAGTTTATATCTTTTCTGCTTATGTCCATGGAGAAGCAGCAGCTGGTTTTCTGATCCTCCTGATGGCTCTGACAACTTCAGTAATGGTGGAAGTTGTGTAGCATAAAGTGCATTGCTGAGGAGTGACTATTGTTTTTTAAAGAGCTGACCACTCCATAGCTTGTCCTATTCCCATAGGCATTCCTAGTTACTTTTCTCTACATTGATGATAGTGGTTAAGAACCAGCTAAAAGGCAGATTTCTGCTCAATTTCACACTGATAGAAAACTTCTATGGCCAGAAGAAATTTGCTACTGATGTAAAGGCTTTCTTAGGAGAGGAGGAAGTGAAGTAGCATGAAAGATTTAATTAATCTTTTTGCTTTTTTCTTCAGGTATGTGCGTGTGCTTGGAAATCTGGTACATGCCATTCAAATAAAAACAAAGCTCTGTCAGTTAGTAGAAGTCATGATGGAAAGGAGAGATGACCTTTCATTTTGTCAAGAAATGAAATTTAGGTAAGGATGGCATTACCTAACTTGTAGGGCGGAGTACTGTGGGCAAGTGTAGTTTTCTTTGGTTATGTGGTTAAACAGAAACCAAATCCCTGTCACACCAGTATTCCTGGTACAGGGATAGTTTCCTTATCTTTGTCTTCAGAATGATGATGAGCCTGATGCTGCATTTAAATACTATTTAGTTTGTGGTGATACATGTAACAATTTATGTGTGATAGAGACTGGTAAAAACCCCAACAAAGCTAAAACAATCTATTTATGTGTAACAGGAACAAAATGGTGGAATATTTGACAGACTGGGTAATGGGAACATCTAATCAAGCAACAGATGAGGATGTGAAATGCTTGACAAGGTAAGGGACACTCTTCACCTGTAACAGCATTCCAGCTGGCATTTGATGTCTGTGGATGAGCTGGCATGTTGGGCTTGCTGTAACAATAATAATGTTGAGGAAAAGCTCAAACTGAAGCTTTGGTGAGCAGCAGCAGAAATATATTTAATGTTTAGTCTTAAATGACTTGGCTCCTTTTAATACTTTTTCTGATTTAGAACTTGTACCACAAAATACAAGAACTGTTTCATGATGGACAGAACTTCAGTAGAATACCTTTTTATTATTAAAAATGTTATTTTTCATCTGCAAGTAGAGCTGTAAGCAAAAGTGACTTCCATTTTGTTTGTTAAATTTTATTTTTCAGAGATTTGGACCAGGCAAGTATGGAAGCAGTAGTGTCTCTTCTTGCTGGGCTTCCACTCCAGCCTGAAGAAGGAGATGGTGTGGAGTTGATGGAAGCAAAATCTCAATTATTTCTCAAGTAAATAGTGACTTTTAACTATTTCTCTATATATCACTCTAAAGAGAAACCTTATTTGACCTTTATTGCAAGCTGTGCTTTTCTTCCAGCAGAAATAATTTTATTATCTCAGCAGGAATTACCTCTTCTATGGCCCATTTCAAAATCTTTGCCTTGTAGGTTTATGGAAACATTTTCATGTAGAAAGTAATTAGAAAATGTGGCTTTGTTTCTGCTTAATGCAAATGTGTTTCAGTCATGGCAGGGATTAGCTCGATTTGATACTGTATTGTATTTATTTTTATCCACAAAACTTAAACTCTCTTTGAAGACATCTTTTGGTAGAGGCACAGCAGCGTTAGGGAGAATGGGCACAGCAGGTTTGGGACAAAGGGAGGTTCTTGGGGCACAGCTGAAGTTTGGGCTGTGCTGTGAGGAGGCTCCTCGGGGCAGGGGTGAGGTTTGGGTGGGTTTGCTGTGTGATTTCTGCCATGGGTGGGTGAGGTTTGGGTGGGTTTGCTGTGTGATTGCTGCCTTGGGTGGGATTTGGGTGGGTTTGCTGTGTGATTTCTGCCATGGGTGGGTGAGGTTTGGGTGGGTTTGCTGTGCCCTGGCTGCTGTGGGTGAGGTTTGGGTGGGTTTGCTGTGTGATTGCTGCCATGGGTGGGATTTGGGTGGGTTTGCTGTGTGATTTCTGCCATGGGTGGGTGAGGTTTGGGTGGGTTTGCTGTGCCTTGGCTGTCACAGATGAGGGTTGAGTGGGTTTGCTGTGCCTTGGCCACCGTGGCAGGGCATGTGTGAGCACGAGGGCTGTTTGCAGGTACTTCACTCTGTTCATGAACCTGCTGAATGACTGCAGCGAGGCGGAGGAGGACGGGGCTGCGGCGGGCGGGCGCAAGCGCGGCATGTCGCGCAGGCTGGCGTCGCTGCGCCACTGCACCGTGCTGGCCATGTCCAACCTGCTCAACGCCAACGTGGACAGCGGCCTCATGCACTCCATAGGTAACAGCTGCCCTGCCCCTGCGTCCCCCTGCCCTGCATCACCTGCCCCTGCATCCCCCTGCCCTGCATCACCTGCCCCTGCTTCCACAGCCTCCTTAGCGCCGCTGCCTTCTCTCCACCAGGCCTGGGCTATCACAAAGACCTCCAGACAAGAGCCACGTTTATGGAGGTGCTCACCAAAATCCTGCAGCAGGGGACAGAGTTTGATACCTTGGCAGAAACAGTGCTGGCAGATCGGTTTGAGAGACTGGTGGAGTTGGTTACAATGATGGGTGATCAGGGGGAGCTTCCTATTGCTATGGCTTTAGCCAATGTGGTGCCTTGTTCTCAGTGGGTAAGTTGATTCTTGCATTGTATTTCCTATATTATTTTGTTGAAATAATAAGACTTGAAATAAAAAGTGTGACAGCAGTCTGGTATAGAGAGAATAGAGCTACCACTGACAATAGCTAGCCTTTCTTAGTATGTTCTTTAAAAATGTACTGGATCTAAGTTCAGATCTTGATGATAAACTGCATTTTAGTTAATGTCTAGGCACAATTTTATATACAGTTATTATAATTAATGCATCTGGGCTGGTTATTTATTACAGGTGGTGTGTGATGTAGACACAGAATTGTATTTGCTCTTCCAGATTTTAGCAAGATGAGTTAAGCTGTGTTATACAGCAGAGTAACTGCTTGTCTGTCTGGATAACCATTATGAATTTGTGAGACTGGATATCCTGAGGCAGATTTTTAGACAAGCAGTAGCATAGGAAATGTTTGCAGAGGGATTGAGTTTGTGTAATTTGATATTTACCTGCAGAGCCCATAGCAGACATAAAGCTTTATTGCCAACTGCTTGGTGATTTTGTCATGATACTGGGGTTTCATACTTGCCTTGGCTCCTGTGACTCAGATTAACCCTTCCTGCTCCCTGTCAGGATGAGCTGGCTCGTGTCCTGGTCACACTCTTTGATTCCCGGCACCTGCTGTACCAGCTCCTCTGGAACATGTTCTCGAAGGAGGTCGAGTTGGCAGACTCCATGCAGACACTCTTCCGAGGAAACAGCTTAGCCAGTAAAATAATGACTTTCTGTTTTAAGGTACATTGTCTCTTCTTTTTTTTCTGCTACAGATCTCTTCAATTGCAGGAAAAGTTCAGTAATACAAAAATACAAAGCCACCAGTCTGCAGGCTTAAGCATTTGAATAATGGGATTAGAAAAAATTCATACAGAGTTGTCTTTGGGTCTCAGTTTGAGTTAGTCTCAGCTCTCACATCTGTCAGGTTTAGGGAGTTTTCTTTATTTTAACATTTCGTGAGCTAAATCTTGTAGAAAACTTATGCTCAGGCCCTTAAAAAGTAGGTATCCCCCTGGCACTAAGCTTTTGCCTTTCTGACTGGTTCAATTATGTGAGTGATTCTGGGCCAGTGCCAGCTGGAAGACTGTTCCTAGTAAATTCTGAGGTCTTGTTTGTGCTCCCATTTCAGTTTAAAAAGTTGTGTACAGAGGTGAAGTGTGGACTCAGGGCTTTAAGAAAGAATGTCTGCTGGTTAACAGGGTTGTTTTTCTCTAATTGGAAATTAATTAAAACACCTCTAGAAATTGATCTCGGTTGTGTTCCAGAAATGAGACTATTATATGCAAAACCTGAGTTTTACAGGAATTCAGCTTAAGCTGAAACAGATCAAGTGTTCTGAGGCTGTTGAAAGCTCCCAGCAGTTTGCAGCATTGCTGTGTCAGTCTGGCCCCTGTCCTTGTTTGCCCTGCACACAGGTCTATGGTGCTACGTATCTGCAGAAGCTCCTGGAGCCTTTGCTGCGGACTGTGATCACATCCCCTGAGTGGCAGCACGTCAGCTTTGAGGTGGATCCAACAAGGTTTGAGATTCAGGGCGAGCAGCAAATGCATTTATCTGTAAACATGATTGCCGCTCATTGTGTGTAATAGGATTCCTTTTTCCTTGTTGCAGATATTTTTCTCATGATTTCATATTGTTGTGCCTCTTGCTTTTCCAGACACAATCATCTCTGCAGCCCTCTTACCTCTGTCTCTTTAAATTATTTCTAACTCTTAGAAAAATTATAAGTATTCATCTCTTAAGTAGCTTGCCAAAAGATAGGCCTTCTAATTAATACTTTAACCATCAACTATGTGTGCTTACCTCAAAAATTCCTTTCAGAGAAACCATCATGAACTGAGAATGGAATTATCAGTTAGAATTGTGTATGCATGTGTTTGTATGAAATGGTCTGAGAGAATCCCACCTACAGTGTCTGTTCATTACTGAGTTTCACCTGACCTTTTATTTGTACCTTATGTGCTTTAAAATAGTGATGGAAACTTTTGAGTAAAAGGTCACAAGGGTTTCCATAAGAAAATGAGGAAATGAGGTTCTTACCAAGGATGTAAGTGCAGCTTGTGTGGTGTTTGATTGCTGGTTATCCATGTGTGGGTCTGTTTCAGGCTGGAGCCCACAGAAAGCCTTGAAGAGAACCAGCGGAGTCTCTTGCAAATGACAGACAAGTTTTTTCAGGCAATCATTAATTCCTCCTCGGAGTTCCCACCCCAGCTGCGCAGTGTGTGCCATTGTTTGTACCAGGTATGCCCACAGTGCTTGCCTGCCCCTAAGCTTTGGGGTTGGTTTGTGAAATTCCAGCAGTTTGGAGCTTGGTGCTGGGCACAGCTCTAAAGACTCTTCTGAGACATTTGTTAAATAACACCAGTCTGAGGGTAGGGGCTAAGTGGGGTTTTAAGGCTTGTCTTGGCAATCAGGAGGTGCCTGAAGGTACCCAGGTTCCCTGACCTCCATCCCCTGCTCTGTCCCTGGCTGCTGAGCCCAGTGTCGTGCTGGATCTCCTTGGGTGTTTCTGATGGATTCAGCTGCTGCTGAAAGTCCAAATGGGAGTTCCCTTGGGGCTCACTGGGAATAGTTTCCAGTGCAGTTGGGGGACAGTCACAGAAATGCTGTGCCTGGTGAAATGTTGGATTTGTGGCCTCAGTGAGTTCTCTGGAAGAACTACTGCTGCCCTTTCAGCCATAGTCTGCATTCAGGTCTAAAGCAAAGCCAAGCAAATGGGTTTTCTGGCCTGTGTGAGCTAATGATGAGTAACAAAAATCCTGTCCAGTCACATTTGCACAGGGGGTGCTGGTGTGGTCAGGGCAACTGCTGCAATCCCCAGAGCTTGGGAGTGGGAACAGGGAATGTGTGTTGGGGCTCTTGTGGTCTGGGGTGTCCTGTGAAGCTTGCACTGTGTGCAGTGCTGAGCCCTGTTCCTGCCTGGCTGCTCTGTACAAGCCTCTGAAGGCATTGGTTTCTCTGCCTGACAGCAGCTGTGTTTGGGTTGTGGCAGAGTGACTTGGGGGTTTTTTGATGTGTTTGGGGTTTGTCATCAGGAAATGGGGTGGGCAGATTGGTCTCCTTCATGGCCACAGTGTCACAGACATCGACTGTAAGAATATTTCAGTGTTCATGAGAATATCACACACAGCCTTGGTTGTTCCTTCTGTTATTGGAGGTTACATTCTCCCACACCTCATCCCAGAACTAGGTTTATATGCTGTTACCAGCATGTATCAGATTATTGCCATTTCAGTGGTACATTGGTAGCAATTATTTCTATGCAAACTGTTGGTAATTCCTGCATGAAATGGAATTTCTCAAATGTGCTCACCAGCAGGTATTCCCTGAGGTTCTTCTATGGAAGCCCTTCCAAGTGAATTGGCTTTATTCTTGCCTTTACTATGTGTGGTAATAATGGTAATTTGTTCCCAAAAGAGATTATTTACTGGCAGATATACAAGTGGTATTAATTGATATTTAGCTTCAGTATTTACTACTTTAACTGTTTCTAGTAACAACTAGATTTCTGTACAAGTGTTTGTTCATCACAAATAGTGTTAGTCATTCTGTACTTAAAATTGAAGAGTCTGGCCTTTATGTGAAAGGAAGTACAACCAAGATTTGATTTGGGGGCAGTAACCCATTTTTCTCCTAAGAACCAAATAGGTGATTTTTATAAGATAACTTCCCTTTTAAAAAGGTGAACATGTTCCATCCCAAGGACTAGTGTGAGAGAAATGGTACCAAATTTTGTGGTGTTCTTTTCATGCTAAGAGTTTTAAAGTAACTGTGTGCAAAGAATGCTCACCAGATGTGTTCTGTAAATGATTAGGAGCTAATTCTAATCACTGTAGCAACCTCACAGAAACGTGTCTTTAGTTGGATATTGGCATCTTGGCTGGCTGGTGTTTCTGTATTGGGAACAGAGCCCAGTGAGTGTTTTCCTTTGGAAACATCAATAACTGGCTACTGGGACAGATTCACCTGGCTCCTTACAGGTAATGTACATTCAGGAGTGGGATGTGAGAACAGGCATGCTCACAGAAGCTCCTGCAGAAGGTCTGTGCTGGCTCTTCTATGAAATCCCCACGAGCATCCATGGGTTTTCTTGTGAAAGCAAGGTGGGAATTTTCCTATAGCTGCAGTGTCCCAGTGAGCAGAGTGTGTGTACAAGTGCTCCAGAGCCACTCATGGAAATTGCCCAGGGAAAGCTGGCAGAGGTGCCACTGGTTAAATATGAGCAGGTCCTGCACAGGTTTCAGTTCAGCTTGCTTAGCAGAGAGTTTTACTGGCTGCTTTGGGGGTTTGTTTTTCGTTCTGCTCCATCCTGACCAGGTGGAAGCTCTGTGCCAGTGCCAGTGTGACCCTCTGGAGGGGGCTGAGTGCTGCAGCACGGCTGGGACCCAGCCCTGGGGCTGCTGGAGGCTCCCCAGGGTGCCCAGTCCCTGCTCCAGGAGTGTGGATGCTCCTCTGGCCTGGGGCTGTGCCCAGATCCTGCTGGAGCAGGACAGAAGTGGAGTCTTCTTGGTGGGTCCCTTTGCATCTCAGTGAAATGCAGAAATAAGCACAATTAAGTCAGATCTTCTGATTTGGAAATCTCTAATAAATTATCACCGACTGTAGCTTTTTTCTTCCTTTGTCCAGAGAGTGTTTGATGGCAGAGTTACCTCTCACAGGGGTAATACCCCTGCTGGTTCACAGGTCTAACCAAATTGAAGGTCACACAGAGAAACATTGGGAAGATTTAAAACTCTAAATTTAATTTACAATATGTATTTGAAAGGTATAACACTACTATTTGTACAGTTAAAGTTATTTGGGAATGGTAAAATACATTTGAAAGCTGAATACACCATTTAAGGCCCAAGATTGTGTATCATGAGCACATTGATGTGGTTTGACTTCTAATCTAGCCAGAAATAGTAGAAATGATTGAAATTCAACATTTGCTTGTTTTGTATTTAGTGCTTTGTAAATAAGATGTAATAAAACTGTGGAATAAAAAACTCCATCATCAGTCTTTAGTTTATATATTTCATTTTCTGTTGGTTATGTTCGTTACATTTTACTGTGTAATTTATGTACAAGTCAACATTGGTTTTTTGTTGCTGTATGTAGTTGGTGCTGTGACTTGTTTGTGCTCATCTCTGTTCTGTAGGCAACTTGCCACTCTCTACTGAATAAAGCTACCGTAAAAGAAAAAAAGGAAAACAAAAAATCAGTAAGTTTGGAGACCTTTTTATTAGCCATTTCTTTCAAAGCACAACAAAAATCTTTTGCTGTTTGTTCAAAATATCTTCACTTCAGTCTATTTGACCTCACTTGTAAAATCATTCTACTAATTCTGGCACAAAATAGCTTTCATTTCAATTAACACTGGAATTAAGTTAGATTTAAAATATTCTCTGTGTGCCTATTTGAGTAAATGAGACATTTTTAACATTACTGCTTAGTGTTTAATATTCTGACTCTTCTAGCCTTGCCACCATCTTCAGATTAAAAAATTGTGGAAGAAAAATGTTTTCTTTGGTTTTGAGAAAAATCTGGGTCTGTTGAGCTGCTTTAACACTCTGGCGGATAACCTGAGCTTGCATCCTGGGCAAAGAACAATTAATATTTGTGGGGTACTGGCAAGAGGCTCGTGGCACTTGTTTCTGACACATTTTCTTCTGTTTGCTTTGTGATTAAGTAAGAAGACCCCAATTTTAGCACTTGTATTATTTCCTGAGAAAAGCAGATTTTCCCTTTTAAGTAGATGCGTGTTAAATCTGTGGGTTGCTTTAGAGCGTTGTCTTTAAAAGTTCAGACTTACTCTTTTCTTTGGCAGTGACCTCAAAATATAAAGTATGAACCAACCAGAATGGAAATTTAGACTTTTATTAAATACTCTCTTATTTTTACTGTAACTGAGCAGAATAGTAATCATGTTTAAAATGCAAAAGCTGTGGGCAAACCAGTATTTTACAAGAAAATAGCAGCAATTGCATCACAAGGTAATGACTGGAGTTGCTACTGAACCAAAGTGATTCTTGGTGTATTTTGTACTAGTGATGTTGTCTGGTTTAAGCAGCACGATTTAAGATTGCATTAGTTATGTTTTGAAGTATTTTACTAAACTGGGATTTTTTTTTTTTTAGTTTCTGTTTTTTATTTTAAACTATACAGGATAATATCAAGTTTGCTAATTTTATTCTGTGAAAAGGATCTGACTAATTTTGATTAACCATTGTTACTCATTGCAATACAGAAATACAGATACTGATGTTTTATAGAACCACATGTTGCATATCTAAGAACTTTATTTTTGTCAGGAAGCTTTGTCTTTAACTTTTCAAAGTTAAATGAAAGATATCCAAGGAGCAACTCTCCTCTTAGTAGTGCATAGTTGATTTTCTAAAGGAAAAGAGATTTCTTTTTTTTTTACAACATCTTCAGAATTATTTTTTCCTGGATGGCAAAAGACAATATTTTAAATCTGCTCAGTGTTTTTACACAGTGTATGTGTAGGAGTGCAGTGGCCACTCAGCTCTGGCTCCTTCAGTCCTGCTGTGGACAGAGGATGCTTCTGAAGGGTATTTCTGCAAAGAGCTCCTCCTCACAAATAGAGGATGACTCCTGAAGCTGTACAGCACAGTGTTATTGCTGGAGAGGCAGTAACAGCACCGTGGCTCAGCTGTGCAGTGACAAACACTCAGATCACAGCCCCAGCAGGGGAAAGGTGTTCCTGTGTTGGGAGGGCAGGGCACAGCCGAGTCTGGGGCTGCGGCTCAGCGTGGGGTCAGCTCTGACACATGGCCAGCAGCTCTGGGAGCCGTGTCCCTGCCAGGGGAGCTGTGCAGCAGCTGAGGGAGAGCCAGCTGCTGTCTGAGAGCCCCGCTCCTGCCCCTCTTGTTCTGCTTCTCTGCCGTGCAACAGAGTCCCACTGCAACGTGCTGAGCATGAGCGGTGTGGAGAGAATGCTTAGGCTTGGCTTGCCATGCAAGGCTTTGGTGAGCCCCTGGCCTTTGCTTAATGCAGACCTGTTGTGTGTAATCGTTGCGCAGGTGGTGAGCCAGCGCTTCCCCCAGAACAGCATCGGGGCCGTGGGCAGCGCCATGTTCCTGCGCTTCATCAACCCCGCCATCGTGTCCCCGTACGAGGCGGGCATCCTGGACAAGAAACCCCCGCCCCGCATCGAGCGCGGCCTCAAGCTCATGTCCAAGGTGAACCCACTGACCTCTTCACCTGCCTGAGCTCTGTGTTCTGTGTTCTGCCTGCTTCAGGGCTGCTCTCTAACTGGTGTGGGGAACGTGGGAAATGTGGCGTTTAGTGCAAGTGCAGTGTCTGTGCTGTGTTCGTGCACCACGGCATTGTTCGAGCTCTCAGCTGTGTAAGGAGGGGGACAAACACTTTGCCAAAAGGATGGATAAGAGAGCAGAATTCCAGCCCTTCACTTGAACTCCTCATTTGGAAACTAACAGAGAGTGATGTTCCTGTGAGCACAGAGAGGGTAGCAGCAGCCAGCATTTACCAAGTTCATCCCACTGCTAAAGAAGGGATTTTTCCTGTCTTTAATCTCACTTGGTCGTTTTTCTTATAAAAAAAATTTAAAGAGATTTAACAATGGCTTACAAATTCTGTGGCCTGTGTATATTATCTATTGTAAATGTTAAGAATTTATATTTTTCTTCAGATAGGGGTGTGCTACTGCTTTTATTTACCTGTCTTAAGTTGCAGGAGAAATACTTAATTGCTTACTGGTGGTTTGAAAGATGATTTGTTTTCCTAGTTTAAAGTTCATAAACAAGTGAACTGGTTTTTAGTATTTAAAAGTATGACACGGAAAAGGCTTTGTAAGTGAATGTGTTTTTAAATTATTTGACTTACTGGCCTTTTGTTGTGAAACCTCAAGACAACAAGTGAAAATAAACTGTTTCTGCCAGTTTAACTTCAGTGGCAGAAATATTTGTGTCAATTACTGTAATAACACATTAACCCTTTGCGTGTGCCTTTGCCATGTTTTTTTCCTTTAGATCCTTCAGAGCATTGCCAACCACGTGCTGTTTACAAAAGAGGAGCACATGCGGCCTTTCAATGACTTTGTGAAGAGCAATTTTGATGCAGCACGAAGGTACGGCCTGGGGCCAGCACTGGGTGTGTGCAGGGAGCCCTGTGTGCCCTCCTGTGTGCCCTCCTGTGCCCCCCATAGCCCTGTGTGCCCCCTAGCCCCCCGTGTGCCCCCTGGCCCTGTGCTGTCCCCCCACACCAGGGGCTGTTCCTGGCTGCCATTGCAGGTTTTTCCTGGACATCGCGTCCGACTGCCCGGCCAGCGACACCGTGAACCACAGCCTGTCCTTCATCAGTGATGGCAACGTGCTGGCCCTGCACCGCCTGCTCTGGAACAACCAGGAGAAAATCGGCCAGTACCTGTCCAGCAACAGGTGAGCCTGCAGCCCTGGCCAGGGCTGTGCTCGGGGGGAGCTCTGAGTCCTGCAATGGCTTGTGTTGAAGCCCATCCCATCCCATTCAATCTCCTACCAACCCCTTCCATGGGCAGGGACACCTTCCACTAGCCTGGGGTGCTCCAGGCCCCATCCAGCCTGACCCTGAGCACTTCCAGCTCTCCAGACGACATGTGTCTGGGCCTCCCCACCCTCACAGGGATGGATTTCTTCCTGGTATCTAACCTAAATCTCCCCTCCCTCAGCTAAAAGCTGTTAATATTTGGAAATACTCTCTCAAGTATTACTGAGAAGAGAATCAGTCATCAATGAAGATTTCTCATATTTACTTTAAAAAAGAAAATCCAGCTTGTTCCAGCTGAGGAAGGATAGTGAGAATTGCTGAGTAAAGCAGGACTTTCCTGACAACGATCCTGTTGTTTGTAGGGACCACAAGGCTGTTGGACGACGACCTTTTGACAAGATGGCAACACTTCTTGCTTACCTGGGGCCTCCTGAGCACAAACCTGTGGCAGATACACATTGGTCCAGCCTAAATCTCACAAGTTCCAAATTTGAAGAGTTTATGACAAGGTAAAGAGATTATTGTGGTGGGGACACACAGTGTGGGTTTCTAGACTTCAGCATGTGAGGAGGTGTCAGTTCTTAAGACTCTGCTATCAAGACTCTCTCTGTTTTGAAGGGGAGTTTAAAAAGCTGAATCTATGTAAATCTTTCAGGTTTCTGAGTAGATTTTAATTAAAAAAACTAAACTGAGAACCAGAAATGATGGTAACATGTGATTTAAGGAAGGCTCAAGATTGTGAGAGCTTAATACTTTTGTTCAGAGAGGGAAGTAAAGAGGGTTGGGATTTTTAAGATTTGTTTGAAAGGCAGTTGTGAAAGTTGATGTCAACGTATTGCTTTTTAGGCATCAGGTACATGAAAAAGAGGAGTTCAAAGCACTGAAAACATTAAATATTTTCTACCAAGCTGGAACATCCAAAGTTGGCAATCCTGTTTTCTACTACATCGCTCGGCGGTAAGAAACCTTTCACTTCCCAATCTGAAATGAACCTGCCAGACAAAGGTACCAAGTGTGTATATGAAAATAACTTATTTGTTAAATTTACTGACAGTATTTTTGAGTTGTTTCCTAAACCAAAACTGTCACTTCAAAGTAATTGCGCTCATGGCAGGAGTCATTCCTGGAGGTGTTAAGGCAAGGGAGCTCCCAGGTGTGGTGGCAGTGGCACTGGGGGGGGCACTTTCAGTGTCGTCATGAGAGGATGTCATCAGTGGTGATTCTTTGGATGGGGTGAAAGAGCACAAGATGAGGAGCATCACTTGTCTTCTGTCCTGATTTTCTGTCTTCCAAAGCCACACAACAGACCATGAAACTTGCAGGTGTGCTGACAGAAGGGGCTGGCTCAAGGGCAGCCTGGATGCTTTTTTCTCCCCTTTAAAATGTATTCTTTTTTTAGCAAGATCCCTGATGTTTAAGCCTCTTACATGCACAGAGTTAGAAGCAAAGGCAGTCTTTTGAATTCTCTTTAAAAATCTGTTTCCTTGCCACATTTTTCTTCTCCATTTTGTTCCATTAGACACAGTCTTATTTCATGTCAAGTCAAACAAAATGCCTGCATTGTTATCCTGCCTTGTTCAGACAAGGAATTAGGCATACAAATGCAGAGAGTAGTGATAACCCATCTTAAAAAGTGACTGTGCCTGGCAGTGATCCGAGGCATCCTCATGTATTCTGTGCAGGCCTGACATGCAGTGCTTCCTTGTTTGCAGAGCAAGAAATGGTTATTGCATCTGCAGAGAAAGGATTTCTGGAAGTAAATCAAGACCAAATTTTGCACCACATGTTTGCTAGGCCTAACTCACCTCCCTCTTCTTTAAAAGCAGAAAAATTAATTAATCCAAATCACTGGGCAAAACTGCCATGGTCCAGTCAGCCAAGTGTTTCTGCCTTCAGAGAGGGTGGGAAGGAGCAGAATTCTGAACATTTTATTCAGGTGTGGGATATTGATGAAAATATTGTTGTACTTCCACACGATTCCACATGCTAGATGGATTATTACCTTTGTCTTCAGCAGCTGCACAGTTCAGTAATCCTGGCAGGGCTACCTTTCCAACCAGCAGGAATGATTCTCTGGCATTATCTCTTCTCATAGGATGTGGCTAAGTGAAGCTTATTTGGGGTGTTTGTCTTCTGGTTCTGAGCCAGGTGTGTTTTCAAGGTGTGAAATGTGGAAAAATTGTGTAGATTGGAGCTGCCAGGTTATTTCAGGGCTTGTAGCAGGCTGGGGTTTTTTGGGGTTGTTTACCCACCCCCATCTTCTCCCCCTTCTTTTATTTTTTTTGGGGTTTATTTTTTTAATAGTTGAAGATCTTGTTGCTAAGGCATTGTTGAGTCATTTTACTGATATATCTGGATCAGTTTATGTCCTTCTTGTGCTGTGAAATTTAATTCCTTCTGTCATCTATCTGCACATTTTGTTTCCTGGGCAACAACCCAGCTTCTGGAACCAGTGCTCTTCTGTTTTTAATCCCTACCCAGTTACAAAAATGATCCATAAATCAATAAATATTGATCCTGAGCTTCTGCCATTAGGTTTTCAAGCTGATCCCAAACTAATTAATAGGAATAAAACCTCTGAGCTATTGCTGCAGACCGCAGCAATGCCCACAGCACATTCACCCTTTCCAGAGCGAGTGCACAGCTATTAGAGGTGTGCCAGAGCTTTTCTGGGTGTTGTGAATATTGCCCTGAAATGCTAAACGTTTGTTTTGGATTCCAATTTCACTGAGAATATATGATTTAGTATTTCTGTTTACAAACCAGAGCTGGGCTCAGCTCAGAGTGGCTGCGCAGTTGCTCAGCAACAAGTGCTGGGCTCCCACTCTGCCTCCTTCCTGCTGCCTTATCGGCTCATTCGTATTCCAGAAAAATCCCAGCGAGCCTCAGTCCAGCCTGCTCTGCTGAAAGCAGTCTGAGCAAGGAGGGCTGGTGCTGCAGCAGCTCGGGCAGGCTCTGCCAGGGAGCACAGCCCTGCTGCCGCTCACTTCATCCCCTCTTTTGGGAACCCCAAACCCCCTGTCCTCTCACAGCTTTTGTTACTGCTGAGGAGTTTGAAGGCTGGGTAACAAGTCCTTTAGGGTAGGGGTTTGCAATTTGCCCCAGATAACCTGAGGAAAGCAGTGTTTTCCTGTTGGTGGTCACCAGATTGTCTCATTATGAGTGAAACATTCTCAGAGCCTTTAAAGTTGATTCCGTGAAGGTTTTTTTAATGCAATAGAATTTGGCATCCTGTACTGATTCTGCAACAAAGACACATGCAGTATTTCCTGTAATTTCCTCAAATCAAGCAGTTTAGCCACAGCACCTCATTTTGGGATGAGTCCTGCCCTGCAAGCCCAGCTGCTCCCTCTGTGTGGGATGAGGCAGTTTTGGGAATTGCTGAGTTCTGAGCATGGGAAATAGGTTGGTGCTGTGCTGCAGTCAGTCAGCACTCAGCAAACACAGGGACTGCTTTGGTGTTCTAAGTTCTAAAGAGTAGGAAGGGGAAGGATATCCCACTGTTGCAATCATCTCATCAGCTTATTGCTGAACAATATTAGAGAATCATCAGTATCTAAATAATGCAATTTAATATAACCATAATTTCCCCCCACAAGGCATGACAATGGAGCCAAATGTCTGCTTTAAACAGGTTTGTATAATGTACAATGCTTTCTCTTTATTCATATTACTCTGCTTATTAGAAAAGAAGCACGGTCACTAGTTCAGTTCAATACAAACATAACTTTATTTTTACTTAAATGCCAATGAAATAACTGTACAAATCCTTTGTGTAACATTTACTGTTAGAAATTAAAACACGTTTCCGGTTGTAGAAATACTGTTCACAATTGGAAAGTTGTCATTTCTTTGATACCAGTGGTTGTAAATGATCTACAGCCCCCATTGACACCTTAGGAGAAACAGGTAGAGGACTCCAGTCTCTGTTGTGAGGTTTTCTGGGTTTTGCAGCACCTTCATGCTACAATAACTGGAAATTAAATGGCCTGGAATGAATGGAAAACATTGTATAAGATCTGCAGTATTAAGTGGCTAATACTTTTTCAATTAACTTGTTCTTCAGTTTTCATTTCATGCTGTTTGCAAAACTTCATCTGTAGTATATCAAGTACCTTTGCCATAATTTAAATTATTTCCTAGAGTGGACAGAACCATGCTGCAGCTATTTCTACTGGCTGATGTGGAGAAGAGCATCCATGCTCGCCCTTGGGAAGCAGGGGTTTGGGCATGTTCAGTGCCATGGACTGGATTCTTTCTCTTTGAAGTCACAAGAGGCAGGATTGTTTCAGTGACAGCTCACCAGCTAACTGCTTAATTGATCTGTTACATGACTTGTGTTAGATATTGTGCTGATATTTCATTTTACTGATAGTAGTTTGCTATGTTCTGGCTAATTTGTGGTATTTTAGGCAGAACATATTAACATTGCAGGATGTCACTTGACATAAAGTCAAGGAGTTCCAGGTCATTAATTTGGGTAGATAACTCCTTAGTGTTTGACAGTGTCATGGCATTGAACATCTGGCATTTTTCTCTACTTTTATCTTTTTTTTCTTCTTTTTTTTTTCCTTTTTTTTTTTTTTTAATATGGAGAGCAATAACTTGCCTGCAGCCTCTAAGTCAAGCCAGAGCAGAAGGATACTGGCCCCTACCACTGTCCCATGCTGAAGTTGGACCATGTTGCCATCTCAGTTTACACCCTCTTAGCAGATATCATAGCATTGTCATATTTAATTCCTAAATTCAAAACTGTTCTTCTTCATATTTAAAATACTCTAATACATATGAAGCAAACATAGATATACATGCTAGCGATTTTGCTCAGGAATAACTTCTAATTAGTGAAACAGTTTAGTTCCTTTATTTTTTCCCTTTCTCTTGCATGTCATCATAACTTACAAAGAATCTGTGCTGCTATATTACAGGAATTGCTCACTGGCAAGTCAAGCAAGACAATGCAGATATGATACAGGCCTTCTGTTTTTTTCCAGTTGTTCAATGACAAAATCATACATAAAATCAGTACTTAAAATTCTGATGTGTTTATTCTGTGCAAGTAAAATGAAAAATTTAAATACAAAATAAGCACATTTTTAAAAACAAAGTAACAGATTAGTTGTACTCAATTAAGACATATGAAAATAAGTAGGAGCTTAGTACCAAGACATTAGTGTGCGCGTCTTTAGGAACTGTTCCTTTCTTTAGATCAGTCAGGACTCGGAATTTCTTCCATTCGTTGTTTCAGCTGGGGGGTGTTCCCTCCAGCTGCTGTCACAGCATAACCCCAGTGATTGCCGGGGTGCAGCCCTCAGTGCATGGCCAGGGCCAGGGCCAGGGCGGGCAGCAGTGCCAGGCACAGCAGCCCCGGGCGCCAGCGGCCGGCGTGGGAGGGCACGCTCGCCGTGGCCTCCTCCTGCCTCGAGGTGCCTGTTGTGCTTTCAGGCACCCGGGGGTAGTTTGTTGGCATTCCACTGGTGATGCTTAGAGTCATGGGGGTGGTGGAGGATCCCGTGGCAGGGGCCAGGCTGGTGTTGCCCTGCAGCAGGACGGTGCGAGTGGCCGCAGCCTCCTGGGGGCTGTCGGGGGAGTGCAGCGGGGGCTGCTGAGTGCCCCAGGGAGGGACCTCCTTGGCTTTGAACTGTTTGTGCGTTTTGGTCGCTTTGGTGGGCTCAGAGGCTTCCCTGTCTGCTGCCTTGGTGCCTTTGATCATGGGGCTGGAGTCCAGGCCTGTGGGCTGGGCTGGGGCTGGCGTGGTGCTGGCCCAGGGCCAGGGCTGGTCGGCACAGGGAGCCCCCAGAACCCGGGCAGCCGTGCCCTGCACCCAGTGCAGCACGTACGGGATGATTTGGTTATCACCGCAGGACCAGGGGTTGTTGTACAGAGTTATTACCTGCAGCTGGGACAGCTGGTCAAAAGCTTTGTCAGGAATGTATGAGAACTTGTTGTTGTGCAGGTAGAGGCTTGTGAGGTGTTGCAGTCTCACCAGTGTTCCTGGGAGTATCTGGGACAAGAAGTTATTGGATAGATCCACTGTCTCTATGTTGTAGGGCATATTGGTTGGAACTGTCCAAAGTTTGTTGCTGCTGAGATTGAGAAACTTGAGACTGCTCAGTGTGTTGTTGATCAGGACAGCTCTTTCCACCAGATTCCTGGAAACATCGAGCACTCTAAGATTCCACTGGTAAGCTGTATCGAGTTTCTGAAGAACTTTAATGTTGTTGTTTGTGGCATATAATTCCCATAAGGACTTGGGCAGATGAGCAGGAACATTCTTGAGCCAGTTATTTGAAATATCAAGGGTCCTCAGATTGGTGAACCTCGTTAGCTGATGATCGAGATCTACAAACTGGTTAAAGGACAGATTTAAATATGTAAGGTTGTCTTGAAGTCCCTGGGGCAGTACAGTTAAGTTTCTGCCTGAACAGTCCACATTCCTGTCGTTTCCTGAGCACTTACAGCTAGAAGGACAGATACCCAAACCAGTGGGTGTGAAAACCAGAAGGACCAGCAGACAGGTAGATGTATTCAATATCTGGTATTCCATTGTTGCCTGGAAATAAATATACCAAAATGACACCCTTTAAATCCATGTAATAAATTTTATCTCTGTGTAAGGGTTGTCTTGGCAATGGCCACTTGCAGGAGAAATTAAGTAAAAATATCAATAACCCCCTTTGTGGCACGGTCCTTTTTAGAATTGTTCAAGAGAGACTTCACAAAGCATCCCTTCAGCCTGTCATGTTGTCTGGCAGAATGAGACTTGTTTTTTTCATCTCCCTTTCCCCCTCCAGCTCAAATGAGGGCTTTCTTCTGAAAATGCAAGTCTCTTCCAAACGTTACACAATGTCTGCTTCTTGTTTTTAGTGATTTCAAGCCTATATTATGTTTGGAATAATGTGTTCATTTATAGAGGATGAAAAAATGGCTGTCAACTGGATCTTCACAAATCTCTGCAGTAATGTAGCAGTCCCCCCCATCCAGACATGCTGTTTGCTTAAGTAAACCAGTTAAAATAGATGGTGGGAATTTAGCTTGAAACCCAGATTCCGGTGTTCATGCTAACATGCACTGTAGCATTTTTCCCTCCTTACAGTGTTAATTACAATCTCAAAGCTGGAAACACGTTTAGTACCCGAGTTACCGTTAGTGAGAAATCTCTGACACTGCAGCAAATTTCTGGTGCAAGCATCCGTCATCAGCTCCTAATTGCATTCCCGTTTCCATCGCCGATTTGGTAGTAGGATTTTGTGAGTAAAATCAAAAAGCACAAACTTACCGTGGTGTCCTGCAGTATCAGCACATCGTTTCTGTGATGGATTGGAGCTTAGAGGTCGCCTTGTTCTGGAGAGCAGCTCCAGAGGCTGCCGGGGGCTGTGCTTGTCTCAGCTGCATCGTACGGCTGCGCCCGGCTCCGCAACCACCTGATCCTCCGGGCACTGCAGAGCCAGCCTGAGCCTGCCAGGGGCCTGGGCTGGGGCAGGGAGTGTCCTGCCCACGGCTGCCTGCTGCTGCTCCTGCTGCTGCTGCTCCTGCTGCTGCTGCTCCTGCTGCTGCTGCTCCTGCTGCTGCTGCTCCTGCTGCTCCTGCTGCTGCCCTGCTGCTGCTCCTGCTGCTGCTGCTCCTGCTGCTGCTGCTCCTGCTGCTGCTGCTCCTGCTGCTGCTGCTCCTGCTGCTGCTGCTCCTGCTGCTGCTGCTCCTGCTGCTGCTGCTCCTGCTGCTGCTGCTCCTGCTGCTGTTCCTCTCCTGCTTCTGTTTCTGCTGTGCCCCACTGCCTGCCTCCTGCTGCTCCTGTTCCTGCTCCCGCCGCTGCTTCTGCCACTGCTTCTGCTCCTCCTTCTTCTGCCCCTGCCCTGTCCCACAGCCTGCCTGCTGCTGCTCCTGTTCCTGCTCCTGCTGCTGCACCTGCTGCTCCTCCTGCCACTGCTTCTGCTCCTCTCCTGCTGCTGTTCCTGCCCTGCCCCACAGTCTGGGTGCTGCTCCTGCTGCTGCCCCTGCCTCTGCTCCTGCCCCACAGCCTGGGTGCTCTTGTTCCTGCTTCTGCTCCTCTTCTGCTCTGCCCTGCTCCTGTTCCTGCCCCTGCTCCTTCTCCTGTTCCTGCCCCTGCTCCTCTCCTGCCCCTTCTCCTGTCCCTGCCCCTGTCCCTGCACTCACAGCTCCCCCTGCCCACCCACAGGCTCTGGGCTGCCCTTCCACTCCACATTTCTATTTGAAAGTCAGGTTAGCCTGGGCTCTTTTTACCTTCTGTTAACCTCTCCTGTAACAGAGGTTAATGTGAATTTAGGCTTTCTAGCTTAAGCTTTTTTAAGCTACACTGCCAGAAGATATTTTCCTAATTTTAAAATACTTTGTTTTCTGCTCCTCGGATCAGGCTATTGCGGTGTTGTCAGGGTAATACAGCTCGGCTTGTAGGATTTTACAGATGTCTACAGGAAATCTCAACCTGATTTTCTCAAAGCAATAGGAGAGTGAGAGTGTTTATGATATTTCATTTACAGTGCTGTTAATTTTAACAGGATGTCATGTGAACAAGCCTTACAAAAATCTTTGTAGAATTGTAATGCAACTCTTTAGGCATACCTAATCATACAGCTTATGTAAACAGTAAAGAAAATTGAAAACCTATTTTCCTAGAGTTATTGTATGTACAGCAGCCTGGAATTGCATTTGGATAACATACTACTCTTCATTAGTGATAATTTGTAAATTCTGAAGTTTATTGTGTGCAAATCTTTGTTCTGTGCTCCATCCACAAATCTATTCCCTCCTCAAGCAAACTGCAAGTTTGCAGAGCTCTCATGAAAAGCTAGCTTCTTTCTATAAATATAAGTATTCAATACTGGTAAAAAAATAAGTAAATTTATTTCTGATACCAGCCTGCTACTGCCCAGCCAAGGCTGGTGTGGGGGAGATGAGCTGTGCTGGTCCTCAGGGCCCTGAGAGAAGCATGTAAAGCACTTGGCCAAGTGGGAGCTCAGAGGAATCCATGAACCGTTACATGACTTTGAGTTAGCAACTGAGTGTATTCTGTATCTAAGCAAATATTAAGGTGGGCTTTAAGTGACCAAAATATCTTTGGCTTAGAAAGCTTTATTGAAGTGTCCTGGCATTGACTGCATTGACTTGCAGAGCCCAGAGGAGCAAACCCTGGAGCTGGGCTGTGTGTGACATCTCTCCATGAGGTACCTGTGTCTGCTGTGCTGGCCACAGCTCTGAGCTCTGCCCTCTGCAGTCTCCAGTTACACTGGGGCACAGTCTGTATTGTAGTCAGACATTTGCTTTAGTCAGAGGCAGCTGCTTCTCTCTTGTGAAAGCCAAAGTTGGGAAACACCAGGGAAATGTCCAGGAAATGCCGAGGCCTCACTGTTCCTGCCCGCGTCAACTTCTCCTTTTTTCACTTTTTTGAAATTTACTTGATATAAGAAAAATGTGGAGTATTCTGAGAATTATTTTGGCAGTTTACAACGGGTGTTCTGGCTGGGACAGTGTTTCATGGATCTCCTGGATCAGCAGCTGAGGTGCTGGGGGCTGTGGTTCCTCCGCTTCCAAGTGAAGTGCTGAGTGCTCCTGGGGGTCCAGGCTGGGCTGCTCAGGGGGCTCCCTGAGCCACTCTGGGGGTGGTGGCAGGTCACAGAACTCGAGTGCAGTGTCTGGGGCAGGGCAGGAGGCAGCTGCAGGGCTGGCAGGGGCTGGGGCTGTAACAGGGGCAGGAGCTGGGGCTGGGACTGGGGCAGGGGCTGGGGCTGGGACAGGGCAGGAGGCAGCTGCAGAGCTGGCTGGGACTGGGGCAGGGGCTGGGACTGGGGCAGGGGCTGGGGCTGTAGCAGGGGCTGGGGTTGGGGCTGGAGCTGGAGCTGGGAGCAGCCCAGGGCTGCCTGCCCATTCTCAGAGCTTGTAGTGTGCTGGGGTGGGTTCTCTGAGACAGTCAGCTCCTCCTGCAGGTTTGTGCCTTGTTTCAGTCTCCAGGGCAGCATAAATAAGACTGAAGAGCGCTTGGTGCCCTGCTCAGAGTCCATCAGGAGATCTGGCGTGTCCCCATCCACGAAGGGGGAGCGGCCTGCCCAGTGGGACTCGGCCAGGGCCGGCCTCGTGCAGCATTTCCACAGCAGAATTGTCACAATTGCCAGTGTCATCCCAATCAAAATGCTGCCAAGCATCACTGCTGCTACCCAGCTGCCATCCCCAGCTTCCTCCTGCCCTGGGAAGGGCTGGGGCTCTCTGGGAGCCAGGGTGGTGTCAGACTGGTGTGAACTGGGCCCAGTTGCTTGCAGTTGGTTCAGGGGTTTTGGTCTTGGGCTGGTGGCAGTGCTGCTTTCAGCTGTGGCAGCGTGGTGAGATGCTGCTGCTGCACAAAGGCAGCTCCAGATTTCCCCACAAAACAGAACCAGCAGGAGCTGCTTGCTGGCCATTTCCCTCCAGCCTCTTCACAAGGATCCTCTCCTGTTGAAGAGAAGAAGTAGCACATGGTAACTTGCAAACTGTATTTCTGCACTTCACTGCCAGCAGACAGGTCTGTGTTAATGCCATCATAGCTAAATAAAAATCTCCCCAATATTTCACATTTCAAGCCTGTTCCCATCTGCATGAGCAGCAGGTTTGGCACTGACTTTACAAATAACAGCAGATTTTCAACATTATTGATCATATTAATAAGGTGGCTTGTTTGAAGGTAATGGCTTATTATCATCTTTTTTCATCTCATCAGAAAAAGGCACTGGCAGAGCAGTCCTCACAGGGTTTCAGGCTAGCATTTATCAATCATAAAACTGGTTATGGACCTGGAAAATACTCACTAGCATTGACAGACAGGGCTGTCAGAAATGAAGAAATGGCTCGTTGTGATATAAGCTGAGACAGAAGTAAAAGTCCCTTTACAATTCTCTCAAACTTTTATTTCCTGTTCTCGTATTTGTTCAGCAGAGCAAAATATTTAAAAGTTTTCCACTTACTGATACTATTATGACACAGCATTCTCATGGTAAAGTGTTTTATAAATAAATTCCTGCATGCAGATTGTGCAAGTGTTGAGTTGTTGGCATGAAACAGACTTTTCATTCCTGTTCTGGTTAGAGTTCAGCTCTCTAAATGTCTCCATATGAAGTAAATTGTATAAAATTCATCTCCTACACGGCTCTTTTCCTTCTGAAGTCACTTTCATGCAATTTGAGCTAATTCATTAGTTGCTGTCGTGCTGGTCCTGTGAAGCTATTTCTGGGAAATTAATATGCATGAGTCTTTATGGGTTTACAGATACGCAAAATTAAATTTTAAATGCAGCGGTGTAAACACACACGAGCAGTAAGTTCATGACTCGAGAACATCGTGATCTAAACTCCCGGGTTTGTAACGGATTAAAATGATTCAATTCAGTTTTTATCCTGCTCCCCCCTTCTCAAAATAGACTCAGTAGGTGAAGTTGATCCTTACCTGTACATTTATCTTCTCTGGAGCAAGCAGAGTGTGCCTGTGCTGGTGGAAGGCTCGGGAGGGCTGTGTGTGCTCAGGCAGGCAGTGGAAAATGGCTCTTTTCAGGCACAAGTTTGTGCAGCGGGGAGGAAGTTGCCAACACAGGCAGGAAGCGACTGCGCCGGCTCTTGAGCTCTTATCTGAGAGATCATGAGTAACCTCTACTCTAGGGGCGAACCTCTGCTCTGCCCAGGCTGGAAAAATGTGCTTGTGGTCCTTGCCACAGCAGGCACTTCTGTGTGGCTGTGTGGAAATTCTCAAATCCCTGTTTGCCTGTCCTTGTAGGAAGTAGTTACAGCTTCTTCTGTGGGAATCAAAAGCTCTTCACGTCTGGGCTGCATTTGTGTTGATGTGATTCAGTGGTGGGTTTGCTGTGGTCTCGGGGTTTTTAGTGGGAAGCCAGCCTGGGTGAGTCATGGAAAGCTGTGGTGGTGGGATGCTGTGTGCACATCCTGTGCTCGGAGCTGCAGCGAGAGGCAGAGGGCACGCTCTGATTCCACCTCAGCCTGGCCCTGCTCTCTTGTTGTTTTCTGTGTGGGCAGTGCTGGGACCTGCTGCCATCACTGGTGGAGGGCTGTGCTCTGGGCAGCTGCTTCTTCCCCTGTCTGTCCTGTCCATGTAACTCAGGAGTGTAACTCAGGAGTGTAACTCAGGAGTGTAACACAGGCTCCTCTCTGCTCTCTGAGCGTTTCTGCCTGGCGGAAAGAAACCCACACCAAACATGTCCTCATGGCATTTTGCAATTGTTTTCTGCCAGTAGCTACTGACAGATTCCTCTGCAGCCCTTCCTGTGGTGCCTCTGCCTGCTCTGCTTGCTCCCACAGCAAACACACATCCTGATCCCACACTCACACTGACTCTTGTCTGATTTCTTTGTCTCCTCCCCATTCTCTTCAACCCCCGCAATTAATTCCCAGTTCTAGGCTAAGCAGGCAAACTCCTTCCAACTTCATTTTCCTCATTACACAACCCACCTTTGAGTCTGGCAGTTGCATTTTGTGAGCTCTGTCTCTCTCCTGGCTGCCATGGTGCTGTGCTCCTGCCTGTGCTGCTGCTGTACCTGCCCTGCCAGCCAAGGTAATGGGTGATCTGGTGTTACTGGGGTGGGGGATTCAGTCACCCTGGTCCTCTCAAACTTGTGCAACCATCTTACATGTCACAGCTGCTGATCACAGCTGCACAGGATGTTTGGAGCTTTGGCAGTCTCAGCACTTGTAACCGCAGTGCAACAAGAGTTGCTTCAGCCCCAGGAGCAGCCTGGGGAAAGCTGCTCACGTTTCCTTAAAAGAGCAAAGCTCTGCTGCAGAGAGAGCAGCCACAGGCACCTCCCTGGAATTATGGGAAGGTCAGGTCTCTGAGAATAAAGAAACTAAAAGTTGTTGTGGTTTGAAGGAATTGCTGGCATGTTCTCTTTGGTGTCAGGAGAAAGTGGAGTGTGTTTCCATGATGCAGGAAATCACAGCGAGTCATCAGAGACCTTTACTGAGCTCAGCCAATAAAACATTCCAAAATGCATGGTCATAATTTTCTTTAGCATTTTGACTTAGAGAAATAGTCACATAAGTAATTTGAAAACTGATATTGCAAGTTTATTGAAGATAACAAATTGAACAAGTTCTCATATTCTAGCAAATACTACAAACTTCATCTATTCATAGACAGTGTCAAAACACAATAAATATGGTTCAAATCAGTCTGTTTCAAAAGTAATTAAGCTGGTTTTAGAAGTTCTTGATGGAAAATCCAAAAGGGCATTTTGAGAGGGACCAGATCCTGGATTAGTGGTTGAATCAGAGTTGTGACTAATGTATGGTTTTCTTTAAAAAGCAACTTGGTTATGCCTGTGCAGCATCTTAGTGTTCAGAGTGTTGATCAGACTGAGAGTCTGTTCCTTGTTCCCCTTTGAGGTCTTTGAGCATGGGCAAGTTCTGTCTTTTTGTCACTCTGATTTCTGGTCAAAGAATTAAAACCAGTTTTGACGCTACTTACAGAAAGTTTTTGAACACAGGCTTACTTCCTTCTGCATCCACACGTGGGCTGCAGCATTCCCATTGGCATAAAAGGAAAAACTCTAAAATCTGGATTTAGCTTTCCTGAGAGGGAAATTCTTGTTGCTTGAAATACAAGTTTTTGCCTTACATTAATGGTGTAACAAAGGCAAAAGATAATTTTTTACCTGAGTGTGAATTAAATCTCAACTACAAAATTGGTTAAAATGGGTTTGTGGGGCTGGGATGGTTCTTTGCTTTCTTGTTCATTATCTCCTGCTTTGGTAAGCTTCTCAGTAGTTTCATCTTCAGTTTTCCTTTGGTTCACAGCATCCCTCCCTGATACCAGCTCCTCCATTATCAGCTCAGTCCCACTTGTCTCCTTGGGCATCCTCTGCCACGTCCCTGCTGCTGTGGGCCATAAGCTGGTGGTGGCCAGGAGGTCACCATTGCTCCTGGGCCTGCGTTTGCCCTGCTGGGCTCTTCTGAGAAAGGAGATTTTGTTGGCTACTATGACTGTGGACAGAAACAGGGAGATGCAGATGAGCACAAGAACTGCAATGATAATGAAGCAAATCAGTATGAGAGACTTATTGTCTTCACAGGTTTCTTTGGTCATTGGGCTCTTGGGTTTGCTGCTTTTCCCCAATCCTGTGGTGGAAACTGCGCTTGGGGAAGTTGAATTTTGAGTCATTGTGGGGGACAAGGATGGCAGGGTACTTTGTATTTTGGCAGGGGAAGATGCTGAATTTTGGGCCGTTGTGGAGGAGGGTGGCTGGGTACTTTGCATTTCCAAAGTAGTCATTTGGCTGCTGAAATTGAGGTTCAGAGGAGAATCTGTGCTTTCTTCTGTCCTGCTCTGGCTCCCCCTGAGGTTTTGGCTGGTGGGACTCCAGGTTTCTTCTCTGAGTTGCAAACCTATGTGGTTTGCACTCGTTTGTAGGCACAGGGAGAGGATGATCACGACAGGGAAGGCCAGCTGTGGGTTACTGCATCTCTCTGTCTTCATCTTCCTGCTGAGTCCCCTGCAAAAATACAAATGATGGGGCTAGTTTAGCAGGTGCTGGTTCTTAGAGGTTTGGATTGGACTTCTCAAGGAATAGCAGACTTCTTGATGAAAAATACATGGCCTCATGTTGGGGGGGATGTAGGAGGACGAGTTCAAGTGCCCAGATTGTGAAAGAATTGTCTCAAACTTCTGACAGTTGGAGGTTTACAGAAAACATGCAAAGATCAGAAAAGAACAGGGAGCAAAGAGAAAAAGAGAAGAGTTTCCTGCTGAGGGCTTGGTGATGTCAGAGCAGGCTCTGGGAGTTCCTTCTCTCTGAGCTACCCACTCACAAAAGCCTGTGGAGGTTACAGATCTCTGGCTGCCTCTCACCTCCCTGAATTCCCCTGAGGCAGGCAGGGGAAACCCTGCAGGGAGCAGATGGGCAAGAGAGGAATTGGAACCCAAAATGTTCCTGTAAGTGACAGCAGTAACTAAATGTGAACTGTATGTAGATCCCTGCACAGCTGGCTGGAGTACTTGAAAATGCCCAGGAAAATCTTTCTTCTCTTGTTTTTCTGCTTTTTGGTACAAAAAACTCTTTATCACAAATGTGCTTCTTGTATTTTTCTCCCAAATGTTCTACAGATTGTGACATTTTCTTTAAAACCACCAATAATTATGCAAATGAGAATAACCATTCATATGTTCTGTTCCACATTTGTGTGGCATTCAAATCTGTACCTGTTGAATTCTTCTGGAGGGTAGGAATCTGAGAGTGGGGTTGGTCTGATAGGAAGATAATAACCACAAATTAACAGGGACAAATGAGCCAAGCAGTGACCCAGGCTGTGTCCCACCAGTGTCTGTCTTGTGTCTCTGGTAACTGGTGAAAGTGTTTCCTGTGAGTGTTCCACACTCTGCTTGCTGCAAATTGAAATGCTACAGAGAGTGACTAAAAGTAACACTGCTAATTTTATGTTTGTTCTTGAACAAATGTGTTTCTTGCCTGTAAAGGTAACAAAGTGCGTTTGTGTGTGTGTATATGAAAAAGGAGAGAAGTGATATTCTTGGTGTGTGACAGGTGAAGGGAAGGCAGGGATTCATTCACCTGGTGTGTAAGGGGATCTCTCCTTACACAGCAAGGAAACTGCAAAAGATCTGTGCCTTTAATGTTCACCCATAACATAAAACTATTCTCCATCCTGAGCTTAATCCTGTTTGTTCAGTTTGAACTAGAAACCATCTTAGTCATAAACTACAGCTCAGGTAGGATTTTTGTTTGTGGAAGTCACCTGGATGATTCCTTGTAGCCTGCTTTGAAAAGGAGAAGAAAAGCAAGCCCAGCAAAGCTTGGGGTTTTTACCATTTCAGCTATTTTGAGCAGAGCAGGCAGAGGCAGCACAGCTCACTGCAGCACTCCTGTCCCTGCCCAGGGTGCAGCTCCCAGCCCTGCCCCAGCCACACTGAGCCCAGTGTTCACTGTGCCCTTCCACACCAGATGTGATTTTCTTAAAAATCAGTGAGCTCGTGGTGTGAAGGGCTGCTCTTGAAACCACCAGAGCAAAGGAACTGATCTTTAAAGAGCTGGTTTTCTTTTTAGTTCAGCCCTTTGTGCCTGGGTAGTGATAGGGTCTCAGTGCTCAGCCAGATCTGCAGTGCAGGGACAGCAGAGCCAAGTCGTGACTGTCACTGTTAATTCCTTGGAGTCTGACTGTGAATAACCTTTAACATGATGGAAAATACAGTTTATCAGCTTCCCTGATTCAGCTGATTCAGTTTGTTACTATTTTTTAATTGCTCACACTTGTGCAAAAATACTTTTGCATATAATTTTCTACAAAACGTAAGAAACTTTGAAGTACAACTTAAAATAGAAGGAAATAGTGTACTTACCTTGCCAAGATGTGGTCAACAGAGAATGGATGTTTCAGATATTTAGTCCTTTGACAATAAGATTTCTTTGTGCATATATTTGCTCCTGGGGTGCAAACAACCATCAGTGCACAGCAGGAAGATTTGGGCAGTGCTGGTGATTTTTAGCAAACCTGTGAGTGCAGTGACATGTGGCTCTGAGGGGGGAACTAAAACCACAGTGATGACATACTTCCTTTGGGTAACAGCTACACCATGACACGCTGGGGAAAAACACCAACTTGCCCAACTTAGCTCTCAGAACCACAGGAGGTGATGGGGGAAAATCTCTTGTGCAGATGAAAGTTCTGTGTTTGTCTCTGAGCTGTCCTGCACTCAGGTGTGATGGAGAGAAGTGTCCTGGAACCCTCAGAGCATTTATCAGCTCTTCTGTAGCCTGTTGGTTGCCTTGGAAGAGTTAAGTTAATGACAGCTCAGAACAGTGACAGGTATTTGAAAATACCTTAAATTTTCACAAGCTGCTGATTAATTTTTTTTAATTAATTCTTCCTACTAGGATTCAAAATTCAGAGAACCTTTTAAGTGAGAAAAAATATTCTCAATTATTTGAAAGTTTTTGAAAAGAGCTATTTTTGTAGGCAAATCCTCTGTACTCCTCAGAGGACTGACCATTCTTAGAAACACCCCCAGGCACTGGAGTGCTGCAGGATGGAGTAACTGCAGTGCCTCTGGACTCTCTGAAAAACTTGGGGTGTGGATTGAAACTCTTGAGATAAATACATTTTTTATGTACAAATATGGATACAATTTGAACCTCTAAGGCTGTTACAAAGTTAGGGGCACTCAGAGCTTGTGGGGCACTTCAGGATGAAGCTAAGTCCCAGCTCCCTCCTGCTGGGCACTGGGTGTGGTGTCCCTGCTGTCACAGGACAGTGCCAAGGGTCAGTCTGGCTCAAGGACAGGGCTGGGCTGCCTGGGCACCAAGGGCTTTGTGCTATGGGGCTCAAACATGACCCAGCTGTGTCTGTCCTGCCTTACAGGTTCAAGACTGGTCAGATCAACGGGGATTTGCTGATCTACCACGTGCTGCTGACCCTGAAGCCATACTATGCAAAGCCATATGAAATCGTGGTGGACCTCACTCACGCTGGCCCCAGTAATCGCTTTAAAACAGACTTTCTTTCAAAATGGTTTGTAGTTTTTCCAGGCTTTGCTTATGAAAATGTCGCAGCAGTTTTTATTTATAACTGTAACTCTTGGGTCAGAGAATACACCAAATACCATGAAAGGCTCTTGACAGGTTTGAAAGGGAGCAAAAGGCTTGTTTTCATAGACTCTCCAGGGAAGTTGGCAGAGCACATCGAACACGACCAGCAGAAACTCCCAGCAGCTACCTTGGCTTTGGAGGAGGACTTGAAAGTGTTTCACAATGCTCTCAAACTGGCTCATAAAGACACCAAAGTTTCTATTAAAGTAAGTGCTTTTAGTGCTGTCCCTAGTGATCTGTTATATTTGTATAAGGATTGGAATATGATTTTACTGTCTCTTAATTCTCCTTCCTTGTCTAGAGGAGAAATCTCAACTTTCTGGTATGCCCCATTAGGAAGTACAGAATTTCATACAGTTATCTTTGCTGGAAGTAGAAGTGTGAGGCTTTTCCCTGTTGGTGTGAGCAGCAGGAGGTGCTGCAGCAGTTTTCCCTTGTCCCCAAGGTTGGCTCGACAGCGGTGCAGGTGACGTCGGCAGAGCGCACGCGGGTGCTGGGCCAGACCGTGTTCCTCAACGACATCTACTACGCCTCGGAGATCGAGGAGATCTGCCTGGTGGACGAGAACCAGTTCACTCTGACCATTGCCAACCAGGGCACCCCGCTCACCTTCATGCACCAGGAGTGCGAGGCCATCGTCAGGTCCATCATCCACATCCGCACGCGCTGGGAGCTGTCGCAGCCCGACTCCATCCCCCAGCACACCAAGATCCGGCCCAAGGACGTGCCTGGGACGCTGCTCAACATCGCCCTGCTCAACCTGGGCAGCTCTGACCCCAGCCTGAGGTACAGACCTGAGCCTGCTGCTCCTCTGCTCACTGCTGGGGGCTCCCAGGGCTGCTCACTGCTAGAGATCCTCTCCTGAGCAAAGCCCTTCTTCTTTCACCACAGCTCCCTAAATGCAATTTCTGATAAATAAAGATTGGGCTTCTATGAGGGAAGACGGGCACACACTGTCAGAGGAAGTGAAGGCATGAAGGAAGCTTAATTTCTCTTTATAAGGAGAAGTAGTTCTGCTTTGCTCTGTGTTAGTTGGGTACATAGGATTTCCATGGTGTTGAGCTTCTTCACTAAGAAAATGGGAGCTGTACCCCTTAGAGCTGTTTGTGATTTGTGTCAGAACAGGCTCCCCCAGGCTGGGTGCTGGCCAGGGGCACCCTGGGCTCTGGGCAGGCTCTCTCCCAGCAGCTCAGATACACCTGGAGGGATTTAGAATTTCCTGGAACTCCGAGTTGTTCTGAGAAGTCCAGTACAGAGCCCTTTACACATAATCTGTAGCCTTATCAGAAATTGTTCAGAGCAAGCAGAATAATAATTTCTTCTATTTCTCCAAGAAAATTCTTTTCTCTGAATTGTAACCAGTCCAGGGAAGAGGTTTGGGATTTAGATGGGTTTGGGATTTACAGCAGCATTGAATTGATTTTTGGAATGTCAGTACTGTGGTGTATAACATGCATATGTTCAAAAGTACAAGAAAGCTCTTACAAATCTCATTGTTTGCTTTGTTACAGGTCTGCTGCCTATAATCTTCTATGTGCCTTAACCTGTACCTTTAATTTAAAGATTGAGGGCCAGTTACTGGAGACTTCAGGTCTGTGCATTCCTGCCAACAACACCCTATTTATTGTATCTATCAGTAAGACTCTTGCAGCAAACGAGCCACACCTCACCTTGGAGTTCTTGGAGGAGTGTATTTCAGGATTTAGCAAATCCAGTAAGTAACTCCAGTGCTTGTTGAAAATGAATTTGAAAATATTCTAATCTCTAAAAAGATTTTAGATCTAGCTTAGTCCACTGAGCTTCCTCATTGGCTTTGCTGCTCTCTCCTTTTGCCTTGCCTTTTTGAAGCTTCTCTTCGCCCGCTGTTCTTTGCTCAACTGGGACAGGAGTTATTTTAGCACTGAAACTGAAAGGGCTGAGGAGGTTATTTATGAGGAAAGGCTGCTGCTGGCTGTGTGTGATGAGTTGTGCTGTTGTTGCAGGCATTGAGCTGAAGCACCTGTGCCTGGAGTACATGACCCCCTGGCTGTCCAACCTGGTGCGTTTCTGCAAGCACAACGATGACGCCAAGCGCCAGCGCGTCACCGCCATCCTGGACAAGCTCATCACCATGACCATCAACGAGAAGCAGATGTACCCTTCCATCCAGGCCAAGATATGGGGCAGTCTGGGGCAGGTACAGCTTCTGCATCAGCTGGACACAAACACCAGTTTTCTTGCATTTCAAATCAGGTTTCTTCTTACTGGGGTCAGCATTTTGTAAAGAGTTAGACTTTAAAATGGAAAACAAAATAAAATAAGAATAGTGCTAAATTATAGTTTCTGGTTCTGAATCACTGGTAGTAAAACCTAATGGAATTCAGCTTTATGCTTCTAAAATTTGCATGGGCCTGTTTGCCAAAAGGGTAACAAGTTACTAAAATGGATGCTTCTGTTTGTGATAGTTGTTGATTGCTGTGATTGTGGTTCACTGTGGAAAAGTAAAGTTAATCTGACTGGTAAGAAAGGATTTTTTTTCTCTGTCAGATAACAGATCTCCTGGATGTAGTGCTGGACAGTTTCATCAAAACCAGTGCCACGGGGGGCTTGGGCTCCATCAAAGCTGAGGTGATGGCAGACACAGCTGTAGCACTGGCTTCTGGCAATGTCAAACTGGTGTCAAGCAAAGTGAGTTCCCTCTTTGCCTTCATTTCCTTTTGTAGAGTACTTTCAACTTATTTACTAATGTGACACTGAGATGTTTCCTGGCAACTCAGGCAACAAGGCAAAACACCTGATAAAACAGGTTCCAAGCAATAGAGTAATTTCAGTGTTAAGTGTTGATGGTTTTTACTGAAATTCTGAGCTGTTGCTCTGTTTCCAGGTGATTGGGAGGATGTGTAAAATCATTGACAAGACGTGTCTGTCCCCCACGCCCACGCTGGAGCAGCACCTGATGTGGGATGACATTGCCATTCTGGCTCGCTACATGCTCATGCTCTCCTTCAACAACTCCCTGGACGTGGCAGCACATCTCCCCTACCTCTTCCACGTGGTGACTCTGCTGGTGGCCACAGGGCCCCTTTCCCTCAGAGCTTCCACTCACGGGCTCGTCATCAACATCATCCACTCTCTTTGCACTTGTTCACAGCTTCACTTCAGTGGTGAGCTTTTTTGGATTTTCAATGAAGCTGATTGCTCCTTAATTTGTTTAACAAATATTTGAGTTGTCTTTCTCTGCAAACTGTTCTGAGAGTTTGAAAATAGTGGGTTTTGGTTCAGCATGAATACAAATCAGAATGAGGATATCATCAACGAAAAATGAGTTTTGAATTTAAAAATATCTTACTTAGAGCAGGTGCATAATGGAAAGTGTTTGTATAATGAGTTTTAGAAAAGGAGAAGAAAGTACCAGTGATTTTCTGGTAAGGCAGAGGAGCAAATACATCTGTGCTAAAACTGGCTCATGTGCATCTTGTGAAGGGTTGCATAACATGGTAACAAAAATACCAATTACATAAGGGAATTGTGAAGTTACAGTGTTAAAACAGGTATTTTATCTACTGTTGTATTTTAGCAGTCCTAAAATAATTGATATTAGCAATTGGGCACTTCTTAGCCCAGAAGCACAGTGTAAAACCAGGCTGAATTTTGTGCAGAAGAAAAATTCAAAATTAATGTGGTTTTGTCTTTAAGTGTCTGAAATCTCATTTTCTGTCTGTACATATCAGCAGGGAGAGTGGGTGTGCACACACACAGGAGTGTCTGTGCTCTGATGCATGGGGTGCTGAGCCTCCTGCTCACACACTGGGTTTGAAGTGCACTGAAATCAGCTGAAAGGTCAGAACTGTAAAGATACTCACTGCCAGAGCAGGGCCATCACTTTCTTCTGCTTTAAGTGTCTTTCTCCATGTGAGTGTCAGAGCCAAAAGCAGAGTCTGCTGCAGTTTGAACTTCAGTTCTGTTGGTATTTCAGAGCAGGAACCCTCTGGGTTTCCATGTTCTGAATCACTGTGAGGAGAGCACACAGAGGCACATTTCAGACAAGTTCCTCTGCAGCAGTCTCTAGAATCCATTCCTTGTGCCAGGTTTCAGCAGTCAGGGCAGGGAGCAGGGCTGCTGTGCCTGGCTCGGGCCAGTTGGGATGGGCACAGGGATGCCTTGGCTTGGTGTCCCTGGGGGGAAAATGTGCATTTGAATTTCCCTGCTGTAAATCTAATCTGTGCAACTTCATTCCACAGAGGAGACCAAGCAAGTTTTAAGGCTGAGCCTGACTGAGTTCTCCCTGCCCAAGTTTTATTTGCTGTTTGGGATCAGCAAGGTGAAGTCGGCGGCGGTGATCGCGTTCCGCTCCAGCTACCGCGACCGCTCCTTCTCGCCCGGCTCCTACGAGCGCGAGACCTTCGCCCTCACCTCGCTGGAGACGGTCACTGAGGCCCTGCTGGAGATCATGGAGGTGAGGGGGGACAGGGGAGGACCCTGGGGGACAGGGGAGGGACCCTGGGGGACAGGGGAGTGACCCTGGGGGACAGGGGAGGGACCCTGGGGGAGGGACCCCGGGGGACAGGGGAGGGACCTGGGGGACAGGGCAGTGACCCCTGGACAGGCAGCAAGTGCAGGGGTTGTGCCTCCTCCCTGCTGACAGTTAACAGCTGATTTCTGAGAGCCAGACTTCTTCTGCACATTCCCTATTGTACAAATACATTTTCTCCATGTTACATCTATTCAAACCATCTCATTTTCTCTAGGCTTGTATGAGGGACATTCCAACGTGCAAGTGGCTGGACCAATGGACTGAACTAGCTCAAAAGTGAGTCATGGACTCAAACCCTGAGCCCTCCCTGCCTGTGCAGCACACCCTGAGTTTCATCTTTTTGTTGTATTTATATTTTGATGTATATATATTGTTTAGTGCATTGTGCTGTGTTTCTTCTCAGGTTTGCATTCCAGTACAACCCCTCCCTGCAGCCAAGAGCCCTGGTTGTCTTTGGCTGTATAAGTAAACGAGTGTCTCATGGACAAATAAAACAGATCATCCGAATTCTCAGCAAGGTATATGGGTCTGTCTCTTTTCCTTTGTGACTCATAAAGTAGCTATTTTTATCTTCCCATCAAATATAGAGCTTGGCGTCATTTTAGGATAAATCTTTCAAGCATATTCTTGTACAAAACTGATTGGAAATACACTTTCCATAGACCAGGCTTCTGAATTTAAATTGATTTGGTGGCTTCCAAATTTAAATTGAATGAGTTCCATCACTGCTGTGACTTCTGGAGTATCAACAGGTCTCAGTATCGAGTTTAAAAGTCCTGACACAGGTGGATCCAGCAGTCAGTATTTGAATAAATGAGAAATTTTCTGTTAAGGCATTTACCAGCATGCACATGCATAGCTTCCTTTTTCCTAGAGGAAGTGAATGACCTCATGTGTTGTAGCAAATATAGTAAAGAGCTGATTTATATCAGAAAACTTTGAAGCAGGTGCCTGGCTTGACAATGATGTTCCATCAGTCTAAAGCAGATTGTGTCCCATAGCAAGTGAACAACAAACTTTTTAAATATGTGTCCTTTAAGCATTTCATTAGAGTTTTATAGACACAAACCTGAATTGAATAGTGTATAAATGATAAAAGATCTTTTCTACAGCTCTTATACCCCCCTGCAGTCTGACTATTGTGCAGCCATACATTTATTTCTGCTGTCTAAATCTCATTTGGAAAAGTTCTTGAGAGTTGGTTTAAAATGAGCTCAGGCTTTGTAAGTAATTGAGAAAAACAGTTATTGTGCAGAACTTTGATCTTCTTTTTACAAAGCAAAATGTAATTATGGTTGTATTTTTAATTACTCTCTTTTTTCAAAAAGGGACTTGAGAGCTGTTTGAAAGGCCCTGATAATTATAATAGCCAAGTTCTAATAGAAGCCACAGTTATAGCCCTCACCAAGCTGCAGCCTCTTCTTAACAAGGTAAATCACTGGCTTTTTGAATAAAAGAGAATATATTTTGTAAATTATGATTATGGGTATAATGTCAGAAATACAAGTGAAGTGTTGGGGTTTCTGAAGTTCACACTTCACTGTGACTCATGCATGCAAGGAGCACAAATGGGAAGTGCGGCAGGTTGTGGGACCAGTGCAAAGGCTTGAGAAATGTTGGGAATGTTCTGTTCTGCCTCCCTGGCAGTTGGGCAGAGGCTGTGCCCAGGCTGTGCCCTTCCTTCCACAAGGCTCCAGTGCTGCCTTCACTGTCTGTGCTGGGCTCTGCAGCCAGGGCTGGGGATGGCCCCTGTGGGTGCTGGGTGCTGCTGAGAGCACAGCAGGAGCAAAGAGCCATGTGCAGCTCCTGGTGCTGAAGAAAACTTGTTCTGGAAAAAGCTCTGCTCAAGGGACCCAGGGTGTGTTGAATGCCAGTTCATCCTGGTGTGGTTCTGATTTTGGTGAGGAAGTGCCTGGCTCTGTGTGCAGAGCTGCAGTCCCTGTTCAGATGGAGAACAGCAGAGCCATTTCTGGCACAGGGCAGGGTGGGTCTGACACTGTGAGCAGGGAAGGGATGGAGGTGAGGAGAAATGGCTTGGGAGGTGCAAACAAGGCTTGGAATTAATTTCCTTTCTGCTCTTCACCTGTGAAGCAGGTCCATGTGAGCATCTGTTCCCTTGGGATGGATGTGGCTGAGGACAGAACCTGCTACAAGGGGACAAACCCTCCCCTCTGTCCTGGCTGTCCTCCACCTGCAGGAGCTGACTCTAAAGTGCAGTGGTGGCTCTTTCTGTCCCTGCAGGACTCCCCTATGCACAAGGCTCTGTTCTGGGTGGCCATGGCTGTGCTGCAGCTGGATGAGGTGAACCTGTACTCGGCAGGGACAGCCCTGCTGGAGCAGAACCTGCACACCCTGGACAGCCTGCGTGTGTTCAATGACAAGGTGAGCCCACAGCCTTCACTCCTGGCAGCAGTCAGAGCTGATAGAGAGGGAAACCCCCACCTTTGTCCTTGTGAATACTTGCTAAACAACTAAACCTGAATTTGCACTAGAAACTGTTTCACTTGGATGATACCCACTGACAAAGATGGGGAGAGAAGCTGTCATTACTCTGAAACTGGAACAGAAATGGCAGATAAGATCTGTGAGAAAGTGTTGATATTTTCCTGTAGCCTCTAAAAGAGCTGTTCTGTCACTTAAACAAAAAACCCAACAAACTTGAGATGTCCTGAGTAACTTCTAGTGAGGTGCTCTTGTATTTTGTTTTTGTGGCTCAGAGTCCAGAAGAAGTGTTCATGGAGATCAGGAGACCACTCGAATGGCACTGCAAGCAGATGGATCATTTTGTTGGGCTGAATTTCAACTCCAACTTCAACTTTGCACTAGTGGGACATCTCCTGAAAGGTAAGAGTGCATGCTGCTCTTTGTTTGAGATGAACACTTCAGGAATAAAAACAAGTCAGGGGATAAAGGGGCCATGCTGGGTGGTGGATTTTGAGTAACTTGTGTTTCAGAGTAGATGCAGAATTAATTTCTCTTGGGTTAAAGGACTTTGCCAGATTTCCTTTATACATCTCCTGTGAAGTTCTTTAGTGCTGCTGCTGCAAGTTCTGAGCTGTCACAGGGCACAGAGCTTCATTTGCTGCAGTCTTTCCTCCAGGAATGTCTCTCCCCATTTGCCTGTGGTCAGGTTCACTGGGTTTTTTAGAAGACTGATTTGTGAGCTAGCAGGTGTAATGTATGCACAGACATTTGAAATTATGCAGTTTGGAGGGGAGGGACAGAAAGAATTAATCTTAAATGCACCACTTCTGGTAGCACTGTGCTCTCTTACCCTTGAGATGGAATGTCTGAGAATGTGCTGGAAAATACTTCTAAATGCTTTCAAAATATTAGTGCTTCATAAATATGGATTCAAACGTTAAATACAATCTTTTGTTTCTTAGGGTACAGGCATCCTTCCCCTACCACTGTAGCAAGAACAGTGAGGATTTTGCACACACTCCTTGCTCTGGTTAACAAACATAGGAACTGTGACAAGTTCGAGGTGAACACCCAGAGCGTGGCTTACCTGGCAGGTAATGAACCAAACCTCCTTCCCAGTCTGGGCTGGCTGAAAAGGAGAGGATTATTGGGGAATTCCTTCAGGTTCAGGTTCTTAAAATTGTACCAGCACAAAGAGAGCTTGTAACTGGTGGGCAGGAGTGTGGGCAGGGTAGGCACATGGGGAAGGCTTTTTGTGCACAGCACCTGCTCTGCAGCTTAGGGACTTTAGGGAGGCTGGAGGTGTCTTGGTGTCAGTACTCCAGGTGTGTGCCTGACAGCATTCAAGTTTTCTGGACATAGAAATTGTGACCATGTGAGGGCAAATTTGTAAATCTTGTCATTGTAACTGAATGGGAAACAGAATTCTTTTTACATGGCCTGCTTTTAATGTGTACATCTCCTGAGTGTAAGTGCAGCTCAGTGGTGTTGATGTAAGAGATGCAGGTGGATGGAATGTTGTCTGTTGCTCACTGTGCTGCTGCTGTGCAAAGCTTCCCTCCCTTGCCTTGCCCTGCCTTTGTGCCTGCAGCCCTGCTGACGGTGTCCGAGGAGGTGCGGAGCCGCTGCAGCCTCAAGCACAGGAAATCCCTGCTGCTGACAGACGTCTCAATGGAGAATGTTCCCATGGATACCTACCCCATCCATCACACTGACACTACCTATAGGTTGGTTGTCTCACTTTTACCCATATTGCAAAGCCTCTTTCCTTTAGTGAGTGAGCTCTGGTGGCTCCTAAGCAACTTGCTCCTTACACTGGGATCAGGAGGCACAGAGAAGTTTGGATGTGCAATTTGTGCAATTTTTTCAGAGCTTAACTGCTCTGGAGGCTGTTAAACCTTTTACTAAAACCTTTCTACAAGACCTGATTTAATTTCATTTATATTTTAGAAGAACATTTTGTTTGTCTTTTTAAGAACTCCACAGCATGTACCTGTCTGTGCCACTGGGAAACCTTGGCACCTTGTTAGAGCCTGTGCAGCCAGAGAGATCAGCCAGGAAATGAGCTGGAAGTGCCATGGAGAGCCTGTGTCCTCAGCAGGGAGCACTTCACTCATGGTCTCTCTTTCTAGCATTGAGATTGGAGTAGCTAATTACTAAATATATTTCATCTTGCCCCATAGGCTGATTTGCTTGTGTTCTTTTCATTGCTTTATTTTTTATCTCTTCAGCATCACATTCACATCAGATTGTTTGTTTTCACTAGCTCAGACATCTTTGCAAGCAAAGTAATTACTATTTGTTATTAAGTGTTTTGGGGAAATTACCCAGGTAGAAAAGGTGGGTTTAAGGAAAGATAATCTGGCTGCTTGAAAAACCTCTGTCTAAATAGCACAGTTTTAAGATTTTCTTAATTGAATTTCTCTGCACTTTCAGGACACTAAAGGAACACCAGCCCTGGTCATCCCCCAAGGGCTCAGACAGACACCTGGCTGCCAGTTACCCAACAGTGGGACAGATCAGCCCTCGCACCCGGAAATCCATGAGCTTGGACATGGGGCAGCCTTCACAGGCCAACACTAAAAAGCTTCTAGGTTATTAACAGAACTCATTTATTCATCTGTCTACAGAATACCCTGGGAGGCGTTACTGGAGAAAAATTGTTCTTGTATCTGGCTTTAAGGGCTTATTCCTGACTGAGAGGAATAAGTGCAGTTTCTGCAAAATGCAAATTTCAGGGCACTGGACATTTAAAGAGGACTCAGTTCTTTTGGTAATGAAGGGGGGAGCGAGAGTGATCTTCAAAATGTGCATGTTGAAGTGGAGGAAAAAAGCTATTCCAGATCATGAAGATTGCTAGTGCCAGTTTTTGCTCCCAGCCCTTTCCAGCAAGCCCAGGAGGTGAATATTGAGCTGCTCCATAGAGTGCCCTGGTTGGGGCTGGAGGAGATGGTCCCAGGACTTGGTAGATATGTGTAAACAATCTGATTTGTACTCATGGCTTCTCAGTGCATCGTATTTACAACAAACTCGTGTATCAGAGGAACAAGCTGAGTTGCTTTGCAGAACTTGTGGAGGCCCTTTGGCATTACACAGGTGGAAGAAGAGGGGCATTTCCTTCATCCCAGCCCTTTCCTGCTTCCTTTTCAGTAACCACATCCTGGCATGTGTGTTCTGTGTGGGGGCCAGGAGTCCATGGCATGCCCCCCTGACTAATTGCATGCTCCCTCCTGTGTGTTGTGCAGCACTCTGAAGCTGTGATGGAGAGCGGCATGGTGTGATCGTATTTTCTGTCCCATCCCTGAGAATGGTGGAAAGGTCCCCAGATTCCTGTCAACACATGGTAGAGAGGGGAGAAGCTTGGCCAGAAAATTGGAAGAAGTTAGAATATGGATTTAGGTTTAATGTTTTTAATTGCCTGATAAATTGTTTTTAGGTACAAGGAAAAGTTTTGACCATTTGATATCGGACACAAAGGCTCCTAAAAGGCAAGACATGGAATCTGGAATCACAACGCCTCCCAAAATGAGGAGAGTAGCCGAAAATGATTATGAAATGGGTGAGACACAGGACTAACATTCTAAGAATAACATTAATTATAAACGCTTTGTATATCTATACAAAGGACTATTTCTAAATTCAGTGTTTATTTGCCAAGGTTACTCCAAGGTAAGGGAGAAGCACCTTTCTTAGCAATGGCTTCTGCAGGGTGCATCTTTCATATCTCTGGCAGCTGCACTGGAGCTGCTCAGTTTACAGGTGCAGAATCAGGGGCAGCTCTGAAGGACTGCATGTAGGAGTGCAATGAAATAAAGAGCATTTGGCCTTCTATAAGTTAATAAGCCCCAGCTGCAAATTCCTGCAGGAGATGGAACGTGAGCTGATGCCTGGAATGCCTCTCTTCATCTTCTCCCCCATCTGCTTCCTGTGCCCCCACCCCCAATTGCAATGCAAGACCAGGGTTCTTCTCTTGTATCTGCCTGACCCTAAATTTGGTACTCACACCCCTGGGCCTGTATTTCACTGAAGAGGAAATTGGGGTTTTTGTTGCCATCTGATAACACATCCCATGTAGTGGTGCAGTGCTGCTGCACTGTGGTGCAGTCGTTGCTTTGACGGGGCTGGTGAGCTCTGAGGTTTGCACATGACTGACCCTGGTGTGCAGAACCTGTTCTGTCTTGCTTTGGGTTTAGTTTGCTCTGGATGAGTTGCTCTTTTTTTATCTGGCAGAAACCCAGAGAATATCACCACAGCAACACCCACACCTGCGGAAAGTTTCTGTTTCCGAGTCCAACGTCCTCCTGGATGAAGAAGTTCTGACTGACCCAAAAATTCAAGCACTGCTGCTTACAGTTCTTGTAAGCTTTCTTCTCTGTGTTGTCTCCTATTTTCTGATGTCTTCTTATCTCCCAGCAAAACAAACGTGTTCTTTGGAGTTTTTCCTGGCTGAATTCATGACAAACTATTTTGTATAATAAAAGGTTATTAATATATTATAGTTTGAAAGAAATTAGCATTATTGGAATCCCAGCATAATTCAGTTTAAAAGTTATTAACTAGTAATAGAGGTGCAGTCTGACAGCACTTTCTTCAGCTGTAGCATTGCAGTTCCCACACCAGGTATGGTTCGGGGAGACTCAGTTGTGTGAAAAACTGATGAGATACATTTATTGGCAAAACACCAGTTGTTGCCAACTGGTTCTGTTGTTTCTAACAGAGACATAAATCGATCTTTTCTAATGCTGTTTCCTGCTAGTCAGGAATCCTAAACCCTGCAGAGTTAAGCCCTTAGAGCAGGGCTGTCACTGCCAGGTGCACTAACAGCTCCCTCCCTGCCAGGCCACGCTGGTGAAATACACCACGGACGAGTTTGACCAGCGCATCCTCTACGAGTACTTAGCAGAAGCCAGCGTTGTCTTCCCAAAGGTCTTTCCTGTTGTGTGAGTACCTGAAGTTTTGCTTACAATAACTCTGTGCCTGGCTATTCTTTAGAGGTCTCTGGTCCAGGACAAGCATCTACAAGGCACTTGCTTGTGTGGAGGTTACAGGCTGCAGTCTGTCCCTGCTGGTTGATTTTAATTTGTGCCCCAGCTGTTTCAAAGCTGATTTAAAGCCTAGTGCAGATGCTCTTTGGGGGTTTCTTTATACACCTGCTGTAGTTTTGCTAGAGTGAATATGTGTAAAGGAAACCCAGCTGTCAGAAGTTAAGGTGAGCAGGTGTTCACAAACTGACATCATTAGAATCCTCATGGAACAGAGTTGGGAATTGTGTTCTGAAATCACTGGGTGGGGTGAAAATTACCCCTGAACTGCTGGTTGCTGAAGTCAGTTGGGAACTGCAGGTTTATTTTATGTAATGACCAAGAGCTAAGCCACTTCTCCTTTCTTCAGGCATAATTTATTGGATTCCAAGATCAATACCCTTTTATCGCTGTGCCAGGATCCAAACTTGTTGAATCCAATTCATGGGATTGTGCAGAGTGTTGTCTACCATGAGGAGTCTCCACCCCAATACCAAACATCCTATCTACAGAGTAAATATTTTTCCTTTTTTACAAAGTGCTGTACTGGGAGCACTGTTGTTCTCTGTCAGGTGAGAGCTGGGCTTTCATGGTGGTGTTCCCTTTGTTGTTGCAGGTTTTGGATTTAATGGGCTGTGGAGGTTTGCTGGCCCCTTCTCCAAGGTAAGAGCTCTGTGGGTTCTGGGCTGTTTGGCCTTTCTGGGGCACATTGGTGCTGCAGCAAAGATGCTCATAAGGAGCATCATTGTCTTAGGAGAGAGCAGAGAGCTTGGGGGCACCTCCAGGCTAAACCAGCCCTGGGCTGCAGCAGGTACCAAAGCAGGGTAAAAGCAGCCAGGTGTGTAAGTGCAACTTTTCCTGCTCCCAGGGTCACTTTGTGGCAGGGTAGGGGGTTAATTTGATGAATGATGATTGCACAAGGCTAAATTCTGTGTTGGAGCAGAGCCCATGGAGCAGTGCTTGTGTGTCCAGGCATCCCAGGGGAAGTGGCCCAGGTGTGGGCTGGGGCAGGGGCTCTGCAGCTCCTTTTCCTGCCCCTGGGCTCCCACACACTGAGATCACACTGACATCTGGTCTACAGTGTGTACATTTGGATTGGGGCTGGACAGGGCCACACATCAGTTTTTACAGATATATCAAATGGTCTTGAAAATTTGCAGGCAAGCCAGTGGGACTTGAGAGTGAGCTCTTGAGCAAAGCTCAAACTGACAGGAAAGTACAAAGGAAAGAACAACGTTTTTTCCCCTCATCTCCCACAGCAAACCCAAATCCCAGACTATGCTGAGCTCATAGTGAAGTTCCTTGATGCCTTGATTGACACGTATTTGCCTGGAATTGATGAGGAAGCCAGTGAAGAATCTCTCCTGACCCCCACATCTCCGTATCCTCCAGCGGTGCAGAGCCAGCTCAGCATCACTGCAAACCTCAACCTCTCCAACTCCATGACCTCACTTGCCACTTCCCAGCACTCCCCAGGTCAGTGCCTGTTCTGGTACCATCTGCCTGGGGAGATGTGGGAATTTCCTGCTTTAGGAGCCTCGTTGGCTCTTTGGATGTGTTTATGTGTCAAACGTTGGTGCATTGTGGAGTCAAATAAGTATTAAACTGTTCCTGAGCTGTTACCTGTTGGTTCAGATCCTGGATTTTATCCAGCACAAAAGTTGTCTCCCAGGTCACTCCATGAGAAGGGAAGAGAATTAAGGGCATCAGAACAGCAGCACCTTTGTGTGGAACATGTGTCCTGCAGGGGATCCCTGGCTCACAGGCACTGGCGTGGTTTGTTCAGGGTGCAGAGCAGCAGCAGGAGCAAGGCAGGGCTGTTGGAATGATCTGGGAGCAGGGGTTTCTTAGGGAACAGACCTTGCTGTCAGTGTGGAAACATTCTGGGCAGCATCTTTCTGTTTGGAACACAGCATCAGCAGCAGCTCCAGCAGTTTGTTTCCAAGGGTGAGGTGATGGTGCAGGATTGGGCTCTCTGCAGGGGAAAAAAGCATTTTGCTCTGTAAATGTCCTCCTTCCTTCTGCCCCACTTTCCATTCCCTCTTCCTTTACAAGCTGAGAGGAAGGAATTAATCCAGCTCGTCAAACATTCCTTCCAAGTGCTGTGCAAACAGATGGCTTTTGTGAAAGGCTGGTTGAGAGTCTCCACAAACAGTTGGGAACTAGGGAACTCGTTCAGGTTAGTAGTGAGTCTGAAACAAAACACTGCTGGCACTCTGAGCACTGTTTGCTTGGAAATTACATTTAAAACACCAGTGTGAAGGCCACGTGTTCAGCAGCACTCAGTTAAAAGAAACATTTTCAGCCAAGTGAGGTTTTTTATTATGGCTACAAATACTAAATTGCAGATACATGAAAAAAAATTCATTTCTTGCATCTGGAAACAACTAGGTAGGATCATTGTTTATAAATGTTTTGTCTGTCACCATCTCCGTTCCTTTCCCTCCCTTTCCCTGTCTCACGGACATTATTCACTTACGTTTATTTCTTTCATTCTGTGTCTGTGAAGCTTTTCTGCCTTGCTCTAAGTCTGCAGTTTTCATGCAGCTGCCTCATCCAGGTACTCTCTTCTTTCATCATATTTGCACGAAATGCTGCTTGAGCTGTGTTAGGGCCTGGCTGTGGCATGAGGAGCAGTTTCTGACACAGGAATGGCTTCAGCAAGTGCTAAGCTGGTGCATTTCTGGGGGGGTGCCAATAATACTTGGTGATAGAGCAGACAAAGTCACCCACAGCCTTGAGAATAAGTCTGGTAACAGACAAGTGGATGCTTAATGTGGAAATCACTCTGCTGCACCTGTGAAGCTAAAACGAACTGTTTGATGTGAGATTCACCAGGACTCAGCTCTGACTGCAGAGACACACAGGCAAACACATAGTAGCATAGTAACAGAACTTTGTTCTAACCTTTGTATTTGCTGTCAGACATCCTAATTTTTGCTGCTGGTTGTAGTTGTATCCTCTTGCATAACTGGTCCTGCTCTTCATTGCTGGTGCTGCACCTGTGCCGTGTGTGTGAGGTGCTGGTGACACTCAGCAGACAGACACAGTGTGGCAGTGACACCAAGGGGCTGCTGCAGGGGTAACTCAGCAGTGTCAGCATAAAGAGTAAAAAAGGAGCTCCTGTGCACTGAGCCCAGCTCTGGACTGTTGGGTCTGCAGTGACAGTGCCCAAAGCCACTGCTCAGGGCTCTGGCACCAGGCATTGGGTGGTGGTGTCGTGTCACCGTGGGGTTTTCACTAAAGCACTTCAGTTTTGAGGTTGCTTTGATGGGAGACTTCTAGCAAAGCATAATAGAGTCCTGCAGAGGACATGCACAGCTTCTCAGAAGGGTCTCAGTTTGTGGGCACAAACCTCTCTGGTGCCATCCTCTCATCCTGACCCCCACAAGCCTCTTCCTGCCCCTGGTGGGGCTGAACTCAGCAGTCACAGTTCTCATGAAGAGTCCTGGCCTCAGTTCCTCTGTGCCTGTTTCCAGTCACGACCCTCCTTAGGAAACTTTGTTTACTCATTTCGAGTCAGTTTGCTGGGTTGTTTTGCGTTTTCTTCCTTCCTTCACTTAAGCAGATTTTTGTTTTCAGCAGGACAGCCGGGTTTTCCTGGTTTGACTGTCCCTGTGCCGCCGCAGGCTGGCGGGCAGCAGCGAGCGGCTCTGCAGCCCTCGCTGCCCCGAGCGTGTTTGGCTCTGTTGAGCTCGGTTGGGCGGAGCTCGGCGGCTCGGGCTGCGCGGGAGCGCCCCGGGCTCAGCGCCGCGCTTGTGTCTCCGCAGGGATCGACAAGGAGAACGTGGAGCTCTCGCCCACCGCCGGCCACGCCAACAGCGGGAGGATGCGCCACGGCTCCGCCAGCCAAGTGCAGAAGCAGCGAAGCGCCGGCAGCTTCAAGCGTCACAGCATCAAAAAGATCGTGTGATTGTCGCTTTTAAATTTTAGTTTTTTATTTTGGACCTGACTGACACGCGCGGCCCCTCGCGCAGGGCCCCGCCCCGGGTGTGATGCTGCACTTGATCTGTACAGTTCCCATCCCGCCAGCCGCGTTGCCAGATGATCAACTCCTGACCCACTGCCCGAGTTAACGCCTTCATCCCGTGCTCGGTTCGGCGCTGCTCAGAGCCACGCGTGTGCCCCGGGGGAGGGTGGAGCTCTGCAGCGTCTCCTTCAATCCAAAGCCATTTCCCAGCCCCACCGTGTCTGCTCTGGCCTCAGGTGTTCCTGCTAAGGGAAGTGTTGATCCTGAACCCTCTTTGCACACCTCAAGGTAGTAGTGGCTTCCTGAGCCAGGGAAGTTTCTCTAACCCTGGTTTTAATCCAAACCTATAAGATTTTAGCTGTGTACTTTTTTTTACCACACTGAGAAGTTCATGATAGCTGCAGTACAAGGAGCTTAACAGAAGTGGTGGATTAGGTTAAATTTCAGGTAATTAGCAATAAAGGGGGGAGGAAAAGGAGGCTGCAGGAGTCCCTCATTCCCCAGACCAAGCTTCACACACTTGGACTGTACGTGGACCAGACTGGACAAACTGGCTTTTTTCCCAAAGTTTTTTTTTTTTTTTTTTTTTTTTTTTTTTTCTGTACTTTATCTGCCCTGAGGAAGTTGTACAGGAGAAAATCCCTGGGAACTGACCCTCGGGCTGTCATTGTAGCACCTGCTTTAGTTGTGCCCTTCCCAACAAGGCGCACCTTGGAGAGCTCCTGGCAGACTATCCAGTGGGGAATGGAGGGCAAATGGGATGGGTTCGTTCCCAGCTCTGGGGGGTAGTGTGTGGCAAAGCTGCCCCTGTGCCCCCGAGCAGGGGCACAGAGAGCCACGTCTGCTCAAGGTACATGAATTTAAATGAACTGACACTGTGTGCAATCACAGGGGGCTGGCGGTGTCACCTCCCGGGGGTGGGTCCGGGCTCCCGCGGGGTTTCACAGACCTGAGGCTGCTGTGGCTGTCGGGGCTGCGGTGGCACTCGGGCACCGGGGCTGGGGACGGGCACGCTGCTGTGCCGGCGGAGAGGAGCCGGTGCTGGTGCCGGCCCCGCTGTGGGTGCCACAGCCCCGCGGGCACGGGTGAGCTGAATTGGGGCGAGCTGCAGTTCAGGCAGGGGCTGTGTCCCTGAGGAGCTGCTGACCAGCTGCTCTCTTTCTGACCAGCTCCTGCTCAGAAACAGATCCACTTCCCAGTTTCAGATTCCTCTGCTGTGGTAGGAATTAACAATCCTTCAGTGGCTTTAAAGGAAAAAAGAAAAAAGTATATCCGTTAGGTAAAAGCCAGTCCTCCAGTGCAATCGTTAGTGGCTTTCAGTAAATCAAACTCCACAGCTAAATTATTAGAGAATGGTACAATTATGGGTTCCAATTTATTGCTATAGCACATAATTCCCATGTATCCACACAGTAAAAATGTAACATTTATGTAAATAAAAATACCTTTATTGTATTGATTCATAAAATAACAATTTCTTTAATTTGTTTACAGTCCTGGAAAAACTATGAACACAAACTTCATATGCAAATAGTTTGCCAAAACAAGAGGAAAACTTAGAATTAGCAGTCATGGAATAAACAGGCTGGAAAGGTGAAGTGGTGCAATTAACCCAATCCCCTCAGTCGGGTGGTGCAGGCACCAGGGCAGGAACGTGGTCACTGCTGACACAGTGGGGTCTGAGCAGGGCTGTGAGGCTGAGCTGGGCTCAGGGACAGAGCAGGGGCTCAAGCCTTGGGTTTGGGACCCCCAGTGTTAGAAACTATTGTCATCCCACAGCTCAGATTGTGAGGAGCCACCCCTGGTGTCACTGGGGTTTGCACTGGGTTGTGCCCAGTCGAGCTGGTTCCAGCCCTTCCTGTTTTGCTGAGGACAAGGAATTGTAGAAGCCTGAGGATCTGTAAGTAGGAGGAAAACAAGAATCTCTTGTAAAGGTGGTGTGCTGTTTTCAGTTGTTTCTCCTATGAGCAGGTCTCTTGCAAACAGGAACAGTAATTCCAGAGAACTGATTTTGTTTGGGGCAGAGAGCAAGCCCTTCCCTGTTCTGCATTGCCCATGTCAGCAGTGTCCCTCCATCAGAACTGTGTTCCCTGCAGCACAGGGATGTGTGAGCAGAGGGGACAGGGATGAAAGTAAGTCACCTTCCCTGTGAGAACTACTCCAGGCTCTCAGTCCCAGCTGAAAAACTGGTCTCTTCTTAAAGTCAGTGAAGAAAACTGAATTTCCTCTTTGCTGGAAGGAGGGAGTCTGTTGGAGTTTTCCCTCTAAGAGAGGTTCAGTGAGAGGGCCTGGACTCTGGCAGAGCAGAGGTATCAGACACCTGTGTCAGGTAATGGGTGCACTGGGGTGTAAGGACTGCTGATGGCCAAGGTTTAATTTGGGATTGTGTGTGCCCTGATAGACAGGAACGTTGTCTCCTAATACTGGTGCTTGGGAAGCTTGTGCTTGGCTCCCAGGGAACCATGGCCTTTGTGTAATGATTAAACTCCCATCAGTAATTAGTTGTTGAGTGCCTTACTGTCACTGCATCGCTCTCCCTCTCCCTCCAGCAGCTGCTGCTGGGGTTTGCCTCTTTTTCTTTCTCACATCCTCCTTGCTTTGTTCTTTCCCTGTTTGAGCACTCTCCATCCCATTCCATCCCTGGGCTCTGCTCCTATCCCAGGCTGCTCCATCTTTTCTCCACCTGCTGCTCTGTTCTCTGGTGACCAGCAGGTTGTTGCTGGTGACAGTGTGGGTGTGAGCCCTGACCTGACACGTGGGAGCCCCGCCCCAGGGTCCCCAGTGCCGCTGTGCTCGGGGCAACCCGTGGGCCACTGGCAGTGGCTGCTCCAGGCAATGCTGCAGGGCTGGAGCTGCAGCCCCAGAGTCCCTGTGCTCTGACATGAAAACTTAAAATTCAGAAAAACCCGATTGGAACACGTGGACCATGTGAGGCCCTCCTGGGGAGCGTGTGTGACCCCCTGGCTCAGAGCCCGTTCCCTGCCCTGCACTGACCACAGCTCAGTACTGTAAAGACAATTAACATTCTGTTTGTGTTTGTATTTTCCCTGACTTAAAGATAACTCAGTAGTATTTGAGTAGTGCATAACTTACCTGTAATGATGCCAATGTTTCTGCTTTACTGTGCATGAGGTTTCCCAGGACAGTTTCTGAGTCTTGTGGGCTGAGCCCCTGGCACATGCCAGGGCTGCCTCTGACCCGGGTTGTAGGTTTTAGGGCTTTTTCTGTTTCATTCTAAGATTATTTTTTCCAAAGTCACAAAGCACGTCCTATTGTTATGCAACAAACCACAGACAGTCACTCAGAGTGTTGGTCCCACCTTTTTTTTTTATGCAGTATATTCACCTGTAAATAGTTTTTGTGTAAAATTTGACAGAAAAGTATATTTACTACACTGTAAATACATGTGACAATATATTGTATTATTTTGCTTTTTTTGTAAAGCAGTTAGTTGCTGTATATGTATAACATACAAATTTGATTATTCTAGTGTTAGTAACTGTTAACTACTCCTCCTCCCTCCTGCTAGTGCGTTCTGTCATTCAAACCAGAGGCTGTGTCCGACACACTCACCCTGTGTATGATCTCACTGCTTCCCGGGCTTCCGTCAGCCCGGAGAGCGCACTGCTCCCAGCACCTCTGGGAGCTGGGGGGCACAATGGTGGAAACCTGGTTTCAGATAATTCTTTTTCACCCCATTCTCCCCTCATTTATGTACTCCCTCCTTTTTTTTGAAGTAAAATGTAAATTGAACCTGCTCCCAGTTGTTCGAAGGTCATTCCCGGGGGCTGCGGGTGAAGGTGCTGGACGCTGATGTCCTCTCTCTGTTGGGACAGGTTTGGGGGGGTTCTCTGGGGCTGAACCAAGGGATCCAGCCCAGTTCCAGAGCCCAACCCCCTGTTTTTTCTGGGAAAAATTAAGATTCACGTTAAAATCCAGTGTCTGGGGTTTGTCTTCCCAGACTGGTGCTGCTCTGGGTGTGGGATCCTGCACAGATCTGAGATTGCCTGCGGTGACTGAGGAATAAGAAAGCCCATTATCATGAATTTCATGTCACTTCAATAAGATTATCATAACTGAATAATAAATCAGAATATTTCTTTTTAAAATGTAAATTTAATATTGTAATAAAACAGCTGCTTGGTCTTTAAAGAACAATTCAGTATAATTTGTCTATTTGAGCTTTTTTTGCCTAGAAGCTTGAGGTTTCAGCTGTCAGGCAACTTCTCTGACAAATGATTAATCACATCTATTTTTCTTTTAGGGGGATACATTACTTTCCCATTAAAAATGTATAAGTACTTATATTCTGGCTTTGTGAGTCGTAAAAGGATGTAAAGACACATTAAAGTGTGACTGCATTGACTCCTTCTGAGACATCTTATTGTTCCTGCATGGTGAACAAACAGACCTGCAGATACCTGCACAGGTGATTCCTGTCGTGCTCCTGGTGCCAGCTGGGGCTGCACGAGTGGAAGAGCAGTGTGTGAACTGTGAAATTTCATTTTCTTTACTTTGGAGGAAATGTTCCTTACTTCTGAGCTGGACCTGGAGTGGGAGCCAGGCAGAAGCCAACTCCTGAGTAGCACCTGCTCAAATCACTGCTCTCAAAAACATTCCTAAAGTTCCTCTTCTGGACAGTGGAGCCTCCCTGCTACTTGAGATCACAAATACACTGTAGCCACAGGGAGGGAATGAGAGTTTCATTTTAGTTATGTATGCAGTTGGAAAAACTGTATTTAGGGGAAAATTGCACTGTTGGAGCAGGCAATTCTGTCTAAGGAAATAGCTTCAAAATCCCTGCCCAGCTGATGCTGCTGAAATACTTTACAAAAGAAAATAATGAAGTAAAAATGCAGAACTTACCTGAACTAGGGGAATGAATTCTGTTCTGGAGGTACAAACTGCACAAGGAGGAAAAGAAAGAAAGATGTTGATGGCTGAGCCCAGGATGGCTCGGAGCTGTTGGTGAAGGTGTCCAGGTGAGATGAGTGATACCTGTTCCCTTAAGTCCTCTCACAGCATTGGGTTCTGCTTGGTCACTTGTGCCAACACCAAATGTGTTTTATGTGTCTGTTCCTCTGAGGACAGGGGACAACACCTGACCTCAGACAGCTCTAAGTGATGGATGACCACCTGTGTCACAGAACTAACTGCCAGGGCCAAGTCCTGCAGTGCTGGCTCCCTCTCTGAGCACTGAAATGCCTTTCCCACTACCAGTGAGGATTTTCAGGTGTGAATCCTCTGTGCCTTGCAGCAGGGGCTCCTCATTTGGCTGCTCCTCTGGTTAACAAGCTCTCAAATGAAAATCACTCCTAGGCTTGTGTGAGTGGAAAGGGTAAAAAACAACTCCATGATGTTACTTGTTCCAACAAGCATGGGTTTGTTCTTCAAAGGAATCAAGAAAAAACCTCTGATGACGAGATCTTTTAGGATATTTAAATGACAGTGCTATAAATAGCCGGGAGTAACTATATGCTCAAGAAAATCCCCCAGAATTATTAAATTGTATTTTTTTTCTCATGGCATGTTGTCCTTCAGACAAACTGGAAATATCTGTTCTGCTCCTCCCACCCCCAGTTAGGTACTGGGAGAGCAAGGTCTGCCCAGGAGAGCTGGCTGTGCAGCAAGACACAGTGCAAATGCTGAAGAGCTGCTCATCCAGCCCTCCTCCTCCTCTGGCTGTGAGGACAGGGGTTTGAAATAGCCAAGTGCACAAGAGGTTTCAGCAGTTCTGTCCCCATGTGTGTCTGACACAGGCTGTGTTGTGACCCTGACAAACCCCTGGATGTTTGACCACCAGGCACTGTAAACGCTGCGATTGCCCAACACTAACAGCCAAGGGTGGCTGTCGGTTGGGAATTCTTAACGGACAAACCTCGGAGATCCTCAGATCAGGGACAGCAAAAGGGCAAAGTCTTAATACCCATGGATTTTTCCACTTCATGTGTAGTAGGCACAATTCGTAGCTTTTAAGTGGGTATTTAGTATTAATTCCTGACTGCTCTAAACAAAAAGAGGCAAATCAGGAACCTTTCACTGAAAAATACTAACATAAATCAGTGATTTAGGAAAGCCAGTCCTGCTCATGACTGTGATTTTCTCCAAGTTACTCATTTACACTCTCACATACCAACTGCCTGCTGCAGGCACGTGTCAGCAAACAACGGGCAGGTTTGACTTCAGCCAGCCTGCTCAGCACAGCACTGAACTCCCCCTGTGCCTGCAGGTTTGTGCAGCGTTACCTGGTGCAGAGCCAGATGAGCTCTGGGAGCAGCAGTGGCTCTGCAGGATGAGCCCAGGGTACTGGAAAGGGAGGAGGTGATGGGGTGTGACTGCCACATGAACTGGAAGCTCAGGCTTTCACGGAGGGAGGAGGCTTGAAGTGCTTTCCTGCACTGCTGCAGCCACCACTGGATACCCCAGTATGCTCTGGTGTGTAACTCACCCTGGCTCAGCTGCTCCCTGTTCCTGCCCCAAAGCATGAATCACCTTCCCCTGGCATACTGCTTCCCTCTGACTTTGCTGCTCAAGTTTCAAAAGATGAAAAAGCAGCTGAAGTTGTTCCAGTGGGAAACCCTGAGCCACCTGTCCCCACAAAGACAGGTCCAGTGACAAACGCAGAGCAGCCTCCTCAGAAGCCCTAGAGCAGGCCGGGAGAGGCGCGGGATGAGGGACACGGCGGGAGTGAGCCGGGCTGGGCCGCCACAGATCCTGTCTGCACTCGTCCTGTGACTACTGAGGGAACGATCCCGGCCGTGCCCGGCCCGGAACGGCTGCGGGAACCATCCCAGCAGGGCCGGTTCAGGACCCGGGACGATGCCGCCTCACCGCGGCTCCGCTCCCTCAGGGCGCGGGGCGGGAGCTACGCATGCGCGCGGGGCTCTCGCGGGACGCGGCGCTCTCGCGAGAGGGGCGGGGCGGGGCGGGGCGGGGCGGGGTCGGGTCGCTGCATGTCCGAGCCGGGCCGCCCGGCCGGGGCACGTGGGGCGGCACCGGCACCGCTCCGGACCGGGCCCGGCACCGCTCCGGGCTCCGCCGCTGCTCCGGAACATCCGTAAGTACCGCGCGGGGCCGCTGCCCGCACGCTGGCGGAGCGGCGGGGCCTGCGGCTGGCAGCGGCGGCTCCGCGGGGCGCGCTGAGGGTGCTGCCCCGCCGCGCTCCCGGCCGTGCCTCCCCGGCCCCGCGCGGGCCGTGGCGGGAGCGCTCCCGCGCCGCCCAAGGTCAGCGCTCCGGCCTGCGGTGCCCCTGGGGCCGCGGGTTGGGGCCCGCCGTGCTGTGGCCGTGTGTGTCGGGATGCGGGGCGGCGAGGGCCGGGCTGGGCCGTGCCGGGCCGTGCCGTGCGCTCGCGTGTTCCGCTCGCGGGTTCCCGCCGGGCCGGCTCGGTTCTGAGGGGGTTCTGAGGGGAGCCGCGGCCGCCCGGCGGGAGGCGGGAGTTGCACGGGCGTGCAGACTCGCGGTGAAGATTAAGGCACCTTGTGCTGTCTGCTCTGTGTCTGGTCTGGCCAGCCTTGCCTGTGTTATGGTAATGGCTGTAAAAACTGTTATTAGGAAAACTTTTAATGTGCCGTAGTGACTCCTTTTGTTTGTAAGACAGCGCGGAATACAGGCAGGAGCAAAGGAATTAAATTATGTTGCTGCTGAGGAAGTGATGTTGTAGCCTTGCTTTCCTGAGAGATTCCTTCTTGTTTGCTCTCTCTTTTTCTTCTTCCCCCTGATTGAAGCAAGGGAGCTCTAAGTTACTCCTGTTGCATAAATGGACAATTTAATCTGTGCCCGGCCGAGTTCTTTACTGCAGTCCTGTCATTCCATGAGGCAGTGACCACAGAATGGACAGGCATCTCAGCAAGAGCATCCTCTTTATGGATGTTATCCATAATAGCAGGGAACGGCAGCAAGAGCTGCATTTGGCTGCAGCCCATCAGTTGGGATAAGTCGGGGCTGTGCGATGGCAGAAATCGCGCCTTCCTGCCTTGCCAGGGCTGTGCTGCACCTGCCGAGCGTTATCGGGCGCTGTGGACTTTGTCTCAGGTGAGGGGAAGTGCTGCTGCCGGGGAAGGCGCAGCGCTGCGGTGACTTTGCCGTGTGCCTTTTTCTGGCTCTGTGGCTATGAACGATCTACCGAGCACAGCAGGGCGAGCCCGCCGGGTGTGGGAGTGCAGCCCAGCTCACGGACAGGAGCTCTGCTCGGCAGAGCAGCTGGACAGAGCTTGCTGCTCCGCTGGGATCACCGTGTGACCCCCTTCAGGTCATTGAACCTCCTCGTTCTTTAAGGAGCTGCTTGTGTAAGGGGTGAAGGACTGTGCAGGCACCTGCTGGACTTGCCTTCTGTTGATGCCCATGGACCTGTGGGTCTGGAAAAGGGCAGCACAGCCTCATTGTGTGTATCTCATTCTCAATTCCCTGGTGTGCTTGCACGTGCTGCACAGTGCAAATGTGCTGGAGGAAATGACAACTCTCGAGTAAGTGAGGGGGGGGAGAAACCTGTAGAGCCTGAGCAGTGCTTGGATTAGGATAGAATCCACTGGAATCCATTCATGCATTGATTCCCATCCTGGTCTTGCTCACCTGACAGTCCCTCAGCTTCTGCTTAAGTGTTCCATTGAAGACTTGAAGGACTTTTAAAAGCTCTCATGGGGTTTATGCAGCTCAGTCTCTCACCACAGTTGTAGCAGTGTCGTCTTCAACAGGCTGTTTGCTCTCAGACATGAAACTAAAGATCTGTTGGGGCTGCAGGGTCTGTGTGGATGGCCCTGCAGGAGCTCAGTTGCTGTGTGTTAGTAGCTGTTTTGTACTTGGGCGTGCTCTCCTTACTCACTCTTGGTTTAGAAACCCATCCTAGGAACCGGATTCCTTCTTAAAGAACACTGGAGATACTTGGGGATACTAATACTGAAAATTATGAACTGCCTAGAAAGCCTCGGCTTTAACCTGGACACTCCATGATGCCTGAAGTGAGGGAACAGGAATTCCCTCAGTGCCCAGGGTGTGAGGTGCAGCCCAGACCCACCACGGTTTGCCTGTTCCCGGAGGTGCAGGTTGCCTGTGGAGTTAACTGTGACAGGAGTTTGCTGCAGGAGTGCAGCCAAAGCTCTCAGAGCCAGCAGCAGTTTGATTTGTGATGGCTGAGACTCTCTCTTCACTTTGAAAACATTGCAGGCTGGCTGCAGGGGGATTGGAGAGCAAGTGCACTTCTGCAGGAGCAGTTATCTGAAGAGCATAATGCTTTTAAAGCAACATAGCCCACTTATCTGTGCCTTTCATCCTTCATGTGCACTTAACTGATGTGAAAAAGTTATTTAAGGTATTTCTAGCGTCCAGGGAGCCTGTAATAGGATTGGGCCTGGTATCCCAGTTGCCCCTAGCAACATCTAGAGCTAATAAAAAGCATTAATTGCAGCATTAATTACTTACAATTGTTTCATGTTTCAGATCTAACGATTAGCTTTTTAAAAATCCTGATTTCTAACTGCAGTGTTTCTGTGGAGCTCTTAATGCAAATGGCTGGTTAGACTTCATGAAGTGATGATTAACTTTAGGCAACCATGCTCAGATATTCAGGAAAAGCGATCTTATTCAGCAGGTGTTTAATATTTCCTGGAAATTGAAGTTGTTGCATTTGTTTCTCATGGGGATTGCTAGAAGGAGAGATATTTGCATGTCCCAAACAGCTTTTTGAAATGTTCTGTCTTCACCTTGTTCACTGTACATTTTTTTATTGTCCGCTATGTGGATTCTGGTCCTGCTGGAAGCTGACTGGGTTTTTGGGTCCTGTACATTACTGCTAGCAGAGATGAATGTTTTATAAAAGATCATTTAAAATCATTCTTGAGCAAACAAATCACTGCTGCAGATCTGTCCTGGTCGAGGTTGCCTTTGACCTCTGCTGCCACCTGGCACTGAGGATGAGAATCTTGCCATGTGCTGTGGCTGGTTTTTGACTCTGGGTATAAATAGCAGCAGTTCCTGGCAGAAGTTCATGATTTTCTTGTGCCTCTGGTATCAGGGGCCTTAGCTTTGCTTGGGGATGAACGTGGGAGTTGGGACCCTTGTCTGGCACAAGGATTGCAGTGTATATCCCCATAAATCTCAGGGCTCTGACCCTGTGCTTTCCTTAAAGAGGAGCCTCTTTTGTTATGAACTTGGGCTTGTATTTGGTTTCTTGTTCAAGTGCAGGTTGAGGAAGAATTCCTTGGTGTCCAGGGGTGCAGAGAAAATTAGCACATCCCTTCCCTTAAATATTTCAGGTTGAGGGTGGGTTCCCATCTCTCCAGATGGAATACCTGCCTTCCATTCCTTGTGTTTCCTCCAGCTCCATGTGCCTCTAGGAAGGTCACTTGAGCTGTGTCCTGGCTTTGCCTTTTAAGAAAAGCCGGGGAGAGGAGCAGCCTGTGTTCTGCTGTGTGTGAGGGCTGCTCAAGTGCTTTGGGCAGGTGTGGGTCACAGTGATGTGATCTCTGTGCTCAGGCTGGACTGCGCTGTGCCTTCCTCACAGTCTTTGTTCATGCACACGAGTGTCTTCCTGCTCCTTCACCACGAGTGGCTCTCAGTGAAGCCTTTGCTGTTCCCTCCCAGCACAGGTGAATACAGGGCACCCTCCTCACTGATATTTGCTGCCTTCCCTCTGAGTGCTTCTGCAATTTCTCCCCAAGCCTTGGCCATGAGGCTTCCAACCAGACTCCAGTGCTTTTTGCTTTTCTGCCTAAGCCTAGCCCAGCTCTTGTTTTGGGAAGCTGTTTGTCAAGGTCTCGTGGCTGTGCCCAGCAAACATCCCGTGGGCAGAGCTGCTGCTGCTCCCCAGATACCTGGGGACCTGTTAGGTCTTTGCTGCTCTGGGCTCCTGGCTCTTGCAGCCCTATCAGTGTGTTTGCTGTAAACCTCCCTGCTCTGTCTCCTTGAAAATTCACGTTTGTTTTTTTGTCTCCTGTGCAGAGTATATTGTAAGCCCTTGGTTAGTTTAGTCTGTGTCTTGTGGAAATTGATAGAGATGCCAGGCATCTGACTCAGGTGGCTGCTTTTAAATTTTCATTTATAAGCTGTATGTGTAGTGCCCACTACACTGTTCCCATAGCAAGGGCTGCATTGGCTTCCTTTTGCAGAAGCAAACACAAAAGGCTGAGTATTGGATGTGTTTCTTCTGAAATTCTGGAAATTAATTTGTTCTATTCTCCAGCCTGAGTGAAAATCCAGAAAGAATGAAAGATGATAAAACTTCTCCCAAATTCAGACTTTTGTAATGTGTTGATAGATTATAAAGGTAATACCAGCTGCTTTGCCTGTGCTGTGGGGGTGCAGGTAAAGTGGTGCAGAAGCAGGTTTTGGAGTTTGCTGAAGTATCTGAAAGACTTTCCTGCAAAAGTGGAGAAGAAGCTTTCTTGCCTCCCTCTGCAGTAGAGGATTCTCAAGGAGACAGTAACTTGGGTGAGGAAACTATAAATAATGAAACAACTGGAGCAGGGAGGTAATAAGATATCAAGAGCAGTACAGCACTTGATAACCTGATAGGGTTAATGTTAATTACAAACTGTTCATTACTGCAGAGCAGGAGCACTCAAGGCCCTGCCTGAGTCCATGAGAGCAGTGCTGAGGGTTGCTGGGGGTCAGTGTTTGTGTCCTTGTGAGCTTCTTGATAATTTCCAAAACATCTATTAAAACCTACCCATTGGCCAAGCCTTTATTGTAAAGCTCTGAGTGTGGAAATAAATAGGAACTGTTCTGAGTCCTGCACTGGTCCAGAGGCTGCTGTGGGAGCTGTGCTGGGCCAGGGCTGGGCTGCTGAGTGGGAGAAAACAGACAGAGCCAACAATCAGTGTGGCAGCTCCAGCTGCAGGGGGGGACTGAGCTCTTGGAGGAGCAGCACTGATGCTGATTACACTGAAAGTAGTTTTTATCTCAGAGATAAAAGACAGCCTGGTGTTAGTGGTGTTTCTTGTTCCAGAGCACTAGTTTAATTCTACAGCAACAAGCTTTTTCAGCCTTTTATTTAAGTCACAATTTATCCTTTGCAAATAGGAGACTGCTGGCTCTTAAATACTCTGAGGTTGTGAAGTGGCTTCACTGGTGGCTTTCATTCAGAAAGGAGCCTCTTTCTTGGGCTCATAGCCCATGTTCACTGGGCTCTGGAAAGCTGGTGTTGCTTAAGGGTTATCTCTTGCTGTTCTAGTCTTTCAGTGCTACTGTTTGAAGCAGAAATTGCTGCAGAGCACTTGCCTTTAATTAGTTAAGTACAGGGAGACTTCCCTGTTGGCTTCTTTTAAAACAAGTGCCACCCAGTTTGAGATCTTGCTGGCCTGGCTCCTACTTGTCTCTGGGTGTTGGTAGCTCCTGAGTCACACAGTCTGAGCTCTGGGTGCTGTTGGGATTGAGGGGGTACTCCAGGCTGGCTGGGGAGAGGTCTGGGCAGGCTGTGGAATCTGGAGTGACACCCTGGTGGTCCAGAGTGTGTGATGCAAGGGCTGGCAGGCTGCTGTGGCTTCACAGCTCCCTCCTGTAAACTCAGGCCCAGGGCTGCTGCTGACCTGCCTGGGAGAAAACCTCCTGTGCTCTGCAGCTGGAACAGCTGGGAGCACAGGACCTGCCAGGAGCTCCCTCCTTGTGGATGTTCTGCCTCCTTCATCTCGTATGAGGCACAAAGAAGCTGCAGTTAGATAATGCAGTGCCACGTGCCAGTTCAGCTTTCGATGAAAATATGCCTCGTGCCAAGGGTGGGTTATGTAAGTCCTCACGTCTGTTTCAGTGCAGCAATTTTTCTTATTTTAATCTTAACAGTAGGGCCTCCAGTTCCTTAGGTTTTTGTTAACTCCTGTTCCTATGCCTCCTATAAGGCAGAGCATGTGCTCCCAGTTATTTTTAGCATGGAAAAATTTAAGAGCCCACGTGGTCCCATTTAGTTTGAACCATGCCAGCCTGTCCAGTTCTCTTTCACCCAGATAGTATTTATTTCCCCAGTGCTGCTTCACTAACTACAGGGTTTGTCAGGAGGCATCCTGGCCTTGGTGTTGAAGCTGCATTTCCAATTTGCTCTGTGATCTTTTAGGACGGGCTTTAATTCCAGCCTTGATTTCCACAGCTTTCAGGGTTTGGAAGCCTCTCAAGTGCAGGGCAGAGGGAAGCAGAGGAGCCAGGAGCGGCTGAGGGTGCGTCCCTGCAGAGCATGGGGGCTCAGGCACTTGGGAGTCATCCTGGCCTCTCTCCTGGAGGAGACTCGAAGCAGCTCGCCTTCAGAACAGACCTCCTTGTGTGTAGAAAACCCTGAAATTCCCAGCAAGTGCTTGCTGAACTCCTCTTGGACCTGGAGAATGAATTATCTGCCGTCCCCGGGAACCTCGTGCTGAGAACATTTCTGACCTTATAAGGCTGTGAGTGCTCAGGGCTCTGTGTCCTGGCCAGGAAACAAGGTGGCTTAGAACTGCTCTGGGACCCTAATGTAAACGAGTAGAGTAAATTGGCTGCCCTTGGCTTTTTTCTCAGGTAGGTAATGTGTGCATTCTTTCTTGTCTTCATTTCCTTGCTCTTAACCAGCAGTTTTCCATAAATCAGGTCAGGACACAGACTTGGAGAGCTGACCCCTACTCTCCCCTTGGTGCCTTGATCCCATCCTGGTGCTGTGGGAATTATTTAGCAGGCTGGAGCAGTCCATGGCCTAGCTGCAGCTCCAGCCCCATGGTCCAAGGTGTGACATTTGGGCTGGATTCCTGGCGTGCCAGAGGGAAGTGGAAGTGGCTGGTGCTGGGTGAGTGCATACAGTGTGTGAGCTCTGCACTATTTTTGGTGCAGGACTCTTGGGGCCCTGCCTCTTGGGAGGGCTGGAGATGCAATGTTTTCTGGGGGTTCTGGCTCCTGCAGGCTGCTCCTCTCCTGCCCAAAGCCTCTGGAGCTGCTGCATTTCCCAGCTGGCTCCTCCTGCCCGGAGGAGAGCGTGGGGCTGCTGGGCTCTGCTCCCTCCCACTTGGCACTGCTCGAGGGCATGTGATTTGACACGTTGCCATTTTCTGTCCTGCTGCTGGCAGGAAAATCCCAGCCTTTCTTCCCCCAACATGTTAAAGTGGTGCCTTGCCACTGCAGCCCTGAGCTGGCTGTCAGATCAGCAGCAGGGAGATGGCTTGGCTGCTCTGGGACAGGCTGGGAGGTGGCTGTGGGCTTTGGGAGCTCTCCTGGGGGGGAAGTGGAGGAGGAGCAGTGTCACAGCCCTTGGGATGGGCAGGCTTGAGCTGCTGTCCTCAGGCATCAGCCAGGCTGTGACCAGCATGGCAAGATCCAGTAGCCAGAGCCTCCTGCCAGGTCTGTGTGAGGAGATGTTTGTTGGTGTTGAGCTGTTCCCCAGCCAACCCAGCACTCCAGGATGTCTGCTGGCATCTTGTGCAGAGCCACTGCCTTTCAGCCTGCTCTGGCTGATGGGAGGATGTGGAATTCCTGGTGAACATGATCCTGGTAGTGATGCAGCTCTGGCTAAAATAATAAATCAAAAACATGAAATCACATGAGCACTGCAAAGAGCCCTCAGCTAATCCAGCAGTTCCCACTCATCCAGGTATCTCAGAGGAGTGAAGATCTTTGTCCTAAATGATGATAATGTTCAGAATGACTCACAGAACTGTTTTGTCTGCCAGATTTTAGGACAGGCTTGTCCCTCTGGGGCATCCTGCAGCTGTCTCCCTGTGCTGCAGAGTTGTGTGTGACTATGGTTTGGACAGTTGGTGCAACTTAGTAGGGAATCAGATAATAATAGGGCAGTCTGTTTAATTGGGAATGCTTGCTGGGAATGGACTTCTGTGAGCTACTTTAATTTGGGTTTGTAGTACGCCTGAGAGACAGCTTGTAGGGTAGTTCTGCATTAATTACAACAACTTGGGCACGCAGCAGATGAGCACTCACAGCTCACAATGTGCCATTGTGCTGGGCAGCATGAAGGGGAGCCTTTTGTCTTGGGAATGTACAGCCTTCACCCTTTCTGTTTGCCAGCTTCCAGACACAGAACAGCCACAGCATTGCACAGGTTTGTTGGTTTTTTTAGTTCCAAGATCCCAGATGTTGCCATTGACAGAGGATTCACCCTCAGCAGCAAGCCCTGCTCCCTGACTGCATACAGCCAGCTGGGAGTAACTGGGATTTAGTTACTTCTTAGTTACTTGGTTTATTTAATCAGATACAAATGCCTGATGGGCACACAATGTTGTGTAGAACAACATAAATGCCTTATTTGTGATGTACTGGGAATATTACTGAACTTAAATTGTGTCTGCAGCTGACCTTTCGTTTGGGATTAAACAAGCAATCTTCTAGTCCCTGCCTTTGCTATTCATTCATTCATTTGTGTGTCTCAGTGTCTGGGCCCTGCAGGAAGCAAGGCAGGGTCTGAGCTAGTGTGGGTGAAGTTGTGTGGATGCTCCTGTGGAATGGGGAGTGTGCCTGGAGGAGGTGAGCAATCTGGGGTGAATATGAAATTATCTGAAGCTCTGACACTGGGTTTGAGCCTGAGGGAGGCATGGTTTTGTCCCTCAGCTAGAATGTCATCAGTTCCTTGTGGAGATTGTGGCCTGAAGGAGTGTTGCACTAGGAGCTGTGATTGGGGTGTTAGTCCTGATAACAGAAGGGGATTTTTGGTTGAGACACACTGAGTGTGGGGCCAACTGCCGTGGTTGTTTTGTCTTGTCATAGAAATGTTATGTTTCTAGAGAGGAACCAGATAATGCTCTTTTCCAGTGGGTGGCTCCCATTTCTAAGACTTTGCTATCTCCTGAAAACAATCTTTATTTTTGTTGCTTGCTGGCAAGAGTCTTGAGGGCTGTTTGGATTAAAGCCTGTCTGTGTAAGCACCCTCAGACACGTGGTGTTTTGCTTTAATTCCTGTGCAGTGCAAATATAAACCGTGAGTGCTTTGCAGCAGGGCTGTTTGGATGTGGTAACAGTTCAGCTTTGCACTCCAGTTGCAGACATTCCTTAAGGAAAAGGAAAGGCATGGCAGCCCTGCCTCTTGTGACCCAGGTGAGGCTTGCCAGTGAAGGAAGACTGGGTGTCCAGGTGGGAAGGAGGTCACAGGCCTTGCAGGGGAAAAGGGAGAGCTGTCAGCTTTTGAGTCAGGGGAGTGGCAGGGCAGTGGATTTGGATGTAGAATAAATTTTGGAGCTGCATTCCTTAGGCTTTATAGAAGTGTGTGCTGTCAGAGTCCAGAGCCCTCGGGAATGGGGTGCTGCCTTTCAAGGGGAGAGCTGGGGAGCCCTGCTGTGTGCCAAGGAATGCTGTGGTCCAACTGGGCTCTGAGCCCAGCCCTGTGCTGGAGGAACCTGCTGTGCTGGAGGCTGTCCTGGGGGCAGGACTGACCTGCAGGGGAGGCAAGGGGAAATTAAGCACAGAGGTGAGGAGGGGTGAAATCATTGAGTGTAATGATGAGACATGTCCAGGTATCCCTAGTCCTGGGTAAGGCTCTTGTTCTGTGCTGTACTGGCAGAGCAGAGATGTGAATTTCTGGACCAGCTGGAAAACAAGCCTGACCATGCTAGTAGCAATACCTCAAGGCACTTACAGGACCTCAGCCTTCCTGTCACCTTCCCTGGGACTGTTTTAATGTGTTTTCTGTTTCTCCTAGGTGTAACTGCTGCAGCTCTGTAAGATGGCTCTACGCTTCCGCAATTTCGTCCCCTATGCCATTCCTGGAGTGCTGGCACTTCTTGGCTGCTGGTGGATCTATTCCTGGAGAAAAAAGCACTCAGGCTATTGCAGCCAGCGAGCAGTAGCCGTTGAAAGAGAGAAGAAGCAGGAAGCAGTTCCAGAGAGTGGTTCATGTCCCAAGGCAGAAGCGTGTGTTCCTCGCAGACTGCCTGTGCTGCCAGAGCAGGAGTGCCTGCAGAAGCCAGCCCCCAGCCCAGCCCCCAGCCCCCTGAGGCCGCCCTCTCCCCTGTGCCCGGCTCACGAGAGGCCGGATCTCCCCCAGGACCTGCCAGAGGACGACAGTGAAAAGCTGGAATCGATAGGATGTGGGGAGGGCAGCGCTGTCCCTGCTCGTGCCTCGCTCCCTCTGCTCTCTGAGAGCTTAGGGCGGGACAATGGAGTGCTGAGCCACGCACTGGGGCAAGGCTCGGGGGCAAACCAAGGCCAGCAGCCATCCCTGGCACTTTGGGAGACTTTGGGAGGCAGGGAGGACATCAGCAGCACAGAGCAGGCGGATGAGTCTTCCTTTAAGCCCCCAAGGAAAAGCAGATGCCAGGAATTGTGCAGTCAGATGCTGGCTCTGTGACAGCCTGTTGCTTGGGATTGGAGAAAGAAGCCAGTGCCCCACAAGCGTTTCTCAATGAAGCTGAAGTTGTATCAGGTCACGAGGATCCTGCAGTGAGTGTGTTACCAGGGAGTTCGGAGTCTGCCTGTCCAAAGCAGTCCAGGGAAGAAGAGATGTCCGAGTCAATCACTGGTACTATACCAGTGTGTCAGAAGGACATACAGCCAAAAGGAGATGAGTTGGGAAGAGAGAAGATTGGAGTGAGTTTGGACAAGGAAGTTGAGAAAATTGAGCAAGTAGCAATACAGATAATTTCCAAGGTCATTTTGGCAGCGACTGAGGAAGTGCTGTCGGGTTCTGCAGGCGATGCATCCCCTTGGCTCTGCCAGGCCACTGCCAGCCAAGCTGAGGCTCCTCTGGGGATGGAGAGTGTTGCTGCCTCTGCTCAGGTGCTGGTGGAGGGAGCCTCAGCAGCTGAGGAGAGCGTGGCTGCAGGGAGCAGTGCAGAGGAGCAGGGTCAGGGCGTGACAGATTGTTCACCACATGGCTGTTGGGCCAGCCCTGTTCAGGAGAACACGGAGGACTGTGGGGTGAAGAGCCAGGCGTGCAGGGAGTCCCCAGGAGTGGATAGGACTCATGTGGAGAACTCTCTGGAAATGTCACCTTTAGCTCTGGAGGACTCGGGGTATGGCACACACACACCCGGAGGTGAGACCAGTGTGGAGGAGCCCCTGCAGGGCACAGTGCTGTCTGTCACATCAGAGCAGCACTCGGACTCACTGAGCACATCCTCAGCCCCAGACACATCTGCTGAGCAGGGCTTGGTGCCAGGAGAGACCCCCTGTGCTCCAGGGCTGCCCACAGCAGTGCCCTACAGCAATGGGATCCTGACAGAGGATGGGCCGGAGCCGAGTCAGGAGTGCAGCAGTGCGCCGGGCACGGATGGAGATCACTCGGAAGGTAAGGGACTGGAACATCAACCTGCAGAAAACAGAGTGAGCAAGCATTGCTGGGGAGCAGCCTGCAGGTGTGAGACCTCAAACCAGTGGTTTCTGGTGACCCCTGGGAGGCCTGGGGTGCTGACCCCTGTTTATGGGCTGCTGCTACAGGAAGGTGAGGCAGGTTCTGAGGTGTTGCTGGGGGAGCCAGAGCAGAGCTCTGGTGAATTGTGATAAGATCAGCTGGTTGCAGAGCAATTACCCTGAAGCCTTTTTGTTCAGAGGGGCAGGTGCATGCCAAGAAATCCCAACGGGGAGCAATATTCACAGTGTTCCCCCATCTGTCCGTGCTGCTTTTCCCTTGTAGATGCTGGGTGATGTGTGCCTGGCACAGTACATGCAAAGCTGTCTGAGCAAACGTTAGCCTGTGTGACCTTGGGGATGGATGTTAAAATCCTCTGTAGGACCCCGTGGTGCCAACAGCCCTTAATGACAGGAGATGTCTCTTGTAATTGCTACAAAGCAGTTGGAACACTGCTCATGTCAAGGCATGGGGGTTGAGTTTGCCAGCAATAAAGGACTGAGCCCAGAATGTTTGCACTGGTGAAGTAACCCCAGGAGTTTGTTCTTTTCCCAAGTAGAAATGTTCCTGGTATCAGCTGATGGTTTGGGAGCAAAATACACTTCAGCTCTTGCACCTTTTTTCTTCAAGTACAGGGCAAATTTGGGCAAAAGGCAGCTCCCTACCACACCTCATGGTGGGCACACCTGGCACTGGGGTCACTCTACAGCCCTTCCCTTTGGGGTGGGAGTGTAAGTCTGGGTCTTGGGGGCTGTCTGAATCCTTGTGCCTCTCTTGTAGGTTCAGATGTAAATAGTGTGGATTTTGTGGACAGTGGCAGTGCCATGAGGAAGACAGTGGCTCGCCAGAACGCCAAGCTGGAAGGAGGGTCCAGCAAGCCAGACTTTGTTATCTGGGAAATTGAGGTCCCAAAGGTAAGCAGCTGCTGGCCTGCTCACCATCCTGCCCTGCCCTCACAGCCACCTCCTGGTTCTCCTGGTCTGGTGCTGCCTCTGTGCCATTCCAGGGAGATCAGCAGCAAGTCCAGGAGGGCTGGATTGTTCTGCCTCTGTTAGGACTCACAGGAGTGAAGAGCCAGTGCACAGCTGTAAACAAGCAGCACTCCAGGGCTACACCCAGGGGAATGGTGCTCGTTGCACTTGCTATTCCCCATTATCTTCCATCCAGCCTGGGAGTCCAATGCTTTGAGGGTACACAGGTATTAAGAGCAGTGGATTATCAAAATGAGTTGTGCTTATTGGTCTGAACTGATCCCAGACCAGCTGAACTCTGCAGTGATCCAGCACTGCCTTGTGTTTATCCTGCCTGTGACACAGGAGCTGAGAATGTGGGTGATGTAAGCCAGAGAGAGCAGGGATGTTTGATCTGCATTTCTCTTCCTGACTGTTGCTTTCTTGTCCCTTTCCTGAAGGAATTAGTTGGCCGCTTGATTGGCAAGCAGGGGAGGTTTATGAGCTACCTGAGGCAAGCGTCTGGTGCCAAAATTTACGTCTCAACACTACCTTATTTCCGTGACTCCCAAGTCTGTCACATCGAAGGTGAGTGCAATGTGTCTCTATTCATGGCCTAACGTGTATCTTGGGGGACTTAATTAGATGAGCAAGGAATTTAAATTGATTTAGTGTCTTCTGAGTCCAGTGCTTTTAAAAACTCCTCTGGGCAACCTGTCACTGTTGAGGTAGTGCAGGAGGATCCTGGCAGTTGTATTTCTTCAAGTGACAGGGCTGGAGGTATCCCCAGCATGTCCATGCTACAGACTTCCCATGGGATTTTTGTCTTGCAGGAACCTCACATCAAGTAGAGAAAGTCCTGAGCCTGATTGGCAAGAAGTTCAAAGAGCTGAGTCTCACCAACATCTACACCCTCCCTCCGCCAATGCCGCTGCCGCTTCACTCCCTGCTCGTGTCTGCCTGGGTGAGTCCTGGCTCTGGCTGGGCTGGGGCTGGAGCTTGCAGTGCCAGGAACACTCATGGCTGTTTTTCCCCCTGTGGCAGCTGTTCCTGCCCGATGGAGTCACTGTGGAGGTGGTGGTGGCCCACCAGGTGGACGCAGGGCACATGTTCCTGCAGCAGCACACGCACCCCACGTTCCACGTGCTGCGCAGCCTCGACCAGCAGATGTTCGCCTGCTACTCCCAGCCTGAAATTCCAACCCTGCCCACTCCAGTAGAAGGCAAGTCATGGATGCTCACATGTTCTATTGAGAAAGTTCTGGGCTCCTGTGCAGACCTGTTGTCCCAGAGTCAGGCATGAGAAGCTCCCAGTGGATGAGGATGTGACAGCTCACGTGTCATCTCATCTTCGAGCTGCTGCCAGAGTACAGATGTTGCTCTGCTCTCCCTTACCCTGCTCATCCCTGGAGTACCTCCTGAGCCACGTAGCTGCATGTTGAAATTCAGAGTGAGATCAAGCCTGTCTTAGCTTATTTCCACTCAACCTGGCATCTGGGGTATTTCTGCTGACAAAGAGTGGAGCTGCTCCCACACCTTAGTGTCACTGTGTCTGTGTCTGTCACAGTGTCTGCACCTGGTGTGAAGGGTGCATCACATGGAAAGGGGTTGTGTATTCCTTTGTGGAGACAGACCTTGCTGGTACTGCCCAAAGGCTGGAAGGGAACTGGGTACCTGGGCAGGGCAGCTTAGCTGTGGTAGATAGAGCTGAGAATAAAACCTACCAGTCCTGTGTCTCAGCTGCAGAACTGGTGTGCTGGGGCAGTGGGGTTATTGGAGAAGATAGAAGCAGCCTAAGAAATGCTGTTGGTTATCCACAGAGAGGACTGAGCAGCACTGTTCATGCCTGAAGTGCTGATTTTTGGAAATCCACTTATCCTGAGCCTTTCTTCTCTGTGCTCTGGTGTTTTGCAGTTGGTATTATCTGTGCAGCTCCAGGCCTGGATGGGGCATGGCTCCGGGCTCAAGTCATCAGCTACTTCGAGGAGACCGATGAGGTGGAGCTCAAATACGTGGACTATGGAGGATATGATAAAGTGAAGGTTGACACACTCAGGCAAATCAGGTCTGTAGATCCTCTCCCATGGCCTGAGGCCATGTCTGGCTCAAATCCTAATCAGAGGACTCTGTATAGTTTGAATTCTTAAAGGTTTTTCCGCAGCTGAAATGGGAAATGGTGGAAAGGTTCAGCTCAGCAGTGAGTGTGGGTCTTTGGGAGCACAGCCAGCTCCTGCAAGGCTTCTTTGGAGGGAGGGGGAGGAGATGGCAGCTTCTGCTGCCTTCAGGAGGCCTCAAAGTGTAATTGATGAGCCAGGAATGAGCTCCTGATTCTTGATGCTCCAGCCCCACTGTCTGGGACAGCTGTGTTGGATCAGGGGTTTCTTACACAAGCCCATTAAATATTTGATTGTGCCCTAGGGCTGGCAGACAGGCAGCACAGCGTCCCTGATGGAGGTGGGTTTTGCTTAGAGACTGATCCAGCTTGGCATGTTAATCAGACAATTTATTGCTGCTTTTAGAGTGCTGGGAGAATTGTCTGATTTTTTTTTTTTTTTTTGTTTGACTGTCATTAATTTAAAACCGAATTTGTGTAAGAGCAATTTGATTAATCAATGTCACATTGAAGAATGTAGAAGTGATTTAAACCCTGTTCTTACTCTGATCCTCTTTTCTTTAAGGTCTGATTTTTTAACACTACCTTTCCAAGGAGCAGAAGTTTTACTTGACAATGTGGTGCCACTTCCAGGTAATGGAGCTCTTGATGTTGGCCCTTCTCTTGCAGGTTTCCATGGATGCCAGATGTGTCCAAGCCATGATTTCTGTCTAAACCTTCTACCTCCTATTACCAGTGCAGCCTCTGATGTGACAAGAGAAAGGAGTGGAAAAATTGTATTGTGTTCTTCTAAATGTGCTGGCATGGCACAACCTGTCAGAATCCAGGGGAAAGATGATAAATGTCCAGGCTTTTTTGTGCTTGGAGTAGAGAATGAATTAGTGTCCTAAGCAGCAAGCTGGCAGGGTGTGGGTGCAGTAGCTGTAACTGCTCTAATTCTTCTGTCATAGAACTGCTGTAAATGCAAACTTAGTTTTTAATCTGCAAACAAATACCTGACATTTTCCTCCTGAAATGACTGATTTGTAAAGTTCTGTGTTCAAACACCAAGCAAGTGCCTGCAAACACTAGGAGAATGTCAGTCACTAGAAACTCTTTGGTTTGGTTTTTTTTGTCCTTGGCTCTGCTCAGGTGCTGGGCACCTGTGGTACAGTCCCTTTGGGTTCCCAGTGCCAGGGATGCCTTCTGTGCAGGGTCAGCAAAGCCCTGAGGGACCTGAGCTTAGTTTCAGGATCAAAACACCAATGGCAGCTCCAGGGTGCTGCAGAAATGTTCTTTGTTTTGAAAGCCTCCTGATTGCTCAGCTGCTTGTGTTCACACAGTTATTGCTGTAGGAAGCTCTTCATCCTTCCCTGAAGAACCAGCAGCTCCAGGGATGGGATCAGCTGGCCATGAGGCTTCTCACAAGATGTTAGCTCAGTAGTTCTTTCTGGCTTGTGAAGTCTGAAGGACCTGACTTGTGTTCTCTGCTCTCCTTTCCCCACAGATGAGGATCACTTTTCCCCGGAGGCCGACGCCGCTGTCAGTGAGATGACCAGAGGTGCTGTCCTCGTGGCACAGGTACAGCCCCTGGCTGCAGAAGTCTTTTTGCTGGTGGCACTGCTGGTGTCCCCTGCCCTGCAGTCTGTGTTACATAAAACCCAAAGCCAGAGCCTGCCAGCCTGGCTCCTGGGAAGTCCTGGGGCTAGGAAGGGATGAATATTCCCTCTTGTTTGTGATGCAGGCGGGGAGAACAGAACCTGGATGGGTTTACAGAGCACAGCAGGGCCTGGGTGATGTCCCAGGGACTTTTTCAGGCAGCTCCTGCTCACAGTCCAGAAGTGCTCACCTCTTCTAAAGTGCTTCTGGTAGTGGCTGTAGCTGTCCATGTGAGTTGGGACCAGAATTGCTGCACACTGATCTTTTTCTGTGTTTCCAGGTCACAAATTATGACAGTGTCACAGGGCTGCCCCTGATACAGCTGTGGAACTTGATGGGAGATGAGGTGGGTATATTGATATATGGGTGGGTATATGCTGAAAATGCCCTAATCATCTTTTATTGTTGATTAAGAACTTAACCAGTGTTTGTTGCTATGGCTTGTTCACTTATCTACTCTTTGGGTTTTTCCCCCTCCCTTTAGGTGGTGTCAATAAACAGGACTCTGGTGGAAAGAGGGTTTGCTCGGTGGCTCGACTACTAGCAATGTCCTAGATGCCTTGACAACTCTTTCTGCAGAGAGAAAACAAAAGACAAAATCTTGTTTTGCACTGTTACAATTCGGTTTGGCAACTTCCCCCAGGAGACCCCTTCACACCAGCCTGCGGAGTTCTGTGGTCCATTGAAACACATTTTGCTCAACTGTTACCATTTCACTAGAACAGATACCTCATCTCCTGAAAGGGGATGTTCAAAGCCATAATGACAGATACTGTAGCTTTAAAGCAAAAAAATCCTCCCTGGCCTCTGCTCAAAATTTAAATGGAAAAAAATCTGAAAGTCTTGGGGGTTTAGCCACGCTTTGGTTCCGGCTGTGTCGTGCCCCACGGGCTCAGTGTCTGCTTTTCCCAAAAGTTACATCGATTGTCCTCTTTTTAACAGGCCCTGCCTATGAAATTAATGAATGTTATTAAGGAATTTAATGTTCAGTTATGGATTTTTCTGTATTGTGCCAGTAACCTGCACAAACAGCATCCATCTTGTGTCTTCCTTGCACCAGGAGGTGGAGGAGTTGTGTTCCCGTGTCTCACTGCAATCATGGATTTTAGGCTTGATCTGCTCTCCCTGCAGGGGCTTGGAGTGCAGGATGTTACCACTACAATTTTGCTCTGAAATGTCATGTATTTAAAAGAAAAAAAAACTGCTTGCCAAGCCCAATTGTAGTTTATATTTTTCTAGCCGTGCAAGTCTGTAAATATATATTAAAAAAATCATTGTAATATTTTGTACAAGAAAAACACTGGAAACAAAGGGAACTTTACAGAAACTTTTTCACACCAAAATGTCCTATATAGGTAGAACTGGCATGGAGTGCAGTAGGGTAGCCAAATTATTTGGAGCATCCGAATGTTGGGAGTGTTTCAGCTCTGCTGTATGAGGATTAGTGTCCCCTTAGGTTGCTGTCTGGTTGAAATTGTGATCGCTGCATCCTTTGCTATGTTGCTGTACAGATCTGTTTAAAAAAAAAAAAAGTAACAACTTGGCATTACTCTTGGAGTGGTGTTCTCTCTCAATTTTTTTTGTTGCTCCTTTTAGATTTCTATTACGTATTTAAAATTTTGCTCAAGTAATTTAAGCTGACTTAATGCTCTTAAAGACATGCCCTCTAATGTGTATCATTTTAGATATGGATTGAGCTGGGATTTATTGCTGGCAGAGAAGACACTTGCCAGAAATTGTTGATGTAGTCAGTCCTCAGAAGCTGCTTCAGGTGATTCAAGGATGTGCTCACATCCTGTGAGCTGGCACAGGGCATCCCACACTGGGACAGTGGCCTCCAGCAGCCTTTGGTCCAATCCCCTGTGCCAGGGAATGGTTCTGTCCTTTCTTGGAGTTCTCTCCCATGCGGCGCTTTGATTTAATGTTCATGTTTGCAGTTAACATCCAAGGAAAACTAAATTGGGTAACTCAGATCTATAAAAAATACATCCTTTTGGAATGTTTCTTTCCATTTCAATTAAAGCTCGAATTTTAAGCTGTCTTAGTGAAACTGTGATGACTTCAGAGCCTTCCTTTCCTGACTCCACTGGAGCAGCCCTGGGCTCCTTGCTCTGCACCCATGGGGTGGATGTGTTGCTGCCTGTTGTTCATGGCAAAGTTTGACTTGTCTGAATGTTGGTGTTTTCCCTTCTTTGATAGGTGTCACAGTCAGGAATCCACATCAGGGTGGGGAGCTCTGCCAGTGTCAGCTCCATGGAAGAACATCCTGCTCCCTATTTGTGTTGAGAGCTGCCTGGTTTTTAAACTGCAGGAAAATAGAGCATTGCAGGGAGACAGGAACTGAAGTAAGGAGGTGTTGGCAGGTAACAGATATGCAGCTCTTTCTTCTTTAAAATCACAACTCTCAGCCTATACAGGAACATAAATGGGGGGCTATTTTAGCTTTGGGTTTTATTTTATATTAGGGACAAAAGTGAGTGAATTTGCTGAGATGGGGAAGGGTGTGATTGAATATGGGCTGCTTGGAAAAGGCCCAGGTCCAAAAAGGCCCAGGGGAGGTTGTGGCAGAGGTGCTTTGTGCCCTGTCAGACCTCTGGCACGAGGCTGTGCTGGGTTTGGAGTGGGTTGTGCTGCTCATAATCCCTCAGTGGCCCCTGAGCAGCTCTGTAATCCTCAGCTCAGGCCTGAGGCTGAGCACAGGCACATGGAGCTGAGCTGTCCCACGGGGTGCTTTGACTGAAGCCCTTCAAAGGGGCTTTTCCCTTTGGAAAGTGGTAATTTTATTACAGGGGAAATGAATGAGGTCTCTGGAGATGCCTCATTTGTAACCTGGAGAGCTTCCACAGGCTGCAGACTGCAGCACTCCCTGCCAAGCAGCCCCTGCCTGCCCAGATCCCCTCTCCAGGCTCTTTCCATGGAGGCTTCTCACGGCTGCTGCCCCTTGTCCTCCTGCCTGGGCTGGAGGATCAGGAGCCCATCCCTGGGCAAGCAGCACCTTCCTGCCAGATCCTCTGCAGTGCCAGGGCTGCTCCTTTGGCAGAGCCTGGAGCTGATTTCCCTTTGGCACGTTGGTTTCAAGGCTTCTCAGGGAGGGAGCAGGGCAGAGTTTGGGCAGCAGATGGAGGGTAAGGGGGCACTGACACCAGGAGCAGGTGCAGCCTGGAGCCTGGCTCAGCACATCCCTGGTGCTTCACTGGCTGAGGTTGTTTTCTAAACAGAAAGGGAAATGAGGTGCAAGCTGCATTATCCCTTCCATTGTACTGCATCACAGACATCCATGGGGTCCCACCTCTGTGCTCCTCAGCACTGCTGAGCCTGGTGCCTCACACAGCCTGTGTTCACAGACAAGCTCCCCTCTGAGCTGCTGTAAGGGCATTTGAGGCCGTTTGTCCTTCTGACCTTCATGTCCCACAACTTAATTAGGTGTGAGTGGGGAAAAGTGCTTCCTGTTTGTTTTCTGAATTGCCCTGAAGCCTCCCTGGCTCATCTGTCATGCCAGTGCCCAGGAAGGTGAGTAATGGCCCTGCTTGTCCACACAGCCCCAGGGTTTACAGCCTCCTCTCCTGTCCTGCCTCAGGCTGAAGCCGCTGGGTTTTGCTCCATGGGTTGGAGCAGGGCAGACCCTGAGCCCTGCACCCTTTGGAGCCCTGCAGTGTCTTTGCTGAGGTGAACAGTGCTGGAAGCTTTCCTCTTGCTGAATCAAGGCTGTAAAGCTGCTGTGCATGCCCAGGCGTGAGTTTTGGTGTCTGGATGCAGGGTTGGATGTTCCTTACAGCATTCCTTATCCTCATGGAAAGCAGAAGGCACTGGGAGTTGTGCTGTAGCTGTGACTACACCAAGGTTTTAATCTTCCCCTGAGAGAGGGGTCAGAGGGACTCTGGTTTGTGCACTTTGTGTCCCAGCTTCAAAACCCTGCGTGTTGCCTGGGGGATGTTTCTCTTTTTTTGTGCCCTGACTCTGCAGTTTGGATTCAAGAACACTGAAGAGACATTTCATGCTGTTTGAAGTGAGGTGCCCTCATTTCTGGATAGCTGCACTCTCACAGCAATCCCTGGCTCTGGGTTTCTCTGCTGTGTGTTGTCTTGCTCTCCAAGTGCACCTGAAGCACTTGTCTGGCCCTCAAGTGCCATTTTTGTTCTCAGCCATGAGTGGCAGCATGAGCATCTCCTGCTTCTGTCACATCCCTGAGCTCTGCCTGGTGCAGGGACTTTCCCTGGCTGCTCCACGATCTCCCAGTGTGGCTGCTGGGGCATCCAGCTGCTCCTGCCTCCTGTTCTCCCCCAGCTTTCCTGTCCCAGTGCAGGGGGATGCTCAGGACACTTGTTCATCACTGGAAAAGTTCCTTTGTCAGAGCAGGAAGAAATGTTTGGCTGCCTTGTCAAGCCTGTAGCTCTAATTGTGCTGTGGGACAGTGACACAGCTGATTTCCTGTGGCACAAACCAGCGTGTCCCATGCAGGATGGGGTGGGGGATGGCAGAGTGCACTGCTGGAACAGAAACACACTGCACACGATGGGGAAAGAGTCATCGTGGAGGAAAATTGGTTTGCTTCTTTTATATCTGCCCTGTCCCCTTGACACTCCTGCTGCCGATCCCATCCCTTGCTCAGGAGAACAGCAGCCCACAGTTGAGTGAGGAGGAGGAAGGGGCCAGCACGGAGCAGCAGAGGGGATGAGGAGGGACAGGATGAAGGGGCCAGCACGGAGCAGCAGATGAGGAGGGACAGGATGAAGGGGCCAGCACGGAGCAGCAGATGGCACTCGAGCACCAGCCCAGCCCTGCTCCGGCACTGCCACAGCGCGGCCGCTCAGGCTCGCAGTCCTTGGAGGGAGATGGATCATCTCAGCCATACACTGCGTCTATAGGATCTTGATTTACATGCCTGGGATGTTCCTCTCTGCTCGCAGGTCCAGATTGTATCTCTGCTTGTGCAGGTTTGTCCTTACACAGTGTCTGGATGTGAGATGATAAAGGGAGAGTGTTACTTTTCACTCACAGAGACAGACCCCTAATTTGTTTGGATGTGTTTTGTGATCGTGGCATGCCTTTCCTCAGAGCTGCCTCAGAACACAGAAACAAGATTTATTTTTTTTTCTCTAATAAGATCATTTTGTCCCCCCAGCCAAAATGAAGTGAAGTTGTCCTCACACTGAAAATGGACTTGCAAGTGCAGAAAGTGGAAACCAAAGTTAAGCCTGATTGTTACAGAGACAGCAGCCAGAGAGGTGTGAATCCGTCAGGGAAGAATGTTCCTGGTGAGATGGTCACAAATGTTCCTGGTGAGATGGTCTCTGTGTGTGCAGGGGATGCACAGAGGTCCCCTGGCTGAGGAGCTCAGGCTCCCCTTGGTGTCCCAGCACTGCTGCTGCTGCTCCTGGCAGAGCTGTCACATCCCAGGGCTTGTTTGCAGGGACAGCTCAGCTTCCATGCACACAAACCCTGACCCTGGATTCAGACCATGCTCATTCTCCTCTGGACCCCTGCCCACTTGCCAGTGGCAGCTGAGGTGGCACAATCCCCCAGAGGTGCCACAGCCTGTGTCAGCTCTGTTTGCCCTTGAGCAAGGGCAAGACACCGAGGGTGGCTTTGCCCAGGATGGGGGGGAAGTGCTTGCCCCTGCATCTGCTGAGCACCCCTGAGTGTGCTGGGGGTGAAAATGGGGGGGAAAAAGCACTTGTGAGCCCCCAGCTCTCCCATGTGTGAGACCCATACAAATCCAGGGATTTTTGTCAGCAGCTTGACCTCTCGGGCAGCGTTCTGGCTCTGCACTGAAGAGGTGTCCTCGTTCCTCCCCTTGCCTGACTCCTCTGTAATGGAAGGGCTAAATGCTCATTACTTTTTTTGCAGCCTTTTCCACTTGCCAATCAAACGTGTCTGGTTGGGGTTTGTTTTGTTTCCCTGTTGCTGGGGCTATGCAGGATGCTCCATCTCCCTGTAATTATGGTTCCATCATTGTCTTGGCACAGAAACATCTGCTGTCTCCCTGCCATCTCCACTTCCCTATTTCTTTGGAGAATTTCGTGGATCCCGATGACCTTCTATTTTCCATGACATCTCAGTGTACGCAGCTGTTCCTCTTGTGTTCCCCTGTCTCTCCATCTATCTCTTTTTTTTCCTATCAGCATCTCCAATGCATTTGGAATCTCAGCTCATCTGCTTATCAAATCAATATCTTGCTGTTCCTGCTGGGAAGGCGGCGCTTTGCCCCCCCACTGCCTCCCCTCTGAGCACAGTGCATCCCCCAGCTCCTGCCTGCAGTCTTTGCTCTTATCATTTAACATTTTAAAGTCCGTTTTCTCAGGCTTTTTATTTCGATTGTGTTGTACCCTTTGGCTGTCTGGGTCTGAGGCCCATCAGTGCTGCAGCTCCTGATGTGGATGGATGGATGGATGGATGGATGGATGGATGGATGGATGGATGGATGGATGGATGGATGGATGGATGTTGCCACTCAAGGTGACGTCACTGCTGGTTACTAATGACAAACTGAGCAAAGGTGGAGTGTGTGAAGAGAGGAGCTGTGGGCAATGAAGGGGCTGGAGAAATACAGGCTCAGCTGCTGATTTTGTGTGACCTTGTTGAAAGAGTATGAGGTCCATAAGAGTGATGAACAGAGATACTTCAGGTTTTATTCTGTTCTGGCACCTTTTATTACTAGGACTTTACTCCTATGCCTATTCTCTTAAAAAATATTAATTAAAAAATCAATACTATAGCTGCTGCAAAATGACTAATAAAACTTTAGGATATGACAGGACCTTAAATCTCTTCTTTGTTCTCTGTCTGAAAAGTATGCATCCCAATTCTCTACCTTCCTCTTCTGTCTCACCTGCCTGCATGGCAGGACCCCAGCCTGGCACAGGGCACTCCATGAGGCTGCACTAAAATTCATCCTAAAAATACTAAAGGCACGTGGATTTTTGTTTAGTCACCTTCAACACATGGTCTATGTACATCTGAGCTAAGAGTATCCTATTCTTAAAAGGTTTTGCAGAAGTTTGGCACCTGGAAGGTGTGACAGAGGAGTGGGGAGAAGGTAGGAAGCTGGTGGAGATCAGGAATCACACAATAACTTAATAGATGGATGGAAATAACACCATGTTTGCATCACAGCTTTTCTTCTCTCAGGGGTGTGTTTATGCAGAGCTGGGTTTTATACAGATCTGCATTGCATGTGGGTGCTTGTACCTAAGCAGGGCTGTGAAATCATGGATTAAGGGTTCTAGTCATCCAAAAGGAGGGATGTGGCAGTTGGAGTGGATAATGACTCCCTGACTGGGGAGGAGAAACACTCCCACGGAGATGGGAAGCAGCAGGTTTGGTGAGGACTCAGCTCTGGATCCTCACCCAGGCAGAGCTGCTGGAGCAGCACCAACAGCAATTCCTGTTCCCTGGGCCAGGGCCAGGCCAGGAGAGGTGCACAGGAAGGCACAGCAGCAGCCTGGCTCCAACACAGGGCTCAGGTGTTGGGCCAAGAGTGGATCTGGAATGGGTCAAACCAGAGCAAAGGAGTGGGAATTACTCAGGGAATAAGTGTTAGAGGGAATAATCTGCATCACTTAACGCTCCAACGACTCTGAAATAATTGGCTGTTTCCTGGGCATATCCACAAGAGCTGAATGTTCTCCCTGTTGCCTTTTACCTGGTGATCTTCAGAGACCTGATTGTCTGCCTCTCCCTCACCGTTTACCTCCTGAGCCCCCTCCCTCAAATTTCTCCCAGTTTGTATTTTTCCCCCAACAACGTCTCTAAAGAATCACAAACGTGTAACGTGTGTCCCAACGCTTGGATTTTAATAACGTGCAGCAGCCCCATCAGCACAGGCAATTTCACATTCAGCACATTATTGCTATTTAAAGCGCCGAGGTATAAAAATGATTGGCAATCCAGCTCTGCCAGCCCGCGCCGCCGCCGCCAGATTGGGATTTTTAATATTGGCTGCTCTGCGCAGTCCTTCCCTCACCTTTGACTTGCAGATTTCCCAACGTCAAAATAGCAAAATCATTTTGGGTTGTACCAGGCACATTGCTCGCTGCTGAAAAGAAGCAATTATCATTAAATATCCCCCTGGCTGGATGTACACAGACACACCCATACGGGCTGGGGCTGCTCCCTTCCCAGCCGAGCATTCCCAGCTTTGCAAATACATTTTACCTGAGCTGCCGGGTTTGGGGGGCCATGGGCAGGTGGGGTGTTTATTGTGTTGTCTGTCTGTTGTGGTTCTGGGAGAGGGAGGGCACTGGGCTTTATCCCAGATGTGCTGCTCCAGGAGCATTGGTGATTTTTGTGCTCCCAGGGTTGTGACAGAGATCTCACACAGAGCCCACAGGTGCTGGTTGTGTCAGGGCTGTTCCCATGAACATGTTGCTCTGGGTTAATGTACAGTGTGAGTAAAGATTGGGCCTTTGAGAATTTCTGTTTAAGGCAACCTCACCCTCCTTACCTTGAGGTGACCAGAAAATGGCCCCTCTTACCTGAAAACAAGACTGTCTTTACTGAGGTAATGGCCCTGTGTTGGCCAGAGTTCTCTGTGTACCATATCAAATCCAGTGAACACATGACAGGTGGGTAATTTCTCTTGTGCTGTTGCTTTCTGAGGTCCCTACTCCAGGCCCTGCTGCAGGGTGGCTGGAGGAAGGCAGGAGCATCCTCATCATCCTCTGCCCAAGGAGCTGTGCAGGGAGCAGGACCCACAGCAGAGTGCCTGGGGTGCAGCTCTGGGGCCACATCTCGTGCTCCCACAGCTGCTCAGCCCAGAGGTGACACCAGGAAGAGCTGGGGGTGGGGATGAGGCTGGGATGAGGGATGGTGTGAGCTCACCAGCACTGTGACATTAAACAGGGACCTTTCTCTCTTCTGAAATACCTCTTCCCTCTTGTTCCCCACAGCAGTGGGTGTGCCAAATCCACCTGCTTCAGGCAGCTTTTGGGGCAGGAAAGAGGAAATGTTTTGGGAGATCCTGGGGAAATGCTGGTGCCCTGTGCAGATGTGGAGTGAGCAAAGCCCTGGGCAAAGGCGGCCCCTGGAGCCAGGGAGCAGTGGCAGCACTTTGTCACCGTATTTACACTTGCATTTGCCCAACACGAAGCGTTTGGCTCTCCTCCACTGCGGAAGGGATTAGCTACTTCGTAACATCTAGACAAGATAATCTCCCCAATTTTGCCTGGAAGAAGCCCCTGACAAAGAGCAGCAAAGCAACAATAATGCCAGATGAAACAGTAATTGAGTTTGCCTTCTTATTACTTTCTCGGCTAAGTTTGTGCTGGTTTGAATTTTATTTTGTTGTTGTTATTGTACAGAACAGCAAAACACTGTTCCTGAACTGACTCAGAGCAGCAGGGTCCCACCTGTGGTGGTGAGCAAAGAGAGGAGGGGGAATGACTGCAAAAAGTTACATGCAGTGTAAGTAGTGTTACCCACTCCATCCTCACTCCAGCAGTGCTGCTCTGATGGTGCATCACAGTAATCCCCCACAAGAACCACAGAGCTTCGGTGCTGCATCAATCCAAAATGGCCTCAGCCAGGAAGAACACATCCAGGAGCTCTGCCCACTCCAGCTAAGTATTTTTCAGTTTCCCCAAGTTTTTCCTTGCCTTGAAAGAGCACCCTGGTACAAAGCAGCAGGGGGAATGGCTGCTGGGCTCCTGAGGGCCTGCCGGTGTGCTTCCCCAGTGATGCAGAGAGTTCCATTTGCAGAGGTGAAGCTGAAGTGCTCCCAAGTGCCAGCGAGGCAAATGTCACCTCCTGGAGCGCTGCTGGACCGTGGGTTGGGCACGGCTGCTGCCTCAGCCCACACAGCCCCAGCTCAGCACCTGCTCCTGCAAAATTGGGCAGGCAATGGTGCATGCAGGAGACGTTTGCTGGTGCTGCGTTATCCCACCAGTATTTTAAAGATAACATAAGAGGCTGCTGTCAGTCCTGGCCTGGAAGCAAAACACATCATCCTTGTTTCCTTTCTCTGCTCGCTAAGTGATAGCCATGTACATTTTTAAGGGGATTGTCCTTTGGATTCTTTTTGTCACCCAGTATCAAGGCTCTAAAGGTCACATTTTTCAAGTTTTTCCTTGGAGCTTCAAAGACTATGCATTTACTTTAAACAAAAGCTAAAAACCCAGCAATTTTAGAAAACCACTCCACACCCAGGGAAAGCTCTAAATATCACTGCCAAAGCCCAGTGCTCAGAGCTCAGCTTAAGAGCAGTTTGGTTTTGCCTCACTGTAACCAGTCTGTGAGTGCATTTACACTTAGAAATTGCACGTTTGTAATTGTGCTCGTTCTAAGCAAGTTATGACAAACAAATGTTGAGTGCCCAGTTCTTATTTCAGGCAGGCAGATGTTTGGTCCTGCTCACCCCATCTCAGGCTCTGCACCACTCCCTCATCCCAGGGGAGCACCAAGGCTCCAGGTGGGGCAGGGATGTCACCTCAGGGCTGTGGCAGTCACACAGTGCCAGTCTGGCCTGGCTGGGTGCCACCTCCAGGACAACATGTGCCCAATCTGGCATCGGGGCTCAAGGGAGGGAGGTGATGCCTGACCCAGCCAGAACCTTCAGTGCAAAATTAACCCATCAATGTAATTTGGGTAAGTCTGAAGTGGCAGAGTGACTCCATGTGGGATCCCAGCCTTTCTTCCTTCAGTGTCTGCAGCCTGGAAGCCACTTCTGCTGGGCTGTCAGCTGGGCCTCACACAGGTTTTCATACAGTTCTCAGTGTGAGCATTGAGCAGGTGGGCGAGGCTGGAAGGGAAATGAAGGATCTAAAGATCTGGATCCAGCTCAGGAGGAGTGAGGGGAGCATTGTCATAGACCTTGTCACCCAAAATGTCTTTCAGATCTTACTGTCCTGACAAAGCCTGTTCTAATTATTTGCATAGCTTGATCTTGACATCAATGGAAACTCCAGCTGAATTTTGGCCAAGAAAGGACGGGTATGTCAGGGCCAGTTGCTTAATTATGTTTACAACTAAATTGCTGTGGTACATCTTCACTTCCTCGAAAGTGATTTTCCTCTGCTCTTTAATTTCATAGAACAATATGAAAGACATGAATCTTCATGAAACTCCTCTCCTAATGCAGCAGAGACTCCACAGTGTTTGCAGGCTTTGCTTTTCATCACAAGAGGTCCCAGGGGAGGTTCAAGGTAGGATCCTTGCCATCCCGGCTCAGCAATCACAGAAAGCCAAATAAATAAAGCAGGAAGTTGGCAAAGCCCTGATTCAGCAAAGGCAGAAGCACAAGTTCAGCATTAACCTCTGCTTAAAATGATTTGGAACAGAAGAGTTAATCTCATGGCTGCCCAAAAGTCAGATGGGGAATCCAGGGCCTTGACAGTCAGCACATCAGTGCTTTAAATCTAGTGGGAGAGGATGCTTAAAGCTGAGGAATGTCTTAAATATGGGAAAAGCACTTTCCCTGGTAGGAGGTAGTAACTCAGAGAGTCATTTCCAGTCCGTGGCCAGACGTAGTGGTGGGGTGTGATTTTGGCCAAAGCCCTGATGCCCTGAGTGAGGCTGATGTTGGATGGCAGTGGATGGGTGATGGCAGAGGATGCTGTGGGGGCTCCTCCCCACTCCCACCCCTCCCATGGGGAGCTGGAGATCCCTGGGCAGTGGAGGGGGTCAGGGCAGGGGCTGCAGTGCTCCCCCTGCTCAGCAAGCACTGCCCTGAGGAAGCCTCTCAGGTGTAGGATCGGGGTAAGGGTCGTGGGGATCAAAAAACCCTCCAGGGGACGGGTGCAGGGTCTGCCCTTTGGGGTGCAGGGCTTTCACTGGACACCAAGGAGTGGAGGATGCTGCCTGCAGAGGTGGGTTTGCAGCTGAAGCCTGTGAGACATCCCCAGAGAGGGAGGGCGGTGCTGTCCCAGCCCAAGGCCCGGCGGGAAGCGGCTCCCCCAGCCGGCAGAGCCCGGCCAAGCCCAGCTCCCCCTGCTTATCTGATCTGCACCTCCGTAATGATGTGGTTACAATTGAATTATGGTGCTTTAATGTAGTTACAGCTACATTTCCCAGGCACATTTCTTCCTGACGTACAATGCTGGAATTTCGGATGTGGCCAGAGGCTGTGTGTGACTCCTTGTCTCCCGGGCTTGCTGCAGCCTTGCCACGTGCTGTGCCAGGCCCTGGCCGGAAAGGAAAGGCAAACTGGGCAGCTCGATCCACGGCTGCTGCTGGAAAAGCAGAGAATGCCGTGGAAAGCCAGGGGATTGCACTGGAGGTGACAGCCCCGTGTGCGGGGAGGCTCCAGCCTGCACACAGCCAGGCATGGCTGGACAGCCGCCCCTGGTGATGCACAGGCAGCATCCCACAGCTGGCTCTGGGTTTGTCCTTGTTTCCCAGCTGCAGGAAAATACCTTCAAAGATTCATGGATGGAGGGGTGATCCTTAGCCAATATACGTGGTAGTGTGGCTGTGAGGATTTTGTGCCCATTGAAGATCTGTGCTGAGGTAGTCCAAAGCCTCATGGAAACTTTCTTGCTCATGTGTGCTTTGATGTGAACTTAATGGTTATGGAATTTGCTGTATCAGCAATAAGAATCATTTGATTAACTGGAAAGAAGCAAACGAAGTAGTTAACTCTAAAGTCAGACAGGAAGTGATGGGTTTGCCATTTCCATCGTGCCAGAGGTGCAGGAATGCCCAAACTTTAAAATGTGAGGGATCCCCACCATCTACAGAGAAGGAGCTTTGCTTATCAACCTCTCAGGGTGTTTTCATCAGTTCTGATCTGCCTGTTGTTAATTTAGAGCGATGGTGTCCTCTGGGGAGTGACTTGTTTTTCCTACCCCTGATTCAGCTCCACACTTGTGAATTTTAAATGCATATGCATATATAAATGAGTGTCTGTATTTATCCAGATCCTGCCAGCACACGTTTTGCAATAATTCTCCTTGGATGCTCTTGCTTTCTCCCGCAGTCGATTTTTTTGAATGACATGGAACTGATAATGGATGTGGTTTCAGTGTGATCGGGCTGACTCGTCTCATTCCACCTCTCCTGCTTTTGAGCAAGAATGTGAGGACTTGCTGTGTCTATTTTAGATTCCGTCATGAAAGGAATAATTGAGATTGAGATTCTTAGTCACTCAATGCGGAAGGTCAGGGAATTAATGCTGTGTTACACCAGACCATTCATTTACTGGGCCTCCTTTTTTTTTTCCCCTTTACTGTCTGTAGAAGAAAACAAATGTGGCTCAGAGAAGGTAACACATCTTCAAAGCCACGCACAGCCCCAGCCTCTGATAATACACACGGTTTATCTTTATTTTGGGGGTGTTCCAGGGTAGTTTTATCATCATAATTGATTCGTGGCGACAGGGAGAAAAAAAATCCAGGAGTAACAGGAAGAAATGATTCCAGTGAATCCATTGACTCAGTGGTAGCATTGATCTACTTCTGGGAATTATTTATAGGAGAAGATTCATAGTTAATAATATTAGTTTGGACTTTGGGAGCAGTTTATCACAGGCTCTTAAAGGCCTTTGGTAAAAATTAATCAGGGAGAGAAATAAGGTAGACAGCCTGGTTTTGGGAGAGGGAAGGAAATGGGATTTCTAGCATAGCTCCATCCAGCCCAGGGGGAGAGGCAGCACCAGGGGTAACTCGGGGTGCTTGGATATGTCCAAGCACAGGAGTGAAAGGCTGGGTTTCCAGCTGCTATCAGACAACAGGGCTGGGGAAGTCTTTGGAAAATTCCCTCTCCTTGAGGTGAAGCCAAGGTGCCCACAGGACAGCAATCCCCCAGACCCAGCAGGGAGAGCTGCCCAGGGACAGCACAAACCCTCCTCTTCCCCTTCCTCTCCTCCCTGCTTTGTTTTTGGCTTTAACTTAATTGATCTGTATCCTGCAATCCTACCCGCAGGAGGAATGACACATCTGAAAAAAGCAGGAGGATTTGTTTAAAGTGAGCTGCTTGGGTTTTTCGCTGTGTGTATATATAGAATTGCCTGGAAGTAGTAAATAGAATTAAACACTGTGGTTCTGAAAAACAAAATTCTCAGGGCTGTCTGTTGATTTCAAAGCTGATGAAAACAAAGCAGGCTTTGAAATCTTTCCTTGCAGATCTTCCCCCTCCTCCCTTATCATATGAAAGATGGGCCTGATAATATTTGGGTTTTATTCTTCTTTTGAAACAGTTGAAAAAACACTGTTTTCTCAGTTAAGATGAAAATCATGATGTTTTTAATAAGGTCAGTGTAATGTCTTCATTAGCAAATGCTGAAATAATTTGATGCAGATCTGGAACTCGACAGGGAGAAACTCCAGTGTCTACTCAAAATATAGAGCCACATTTGCACCAGGTGTGAACCAGTACTGCTTCCCTAAAATTACTGGTTCTGGCATAACCTATTCCTGTTTAGGGACCGGCTGCTGTGTTTTTAAGTAACTCCCTCCTGCGCAGCCACACTCAGTGGTTTCTGTTTGTTTTCCTGCCTGGCCCTGGGCTGCTGTGAGCCCCAGGGCTGGGCAGTGCTCAGGGCTTGGGTTTGGTGGTTTCCTCTCAGGTGATGGAGCAGGTGGGAACAGAGGGGAGGCAGCACAGGAGGAGGAGGTGTAGAACTCCCTCCCCACGAGGAAACACAGGTGACATTCATGGATGGGCAGCCTACAATGAAATCATAAATACCCAGTGTACTAAGTCTGCCCTCTGCTGAAATTCTGTCTGCAAATATCACAACCAAAGCTGCTGAGTGCTGTGCACTTAAAAGCCTGTGAATCCCAGGGACACACAGGAAGTGTTTGCCCAGCTTTTTGGAGATGTGGGTGGTACCTAGACAACCCTGACCAGTCTGACAGCACAGAGCTCAAAGACATCTCTTCCATCCCCTGTGCTGTCCTCTGAGGCAGGGCTGGCACAGCTCCTCTCCTGGTGTGGCTCTGTGGGTGCTGCAGGCATTGGGGTGATGATGCCTGAGGCAGAGATGCACCAAGCAGACCAATTGTTTGCAATGACATATTCTGCATTTTAAATGATCTTTGACTTCCTGGCAGCTCCCCAGCATATCACCCCCCCGGAATTCTATCTAAATAATGTTTGTCAGGTGAAGCCACAGCTGGGCAGCAGGCAGGGCCCTGCTTCTCACTGGGGACCTCCGAAACCCACCGGCCGATCAATCTCCACAACCTGCTAAATGATAGATGGAATGTAATATAGGTCATTATTTCTCCCCTATGCGTGAAAATGAATTATTCAGTAAAGATTTAGATCCTTTTTATTATGACACTGAATTTATAGAGCATACAAAACATAAATGCAGATTTCTACAGCCCCAGATAGATGAACTCATTCTCCAGGCAGTGTGAGGTGGATGCAGCCCCTCAGCATCGCTGCACAGCAAAGATGGGATGTCCAAGATGGGAGATTGGGACCTGCCACCTTCCTTACCTGGAACAGCATTCCCAATCCATGTCCAGCTGGTTTAGGAGCCCCAGATCTCTTTGTTTCAGAAGTCAGGCTCTCAGGGCCCACGTATCTCCAAGGAGATTTGGGGTCTCATGTCACTTTGGTCTTATAAATGCTGATCTTAAACTCTGCATCTCAGCCTCTGATATGAAACGGGAGTTGTAAAAATTGAAAGGAAATTGGTGAGGCTAAAACCTGTTAATGAGAGTAGGTGCTAGGTGAGTACGTGGACAGCTGTGATTGTCCCAAATTCACCTGTCCTGTGGAGCCAGCATGGGGGATCTGGGCTGGTTTGAATCAATAGCACTAACTTTCCTTGTTATTGGGCTAAATGCTCCAACTTTTAATTGTGCAGCTAGGGAGAATGATACTCCTGGCCGGCAGTTAGAGATGTCAGCTTTGCAGTTCATTAGCTACTTCCCAAATTCCACTGGGACTTTGGATTTTTAGCATGAACATTAGAGGTTGGAGAGGAGGAGAGCAGAGGGCAAGTCTGCAAATTCTCAGTGGGCTGGAGGAAAATCTGGGATTGGGGCTGGAACAGCATCTTTGGGGTTGGATGCTGCCAAAGGAGCAGGACAGAGGGTCCTGGTTTGTCACCCATGGGCTTCAGGTGCTGAGTGTGTCCCCAGAGCATCCCTAGTGCCGTGGGTTTGGCTTCTGCTGTGACAGCAGAGTGCTGAGAGAGAGCAAAACTGACTGAACAGATTGAAACTGGTCACCCCCTGAACCCAGCCTCAGCTCTGGGGGAGGTGGAGAGAGAACGTACTGACAAAGTCTTCCCAAAGCCATTTGACCCGTAATGTTCGCTGATGGAAGGGATAGCAGTGGAGATTTCCTTTTAATATATAGCAATCCAAATTTCTTTCAGAGCCATAAGCAGCTGCACTGAAGTTCCTTCTGTCCATCAGCAAAATCTGTCTTGTGCTTGTTCATTCTGGAACCCCTTTAAAATTCTGCACCGCTGCTGGAGAGATTAAAGGGGTAATATAACCCCAGGAACTGCTCTCCTGACTAGTAATTTCCCGGTGATTATTACGAGAAATAGCTAAGATCTAAAGGAGGCTCAAAGGGGGGAGAAAAAGACTATTCTTTAATCCCCGCCATCCTTTTCCTTTGCACATTGGTGCTGCTCACTCTGCTGGGGCAGGGCCAGGTCATCCCCTTTTCCCTGCCCACTCTGGAGGAGCAGAGCCTGCCCCACTGCTGAGCCAGAGTTCAGCACTTCATGGCAAAACAAACCAAATAAAGGGAATTATATCCCATTTTACAGGGTCAGCATCAGAGCTTCTCCAGTGGGCCTGACCTCCCAGCCCTGCGCACGCCCACTCATTCCCACCTTATTCATTAGTCCCTGCTGGAAAGTACACCCATATACTTCTCCCAGCCCCAGTAAAAATCTTATAATCCCTGAGCTGGAAATAATTGGCAACCCCAAAACAGCTCTTGCAGGCTTGGCTGCTGAGCTGGAAGGTCTTTGGTTGGGAGGCACTCGGTGCTGGACAGGTGGAGGAACTCAAAATCCATGGATGCCTCTGAAAATGTGGGGCAACGTGGCTCAGTCCCACTGCGCGGGCGGCCCGGGCTCCCACCAGCGCTCCTTAATTTAGGAGAACATGATTGCTGTAGATAATTACAACAAAACCTGGCAGCCCCATCCTGGTGCTGGTCAAACAGCGAGTGGGAAATGCAGGAGTGAGGGAATGCAGGAGCTGGGCAGTGCCTGTGGGGCCGAGGGGTTCAGAGGAGCTGGAGCCTTGGGATGTGGGGAGATGGGAACAAAAAACAGGGAGCAGGGACACAGGGGGTCTGGGCTGCAGGAGCTGCTCTTTCTCTGAGCAGCCCCAGAAAGCTGCAATTTAAACCCGGGCTGTTGGCAGGGTCCGGGCAGTGCCCAAGGCAGCGTGGGTGCGGTGCCGGGGCTTGGTGACGGGATGGCATCTCTCAGTAACGCCCCAGTTCTTCCCGAGCCCCTAAAATTTAATTTACCTCTCCTGGACACTCAGCAGGCACTTCCCAACTCCTGGAATTCTTCCGTGGTGCCCGGTGGGGGTCGAGAGGCCGGGCAGGGTGTGGCGGGCCCGGGGGGACAGTCCTGGGGAAACAGTCACGGTTGTGGCGGACGTGAGGGGACAGTCCCGGGTGTCATGGACCTGAGGGCACAGACCCAGGTGGACAGTCTCAGTTGCGGCGGACCTGAGGGGACAGTCCCGGGTGTCACGGACCAGGTGTCATGGACCCGGGGTGACAGTCCCGGTTGTACCGGACCTGAGGGGACAGCCCCGGGTGTCGCGGACACTCGTGAGGGACGGACACGGGGGGGGGAGGCGGGAGCTGCGCGGGAAGGGCGCGGTGACGTCACGGTGACGTCACGCAGGGCCACGCGCCGGCGGAGGCACCGCCCCCGTGAGGGAGGGGCGGGATGGAGGGAGGGGAGGATGGCGGCGGGGGGAGGGAGCGCCGGCGCGGCGCTGAGCTAAGCCGATCCCACGTGTGACGGATCTGGCTGCTGCCCCAGCGCCTCTCCAGTGAGATCCTCCGGTAGCGGAGGGAGGGAGGAGGAGGAGGAGGAGGAGGAGGAGGGGGAAGGGAAAAAGGGGCAAAGCAAGCGGAGCGAACCGAGCCGGAGCCGGGCCGGGGGGCGGGTTGGGCGGGGGCGGGGGTTCTCTAAGGGGCTCTCGCTCGGCGCGGCCATGGAGGCGGACGGGAGCCAGGCTACCTCGGGGAGCCCCGGAGAGGCGCAGCACGACCCCGGGTAAGTCGGCGGGGCGGCGGGGGCGCGGAGCGCGGCGGTGAGGGGCGGTCAGGCGGGCCCGCCCCGCTCCGCGCCGCTCCGCTCCGCGCCCCTCCGCCCCGCCGGGAGCTGCCCCGTCAAAATGGCCGATCCCGCACCGGCGCTCAACTCCGCTCTGCTCTCTCCCTCCAGCAAGATGTTCATCGGCGGCCTCAGCTGGCAAACCTCACCAGGTAACCCCCGCCCGCCGCCCCCTCCCCACGCGTGTCCCGCCCCGCGTGGGCCGCGTCCCGCCGCGCCGGGCCCTGCCCGCGCCCCCAGCCCTCACCCTCCTCTCCCTCTCTGCTCTCTCTCCGCAGACAGCCTTAGAGACTATTTTAGCAAATTCGGAGAAATTAGGGAGTGTATGGTCATGCGGGACCCCACCACCAAGCGCTCCAGGTAAAACCGCCGCCCACCCCGCTCGGGCTGACAAACTTCGCGAGTTGCGGTCGGGGCGGGTGGACCCGCACCCTCCCCCGCAATCCCACCCCAAAATCCCAGCCCCGCATCCCAGCCCGCGCGTGGGGCGCTGCGGGAGGGCTCTCCCGCCCGCATCCCTCCAGCCCGGAGCAGCAAACAAAGCGGCCGGTGGAGCCGGAGAGGGGCCGCGGGTCGGAGCCCGCCGCCCCCTGCACCCGGAGCCTTCGGGGGAGGGCAGAGGAAGGAGGGGGAACCCAGCGGTTTATTTTTATGACTTCTCCCTTTGGCTCTAATTCTCATCACCACCCCCCGCCATCCCCTCGCTCTTTGTCTCTCGCAGAGGCTTCGGGTTCGTTACGTTCGCGGATCCGGCGAGTGTAGACAAAGTGCTGGCCCAGCCGCACCACGAGCTGGACTCCAAGACGGTAGGTGCTGCGAGGGGCTGCCCCTGCCCTGCCCGGCTCGCCGGGGACGCGCCCCGGCCCTGCGAGCCCCGCTCGGGCCGCTCGCAGCCTGTCATTGAACCGGGACCTTGCGTGCCTCCGCTTTGCTTTGATATTTTTTTCTAGGCTCTGCCTTTTAACTTCCCAAAAGCGGTAACTTTCGTGGGTTTTTTTGGGTTTGTTTTTTTCTGTTTGTTTGGTTTTGTTTTTTTTCCCGAAATCCGAATTCGCCCATACCGACCGCTGGCTCCTCCCCCGGCCTTATATTTTATTGAGCGGTGACATTGAAAAAGCTGTAGAGTAAAATCCAACTTTTTTTAGTGTTGGGCTGCGGCATGCTTTCTGCAGGGAACTTTGTGATTCTTTTGATTGATTATTTATGTGTTGTTAAGCGCGTTTCAAGGTGGGAGTGACTTACTGTCGAGCTGTGAAAGCTGCTGCTCGTGTCATTTCCCAAAGTCATTTTTTGGAGAGGTCCCCTCACCTGTGATGGCAGGGCCCCTGCGAAATGCACGCGGTCATTTCTGGGAAGCTCTGCGAGAGCTGGAGAGTGGATGTGGTAGAGAAGCAAAAGTCCTAATGTGTTGTTGTTTCTCCAGAGGTTTTTGCTGCGCTCTGTCTCCAGTGCATAATATAAGGGGAAAAAAAATGCTTGTGAGATGCAGCTTTTTTTTTTTTTTTTTTTTCTTCTAAAGAAATGTTACAATTGTTCGGGGTTTTTTAAACAAAAATTCCACACCTGAGTTTTCCCCCTGCCCCAATATGGTGTTTTCAGTGTTGGGTCAAACAAAAGGTATCGGGCAAGTGCAGCCCTGGGCCCTGTTTTCTCCCTGTGATCAAGGCCAGGCAAAATGGTGAAGTTTTGTGCCTCCTTACTTCGCTGTAGTTTTCAGCCTCGGCAGAGCTGGGAGGGGAGGGGGGAAGGACACTGCTAGAGGTCATCAGTGTTCTGGTGCTGCTGGCTCTGGAGGGGGCTGTATTTTGGGAAGGGAAGGCTGGTGCTGGTGGATCTGTCTGCACAGACATTCTGCTGGGCACAGCCAGCGTGGTCCTTACTGTCCCTGGGGTTTATAGTCTGTGCTCTGGGGCTTAAGGGTTTTATTTTAACCTGAGCGTGGTGTTAGGGGCAATCCTGTCTCGGTGCTGCAACATCTCAGGGGCGAGATTATAGTTGAATGAAGAAAGGGAGAAGCAGGGAGCAAATGTGAGGATCTTTTTTTTTTTTTTTTTTTAAATGTAATTTATATGGAAAAAAAAGCCTAAAGCTCTTGTAGAAGCAGGTGGAATCTAGTGTTTTAATTCGACCTACAGATTCTGCTGGGCTTGCCTGAACACGAAGCCCATGCTTTCACATGCCTTAATAATTTGATTTTAGGTTTAATCAGATATGGTAAGATAACTGATTCAACCATGCTCCTGAAATTAAACTCACCAGACTTTTCATGTACAGCTATATTTTCTATGTGTTTTTAAAGATAAATTTAGATAAGAAGAACAAAGGCAAACAGTATCTTGAACGAAAGTTTAAAAAAAAAAAATCATGGGAGGACACCCTGTCATATTTCTGACTATAATTAGGTCCTCCCCCAGCTTTTTTCTTGTATCACAGTCTAGTCCCTGCAATGTATTAATTTGCTCTTCTCTGGGGGAGGGGTGAAGAGCTTCACCAGGGCAAATCTGCCTCGGTTTTGGTTGTGTGATAATGATTGAATCAATCCAAATACAAAACTGGCCTTAGCATCAGTAACAGCTTAAAAGTGAAGCACGGAGGCAGGCAGGTCCTTGCAGGCGTGTATTTGTAGAGTATTGTAGTAACTGTTGTGCAGTATAACAAGGCATTTGACTCTGTTTCAACGTTCAGCACAGGAGGCAGATCGGTTGGGTATTGGCATGGAAACGTCGCTCTTGTTTACAGTTACGTTAAAAGCTTTGTTTAGGTAATGGCCATTCATATCAGAAATAGTATTATAGTCATTTCCTAGAGGACTTGTAGATACAGTAAGTAGAATTGTACCTAACTAACTAATTTTTTTATTTTGGTAGAACTTTGTTTTTTGTTTTTGTTTTGGTTTCTTCTTTTTTTTTCCTTTTTGGTTGTTGTTTAAATAGTTGACAGGGTTATGCAAAAGGTATGGATTTGCCACATTCATTGCTAGTGTTTGTCTTCAAAGGCTGATGCTTATCCCAAAGGTTTTGGGAAAGAAAATTCAGTTCTTTTAGAAAATCTGTCGCTGTGGTGCAAGGGACTCCATGCTCTTTGAACTGACCTTCAAAAATGAATGTGTTGCTTTGGAGTTAATGGCTCTCCCAGCTTTTTACCAGCAGGACTTTACAGTGATGTCCCTCTGGTGGGCCCGGTGTTCTTTGGTGGGAAAACTTGTAGTTTTGGAGCAAATATAGAAATGTGCATATTTTTCCACCTTTGGGTATCACTGTGGAAAATCCATACCTGTTGTATTTCCCCAGTAGACAAATGCCTAGTCAGTGCTGAATATATTTGTAGATAATGTTAATCTCTATGAAAAGGTTAGCTTTCTAGAGAAATAATTTTACTTTTTATGCTTTTTGAACAATAAAGTGGCATGTAATCGCTCATTTCTCAGGTGTGTCCTAAAAAAGATACAATATTTGTATCTGATGGAGGCAAATCAGTTAATCAGTTGCACATCAAATATCTGCAGTATTTCCCATTTTGACAAATTAATTAAATAAAACTGCTTTTTAGGAGAGGCCTGTGGTTATTTAGCAGTGACAGGAATATTTATCACCGCAGGAATAACAATACCAAATGGAAACATCTCCTCTTCTTCATCAGGGTTTACTTTGGGGGGGGAAACACAGCCAGACCCAAACTCTAAAAGCAAGCCTGTCCTTCTGAATCTGCTGAGCACAGCCAGCATCAGTGGCAGCAGTTGGCTGGACAGGCAAGGACAGCACTGAAAGCAGTTGCAGGTTGCACAGTTCAGGTAGGATCTAGTACTTTACAAGCTCCTTTTGCAGCCCCTTTATTAGAAGATGTCTGTGTGCAGGTGCTGCTGAGAAGCAGAAGTGAAAGCAGCAGCACCCAGGCGTTGTGCTGTGATTTAGGGGGGGCTGTTGTTAAGCTCTGGTGTTTTTGTTTACATCCAGCCTTGTGCCTGCCTGCTCCCTCCAAGCCTGCTGGCTGCCATTGCTGCGCGGCTGCGGCCGTGCCTTTCTGCTTCCACCTCATTTTTGAATGGGAGAGAGGAGTCCCTTTTTGGAGATGACCCCTGGGGAAGCTGTGTGTGAGGGTGCAGAATTAGCATTTTGGAATGCAGAGGGGACGTGCTAATTCATGCAGTGCAAGGGGAGCCAACGCTGCATCTTAAAGCAGGGCGGGGGGCTAAAGCAAGGGATTTTTTTTCCACCTTTCTTTTTGTCTCTGGTGACATGCTTCATTCATGTAGTTCAAGTAACTCCTTAATGTAAACCTTTTTTAGGAAGTTTAGTTTTGATTTCAATGTGTGTATACTTCACACACATAAAACTCTTTCGTGACTTACTCTCCTCCCTTCCCACCCCATCTCAGAAATGCCCCTTTGGAGTTTTCCATTACTCACGTATTTTCTTTGAGAGTAAATCAAATCGATTTGGCATATTATTATTATGGAGATTCTAGTCTTTTGAATGTTTCGGTTTTAATAATTGAAATGTGAATAATTTGACTTTAGTTTTGACTTTTGTTTTTTGTGTGGTGTTGCTTGTCAGTTAGCAAAACAAAGCAGAGAAAAAGTAACCCCAAACCAAGTGCAGGTAGGGGCAGGTGTCAAAGCCACCAAGTTAAGGTTCTGGTCAGGAATGCTGCCTCTTTTTCTGTGCAACCTCTAGGGCGTGTGGGTAATCCTCAACCTGCAGTTTTGGTGGTAGAGGCAGCACCCAGGGACTGATGCTGAGCTCCCTGAGCACCCATGGGGATTGCTGCCCAGAAGATGATGGAGGAGAAGTGCAGAAGAGATGTTTTTTTCCTGTCTTCCCATCTCCCTGCCCCTGCCAAACTCCCCAGACAAACCCAGATTGTGACCTGTTGTTTCCAGAGTAGCTCTGGATGACCCGGTGTGCTGAATTACAAGCCTGAGAAATGAGGGATTAATAATTCAGTGATTTAAAATCAAAATAATGTAAAATGACAACCAAAGCTACCCTGTTGATTTCCCCTTTCTTTTTCCTCAGATTGACCCTAAAGTTGCGTTTCCCCGACGAGCACAGCCCAAGGTAAGTAGGAGGATCGATAATAGGATTTCAGGCACACAGAGAATCATTGTTGCCAGGCAGTTCGGGTTTCAGCCGGGGAATTGGCAATGAAAGCTTTAAAAGCCGAGTGTTCCTCTGGGGGGATCAGGGCGTGGCTGGAGCCCAGGAGGCTCCTCCGTGTCCGTGGGTCTGTTCTGTGTCCCTGGGTCTGTTCTGTGTCCGTGGGTCTGGCCCCTGTCCGTGGGTCGGTTCTGCAGCCCCTGCCTGGGCGCCTGCTCTGGGTTCTGCCTGATGTCTACCAAGAGTGTTTGGATTAAGTGCAGGCTTTGGGCTTGTTTTGAGCTGAGCTTTCAGTTCTGTGGTTGTGATGGATGGGGATATATCTCTGCCTTCATTGTTTGCAAATTTTCTTTTGTATAACTCGGGAGATGTGTGCAGAGCTGTGTGTGAGCCTCGGGTGGCAAGGTTCTGATGAGCTCCAAGCTCTGGGGTGTTGTTCTGCAGGGGGACATTGAGGTGACAGTGTCCAGCTGGTCAGGCTGGCCAGAGCAGTGGCCTGGCAATGGTGTGGCCAGTCCTGGTGGTGGCACAGGGACACTGTAGGGACACAGACACTTCTGCCTGTGCACTCTGTGTGCCATTTCTCCTGGAGGAGCTGCCTGTGCAGTAAAAGTGGTTGTTGCTCTTTAGGTTGTGCCTAATGAAAACAAATTAGCTTCAAAGCCAAACTTGCAACGTGTGAATTTTGGAAGCCAGAGGCTGAAAGAAAACTTTTGTAATTGACTTTTTTTTTTTTAATTTGTTTTTGTGAGTCTGTTGGAAAAGCTTAATTTAACTGATGTATGGCACTTGTGTACACACTTGTAATCTTGGGTAACTTCAGTTTTCTGGTAAAAACAGGAGGAAAAGGCTGCAAAGTTGTAGATGCAAGTCAGTAAGGAAAAGTGGTTTTAAGTTGGTGATGGGAAACTGCCTGACCAACGGCCTGAGCTGTTACTGCATCCAGCTCCTCATGAGAGCAAGCAGTGTAACTGTGTGTGCTGAGCCATGATGTGAAGTATTGCACAAAATAGTCTAGGAAAAACCCTGTGTCATTTAAAACCCCCAGGCATAGCTCAGGGGAGGTGCTGGGGAGTTCTTAAAAAGAAGAAAAAAAAGAGAGAACAAACCCCAGCGGCCTACTCACAGAATTTTGAACCAGAGTAATGTAGGCAAATGTTTAGAGGTTCTTTTCTTCCTAGGACATATCTAATAACTAATTGGTGAATAATAGTGTGCCTGGCTTGCTTCTGCACTGAGCAAAGAGTTTATAGTGTGTGGCTTCTGGATTATGTTGTTGGATTGATGCCATCTGTAATATACAACTTAAAATTACCAGAATTTCTTGTGCTTGATGTGCCAATCCCCCTTCCCAATACCTTTTAAAGGTTAATTTGCATTTTAAACTGCCTTCAGTCCCAGTTATCTCTTTCTACAGTGTTATTTGGAGAAGTTTGTAATGCTTACAGCAGAGCTCTTAAGCTGTCCCAGGTGATTTTTTTTTCTGACAATTAAAAAAAACCAGGACATGTTTTACATCAAGGATATTAATGAGTTAATTTTTTGTGTTAAAGAATGCAAAATCAGGTCGTATTGACAAAGGGGATTTTGTTTTTCTACGTGTAGAGGTTTTTTTCCCTTGGTTTTTGCTAAGACATCTTTCAGGCATGGGGCAAATGCTGGAATGGACATCAAATTCCACTCCTAGCAGGAACTCACTCTGGAGAGGTCAGCAGTGTCTGTTGCTGCTTTTTACACAGTTGTCCTATCTAAAGTGTTGGGATTTCTACAGGGCACTTGAAAAAAAGTCTGAAGATTGAAAACAGCCTGATTTGGAGACTCGAGAAAATCAGATGCAATAAAGAGCAGATTTTGCATCAATTATGATGTATTATTCTGGCAAGCATTTCATAATCTGAATATTTTGTTTTGTTTTTTTTAGTTAGATACTGAATTAAGGTTTTGGACTTTCGTTGTTCATTTATCCCAGTTGAATAGCAAATGCTCAGCGTTAAAATGTGACTGTACTTTAGTCTAATTAACTAGCTAATGCTCGGGTCTGTGGAGATTAATGGCATTTAATGAAATGTCTCTGTCTCTCTCTAGGTGCAAGGGGAGAATTTGTTTTTTTTTTTTTTTTTTTTTTTTTTTTTTTTTTGTTGTTTTTTGTTCTTTTTTCCCTGGGTAATCTTCCTTGCCCTCCTGATCCATGGAAATTGCCCAGCCCAGTAAAACGCTTTCTGCTTTCTTTGGGGCTTTTTAAACCGCAGCTCCGCGGTTTGACACCTCTCTGGAGATGCAAATTGGCTCGAAAGCCGGCAGTGGCAGGTTGTACCAGCCCAGCATTCTTCTGATTTCCTGAGAATGACCCGGAGAATCCTGATTGCCTTCGCTGGATTACCGGGATGTGTAATCTGCTCTCCTTCTGAAAGGCAGGACCACTTGAAGCCATTGTTTTAGGAAATGTGCTGCGGGGTTTAACTCCTTGGGGTTCTGGTGGATATACGGCTCCTTCCTCGGGGCTGCTGTTCCTTGATAAAAATCTGTCTTCTTTCTGAGTGCTGGAAGGCACTCAGTAACAGGAGATCATTTATAATTCTGCTGACTTAAAAAATCTTTAAAACACAGCAGTGATGGGGCACCAGTAGTTTCGTACCCCCTTTTAAATATTGAAGACTACAATACTTTGACTTACTGTTACATGTAGCCTGCCATTTCTGATGTTACCTGCTCTGTTAGCTTGGAGAAGCCTTATCCAATTTAACATGTTCATTGGATATTTTCACATGTAAGCAATTTCTTCCCTCACACCTCTGCCTTGGGGATTTATTTCAAAAACAAACCAAACCTGAAGAGCAAAGGGACAGCAGCCTCTGTCAATGAACTAGCTCCTAGGCCATGGAAATGTCTTTGGTGTGGGAATTTGGATGCTTTGTCGTGCAGAGCCATGCATGAAACAGAGGCAGGTAAAACTTCAGGCAGAGTTCAGAGCTGGTGAGGCTGTCGTGGAGGGGTGTTCTGTGCTCAGCTTCCCCCAGGGAGGGACTGAGGTGCTCGTTCCTCCTGCGCTTCCTCCGTGTGGCTGGGAATCGCTGCCAGCTCGACAGGCTGGAGCTGCCTGCAGGAAGGTGTGTGGCACTCCTGAGCCCTGCTGTGCCCTGCTGCTGTGGAGCCTTCAATGGAATGGAAAATGCAGGGTAGGAAACTGCTGCTGCTGGAGCTGCTCCACTGCTGGGGTGGCACTGCATGGCTGGTGTCCTGTCTGCTGGTGACCCTGAGTGCAGGTCAGACATGCTTTAACATGGGTCAGTACAGAACACAGGTGGCCATTTGGTGACAAAGCAGCAGGACTTGACTGGGTGAGAGAGGTGTTTGGTGTGGTGATGGGCTGGGGATGCAGGACACCATGTCTCTATTGGATGTGTCACTGTCCCAGGGGCTGTGCAGGGCTGTCCTGGCCCCTCTGTGCCCCAGGCAGGCCCAGATCTGCACCCTGCCCATGGCCAGCTGGGTTTCCTGTCTGGCTGGGCACGTGGGCTCCGAGCAGTTGTGCACATCTGGTCCTTCTTCTTGGGCAAGAGGCAGTGTCAACAGCTCTCCTTTCATGTGAGACACTGCTGCTTAAAGCCACGTGGAGCTGCCTGTTCCACAGCAGCAAATGGAGGGCATGCCCTCTCAGAATGACACCCAGCCTAACTGGGATTTTTTTTTTAAAGCTAACCAGTGGATTTGGATGTCTGATTCCAATTAAGTTAACTGTGGGTGGGGTGTCTGCATCCCTTGGCTGTCTGATAAGCCTCAGCCAGAGTAGCAGGGAGAGATTTTATTCCAAAGCAAATGATGGACCTTGAAAATCAAGAGTTCTGTTTGTTTTCTTCCTGTAAACTCCTCCAGGTTAGTCCTACTACTTCCCATCTTATTTTAGGTGTTAGGTAGACTTTGAAGTTTTTTTTTTTCTCAAAAGAATGTGAACTGGACACAGTAGTAGAACTCAGGATTCTTCCTTTCCTGCCACCCTTCCTTCCCTACCAGGCTTGTAAAGAGCAGCAAGGTCAGACCCTTTCCAGATGATTTTTTAAAAATTCTTTTTAAAATCCGCTGCATTTGCAGGTCTGGGTGGAGTAAAGAAGGAAGTATTTCTTACTCTTGGCATCAGGCATAGATGTGTAGCTTGATAATAATCATGGTATCATCTGTGTGCAGAGCAGTGTGAAGCCCTTCCCAGATGGTGTGGGGGATTTCTTTGGATGGTCCATGGCCACTGTTGGGGTGTCTTGTTCAGCCAGCCCTGATGAGGATCCCTTGTCCAGGGTAAGCTGCTCCTAGAATTTGCTTCCCTCTGGCATTGGATGGCCCAGTGGAAAAGTTTCAGAGTGTTGGCTGATGAATGCAGCTCCAGGCAGTGGAGGATCAGGGTTTGGAGCCCCTTGTCCTTGGGCTGGGATTTGTGCTCTCTGCCATGTGGGAGATCTCTGTCCTTGGATGTCACAGCCAGAGGAAGAAGGGGCTGTGCAGGCCCTCTGAGGAGTGCAGTGACTTCTGTCAGAAACAAGAGCTGAGCTGGGTTTTTGTAACTCTGTTGGTTTTTTTTAGATGTAAACATTTATTTCTTCTCCCCAGTCACTTGGGTAGCTTGTTCATGTTGTCCTGAATCCCCACAGACTGTCTTGTACTTGTTAAAATGTCTATATTTCAATTCTCATTGCCTAAGGATGTCTTTCATGTTAAGAATAGTCCTAATGTACTTTCCTTCCATTTGACATACTAAAAATTGATAACTAAAAATTCAAATTGAACGCTGTCTAACACGGAACTTTTTTAAAAGGAGGTTCTACATTGCCTGTGTTTTCCTGTATTGTTGGATTAGTTTTAATGGCATCTACCAGGTGACTTGTGCACTTGTATATGCCAGGAAAGGTTCTGAGGTAGAGAGGTCAGGGAAATGGAAGGAGAGCAGCATGCTGACACCCCTGCATCCCCCTCTGCTTCCAGATTGAGTACATCTCCTCTGCAAAGTGCTGAGCCTTTATCAGCCCCGGGGTAGGTCTACTAATGACTGATCTAAAACCATCAAATTCATTTATTTGTCACTGCCAGTGACAGGCCAGTTAATGCTAATGGATTCTTTTTTTAGCCTGTTGACTCTGGTGATAGTCTCATAAATGTTGTGAAATCCAAAGCATTAAGGGAACTTGGAACTTATTTTTAGAGGAGAGCCACTGAAACAGGGCAAGGTGGATGTGTGCATCAGGATGTATGTTGTGCTGAGAAGGAGAAAAGAGCAATTCTAGTTTGTTAAGCTTTACCTTGAGTCTTTGCTGTTCCTAATAGTTATTTGACTTTTCAGTTGTGTTTTAGTGTTCTCTTTAAACACGTTTTGGGTTATGCTATAAAGCTAAGAGAAGCTGTAAATAGTCAGTCATCTTAGGGAAAAGTGGTGTATTTCAGAAAATAGTTCATCTCAGGGCCTGAATCTTCTCTGCCCCTATTGTGTGAAAGCACTTAAGCATATACTTAAGTTGGCATAAGCATGTGGGTAAGTGCTTTGCTGAATCAGCATGGGCTCAAAGCACGTTATTAAATGCTTTGTTGAACTGTGAAGCCCATAGCAGAAAAGATTAAAAGATTACTTTGTGTATTTGACAGTACTATGTATATGGTCACTTCTTCAAATAGGCAGTTTCATCTCTCTCATGTTCCCCCCTCCACTGGAGGATCTCACTCACAAGAAAATACTTATCTGCTGTTTCCTCAAAAAACTGATTACAAGGTCAGTGTAGCATCAGACTTTAAAGAAAAAAAATCGTTATTGAAGCTTAATTTAGTCTCTAGCCCTGAAATCACACATTCTGTTTGCCTTAGTCACTGGAATAATTCTGTGAATTATGTGAGTAGTGTTCAACGTGGCCTATGATTTTTACGATGTTATTGCAGTAGAACTTGTGGTTTGCTGAGTAATTTGAAAGTTACTGTGAAATTTCGTAGTCAGATCAGCATGCGGTATTAATAAGTTACTTCTAAACATTGGCATTTTACTGCTCTCCTTCTGAAAGTATTTCTTCTATTTTTTTGACTGCAGAGAAAATCTGAAGAATGTTGGGAAGTTGTTCTCCCCTGCTCAGTCATTCCCTGTGCTGGGACATCTGCAGCTGGGTGTATTGTTGTGACTGAGCAGGCTTAAATTAAGATTGTACTTTGGGAACTTTGTATTATAAAGAAGGACCCTGCTAAGGCTTATGCAATTCTGCACAGGAGGAATAGTCCCAGAGACCTCAGTGAGCCCAGTGAAATGCAGACAAGGCTCCTTAATATGTTGAAGTGTACGTGGCAGGAAGGGTGAAGGAAAAGAAGTATTGACAGCCGCAGAAAGCATTGCTGCCTCTGCCCTGCCCTCCCCCAGCAAAGACTTGCATTAATTTCCCATTGACTCTGATGTACAATAGGGAAGAGGTTTCAAGCTGACTGAAGGGGCAAAGGTCCGAGAAAACTACTGTAGCAAGAACTGATGCAGAGTGACAGTAATGAGGTGGCCTGGCAGGTGGGAGGGAAAAATGGTGGGGTGGGGGAAAGAAACTAATATCTGGTGAATTAAGTAGTTCCCAGGGTTTGAAGTTGAGTCCCCCTGGTTTTATTTTCTTTCCTGTGTGCCACAAAACTCTGAGGTGGGGCTGAGCAAGGTTCCTTGGCTGGGGATGTGGGTCCAGGTGCAGCTGCAGTGCTCCCGCTCAGGGCTGGGTCCCTGGGAGTGCTGGTGTAGCCCTGAGGGTACAGAATTCCTCTGTAGTGCTCCCAAACCTGTGCTCTGCTGGTTTAATCAGTGCTTTAGTATTCCTGACTCAGAGCTCATCTTTACCTTGTTCTGTGGGTCAGTTTTGCATCAAAGAGAAGGTGAGGAGCACAGGGTGAAGAAGTGTTTTGAAGTTTTGATCTATTTAAGATAAGGACTGTGAAGTTCTGACAAGACTTTCAGCTTCTGGATGCTGTGTAAAGAGAATGCCTGCTAGATGGAGTCTGGGGAGGCTTTGACCAATTGCTGGATAAACACTGTGCAGGAATCTTCCCAAAGGGTAACATGGTGTGGTGTGAAAAGAGATTGCAGGGAGTTGGGCATTTGTCCTAAGTCTCAGTGAACCCCACTGGACTGGGAGGTGTTGCTCAAGTCAGGGGCCAGGTTTGTGGCAAAGCTTGCCAGCTGCAAGCCCTGAGCCCTGGCAGCTTTGGTGTTTGTTGCACTGCTGGAAGAAGGTGCTGCTGAAGGGGATGTTGCCAGGGATTCTTCTGCAGGGCTTGCTGAAGAGTGAAGCTCCTGTGTAGTTCTCCTCTTGGCTGTGTGATCAGTCATTTATGTTCAGAGCTGTGTTGGTGTGATTCCCTGCTCCGAGCCTGAGCTGTCTGCAGGGCTCCATATGTACACAGAGCATTTAGCCTTTTGCCAAGGGTTTGCAGAGTGCTGTAAATGAGTGTAAAGATGTTTCTTTGCTGGTGAAGTTTGCCTACTTCTGCTGTTGTATTTGGCAGACCTGCAGAGCCTATAGCAGCATGTTGTGTTCAATGAATTGTGGGAGGGAGCAGAAAACATTGGAAGGAAATCCAAAGGTAATGCTGAGATGGGATATATGATAGGAATTTTCTGAGGATGGGGAGTATTGCCCCATCTTTATGTCTGGAGCTGCTACCAGCCATTGTGTTGGGTGGTGTCAGGTCTCGTTCTCTGCCGTGTCCTCAGGATCCCTGAGAAGTGTCTCCTGTGAGTACTGAGCAAGCCCTGAGACCACTACAGCAAAAACTGTTGGCTTCTTGCAGCAGGACTCCCTCTCCTCAAAAAGTCACTGCTGTCTCTACTTGGAGTTGTTTTTGGGATTGATTTACACCAGCCAGCTCATCCTCCTCCTCAGTCACTTTCTGTAAGTCAGCTCTGAGACTCCAACTCCTGAATACACACCAAACATTTAACTATACCTTCTTCAAACAGTTCCTGGTAAAAAAAACCCTGACAAAACCTGCCATGAAAGCGTCCCAGGCTCGCTGCTGGCTGGGGTTGAGAGTGAGGAAGCAGAGTCGCTGCTGGCCAGGCTCTGGTGCTCTTGGCACAGCCTGTAGGAACCCAGCTGAGGCTCTGGTGAGCCTGGTGCTGATGCTGCCATGGGGCCTGGAGATGAAGGGTCAGAGAAAGAAGGGCAGCAGGGGATTATGCAAAGATGTGAGCGTGGCAGAGAGCGCAGCCCTGGCTGGCGCCCGGGCTGGGAGCCGCAGCAAACGGCTGCTGGGGCTGAAGGGGATGTTGGCAGCATCCCTGGGCCTGGGCAGGAAGTGTGGGAGGCAGAGCAGCTCTGTGCACTGCCAGCTCTTTGTGGGACTTGTCTTTGAGGGGTTAAACCGGTTTTTTTGTTGTTTTTAACGACTTTTGACTGTAAGATTTGTAAGGGAGCCCCTGAGTGGAGTGGCAGTGCTCTGGTTCGTGGCGGGGGCTGTAACTGCTGAGGTTCCTGCTGAGCTTCAGAGGGGGAAGCAAGATAAGGATGGGAGGCCACAGCTTGTGGAAGGGAGTTGGTGCTGTGAATTATGGCTCAGGCTGGTCTCATGGCTACAAACCAGTGTGGGGGCTGGAGGCGGGGGAGCCTGGCAGAGGATTTGGTGGGCTCAGAGGGATGCTCCTGGTGCCCTTAGTGATGGGAGGAGAGGGGGAAGATGCTGAACTGTAGGTGTCCTGGGGCCTCTGCCTCCAGATAAGCCTTGGCTGGCTCCTTTGGGGGCTGGCTGGCTCCTTTGGGGGCTAGCTGCTCCTCTCTGAGTGGCCATCGAGGAGCTGGAAGGAGGGATGGCTGCTGAGGTGTCTCAGTCCTGTGCAGACAGGGATGGTGTCCTGACGTGTTCCCAGAGCTCTGGGGACAGGCTGCCCCAGCATCATAAGCCTCTGTTCCCCTCTGCCTGCCTGGGACCCCAGGGGTGGCTGGCAGTGAGAATCTCCTTTTGTGCTCTAAACTCCTGCCACACCTAATCCCAGGAGCTGGGATTGAAGCAGCAGGTTGTGTGTGTGACATGCTTGTTAATTTATGTATGAGGAGGGAATTGTGATGGTCCTGTGTGATTTTTATTTTTTTTCCCCTCTCTCTTTTTCATTTGGTCGCATCCACTATGTCATTAATCTTCCCCATCAAATACAATGATAGTTGAAAGTCTTCCACAGTCATGATTCCCCCAAAGTTTTGTGAGCATGGCTTTGATTCTGTGGTAGTCATAAGAAGTCAGTTTAGATTTCTGGACCTCTTTTTGTAGGTATTTCCAGTGGATATTTTAGTAGAGACATTTGTCTTCTCTCTCGATTAAGCATGTGTATGCAATAGGGAAAGAACGAAATATGGAATAGAAAAAAAATATTAAAACAATTCAGTTACCAGTCCAAAAGCCTTGGTGCTAAAGAGCCATGAAGAAGCTTTATTGGAACTATAATTGCAGACATAAGCAGTGATTATCTGTCTTCGTGCCTTTATAGTCCCCATCACTGTCATCTGAAGCTGATGATAGTGTGAGCAGAACATTATTCAGCTGGTGCTGTGTAATCCTGATCTCTTGCAGTACGTGGAAAGTAGCATAAAGAGTCAATTCATTTCAAAGTGGTGAGGAGAGAAGCTGGTAGGAGAGGACAAGTATTTTTGCACAGCACCTTGCTCATGAATCTTGAATCAGCAGGGACAGTCCTGGGTTTCAGCCCCACATCCCTGGCACATCCCAGGCTGGGCAGCAGGTTAGTCCCAGCCCAGCTGTGGTCCCAGCCCAGCTCTGCTCCCAGCTGTGCCCACATCTCTGGCACATCCCAGGCTGGGCAGCAGGTTAGTCCCAGCCCAGCTGTGGTCCCAGCCCAGCTCTGCTCCCAGCTGTGCCCACATCCCTGGCACATCCCAGGCTGGGCAGCAGGTTAATCCCAGCCCAGTTGTGGTCCCAGCCCAGCTCTGCTCCCAGCTGTGCCCACATCTCTGGCACATCCCAGGCTGGGCAGCAGGTTAGTCCCAGCCCAGCTGTGGTCCCAGCCCAGCCCTGCTCCCAGCCGTGCCCGCGGCTCTGCCGGCAGCGCTGGGTGCTGCTGCCCTTTGGGCTGCAGAAATGAGGAGTTTTGTTGTGTTTTATTGTGGCTTCTAAGAAATACAGCGTGTTTGTGCTTCGGGCAGCCCCAGGGGCTTTGTTTTTCAGCAGGCCTGAGCTGTTCTTCAGCAGAGCCTTCCTGGAGCGTGAGCCAGTTCTGCCCATTAGGACTGAGAGACGGGCCTGACTGATTTCTGCTCCCTGCTGCATAATAAATCTGATACTAAAATTAGTGTTGGTCTCCCTAGGCCATAATTCTTGCTGAGATTATAGAGAATTGTGTGTGCAGAGAGGAATTGTGGTTGTGTGTGTTTGGGTTTTTTTTTTTATAACCTTGAGTGTCCAATTTCCAGGTTTTTTACTTAACCCCCCCCATCTTTTTCCCCTTTTCCTCTCTTTTGGGAAGTGCTTAGCCTTTCTGTGTATTTTGGCTATTTAAGCCTCTGTCACTGCAGGCAGATGAGTTCCTTGGGAGCTCTTCTGAAGGTTTTGTAATTGAGTCTTTTACCACGGCGACAGGATATTATTAACCTTCAGTAAAGCAATTTATTTCATACTCCTTTGTGGGGATAAGCCTTTTTTCCCCCAGGAAAATATGTATGTGGAAAGGGTTTTGCGTACTGAGGTAGCTGGACTTGCAGCAGTGATTATTATTTTAGAGAAATTAATAATTTACATGAAAAACAGGCAATTCTGTTTGCATCAGTTTAAAAGAAACCTTTGGTCCTGAATGATCCCACTCCTGACCAGTGTTTTATTTTCAAGAACAGACTTTTTGCCTCTTTTCAAAGGTGGCTTTGAAAAGAGGTTGTATTTCATTTCAGAGCTCTTGATATTTAGCCTGTGTGAGCAGTAAACCATTTTGTTGTCGTTTTTCAGATGGCCTTAAGAATGACCTGAGAGCTGGAGGGAGGAGTTCCTCATGGGGTCTCCCTCTGGGCATGGCCTTTGCCCTGAAATCAAATGCAGACTAGTCCAGGAGTCGTTAAAGATTGGAGAGCTCCTGGAATAGCAATTTCCAGCCCAGGAGTGCTGGATAAGTGGCCAGAATCCCTTGGCTGAATCTCTTGTGTTCTCTGAGCAGGGTGACAAAGGCACCCATGTGGGATTTGGGGATCCAAGTGGGGTGTCATGGCAGCTCCCTGCGCCCCGATTTTTATTTTAAAAAGATCAGAATATTTCTTTCTGCATGTCCAGTTAGACTTTTTACTTCAGTATTCTGCTAACTTAAAAAAATTAAATTAACAATGCACTTGTCCTGTTGAGATACTGGAGAAGTCTGCTGTCACAGCACTGTTTTTGGAGTTCACCACACCTTGCAGTAGAATATGTTATTTTGGCAATTACATTAGGTGAAGTAGGGGTATTCCCACATTGTACAACAGAGCTTGGATGAGAGGCAAAGTGCTTTGTCCAGACTTTACATTTATTAACACACTTGAGTCTCCTGGCACCGTGTGAAGGCTCTAATTGCAGAGTCATCATTTCCCCCTGTCCAGCTGAATGCTGCTGCCCTGGGGTGGAATGGGCATCCTGGGACAGTGCTGTGTGTGTGGCACTTGTGGTGGCTTGGCTAGGGCTGCACAAGCACCCTGAGCTCCCTGTGCTCAGCCACCTGCTGCTTTCTGCACGTGTGCTGTGCTTTGGATCCCAACTCCCAGTGCCTCTTTGGTGCTGCCAGCTCTTTGCCAGAAGGCTGTGCCTGGGGAGCACTCACCTGCTGCACCTTGAGCTGCAGGCTTGGGCCCAGGAGAGAGGATGGGCTCACCTGGGCACACCTTGTTCTCTGGGCTGTCCTGCTGGCAGCAGGTTCTGCTGAAAAATGTGGTTTGTGGAGGAAGTGAAAGGCTGGGTGCCCTCTGGGTGGTTTGGGGATGGACCTGCCCCTTCCTCACAGCTCGTGGGTGCTGCTGTGTTTTGTTGGTAGCAGTGAGCTGAGACTTGTAAAAACACAGATTAAACCCCAGGGCCTTGCTTTTATCCTGCAGCCTTCACACCCCCGTGGTGCTGTGCTGCAGAGCCTGCCCTGTGCTCAGCCCCGTGGGAATGGGCCCTTTGCTGGGTGGTCCTTCAGCCTCTCCTGAAATTCCAGAGACACACTACATGCAAGGAAATGTTTCTGGTACAGAAAGATTCCCAGCCCCTTCACATGCTGGTTTTATAAAACTTTGCAGCTGGTAGATTTATTCTTAAGACTTCAACTAGAGAATCTTTCTATTTTAAAAATGCTTAAAATACATATTCCCCCCTCTTCTACTCTGTTGTTGTAAATGAGCCCCACAATCAGAATTTTTTTTTTCTTTAAAGCTTCCCCACCAGAGATTTAATTAAAATATTGTGAAAGGCAGTCATTGAAAATGAGAAACCTTTTGAGTGGAAGGCACCCTGATTTCCCTCTGCAGAGCTTTTTGTCACCATAGAGATGAAAAGAGAAGCTCAAAATTGCACTTTCCCCTTGTGTGTTGCTGCTGAGGGGCCGTGGCTGCAGGTAGCAGCTGCACTAAGATCAGCAGGGCTGCCTGGGGCTCAGCCTTTAACTCTTTGCAGGGCACAAGCTCTGCCTCGGGGTTTCCTTCCCTGCTGGAAACATTTTTCTTAGTTTATTATTCTATTTTAATTTCCTGTACTTCAGGGCTGGAATTTATCTGGGTTTGTGGAGGGAAGGAGCACAGGGGCCCATCCTTTTGTCTCCATAAAAGCACAAGTCAGCAGCTCTGAGCACAGCAGAGCCCACTGGGTCTGCTCCCAGCATTGCCACAGTGTCCTGACGTGCTCGTGCACTGCTGAAGGAGTGGTGCTGGAATCTCACTCAGCCTTTTCCATTTTTTCTATTAAATTTTTTTTTTTTTTTTTTTTTTTTTTTAGTGTATAAATCATGATTCCTCTTTAGGGTTCAGGCCTGTCTGATTCTCACTTAAAATAGCTAGATGTTGGGCTTTTTTCTTGGTTCTCTTTTTAAAATCAATGGGTTAATGGTATTATTTTTTTCCTTCCAGTAACCCCTCTGGAAGTGTAGGGATTACTAAATCGAAAATACATGCTGTGAGTGGTAAAACTGCTCTGCTACAGTTTCAAAGACAGTCCCACAAATTGAAGATTATTGGAGGGGACATGACACTGGGCAGTGTTATGCTTTTAATCATTTTAAAAACAAATTTTTCTCCCTAATCGAGTGAAGAGCAGGCTCAAGTGGATTCTTGGCACAAACATCTCAGACAAATGAAAGTAAAATGTATATTGAAGCTGTCTGCTGTTGTATATTTTATACCATACCTGTCTTGGTGACTGATCTCAAATGGGTGCAGTGGTTTAATTTTAAGCTGTTTGAGTGAGACCTGTTGTGTTTAAACTTCCAGATAGAAAGTGAACATAACCCATGTAATGGCATTATTAATGGGGAGTATTACTAAATTGCAAGTTGCAAATTAATGGTTTAACTCTGAGACTAAATATACAGCTGTGTTCTTGTGTAATGTTACAAGACAAAATTAGATCAAGTATTTAAAACCAGAAGGGCCTTATCCAAACCCAGTGGGTGTCTTCCCAGGGACTTCAGTGAGCATTTCCACCTGCAGTGAGGGTGCAGGCTGTAACCCCAGCAGTCACTCAGATGAGCGTGTGCCCTCCACAGTGGGCTGTTAACATCTGACTGACATCCCCATGTATTTGGAGCAAAATAATAACATTGCTTGTTTCCGTGGTGGTGGGGACTTGGTTGGGTTCAGCATGTACCTCACGGAAGCGATGCTGGTGTGTGTATCTGAGTTCCTGCAGGATTATGTGTTAATTCTTAAATGAAACAATTTGGGAGCTGGGCTTGGCTCTGATGCAATTTGCCCTTGTGCTTTCCTTGGCTGTTGCTAATAAGAAGTGCTGGCCTAAATCAGCGTCTTGAAGAATCATCGATTTGCTAATTGCAGATAATCAAGTCCCTGCTCCCTGCTCACGCTGAGACCACTTTTGTTCCCTGCCATTCTGGCAGGATTCAGGCAGCATCTCCCAGCCTTTGACGTAACCAGCAAAGTGGGTTTGGAGCACTCACGTTATTCATTCTCAGAGGAGACAAAGTTATTGGTATTCAGGCTTGGTGAATGGGGAGCTGTGATACCACTGACCTTTGTGGCCAAAATGAGCAGGAGAGGGCAGAGCTGAGGAGGGGGATGTTCAGAGGCTGTGGTGGCACAGCTGTGCAGTGCTCACCTCAGTTAGTGCAGTTCTGGGGAGTGTCTGTCCACATCAGCCTCCTGAAATTGTTCTGAACATTTGTGATAGTTGCTTCTTATTTTATTTTTTTTTTCAAATGTGCTTCCTCCTCCTCTGTGCTCAGTGAGGGGGTGTTTCTATAAGCTGTAGACTTTGCAGAGTGTTTAAACTGAAGCAGAGGCTGGTGAAAATTTGTGTCCCACGGTTAGCACAGTCAGGAGAGTTGAGGACAGGAGGCTCCTGCTCTGGTGGCCTCTCCCAAGCAGCCTGGCCCGTGGGCACAGCAGGTTGTGCACGGGTGCTCTGTGTTCTCTCCATGTCCACTTGAGCAGCCACCCTTTGCCCATGGGGCCTTTCTCATTCCCTGGCTGGATCAAGCCTCACTGAAGCTGGTGAGCTTTCCTGTAGAAGAGCAGTTTAACTCAGACCATGAACAAACAGGAGAGAGGTAAGAGCCTTTCTGAGGAAAACCCCATCAGCTGATGGGCATTGTCCTTCTGTGGGTGTTGGTCCTGTGGGTCAGGGAGAGCAGGGCAAACCCTCTGAAACCCTTGCTTGGCAGATCAGGGACAGGAGCATTTTGCCAAGATCAGGAGGGTTTTTGCTGCTGTCCATCTGGCTGGGGCTGATGCTGTGTGCAGGGCAGCCTGTGCCTCGCTCAGAGCTGGAGGCACAGGTTTGCTTTGCCCAGCTCTGGCTGTGGGATTTGCAGCAGGGATCATGCTCAGATGGCAGAGACCAGCTGCCCTGGGGTGGGTGGGTGTGGGAGGGGGTGCTGGGGTTGCCCAGGGGGATGGCAGTGCCCAGGAGTCAGGCAGGAGTCACAGGGACACCGGGGCAGGGTCCCAACCCGGTGGTGCTGGAGCTGCTGTCAGCCCTGCTGCCACTTTAAAGCCACACCAGAGGAACAGATGATCACTGGACAGCTTAGGTTACATAATCTCTTTTGGGTTTAATGTCAGGCCTCCCTGAGCCCCATCCAGTGCCGTCTCCCAATCTGGCTCGTAATACTCCTGCATGTCCTTTTAATTTTTATTAATAGTTCTCTTACTGTAGTGCTGGCTCTGCCTGCTTTGTGTGCCGTGCGTGCCTTGGAGTTCACTGCTCTGCCCTCTGAGGCATCCCCTGCCTGGGCTCCCTGCTCCTCCACAGCCTGCAGCCATTCCCATCTGTTCTCTTTGCTAGTCCTGAGATAGTTTTCAAAAAATCTTGTGGGGAGGGAGGCAGGAGGACTGTCCAGCATCATAGCCAGCCTCTTCTCCTTCGTGAACAAAGCTGCTGAGCCTGGGAGAACAGAGCCTGGGCAGAGCAGGCCTGGACAGTGGTGCTGAAAGTGATGGAGGTGATGGGGAAGGTGAGACCACAAGCTCTGCCTCCACCTGGATGAGCTCCTAGTCTTTGCAAGCACAGATTTGGCAACTGGACTAACTTTTTTCAAGTTTAGTTTGTTTGTGTCTAAATGAGCTGGTTTGTTTCTGTATTGAGTTTTTATCTTTTGCAAGTAAAGTTCAAGCTCCTCACTGTTTGTCACTGGTCACTTGGATGTAGTAAAGACCAGCAGTTCTGTGGAGAGAGTGCAACAGTGATTTTGGATGCTGCAGAGTTGTGTTTCAGAATACCAGTGTCCCTAACTCCATAGTAGGTGCCTCTGCTGTTATTCTCCACTCCTGCTAGGATTGGTGCTAATTCTGTGTGTGTCCCCTGATGGCTGGTGTTTCTCTGAAAGCCCTAACACTGATTGTTTGCTTAGTATTTAAAAGAATAACATAATTAAAATATATGCAGAGGGGAGAAGGAACTAGGAATCAAATAGAAATCACAGAATAGATGTGTTAGAGAGGATATGGTTGAGCAGCACCATCAAGCCCTTGGGATACTCCTGCATTCCCTGGGACAGCTTCCCTTACATTAGCTCCTGCATGACATTCTGTACCAGTTAAATAGTTGAAAAATATTTCAGGGAAGATACTTAATGCATTGTGACCATCAGTGTGTTGTAGCAGTTGTTTAAAAATGAATAATAAAGCCCTGAAGAGCAGAGTGCAGTACCCAGGCTGCTCTGTGTGGCTGCTTTGGGAACATGCTGGACCAAGGCAGGATTCTGAGCTCCTGGATTTGATGTAATTTTACTGCTTTAAATGATTTCTTTGCTGAGGGGGAGGCAGGAGGTAGCTGAGGGGGCCAGGATCTGATTTGTTTCTTTGGAAACCTCAGCAAACATTGCCCTGGCCACCTTACACACCATTAGCTGGTACTTCCTAAACTCTTCCTGTGAGTAAACCATGGAGCAGAGCTGATAATGCCATCATGATCTTGACTGTGAGCCAAGCTGTGCAAAATCCAGTAGTGTGTTTGAATGGCTAAAAAAGCCGAAAATAAATCACAAAGTGCTGGTAATACAGTCACTGTGCTGTTTGCCACAGGGGTGGATTGCAGTCTGTGATCCCTGGGTGAGTAAGGCTCTAAATTGTATTCAGAGGTGGTGTGTGGCATAGCTGGAATACCACAGCATCACTGCTGTGTAGCATCAAGGAGCAAGAATCCAGTGCTATTGTTTTGTTTTGTTTGTTTAATTTTATTTATTTATTTTTATTTATGTACTTTTTGAGCTGTGTCATTTTGCTAGTAGGTCTGTGCAAATGAAAGTCAAGACAAAGATGTGTGGGGAGCATTAATTTTATTTTATCTATAAATATATGTATGAACACACACATAATGGGTGCCAGAATCTCTTACATACTCGTGTTTGTTCAAGTGTACAAGAAATGTGATTGACACCACTGAAAAGGGAGAGGGAAAATGAAATGAGTTATAGCTTTTGGTCCCTAAACTGCCATTTCTTAGTGTATCCTAGAAGAGCCTTCGCCCTAATGATGCTGAGCAATAAATAACACAGGGAAGAGTAATAGCTGCCTATGGTAGCAAATTATAGTTGATTTATTGCACATAATATATACAGGTGCAGCTAATTTAATTAAACACAAGACCTTTTAAATGCTGTAAAGACATCCCTCTCTAAAGCCAATCAGCACTGTGGTGCTGTAATAAGGCTTTAAGTGAAATAAGCAGCATTACAAGCACAGCTCTGTTGGTGTGATCAGCCCTGTGTGTGTTTGAGGGAGGGAGTATTTTTCCATAAGCATTAAAGCCACTTTAAGTCAACTTATGCCATGACAAAGTCCAATTTAATGTACTGATGGAAGTTATCCCATTTCTGCCTCATCATGGAGCAGCAGCTCCCGTGAACCAGCATGTGTAGCTTGTTATTTTCTTGGCCAGCTGAGGGGTGCTGTGCAGGGGGGGAGGCTTGGCTGCTGTGGGATCTCCCCCTGGGGATGGGAACAAATAACAAACAAGAACCTGTGGTTCCCTGGAGCCTCTCTGCTTGCTAGCAGGTTGTGTCCTACTCATCCCTCATCCCTGAGATGGGAAAAGGGGGCTGTGGAAACTCACAGAATCCTGAACAGGCTTGGGATAGAAGGGGCATCATTAGAGATCACCCAGTTTCCCCCCTGTGCCATGAGCAGGGACACCACTCACTACATCAGGTTGCTCAGGACCCTCTCCAACCCAGCCTGGAACATTTCCAGGGGATGGGGCAGCCACAGCTTCTGTGGGCAAACTGTGCCAGGGTGTCCCCACCCTCATAGGGAATTCCGAATTTCTTTCCAATATCCCATCTAACCCTGCCTTCAGTCAGTGTGAAGCTGCTGCCCCTTGTCCTCCCACTCTCTGCCCATATAAAAAGTCCCTCTCCATTGCACATGTGAGCATTTTGGGCTACCTTGTCTGTATATTCACTTTTCTGGGATTTTTTTATCCCCTCTGTTCCTTTTTTCAGACCAGAGGTTGCAGTGGGTAGCTGTGTGTGTGTGTGCATAGAAATACAGTTCCAGCCTGGCTGGGAGCTGCTCCCTCTGCTCCCTGCTGCTGTAATTCCCTGGGGCAGGGCTGGTGCCTGCCCTGCAGTGCTGCTCCCTCAGCTCATCACCATGCTGAGCTGAATCCCCACCCTGGCATCGTGGGGGAGATGCTCCACGATACTTTGCCACCATTACTTGATTATTTGTGAAAGCATACAAGGCTCAAGTAGCTGATTGATTAATTTTCCTCCAAGTTTTTCTTCCCTCTGTTGCCTTCATTTGGATCATGTAATCAGGGAAGGAAGAAGCATTAAGAATAGATGGGTATGCATATGAATGCTTAATTTTTTCTAATTCAGGCATTCATGTGGGCACATGTATCCCGCTGCACGCTGTGCTAAACAAACCTCTCCCAGCACTTCTGGAGGCAGATGAGTGAGTTTGGTGTGCTGTGCTCCTTCAGTGCTGGGGTGCTTCTGCTCTTCCAGGGCTTGGGGATTTTGAGGAGTGTCCCTGGGCACGACCAGGGGGGGCTGCGTGCTAGGCTTGGTGTCTGGGAGCACAAATCAAACATCTACTTGACCTTTTTATCCCTCCCTACTGGGAGGGAGGCCAGCAGCTCTGCTGGAAATATTTCCAGCCCGTTTGCTCTGGTCCAGCACTCCAGTCTCTCTCAGCTGGGGCTGCCAGTTGTAGGTTTGGAAAGGTGTTTGTTGGCAGGAGCAGCCCCAGGTCGGGCAGGGAACAAGAAGTGGTTCCACATCCCCCAGAGCAGCTGCAGCCACCTGGGACAGGGTTTGGTGTGGAGGCAGTTGCTCTGCTCATTGTTCCTGAAGGGTGAGTTGCCTGTGAATTAAGGTGCAGCAGGAAGAAAAGCCCCAGGTAGCTCCTTTGCAGTTTGGTAAAATGAGTTATGTTAATTATTTTTCCAAAATAGGTAGAATTCCTAAGCAGAAGAAAGCTAAAGTAAAAGCACCCTCTGTGTTGGTTGATGCGGTGGCTCCATTGAAAGAAAATCTTGGATTTCTTTTAGTCCTTCTTTTAAATTTCTGTTTTTGAGTAGTCCTGTCTCTGTGGGTACTTTCTGGATGAGGATCTCCATGCCTCAGTTTCTTATCTGTTTAATGGATAGAGTAACAATTAATCTCACTTCTCAAGGATTCTGTTGTGAAGTGCTTTTGAGAAATCTGGCCTGAAATGTCACATTTGATAAGGCTGCTTGAGAGCTTCCATAAAAACTGCTTTTAATCCAAATTATGTTTGATGATAAAATATTGCGAAATAGATTGCTCCTTCTCCAGGCTCACTTTGTGCTAGGATCTAGAAGGGAGCTGAGACCTTGGAACCAAAACTGGAGCATTTTTTGAAACCTGTAGTTTATTTAACGGTTGGGGCAGAGGGCAGAAAATTGTCTGAACGTTGCCCTGAGAGTGAGAATGCTAACTTCATGTTTTAATTTCCCTTGGAAAAAAATAACACTGTGTTCTAAGTAGGTCCAGTATTTGCCCTTCTGTGCTGTACTAATTCTCTTCTTGTACGTGTAGTTCTGATTATGTTCCCTCAGCTGGTACTTCAGGAAACGTGTTTGTCTTTGAGCATGTCTGGTGACTCAGACGTCTCCATAGCATCTGGTGAGCATAATTGTCATTATTAATCTGCCCCATGCCAGGCTGTCCTCGGAGCAGCAGTGGGAGGAAGGGAAGGTGCTGCATGGCTGGGTGTGCTCTGCCCAGATGGGGCTTGGGAGAAAGGCTGGTGAGAGCCTTGGCTGAGCTGGTTCTGCTCCAGAGCTGCCTCCAGAGCCATCAGAGCTGGAGCCAGGGCTGTGCTCAGTGGGCACAGGGACAGCTCCTGGCTGAGCTGCTGCAGTGGGTGCTGCCTGGGCTGGCTTTGTGTGCCCCTGCTCCAGTTATGCAATGCTGCTGTTCCCAGAGCTGTGGGGAGCTGAAGGGTGCTGTAAGTTAATACCTGATTGCAGAGTTCAGAGATTCATTGGAACCAGATACAGCTTGGCATTATCTCTGGAGCTTTGTGCATTTTCCATTTTAAACACAGTTGAATGGAGTCTCCCACAGTGAAGTCCCTTCTTCCCTCTCTGGCTTGTGCCCTAACCACAAGGTGAGCCATACATTAGTTTTAAAATGATTTTTTTCTCTGGGCCCAGATGCTCTCTGTCCTTACAGGAAGGCTCTAAATGCTCTTTCTGCTCTGTCTTCACTACTGGAACTCTCTCTTCCCAATTCAAATAATCACAGGCATCCCTGTTATTAATCAAACTTGACTTCCTGCTTAATGCCTTTTTTCCTTTTTTTTTTTTTTTTTTTTTTTTTTTTTTTTTTTTTCCCTGACATGGTGATTTTGGTTGTTGCTTCCATAACAGGGTTTTGTTGCCTTTGGCTTCACAATAAATTGGGGAAATCAATAGTGTATGATTGAGAGCACATACTTTAAAATAAGTTAAATGAAAAATAGATATTTTTTATTACTATTAAAAATACCTTTTTTGTCAGTATTTTGAGTAAAGGGCACATTCTGCTTTAACTATTTTATCATATGTGTGCTATTGTAATTTACATAAATGAATTTTAAGTACAGTTATAAGCTGTGGGAAGATGTTATTGTCTCTGCACAATGAATGTGGAGATTTAGGCTGTGCATACATCTTGTGTTAGATTAACATTTGTTCCTCGTCTCTGTTGGATAGTGTCATGATGGAGCCTTGAAATCTTTACACAGGTACTTCTCATGCTTATTTAAAACAGCATTTGAATTCTTCTTTTTCCAGTCCATTCATTTCATGTAAATATGCCTTTGGATGTTTGACTCAAATCTGATGACATTGACAGAAATAATAAAACTTCTCTTAGGAGTGAGATGGGAACTGCTGTCATGCCCTCCCAGCCCCTAAACACCAAACAATTCCCATTTTTCCAGGATCTGTGCGTGCAGAATTCAGTTCCAGTGATGCTGGTCCAGCCTTGTGCTTAAACTGGGATGGCTTGGGACCTTCCCTTCCTCACAGACATTTCTGCAGTGTCTGTCTTTTGTCCAGGGCTGGTGACAGCAGCTGCTTGAGCTCCTGCCAGGATTATTACAGCCCTCAGCTGTGGTTTGTGTGACCTGGAAGGTGCTGGGTGTGCACATCCCTCTCTGGGAGGAAACCTGTGGCTGTGCTCTGTGTGTCCCAGGGGAGCTGATGGCAGGGTTGGGGATGGAATTACAGCAATTTGGATTGAGGACCTGCTCTCTTCCTACCCTTGCCACTTCTTGCTTTTTCTCTGGGGGGAAAACAGCCTGAAAAAAGGCAGTTTGTGAATCCTGCAAGTCCTTTTTTGAGGGGATGTGCTGGGGAAGTTAGGGTGGGATTTTTTCCTCCTGGAGCTCTGGGCTTGGGCAGGAGGGCTGCACGTGCCAGGATGAGTAAGAGAACCTTTGGAACACGTCTGGAGAGCAAAGCTGTGAGCTGGAGCAGGGCTGCTTGCTGACTTGCCAAATCCAAGCCTCTGGTAAATGCTCTTGTGGGGGCACTTAGCCTGTGTGCTGTGGGGGAGGAGGATAGCTGTTTGGCTTGGGGCTGCTGATTATGCTGTGGCTGTGCTTGAATTTCTCTCAGCTGTAGTAGTGTTTTCAGTTCTGGGGACAATTACCAGCTCTTCTAGATGTCTCTTTATTTCCACAGCTTAAAAATGGCCATTTGGGGCAGTTCCACCTGAATGATGTGCCTTTCTTCGAGGCTGCCTATTGAATCCTGACTATCAGGAGCCAGATTTTACTGCTTCCCTGTCAAGTGAGGGCATGTTTGTGGGAGCTGGGCTGCAGTGTGTGCACAGGCACGCAGAGGGGTGTGAGGGATGCTGAGTCCCAGTCTGACATTCCCTCCTGGAGCCCCTTTCTGTTTAGAAGGGAGTTTATTTGTTACAGATCTGAGTAATGACTGGTTATTTGTGAAGCAAAACTTTTTTAGGAGGTTGTGGAAAATAGAAAATGGTTTCAAGGGGTAGGTTGTTTTGTTTGGTTTTTTTTTTAAATCTTAGCTGAATGAATTCTGCTTCTAAGAATGTATGTGCATGTTTCAGTGAGTTTTGGGGCTTTTTTGTATTATCCAGTTGTTACAGTGAGAGTTTTTGATGCTTTAAGCTTGCATTGTTGCTCACTCTCTCTCTCTCCCTGCTTTTGGTGTTGCTTCTCATGTCCAAGGAGTGCTCCAGTCTTAATTTCTTGCTTTTGGGCTATTATTAGCTTCCATGGGAAAGGTATGAATAATGCTTATTGTTAGATAAATACAGGTGCTGTGTGGTTTTCCATAGCAACATGCTCACCTGGAGGTGGTTTCAGCCCTCTGGGGACTCCCTGGGGAATTTGGTAAATTAATCCATTGGGAGATGTCCTGCTGGGCAGATGTGGTCAGGTTCTTGTGGTGTCCCTGTAGCCTGGCTGATATCACCTCAGCCAGGGGAAATGATTATTTGGTGGTGTGTGAGCTGCTGTGTTCTACCTTCAGGTGGCTGTTTCTCTTTTAGAGGTCAGCTCTCCGTGCTGCTGGGTGTCTGTTCCAGCTTTTTCTCACATTAAGCCCTTTGCTCTTGAGGCCCATGAAGGAAGGCAGCTCTGACAAGAAGTTTCTAGGCCAGAGTTGCAGCCATTTCCATATGACAGTGATGATTAAGCTGCTGAAGAGAAAGTGCCAGAGAGCAGAGGAATGTTGGTGCACTGATGGTCCCTGCCTCGACCTCCTGGAGTCATTACAAAAGCACAAGGAAATAAATGTTTGGAGTCAGAAGCTTTATCTTAGGAGACAAGGATTGTTGGGCCTTGCCACAGAGGAGCAGCACAGACTGGGAAGTCAAAATTGGGATTATTCATGGGATAGTTCCAAAGCCCTGCACAGCAACGTGGTTATTGCTGTGAAGACCACAATAATCAGAGGGGGTCAGATTAGGAGATAGAACTGCATGTCTAGTGTCTTAAATTCCCAAAGCAGTGTGCAGTCACTGAAGCCTCCACTGAGAAATGTCCCTGCCTGTTCCATGGGTGTAGGGAACCAGGCAGGGAGCTGGGCAGGTGATGGTGGTGACAGAGCCTGACAGCTGATGCTGGAGCTGTGTTTAAAGGAGTGCCTGGGTTGAAATCCAGGTTGAGTTAAATAGACTTCATCATGATGGCTTGAGCTGATCAAGGCTGTGGTGGGCCTGCTGCAAACCATCCAGTGGGCTCTTGTTTTCTTTTCAGCTCTGTTACTGACTGTGACAGCAGCATGACACTGTGAAGTTCAGGAATAGTCAAATTGAAACCAAAGAGCTGCTTTCAGAGAGGGACCAGCTGGAAGTCACTGCTGCTGCAGCTGGAGACCAGTGCTGTGGCTGAATTCAAACAAACCACACTCTCTCCCTCCCCCTCACCTATAAATTCATGTTCCATAACATTATACACTAAAATTCCAACATGGACAGTTGAAGCTGAAATGTTCTAATGCACAGCAGAATAGCATGGGCATCCCCAGGTTGACCTTCCTTCCCTGTCTGATAGCTGAGGGAATGGCTGAGCCTTGAAGCCAATGCAGAAATTATATTTTGCAAGCTGTTTTGTCTTTGCTGTCTTTGAAGGATCCAGCTGGTGTTTCTGGCCAGCCTCACCCATCCCTTGGGAGAAAACATGAGGTCATTCAGCCTCCATTTGCAAGGGCACTGAACAGGGCAGAAGACTTGGGGTTATTTTAAGCTTCTACTGACCAGTGCAGGATTTTAGACAATAAAAAATATTCCTGTCCTGCTGCCTGCTGCCTTCAGCTGCCCATATTCAAGATTGTATATCGTCTGTGTGCAAGCTGCCACACAGGAGGAAAAAAAAATTCAGCATGGGAGTAAGTTTGTGCAGCTCTGTATTTTTGGTAGGTGTTTTTATATCCTTGGGAAGACTTGGCTGTGACAGCTGTGCGGGGTAGTGCAGAGTAGTGACAGCTTTGGGCTGTGCTGGAACGCTGCTGGGAAGGAGCTGTGCTCTCCCTGTCACTCACAGTGCTGCCCTGGCCTTCTGGGTGCCTTCACTTATGGAGCTGGCTCAGCCTGGAGGTCAGGAATGCTTCACCAGAGGGTGCTGGCACTGCCCAGGCTCCCCAGGGAATGGGCACAGCCCTGAGGCTGCCAGAGCTCCAGGAGGGGTTGGACACCAGGGATGCCCAGGGTGGGATTGCTGGCTGCTTTGCAGAGAAGGCTGGGTTATCAGAGGTGGACCTAAACACTGAAAAGCAGCTGGAGTCTGTGGTCAGCCTCTGTGCTGGGCACCCAGGCTCTGCTCAGCTCCTCCTGCAGGAGCTGGGCTTGTCGTGTGTCCTCTCAGTGACTCCTGTGCTTTCATGTCTCTGTTTATCTTGTCTGCCCTCCCTGAGCTCCCTGGAGCATGAGAGGAGGGACTCCTGCTCTGTCTGCACGTGGTGCCTTGGCCAGGGGAGGGCCCTGATCTCCTCTGCACCTCTCTGGGTGCTGCTGTGACATGAGGAGAATAACACTGCTGATGAAAATGTCCTTAAATGCCACTTGACACGCACACAGCTCACATTCCCTGTGTCCCAGAGGGAAATATCATAGGCAGTTCAATCCATAATGCAGGAAAATGGTAGGGAGTTCTGAAATATTGCAGCAAGGAGCTGCTGGGGTATGGAGATGCTGGGATTGAGAGAAGCTGTATATACTTTGATTCACATATTTTCTGTTTGTTTGGGCTTTGTTTGTTTTGGGGGGTTGTGTTTGGGACATCTGCTGATGTCACTTCAGGTTTTAGCAGAGCCTCGTTAATCCAGGAATGGAAGTTAAGGGTAGAGAAGGGAATGTTTGCAATTAGCTACTTCCATGATAAACATATATATCATAGTGACTGATCTATCTATCATAATGTGATTTCCATCACTTTGATGTATTTGGGTGATACTGAGGGGAGAGGGAAGCTTGCTTTCCCTGAAAAATGAATCTGAAGCGCATGCTGATGTTGTTTTCTGTCCTTCCAGTCTCCTCCCTGACAGAGTGTGAAGTTTGGGAGGCAGAGTAGCTTTAATGCCATCACTGTCATTCCTCTGCGCCTTGAAACGTCGCTCGCAGCTGCTGTCCTACAGATAAAAACTTGTTTCCTAAGCCAGCAGGGCTGCTGGTGGAAAATATGCAGCATTCCCTTTTGCAGCCCCTGAGCAGTCCCCTCTGCCTGTGGCTGAGGGTCAGGGACCCTTTGGGTGGTGGCTGTGGCTCCAGCCCCTTGTGCTTGTGCAGTGCTTTTGGCACAGCTGGGTGTTCCTGGAGAGGGGAGATGCATTTGCAGTTCTGGAGGAGTGCTGCTGCTGCTGGATGCTCCTGGGGCTGGGCTGTCTGTGCACCCTCACTGCACAGCTGCTGGAGGCTGGCGGGGATGTGATGGAGGGGCTGAATTCTGGAAGCTCAGCCTGTGACATTTCAGTGTGCCCTGGTGCTGGGGAAGTTCAGGCTCTGAGCTGCATGTCCCAGAGGGGGGAGCATGGCTGGGCAGTGCTGTGGGCAGGCAGCCCTGCAGCCTCCCAGAGCTGCTGCCTTGTGTGGCTGATGTTAAGCAAATAACTCCTTCTCTGCTCGCTGTTTTTTATGGCTTTTCCCTTGTTTAAGAATGGATGCTTGAACTACGTGTTTACTGAAATCTTGCTTTGCTGGGAGATCTGAATGTTTGCCAAAATCTAAACACGAGTGACCTTGGGATTTGGAGCCCTTATGCAAGGATGCAGGAAGGACAGGGTCTGTGCTGGGATGTTGCCTGTGACTGTGCATGTCACACAGGGTGGGCACAGGGAATCTCTGGGATCCTCTCAGCTGCTGCAGGATGTGCTTTGATCCAGCAGCCTGTGCAGTCCAAAGGAGGAAAGTTTGCCTCCTGGATCAGGAGGGGAATATTGTTGAACAAGCTGCAGCCTAAAGGACATCTCCTGTTAATGAAATTTGAAGGGAAGTTCTTACTGGAAGGAATCTCTTGATCTTGTTTTAATGAAATGTGAGGAGCGATGGGGTGTGTTGTTCAGCAGGAGAGCCGGGTGGCAGCCCAGAGAGAGCCTGCTCTGAGGCCTTGGTGCAGAGTGTCCTGTCTCTCCTTCCTGCCCATCTCCAGCCACCTCAGCAGTGTGGGACTGTCCAGCCTTGTTTGCACAGCTCTGGAGCCTGCTGCTCTGCCAGCATTGGGCTTCTGCACACATTGCTAACGAGGAGAGCCAGCCCTGCCCAGCGTGAAATGGAGGAGACTGAATCAAATCTTCCTCCCTACCCCATAAAACGAATATTTTCTTTTCTGTCGTGAGGACCTGGGTGATGTTTCTCTTGTGTTGACTTCTATAAATCACGTCTGCACAAGCAGCACTCTCCTCCTCTGCCATAGATAAGCCTTTGATCATTGGTTTTGCTTCTCAGCAAAGTGCCTCCATTGCAGCAGGAGGGCGGCTGGCAGCAAGGACTGATCGATACTGACTTTTTTTTAAACATTTCTAGTTTCAGAGATTAAATATTGTACTAGACTTTATGATTTGAGGTCATTTTAACCTCCTACCTCTGGGCTAAGACAGCTCATCTGCCTCTCATTTTTCAGGCTTTGTTACATATGTATTTGAAGCCATATGTAGAATAGTAAAAGCGTGTAGCTCTCCTCTGGTAGCAGTTAAAAAAGGGAGGGAGCAGTGTGAGAGCCACGGGCTGTGTGACAGCTAATACTCCCCCAGCTTCTGATTGGAATTCAAAGTGGGTTTGCACCATTTGCCTTCTGTCTTATTTCCCCGCATTAGTGGTTAACCTCAGCAGGACACTCCCATGTTATTATTATTTTCTTGCAGGAAAATTGCCCAAAGAAAATGAAGTTCAAGTCATATCAGGCAGATTTTTTTTTCCTAAGCCTGTAAGGGGAATTCCTTCTGAATGGGGCACTGGTGGGGAAGGAGAGAGGCAGAAGCCTTATTTGAGAGAAGTCAATCAGGAGATGTCTCCTCCCACAGCCTGCCAAGGCTGGGAGGTATGATGGTGAAAGAGGTTGATACTTGTCCTCCTTTTCCTTTTGCACATCTCCTGGTGCCATTAGCCAGAGGAGATAAGTGAGGAATATTAATTCTGGTGCCACTGAAGTGTGAGCCTAAGATATGCGGGGACCCTGGCACTGAAAACTCAGCTGCCTCTCTTCCTCTCTTTGCTTTCTCAGTAGAATAATCTGCCTCCTTGAAATTCTTCCTCTGTGTCTTTTCTTTCTGGTTGTTTGGTTTCTCATTAAAGCAGTGGTTGTGTTTTGCTTTGGGGGTGATTGTGCAGCTCTGATCATGCTGCATCCGATACGTTTATTCACTTTGGAAAGCAAGTGGGATCCTTTAGGATTAAAAGCATGAATGAATGGGATTTTCTGGTTTTGTGCATGTGTGTATACTTGTGTGTGTAATCTGGTCGATTTTTGTACTTTGGATTTTAGCATGCATACAGGATACTTTCAAGCTTTTTTTGAGGGGCATTTTATGGAGTGAGGCTGGTGCTGGGGGTGACTGCAGGTCTGTGCCCTGCTCCTTCTCCAGGGGGTGTTTAGCATTCCAGCAGCAGCCTGTTGTGGCTGGGTGTTACCAGCCAAGCCTGGAATGCTGCTCAGAGGTGCAGGTGGTTTGTATTGATAGGTATTTCCATTACTCTTAAGCTGGATTCTGATTTCAGCACTTGGGTTTCCATGTCCTGAATTGGTTTTGGTGATGGAAATGCTCACTAGAAAAAGTGATTTGCTGTGCACTTCTCCTTGCCCTAAAGGAACGTTGTCGAGAATTGCAGGGGAAGATTAAACACTTAGTCTTGCTCTCCTAATCTGAATTGTTCTGTGAAAGCTTAATTTAAAGAGTATGCTCCTGATCCAAATTTGCTGCTCCCCACTGGCATTCAGCTCTGCGAGCGTATCTATAACACACAGCATGGTGAGGAGGAGGCATTTTAACCTCTGCCAAGAGGAAAACACAACAGTTGGGAGAGGCACAATGTAATGGTAAATATTTTATTGGCATGTTCCAAACATATTGGATGTAAATTTAAACGCTGAGATTTGTAAAGATTCCTTGTTTGAATTCTTTTACGTTCCCGTAAATCCCGGTTCATTAATTGTGCCAGCAGGGGAGCCTGTGCTGGGTGTGCTGGGTGATGAGGGGACCTTGGCTGGTGGAACAGCTCCTGGGAAATCTCATCCTCCAGCACCAAGCCCTCAGTAAGGACTGGAGGTGGAATTGTCCCTCTGTGGCTCTAGAACCTGAGTGTTTGTCCAAAAAGCAAGGAGTAGAAAAAATATGATCGGGTCTGCAGCTTGCTCTGAGTGTTGCACTGAAATGGGCTTTTACAGAGATGCATCCCACTGACTTTTATCAGCACCCTCATAAGTTGAAGGCTCTTCATTAGATGTACAATAAAAGATTTTACTCTTGTAACATTCTGAAAATGTTTCTGTTACCTGCCCTTGCATGTTGGTTTCCTAATGGGTGATCAGCAAAAAGAGAAATAAATCCAGTTTAGGATATACTGTTTGGCTCCAAAAGGTTATACAGCATTTATTTCAGTGCAGTTCTTCTAAAATTCCTATGCTAAAGTATTTTGAGGCTTTTTTTGACTTTTTAGTCTAGCTAATTAGATTTCTGGGGCTCAGAGGACTTGGCTGGCTCTGTCTTTGATGCTGTGAGGAGTCTGGAGACAATGATGATGTGTGTAATTCAGCTGTTAATGCAGTGCTTTGCAGGAACCAGTGGCTCAGAAGCTCTGCCTTTCTATCCTGGTTGTAGCTGTTGCTCTAAGTTTGCTGTAACGTTGGGGTGGGATGTGTGTTTGTTCCCTTCATAGACTTTCCAGGAGTCAAACCTTCCATTCAGAGCCAAGGTTGAGAAAGCAGCTTTTTAAAAAGAAACAGAGTAGGCTTATCTGCTTTAGTGGGTCTCCCTTTCTAAAATAACAGAGTCGTTACTAAATCTTTTTGAAAGATGCTTTTTCAGAAATGAGGAGCTTGGTTGTGTGAATAAATTAGTGGCAGTGGAGGTGCCCTAACGTGGTGCAGCACATCCCCATTGTGGTGAACACGTGCACACCCAGGGCTGTGGTTGTTAAACCAGCCCCTGCTGCAGCCACACCTTCCACACACCCAATCCACAGACTTGTCTGTCACCTCGGAGCAAGGCTTGGAGGATTAAACCTGAGCAAGGCTTCTGGGGGGATGTTTACGGGCTGGAACACCTGTTCAGTTCAAATTTGGGTACTGATTTGTGAAATGTGAATTTTCTGATGTTTATTGAGTTGTCACAGGAGGCAGGCAGGAAATGTGTATGAACGTGTCTCTCACCCTTCATTTAGTGGCACCTCATGCACAGATGTGCTCCGTGCTACCCATTTGCTCAGAGTTTACTCTGGAGCTTCTTTGGAGCAAATGTTCTGGAGACTTGCCCTCCCCTCTGCAGTTGCTTCTTACCTGTCCTCCCTTGGTTGTTTTCCCCATTATCTCTCATTAGATGGGCTGCTGGATTAGATGTTAATGATTACAGGCTCCAGCTCTGCCTCTGGAAGGAGAGCTTGTGGGTAATCACAGGAGAACAAAGCTGGTAAACTTGCCAATAGCCATAGGAAATGTTTCTTGAAGGAAGCAGGAAACAAGGCACGTTATTATTATTTCACCTACAAGCTTGATGAGAAATCTGTGTTTCCTACAGAGTCCTCCTCTTCTGTCCCCACCTGGGATCTTACAGAGCCCTGATGAGGACACGAGTCCATGCACTGACATCTAGGAATGTGGATCACAGCCAGATCTGTGGCTCACCAAAGAAAACTACTTACAAAATTCTGTTGAGGAGGATGAAGGGAAGGATCAAAAGGAGCCAACCTTTTGTCATCTTCTAACAAGCAAAGCACTCTTGTCAAACGTTAGTTATGGAAATGTCCCTTTTACAGAAAGAAGAGTGGTCCTCCCAGCATTGTGTGCTGAATCTGTGCTTGACCTCAACACAGCAAGTCTTCTTACACATGGACTTTTTTTCCATCTGCATCTGCTTTTATCTTGCCTTAGCTCCCCTGGCTGGAGTGGTGTGTGCAGATGTGCCAGTGCAGATGTGATAGGACTTGAAGAGAGTTGCCAGATTAGCTGAGCAATGGTGGATTTTTTTTCTTTTTTTTTTTTTTTCATTTTGCCATTTTAATATTGGTAAACCTCTTAGTCAGAGGGTGATTTCCATTTCATCTTGAGTTATGTTGGGCTGCTGTGCTCATTTCAAGCTCTAGCTTGCCTCCTTAAATTTCTGATGTAACCCCTGTTACTGCATTGCCCATGGCTGCAAGGAGCTCTACCTACTCCTGGGTATATAAATATTTTCTATTTTTTGTCTTCATTTTTCAGACATTTGGGTTTGGTATGAGCAGGAATGGAAAAGTTTATGCTTGTTTCAGGGGAAAGGCAACAAATGTTTATCTGAGTGATCAAAGCAGAATTTATGAGGAAATACAATGGAAACTATTCCTGGCTGTTCAGAAGCTGATGTACAGGGGTAAGCCAAGGGGAACAGAAATGAGAAGAAGTAAAGTGAATTGAGTGCAGTCAGATCAGACTTCTGGGCCTCAACTGTTCCCACTAAGCAGATGCTTTTTCATCACATGTATTTAATACTCACTATGGATTTGTGATACATAACAAAGGACTGGAAAGAGCAATGGCTCTGCTTGTTGTGAAGTGCTACCTCAGTGAGGCCACAGAAAATGGTAGTTTTATTCTGAAATATTTCTGAAATACCTAGTATTATTTGAGTGCTCTCCACCTCCCTCCTTGCCTGGCCTGGCTGTTGACCAGTGTGCTGCAGGGTCAGAGCAAACACGGCTCTCCTGGGCAGGCAGCTCTGCTGCCATGGCTGCTCTGCTGCATTCCAGCTTAATGAGCCTAAACTCCTATTCTCAGGCCTCCATTTTGTGTCTCATCCAAAGCCTGCTCTTCCTGGGACCAGGACAGTGCTTGACCAGGCTGTGGTCAGTGCAGCCAGGCTGCTGATCTCGTTAAGGTGACCCTAATGAGCTGTGACAGCCTGAGGAGTTCAGGCAGTGCCTGCTGGCCGGGAGCCGGGGCTGGAGCAGGCAGGGGCTCAGTGCTGTTACCTGGCCTTAGCAAGGGCATTTCAGCACTTCAGACTGATGGGAGACACCCTTGGCAGGGAGCTGGGCTAAACCTGGTTCTTTCAAGTGGCTGAATGGAATCCTGGGTGCTCCTCCTCTGCTGGCATGCAGGGGTGGAGCTGCAGGGGTGGCAGGGATGGAGCTGCAGTGGTGGTATGGAGCTGCAGAGGTGGCAGGGGGCTGCACAGGTGGTTCTGTGCAGCCTCACACACAGTGGGGTGTGTTCCTTTCCTCCCCAGCCTCTTAGGGATGACTTCTCATCTGCAGAAGGTTTTGTGTGCAGGTCCTGCTGGCCTCATTCCTTGGCTTTGGCAGTCCATGGCCTCTCCTTCAGAGGACAGTGATGCTTCCTGATTGTGCTGAATTATTCCTGAAGAACAGAGCTGTGTGTGTGGCTGGTTTGGTAACAAACCCTAAAATGAGGTCTCACTGCTGTTTGTTTCACTGGCAATTACAATCTGTCCCCTTGAGGCAGCTTTGTCCTGCCTTGTTGATGCTCTGCCTTTTGGGCCCAAGGTGGGACAGCCCCTACCATGCAGAGTGGACTTTAATGTGCATTTCACTACCTGGTACCTGTCTCTGCTTTCTCCAATAGTCCCCTGCAAGTTCTTACCTTTGGTCATTAATCCTGTGGATACAGATACTCTCCTGCTTGCCCTAGGCAGGATCACTTAGGGAATAGTTTCTCTCTTATTCCGTGCAATGGCAGCTTCAGGGTGTTGCTGAACCTTCATTCTCTAGATAGAAATCAATGCAGTTAATGTCATGGCACCTGAAGCTATGCTGATACTAGAGGACTGTATGCTTGAAAATGGAAAGTCTTTGGAGTTCAAAGACTTCGGTTGCTTTTTTCAAATTCTGACTTGGATTAGGCACTTCTTAGTGAACAAAATGGGTGGTTGTATCTATCCACAGTCCTTGTGTCTCAGAAAAACCAGGTTCCAACTGTTGCATCTGTGATGAGGCTGCTCTGAATTGGTGAATCTGGCAGCAGTTGTCTGCTTTGTCTCTTTTCTACTGCAGAGGAGGTGGGGAAGGACTGTCCTGGTTTAGAAGTGCTTTCAGAGACAGGAGCCTTGAGAAGGTGTGGGAGATGGGAAGGTGCTGCTTGAGCTTCTCAGAGCTGAGCTGAGGCACTGTGACTTGGGCAGAGCTGCCAGGGGCCATGCAGGGATCCTCTGAGACTCAGACAGGCTTCTGTGTTTATATTATCATATATTTAGAACACATCCCTTTAAGAGGGTTCTCCAGGCTGTCTGCTCTGGATTTATACTGCAGGTCATGAATGTGAGCTGGGTGACTCCTCTTCGGAGTTTTTAGTTCTTTCTGGAGTTTTATGGTGCATCTTGGTAACTAAGTCTGAAATTCCTCCTTTGCCAGTAACCAGGTCCTAAACAACCATCTCTTGCTACCAAGGGAAGGAGCCACATCTCTGCTGTGTGCCTTTTTTGGGGCTGGACTGCGTGTGTAGCATTAAAGTCAGGCTGCCCATGACATGGTGTTAAGTATTTACCAACTCCAGTTGCCACAGGTTGTGTTTTAGAAGGAATCCTCTGTTGCCTGCTCAGAGCAGTAAGGTTAATTAAAGCCTTCTTTTTAAGCATGGGTTTAGGCAAGGCTGTAGAGCTGGCAGGGCTTTGTCTTGTCTCCTTGTCATGCCAGTATTGGGAGCATCTCACCTGTCCCGATGCTCTTTGCAGCGTGGGGGCAGAGCTCCCACCAAAGGAAACCAGTGAAAGAGTTGCCACTGGGAGTAAAGAAAAGGGATAAAACTTGCCAGCTGAGTTATGTTACTGGTGTGCTCTCCACCTCCTCTGGAGGAGTTGTTTGTTAACAAAGGTACTCACAGCTTGGGGAGTGCACCATAATCCTTACAAGGCATTTAAAGCAGTGTAGGCAGTTAAAGATTAATTTTGCATGCAGTGACCTCCTTATTTTTAACTGCTTTGCCTCCTGCATCTTCAGAAATAACAAACAAATGCTCCAAACATACCAACCCCCTTGGAAGACAATGATTTCATTGTGGCTGTGAACATGACATACATTACATAAATATTGGTGCTTACATGCCTGCTGATTCTTTGTCCTTGGATGCCGAGTCCTCCAGCCCCGCTGGTCATGTTTCATAAGAGCTTGGGAGGAAGCACAGCAGTGCAAGACACTGACATTAGTGGTTGGCCCAGGCTGCTTTTCTAGCTCAGGCTGCTTTGCAAGGTGGATATTTTCCTGTTAATGTGGTGAGGCTGGTTTATCTGTCACTTCTGTTGAGCGGGCCACAGCTGCTGTGGCACTCGTGTGCATTTATCTTGAGCTGTGAGTTGTCTTTATGCTGGTTCTTGCAGGATGCAGAAGAGCTTTACACAGGCAGTTGGAGCCCTGTGTCATCTCTGGCAGAGGAGAAGCAGGGCCTGGGCCCTGAGAAGGCAGAACAGTGATGCTCAGGGCTCGTGTTCTTGCAGCACACTGTGAAATGTGTTGGGTTCTGCCTTTCTCCCACAGCCACACTGCTCTTTAGTTCCCTGATGGGGTTTGTGTTAAGGAGCTGCAAGTCCCAGTTTTCAAACCCTGCTGATGGCTGGTGCTAGGAGTGGTTTTAATTTCCTGAGGGCTACATATAACTCCAGTGGAGCTACGAGTTGCTCGCTGCTTGTTTCTGCAGCTACGCCACACTTGCTTGCAGAGAATGAAATCTAAATCTCTACATGATCTAACAGTAGTTTCCTAAAATATGAATAAAATCAAAGAATGAAGAATGTGTGTTGTTCAGAGCAGCTTGAGAAGCTGAAATACTGACTGAAGTAGCTGAGAGAAAACAAAGTAGGAGGTTTATGGGGTTTTTCTTGATTGTTTAATGTGTTAAATTAATCTTTGTAGCAAAGCCTTTTAAATCAAGTCAAAGTAATTGTGTATATGTGCTCCTGTAATTGTGAGGTCACTGCCTGGGTACAGGCAACAGAGAGGGTAATTTTGGTTCAGTATCTCACTGCTTGGATCAAAGATACTTTATCAGGCTGGGATGGTTGTGAGAGAGAGAACTGGTGTGTAACCTGCACAAGGGTGGGAGCAGGGCATGGCCAGCTTGTTTAACCTTTGAGTGCCTCTTGGCTCAATGGCCCTTGGATACTGCTACTTCATGGAAAAAGTTCTAAATATAGAGCTCGTTTGTTGTTGAATAATGACTTTAGAGGGTGGATGCTGGGGTTTCCAGCTCCTTGCAGGGCCTGAGCTGTGCATGAGCAAGATCCTGGAAATGAGACCATTAATGAGGGCTCAGTCCAGTAATACTGCTGAGCACTGATCAACTTGTTGATTTATTAGTAGAATATTCTGTTGATAGTCTGTTTGTTAAAAAAAAACTCCTTGAGATTAAACCTGAGGATAATTTTTAACCCATTTTTATTCCCTTCTTTACCTGGTATGCTCAGCTGCCAGGCCCAGGCTCTGTTCATGGGTCTGCTTGTAAAGGGGAAAATATTTTGAAGGTAAATAGAATAGGCAGGAAATATTTTGGGGATAGAGATCAACAAGACCATCTTTCTCTGGAAGAGGGAGAGATGAAATCCGGGGAAAGGTGAAGAAACCTGCCCAGGGACCCCCAGGAGGTCAGTGATGAAGCTGGGTTCTGAAACTCTTACCAGTCCTTTAACTAAGATATCATCCTTTACTGGAAGTCCAGAGCCCCTCTTGGTTTTAACCACCAGTGACTGAATCTGCTTCCTTTGTGGCTCTGTTTTCCCAGAGCTTTTACCTCAGAAGACCCTAACATCTTGAACAATTTCCCCGTGCAATGCTTGCTTCATTGCTGTTTCATTTCACTAACTTTCACTTGAAAATCAGATGCTTCCCTCTCTTTTCTTTTTACTTCCTTGTACAGCTTTTCCCTGTTGCTGCAGCTCATTAAATCCTGCAGCTGTGTGTTATTTAACATCATAAAGTGGTTAGAGATATCATTCATATAAAAGGATACAAAATGAATGTGCATTGTAATTCTAGTCTCGAGGTAGCAAACTTTTCTCTGGAGTTGTGACTTAACTTATGGCTTTGTAAGAGCTTTTACTCGCTTTTATTTAGCTCTTTTCTGGTTCTTAATGATTTGTGTGCAGGTAAATATATTTATAATGCAGTTATGAAGTAATCTGTATAATTGTGTACATTAATGTAGGTATGGAGGTTGCTGGCTGTCAGTTCTGTGTGCTGCCCTGAGCTGAGCCCAGGCAGGTGCTGGGCTGCCCCGCTGGCCCCGTGCCCTGACCTGTGCTCACAGGCTCCTGTTCTGCTCACAACTCATGCAAATAAAGCCATGCACCAAACCCCCTGGGGAGGAGGTCTGCCAGAGCCAGGGGCAGCCTCCCAGGATGAGGAGAGGCTGGCAGAGCTTTGCCTTTCAGTTCTTTGGTGGCGAGAATCTGGCTGGCGTTGGGCACGGGGATTTGTCGCTGCCATGGCAGCTCTGATGTATTGGACTGCTGTTCATGGCCCGTGGGTGGAATGGAGCTGGCTCTCACCTCTGCTTTCTTCTTTGTTTTTCAGAGCAGTTTCTCTAGCATTTGTGCCTACCTTTTCAATTCTGGAGGTCATGTATTTCCTCTCCAGGAACATGGTGAGACTTGATCGGTGTCAATCACGCAGGAAGCCAGGGCTGATAGGATCTGCTCTGTCTGTATCTGATTTTCTGGAAGGTTTTGTGTGTGTGTGTGGTTTATTGTTGTGTGGGCTTTTCTGTTTGTTTGTTGTTTTTAAATCCAAGTGCTCATTTTGGGGCCTAATTGCCATTGTGTCTGTGTGCATTCTGGATCCGTGTCAGGGAGTTTGGGAGCTCTGCAGAGCCTCTCTGAGCACGGGAGTGCTGCACAGGGATAGCCAGGCTTGCAGTGTGCCCTGCTCCTGGGGAGCTGCACTTTCCTGGCTCCTGGCAGGATGGCAGAGCCTGGGCTGGCTCCTGGCAGGATGGCAGAGCCTGGGCTGGCTCCTGGCAGGGTGGCAGAGCCTGGGCTGGCTCCTGGCAGGATGGCAGAGCCTGGGCTGGCTCCTGGCAGGATGGCAGAGCCTGGGCTGGCTCCTGGCAGGGTGGCAGAGCCTGGGCTGGCTCCTGGCAGGATGGCAGCCCCTGGGCTGGCTCCTGGGCTGGCTCCTGGCAGGGTGGCAGAGCCTGGGCTGGCTCCTGGCAGGGTGGCAGCCCTGGGCTGGCTCCTGGCAGGGTGGCAGAGCCTGGGCTGGCTCCTGGCAGGGTGGCAGCCCCTGGGCTGGCTCCTGGCAGGGTGGCAGAGCCTGGGCTGGCTCCTGGCAGGGTGGCAGCCCCTGGGCTGGCTCCTGGCAGGGTGGCAGAGCCTGGGCTGGCTCCTGGCAGGGTGGCAGAGCCTGGGCTGGCTCCTGGCAGGATGGCAGCCCCTGGGCTGGCTCCTGCTGGCTGTGTGCAGGGGTGCCTGTTCCCAAGGGCACTGGGAGCTGGGGTGCAGGAGCGTGGCCTGGGGGCACAGGGCTCTGCTCCCCTGGCACTGCCATGGAACGTGTGCCTGCCTGTGTGTGCACCAGGCTGCTTTGCAGCTCCTGGCCTGCCATCCTTAGCTGTGGCTGTGGCATGTGGATCTCCCTCCCTTCCCTCCTCTCTCTCTCTGCCTCCCTGCCTGTGTGCAAGTGCTGAGCTGTGCCCGTGCCCTGCACAGGGGCAGAGGATGCCTATAGCACTGTCCTTGTGCCTCCTGGAGCATCTGGGCATGCTTTGCACATTCTCCCTTGAATAATCATTAAAAGCATTTTCTCCTTTTTTTTTTTTTTCTTTCCCCTCTTTTTTTAATCCTCCTGGCCAAAGCAAATAGGATAAGGAATTAGAGCAAGCTGAGGCTGGTGTAATATACTAAACTATGACTCTAACAGCAATTAACGCAAAGGAATGAACATTTGCAGTGCCCTGCAGTTATCCTCACTGCTCAGTGGTAAACTGAAATAAACCTGGTGTCTATGGGCTCGCTAGACTCACTGCCATTTTTGTTACATTACATGGATTATTGCTCATTTTTCCTTCCATTTCCAGGCTTCTCTCAGGCTACCCTCCTTCCCCTTAACAGTGACCCCAGAAGACAAGTGCTATACTTAGTGTAGCTGGTGCTTGACACAGTTGAGGGTGTGGAGTCTCCCTCACTGGAGACATTCCAGAACTGTCTGGCTGCAGTCCTGTGCTCTGGGATGGCCCTGGCTGGGCAGGAGGTGGCACCAGGTGAGCCCCTGTGTTCCTTCCAGCCTGGAAAGGAATTCCATGGTTCTGTCCCTTTGAGAAGGGACTGGATGTACCCTGCTGCTCCCACACCTTTGCCTTGGGCTCTTGGACTTGTGGCAAGTTTGGGGCAGGAGCTGAGCAAAGCAGAGCTTGCTGGGGAGGTTGGTTTGGTGGTGGACACACGACACAGCCACTGTTGGTGCTTCCCAAATGGAGATTATTGTGTCCTCAGGACTTGCTGCACATGTCTAATACTGGAGTATGAGGAACATCTGTGGGAAATGCACGCTTTGGGCAAGAAAAAAATGTGTAATGTAAGAAAATACTGTTACTTAATACAGTTTTTGCTTGGAGGCTCCAGTCAACACATGCTGTAATACTTCTCACTCGTGTGATACAGTAGCAGCATGACACTTCAGATTTATTACTTTTGGTTTCTCTTTAAAGAAATCCCAAATCTGGAATCAGAAGAATGCTTTTTCTCTCTTGAGCTACAGAAGGGAAAATGTTTCAAAATGTCATAAATCAAAAATATATTAAAGGCCAACAAACCAGATGAAAACTTTTTTGGAAGATTGTATATAATGTTTGGCAGAAGAGACTAATGTGCTGTGGTTTTTGGCTGAATTTAGAAATGTGAAATACTCTAGGGTCCATCTCCTTGAAATGAGCTATTTTTATGTATTTTATCTGTCTATATATTGAAACAAGACCAGAGGTGGTTATGTGTGTATAATGTAAGTATTAGCGTGTGTGTGATTTATGTTAAGTGCATTTAATGTATGGTATAAATTCAATTACACTTTGATATAGAAATTGTTCAATTACAAAATGATTTCTGTAGTGCAAGCACTCACTCGATGCCTCGATCGTAGCCAACAAATTCTGCATCCTTGTTTGACTGCAGGGCTGGCAATACATCATTTTTTATGTGCACTCATTTCTCTCAGATCCATATATCTGCAGCCCTCCCAACAGGTGTGTTCCTGTGTGTGTGCTCTTCTCTGGGAGCTCCAGGGTGCTCCAGGGCCTCGAGGGGAGCTCTCACCCCGTGCTGGATGGCAGCACTGGGCTCTGGTGGGTCTGGAGGAGCTGCCTCGTGTGTTTGATCCCCAGCCAGCATTAATGACACACTGCTCTCCTCTCAGTGCATTTCCACGTGGGTTCTGTGCCTGTGCTCATGGAGCAGAACTGCAGTGAGGGATGATCAGCTGGAGCTGCTGCTTCCTCCTGCTGTGAATTTCGGGGACGTTTCTGGCATTTCGACACTCTGCTGGTTGGTTTTTAATCCAAGGACGCTGTTTCATGGCAAAAGTTCCTCCAGCCCTTTCTCCTGCTGGGAATCTGGTACCACCACTGCCCCATGATCCATGTGCTGCATGGGTGGGTTCCCTTTCTGTCCCTAAATAAAAGCTGCAGTTTTTCAGGGATGGGTTTTAGATCCTCACACCCTGTTCATGTCAGTGGTGCTGTGTGGCACAGTCTGCACTGCTAAACACAGCTGCACACAGGTCAGCTACAAATTCCCAGACTTAAAACCACTCTTCTGGTGTAGAATTCCTGGTGAAGGAGTTGTGTAGGTACCAGCAGGCTGCTGTAAGGTCTCCCTGAAAATAGCAGAGGTTTCTCTTTGCCCCCTTCGGGTCAGGTGCAGTCAGGGTTGTTGGTAGAGGTGGAGCCAGGGCTGAGCCCACACCTGACTGACAGGGACTGAGCCCTCCCCAGGCTGCTCCCAGTGGTAAAAAAAGCCAAAATAAAACCCAACACAAACCCTGAAGCTCTTCCCATCCCCTTCCCTTGCTGCTGTAACTCTTCCCTCCGTGTGCTGATGCTCATAGTGCTCCCGAGTTTTGCTGTTTGCAGTGGGGACGTAACAACTCAAAGCTACATGTAAACAGCTTTGTTGGCTACTTTTCCTTTCCTTGCTTATATTGTACACCTTAAATGTGCTATTTCTTTTGGCATAATGGCAAAATCACTGCTTATGGGAACCGCGGTAGATAATACAAAAAGCTCTTTGAAAAGAGCTTTATCAGAGTACAAAGTACTTGGAATTGAAAGCCCCTAGAGGGTTGCTTTATTTTCCCCCTTCATTCAAACTTGTAGTGGTGCAGGATCGAGATACATCATGCCCTATTTTCAGCTGATTTGCATGTTAGAGAGAACGGAGTAATTGGTGTTTAACCAGAACAAAAGAGGATCTGTTTGCTAAAAGAAAAAGAATTCTTGAAGTAGACCCTAATACATATACTGCCTTTGTCTCTCCTCTCATTAAGAATTGAATAGGATGGCCTAGTAATTAGAATGTGGAAGGCATTGCTTTGGTGTTGATGCTTTTTGAGCTAATTGGTTTGAAAATTATATTTGATGTAGCTCTAAGGGATGTTGGCACAACACCTTCTTGGGACAGGGACATCCTGTACTCCCATTTCACTGCAGGAATGGGCACTTGGAAGGCAGGATTTTGTCTTCTGGTTTGGTTTTTTAAAATTTTATTTATTAAACCCATATTTGCCTTCCCAACTGAACACACAGGATGCATTGTCACATGTAAATAATTCTCCTCTCTCTGGTATGAAAACCTTGAAATGACCTTGGAAAGAGCTTAGCCTTCTTTTCCCAGATAAGTGCGTAGTTCAGCCTTTAGAAAAGTAGAGTTTTGAGCTAAACTGGGTTTGGATTTCTGCCCTTCTGCATTCTTGGAAAGGTTTTGTTGTTGTTGCTTGTTTGGTTGGCTTTTTGTTTCATTTTTGTTTTGACAAAAAGATTAAAACAAATGTTGTTCTTGAGCAGACTGAAAGAAGACAGGTCTGGAATTGTGCAGGAGGCTGAGTTTGTCTCCAGCCCCATCCCTGCTGCTGGGGACATTGGGGGATGATTGTTGCCTCTGTAGATCCTTCTTTTGGATCCTGAAATGGAGTTGCTTTAGTGTGAAAACTTGTGAGTTAGGAACATTTTTTTCTCTCTTGAGTTGCACTAGGGAGCCCTGCTTTGGGAGGTTTTTGGATGGTGTCACCTGTGCAGGCAGTGCCTCTTGGGTGGGTTGGAGGCACCAGGGAATTTAGAGCAGCAAAGTGCATTTCTTAGACTGAGATGCATTTAACAATAAAAGTTCAGCTAAAGAGAACTTAAGAGTGCTTTATTTGCTAATGCTGTTGTTCTGTGGAACAAATGGAAGTCTCAAGCCTGTTGCTGGCTCTCTGCAGAGCCCTGTACAATCATCTTTATTAAAGTATTACACTGTGGAGGAGTCATTGTGTTACGAGGATGAAATGAACTTGCAAAATTTCCCCCAAGGTTTCAGTGATAAAAAGAACAGTTTTAAAAACGACTTTAGGTTCTGGGGAATATGTATTTAGCAGTGCATTTGTAACTTAAATGGATTCACTCTCACAGTGAGCTACAGCTTGTTTTTTTCTTTCCAGGGGTGTCTTTTCTCCCTTCTCGTGGTGGTTTTGTTTTTTCCTCCCCTCCTCAGTGGTTTTGTTTGGCTGCTCACCAGGGTGTATGAATCAGTGTGAGTTTGGTCCTGCTTTAACATCTGTGTGTTCATTGCCCTGCAGCTTCAGTGCCCTTTAGTGTCCTGAGGCTTTCATGTCTGAGATATCTTATCTGAAGATATCTTATCTTCAGGTATCAGTGACGCTGAGCAGTGTAAAACCCAGGGTGGGGCCAGGTGGCCCCAGTGTCCTGTGCACATGCCCAGGGATGGGACTGATGTTGGGATGATTTTCCTAACCCAGATCACAGATGCTGGATGCTGCTGAGCCCCCTCCTCTGCTCCCTCCCACCTGTACATTGATATCTCCAACAAACTTCCATTTTTTTCCCTTCCTGCATTCTCCACATTTAAAAGTGGCCCTGAAAGGCAAAAGGTTTGAAAGGGGTTAAATAAACTGAGAAACCTGCAGTGTATTTCCGCTCAGAGTTGAAACAAGATGTTGTGGATTGACTCAAAATGAAATTTTTCTTGGTTTTTTTTTTTTTCCTCCTTTTAAGTATTGCCAAAATGAAAACATGTTTGTTTAATCATAGGCAAATTCATCCTTCTGGTTTTTTGGTTCTGTTTTGTTTTCAGTTTAGCCAGCAAATTGAGAAATGGAACTTTTCTGCCAGCACTGCTTCCAGTTCAGATTGCTCTGGGGAGCTGGGTGAATCTCCCCCTTGCACACTTTATCTAGGAACCATCAGAATTTCGCTGATTAATACCTTGGAAATTATAAATTAACCATATGGAACTACTTCAGTTTAAGTAACTTGTATGTTCTGGTGATAGCTAATCCCCTTAAAGCATGGTTTTAATGACCAGTTTGTTTTCACCTGAGGTCATTAATGCTCTAAAACCAGCTGTTAACTGCACCAAAGAGGTTTTTCCTGCCTGGGGAGGACTGCTGCTGGGCACCCCGTTTAATGATCTAATAATGCTTTATTTCTGCCCTACTAGCCAGATACACTGGCTTTTTTTAATGGCTGTGTTGGAAAAAACCTGTTTATTTTCTGTCTGCTAAGGACTGATCTTGCAGCCAGCTGGGGGGAGCAGTGTGGGGGATGCAGGGCACTGGGGCATGAGTAAAAACTGTAAAAAGTGCATGTAAAAAGTGAAAGTATGAGCCTGCAAAGCCATTGCTTTGGGCTCAGGGCACATGGGGAGGGAAGGGTGCACAGCCCACTGCCTGCTGCTGTGGCTCTGCCAGACTGGGAACCATCAAGTCACTAGGAATATTAAAGCTTCAGACAATGTAATTCTCCTGCTCCTTCTGCTTGATTTTTGTGCTAATTTATTGCTCCTCTCTGTTCCTACTTCTGTCACCTAAATGCAAATGCACTGGCAGCCTGCTTTATGGATAACACTTAAAAAATAATGGTGCAATAATGAGTGGTGAATTGCAGCAGAGATCCTGCTGAAGTGCCTGCAATACTCACATTAATTCCAAATGAATTAATTGCAGTTAATACTATTGTATTTAAAACCTGTCAGAAGCCATAACAATGATTAGGGTGTAATAAGTAAAATGTTATTTCAGAGCAGCATCAACATGTTTTAAAATAGCAATAGATGGTGTAAAGCAGCAGCAGCTTTTGTGTGAAGCCAGTCAGAACAGATGAATCAGAGGCATCTGAGGAATGAGGGGCCCTAAACCCATTCATTTCCCCCCTTGTTGCCCCAGTGCTGTAGGTGAGAGCAGAGGTGGGGTGCAGGAGGGGTTTATATTTTTTTAGGGGCTGTGGATCCCATTGATCTCTGCTGCTGAAGCTCACCTGTCACAGGGGAAGGTGGGAACAGGCTCTCTGGAGCTGAGAGAAGCTTTTCTTTCATGGTTATTTCCAGTCCTTCAGAACAAGTTGGTGCTGTGGCAAATAGATTTATTATTCAGCAGTTAATACTCTTAAGGCAAAAGCATTCCAGAGCCTTTCACTTGAGTCCTTGGTGAGGCAGGAACTTCTTTCAGTTTAACCACTTGTATTTGTGTCTGGCTTTGAGGAGCTCTACACCTGCACTTTGTCTGCTGATAGTGGAAGCACAGAATATAATCTGGCAGATGAGGACAGCTGCATTCTGTTCATCTCAACCAAGAGTTCTGCTTGATGATTTCTAGATACAGTTTCCATCTGACACAAAGGCAGGGCCTAATTCTGGCATGTGTGGGACTGATAAGATTTCAGACCAGATCTTTCTTAAAAAAAAAAAAAAAAAGGGAAGAAAAACCCCTTGATCTGTTACGTAGTGCAGTAATCAGTTTTCAGGTTCTTTAATTAGATCTATACTTTAGCTGATTTAGCTGCATGTCTCAATACACAAATGATTTATAAAGGGAAAAAAAGGTGGTGTTAATCTTGACTGAGTGATACTCTCTGCACTGTTTGTATTACATATCCTACAGCATTCAGTCTTTTCCTTTAACATGGAATCAGACTTAATTTCTTAAAAGAAATTACAGAGCTTTACAGTTGTATTGTTAACAGCTTTTTATTGATGTAGGTTTGTACCTGTGTTTACATTTATATGTAAATGTAATTATTTAGTGAGGATTAGCAGTCAGGGAGGCCCTCTCTTTCCATTTCGTGTGTTACTAGTCATTTGCAAATTCATTTCAGTGTAGATCAGAAATTATGGTTACTGTTATATTTAATGCATGAGGTATCCTGGGTTCACCATTTCCTTGGACAGCCCTTCTGCTCCAAATCTGATTTCTTTCAAAAGCAGAGAGGGTTCATCAGAGTCTCTCCTGTTCTTACTCCACCCCTCCATGGCATTTTGGAAGTGCTGGTGGTAAAATCTGGGCTGTGGAAGAGTTGAAGCCATGGCTGAATCTGTGTTGAATGGATGGACTGTGATGGGGACATGGATGGACTGGTGATGGGGACATGGATGGACTGGGGACATGGATGGACTGGTGATGGGGACATGGATGGACTGGTGATGGGGACATGGATGGATTAGTGATGGTGACATGGATGAACTGGTGGTGAGGCTGTGGATGGACTGGTGACATGGATGGAGTGGTGATGGGGACATTTGGAGGGACACATGTCTCTGGGTGCTGGGAAGGGCAGGGTGGGTGGATGTAGGGCTGTGGCTGCTGCCTGCTGCTGGCTCTGGGATCAGAGCCCAGCTGAGCCCTCTGTGTGCAGCTCACCTTCAGCTGTGCCAGTGTCACTCCTGGCTTTGCTCCACCAGCAGCTCCAGGAATGAGCAGAACAATTCTGCTTCCTCCCTTCTCTGTAGTTAGAACAGAATTTGGGGCCTGAGGGTATCCTGGCTCCCTCTTGTAATTGCATCATTCCCACTATTAACTAAAGAGAGCAGATCCTTTTTTTTAATAAAAGCTTCCTCACATGCGTTCTGGAGTGTTGTTTTAGTTTGCAGCTACTCACGTTGGAATGCATCCAGACTGCCAAGTCCTTATGTTTCCTCCACGTCCCCAAACTCTCTTCTGGGTAATTTGCATTTCAGCACTGCTCAGTTGTACTTTGCTCAGTTTGAGGCAGGGAGGGGCTGGGCACTAGCATATGCTGATTTGCATATGCTAATTGTGACATGGATGCTTTGCTTCCTTCTGGCAACCAGACCAGGATATTTTTGTTGTAATATCCTGTTGGTTTAAGGTGAGAGGTAAATCAGGGCTTGTTCTGCTTGATTTACAGCTGGAGTCTTGATTTGAGGTTTGGTGGTAAACGTCTGAGGGGTTTGGAGGATGGGATCAAAAACCAGGGAGCTGAAGGGTGGGACTTAAGAGTTGTTGCAAAAACTTAGGGAAACAAACTTGGTGATTGACTACCAGGGAATAGTAAAGGAGGGAAGAAGCAGCACAGGGCAGTGCTGGGCAGCAGCTTGTGCCATTTGAGGCTTCAGCAAACACATCTGCAGCACTCTGCTCATGGGGCCAGACTGCACAGGTGTGCTTTGGTGACAAGGTGCAAGTTCCCAGGTATTGGATCATGCTCATCAGTCTTCTGTGCTTTTTAATAAAATCAGGATGGGAGGGGAGATGAATAAAGCCTCCCCCGAGAAAGTGTTCCCTCATTAGCTTTTAATTTGGGGGTTCCTTTCTAGAGCTCTGGACTGGCAATTGCCACAGAATATAGCAGAAATACACACGAGATAATGGCAGGGAAGGCTGTGCCTGTCACTGATAATTGCACTGTTACTCTCAACAAACAAACTGGCTGCAGTGCTGGCTGGATTTACGTTCAGGATCCTCAGCAGCAAAAAGGTTTTGTGTGCTCTGACTCACGAAGCTGATTTTAAGGAAAATGGGCATTTTTAAATCCTATTTTCCTTCCATTTTCAGCCTCCTTTGATGAAGACACTTGAAACACCTTTTTAACTCTACGTTTTAAATGCTTTTTTATAGCCATGAAATATACTCTTGTGTGGTTTTCAGGTCTTTTTAATTTTTAAAAGCCCTCCTTACTGCTGCTGCATAGGGAGAAATTTTTAGATTATGGGGAGAAGCAAATGTGACATTCTGTTCCATATTAAAAGTTAATTTAGGGCAGAACTGCAGAGCAAGAAAAGTGTCTTTTCTTTTCCTATACCTCCTTGTAATGTAATTGACCCCTAATAGCTCTGCAAGATCTGGCTCTCAGAGAGAACCAGCTGCCCAGGGGCACAGTATGAGCACAGCAGGGGGAATTTGCCTGACTGGAATCAAACCTGAGCTGTTTGAGGGGTTTAAAGTATGTTACAGCCTGGTGGTGTCTCAAGCAGAGCTGGTGGTGCCAGCTTTGGGCAGCAGGGAGGTGATGGAGGCTCCCTGGGAGGCAGAGCAGGAAGGTGCCAGGTCCAGAGGGGTGAGCTCAGATCAGATCCCAAGTCTGGCCCTGGTGAGTCTTGATGAAGAGCAGAGAATGAAGGGCTCAGTGCCCAGAGAGAGCCCTGTGTACAGGAATACTTTGGGCACACCCAAAATAATAATAATAATAATAATAATAATAATAATAATAATAATAATAATAATAATAATAATAATAATAATAATAATAATAATATTGTTATTGTTATTGTTATTATTATTGTTGTTGTTGTTGTTGTGTTAATTCAGACTCTGGTCATGGAAGCAAGGTTTTCCCCAGCACAGCTCTTGTCACGGCTGCCATTTATAAAACTTCTGCTCTTGAGAGAGCAGGTTTGTGTAAACATGCAGGTGGGAGAGATCCAGGTGGGTCACAGCCTTGTGGAAGACAAAACACAGCTTTGTGTGGAGCAGAGCCTCTCTCAAGCCCAGGTCTCCTCCACCCCTGGAGCCCTGGCTGGAGGGGCAGCACAGCCCTGTCCTGGCACTGAAGCAGCCCAGTGCTCCTCTTGTGAGGCAGCAACTGCAGAGTTGCTTCTGAGGCTTAACATGCAATTGTAATTTTCTATAAAATGCATCATAAAACCTCTTCATGCCTTATATTGGCATGGAGGAGTTACTCCAGCCTTGCTGGCTGTACAATGCCCACTTCAGGAAATTGCCTAAATCTGGATTTTTCTTGGAGCAGTGCTAGTCAGCCCCACAGGTTGCTAATAAATATTTCATAACCTTTTATGAAGGATTATGAAAATAATTTGAATATCTAAATTACTGGCTCTCTTTGGCCAAAGCAGAGTCCAGGAGCAGAATGCCCAAAATTCTAGCCCCTGCATAAACATTGTCTTGTTCTTCCTGGCTTTAAATTTCTTTTGCCATTAAATCTGATTTATTTTTTCAGCTCTAGTGGGTAAAATACATTTTTGTACTTCGACACCACTTAGAGTGAGGTATTTAAAAATATCTCACACACATTGATTTAGCACAAACTACTTCATCAGGGTTGAGGAACCACTTTTCACTGTTTCACAGTTGGAAGGGTGGGAGGAGAACCAGCTCCCACCTGCCTCAATCCTTGCAGTTTTTATCTGTCCCATACAACAAAAAAAGAAATTAGGAGGGGAAGAGAGAGAAAGGCTGACACAGCATTGATCATAGCTGAGAACGTAGGCATGCATACCACAGCTTTCCTGCAATTTTAAATTTATTTTTGTGAACCTTCAGCAATCAAATACAAGCTGTGGGTTCCTAGGCTGGAGCACAGGCATGGGAAGGAGAACATTTGGGGTCAGCTGTGGGTTCCTAGGCTGGAGCACAGGCATGGGAACATTTGGGGTGGCCACACCAGCATCTCTTGCCCTTTTTGAGTGAGGATCTGGCAGCCTGGCTCCTCTTCACACTGAGGTTACTCACAGCAGCAAGTTGGATGCTTGATGATATTTGTAGGCTTTTAGGGCTCTTCACTCTGCTAATTTGACATTATTGAAGTTCTATTTCCCCAACTGTGCTGTGGGCTAAAGCGAGAATGACAGCTTGCTCGTTATTTGTGTGTGCAGTATTTATGTATGTAAATGACTGGTGTGTTTGCCTTTATCCTCCATATAAATACAAGAGATGTATACAAATATAATGAGGAGGTACAGGAAGCTCATTTTGTTTAAGCAAAGCGTGGTGCATTAAGCCATCATGCCTGACACTTATTCTGTGCTGGAAGACAAAAAGGGAAGCGTCTGGCTTTTGTTGGGAGACATGAAAGTTGCTGCTGCTTTCCATGCTGGATGTTATGGCTCCAGCACGCCAGAATCATTGGGGGTTTTATTACTATTATTTTTCCTTTTGGTGAAGACTGAGAAAAGACAAAGACTAAAAATAAAACCCATAATTTTTGATACAACTGTGGAAACATGGTTAGTTCTAACACAGCAGGTGGCTAAGGGACTCCATCGGCAGAAACCAGCAGTGCTTTCAGTGCAATCAAAGTTAAGTGCAGAAATTTAATTAAATGGTAGCAAGGCTGGCAGAAACTTTGTAAAGCAGCAGTGCATTGTCAAATCTAACAATTATTCCAAGGAACACAATCCACAGATGGCATCTAATTGATAAATTAAGGTTCTGGTGCCTGATTCCGCTTACACTTAAAGGTTCTCTTTTCTTAAACAAAACCTTAAAATTTTAAGGCTGCATCACTGTTCTGAAAACATAACAAGCTGGGATAGGTTTTTTGGCTTGTGAAATGCACACTTGGTGTTAAATGGAGAAGTTTTCTGTTCTCCTTGTGTGACTTTCACTCAGGGAGGATGTGGTAAAGGTGAGGTGCTTACCTGGAATCTCAGCTATTCAGACCTGCCATAGCTGCTGGGACAGGCAGTCACATCTCTCCCACAATCTCTCCAGCTTTTACAAGCTTTTCCCTTTGCCTGTCTGCCCCTTGAAGCTGTCTGTGGACCCTTGGGCATCATTCTCAGCCGATGCAAACCCTTCAGAGCCCCAGACCCTGCCAGGTCCTTTCCAGTGTTGGTGACCCTGCAGGACCAGGCCTGTGGAAGTGGCTCATTTCTCATTGCTCTCTTATTGCACATCCTTTGGGAAGGGGCTCTGGGCTGTTTTTCTGTTTGCCCCTCACCTGGGTGCTGGGAAGAGCTCCCAGTGCTTTGTGTTGGTGTGAGTGTATCTGCCAGGTCCTGCAGCAGCCCAAGAGCAGCTCCAGGTGACATCCTGGCTGCCTGTAGAGTTTAGTAAAACAAACAAACAGGCTTTATTTTCCCTCTTTCTGAAATCCAGATATGTCAGGGATGTTTTTTCTCTCTGTATGTTTTTGATTTCCATGTGTAAATACTGTTCACTTCCCATAGCACTTCAGAGAAGGGGCAGGAAAGATTGCATCCAGCTCTTCAAATACACTTGGCACGTTGTCCTCCAGCACTGGAGAGGGTCTTTTCCTCTAAGCTAGTGGCACTTTCCCTCCCAGAGTAGTGTTTTGAACAAGGATGGGAGTTGAAAGGGCATCAGAGCATGTAATAGCTATGTGGAGTATGGATATATACACACACCTGTGTGCACAATAAGTGTTTGTCCCTTGCTGAAAAAGGAAGAAAATTGTTGGCCTTCCAATTCAGTCTTTTTTCTTTATTTAAGCAATTTTAGAAGATGGATGCAAGAGGAAAACGATTGTTTGATTGTATTTGTCGTAAACCCGGGGCACAGATGCCCTAATTGCTCTTGTGAGTTTTTTATGTGTGTTTTTTGGCATTGCCCTTGTGGTAGTAAATTCTCCATTAGCTGAGTTCTCTGTGCTAGAGCTGAGGCTGTTCTGAGCGGTGGAGCTGAATCAGTGCTTGTTATTTTTGGTTACTAACAGTATACTTGAATTCAGGAACTCGCCTGCTCCCTTCCCCCTTTCTCCCCTCCTGTGCCTAAATATATCCCACCAGTCAATCAGCACTGGCAGGCATCAATGCTATGGCTGTCAGATCGAGTTAGCTGTGGAGAGCCACAGCCACTGGCTTGGGTTTTTGGGCTTGAAAATGTATTCAAATAGTGGCGTTGTCATTTGACTTGCAAATAAGTGTAGTCTGGTAATGGGGCCCTTGTATGGAAAGAATGATGCAGCACTTCAGACAAATCTATGTCTTCTTCCCATGAAGCAGATTAGCAATAATACAATCCACGCTGGTGTTTATGGCTGCACGCTCAGTGAACACAGACATTTCTGAATTTTCATTAATGGTGGATTTGTAGTTTTTAATGGAACAAAGAAAAAACACTGGAAATCAAAGAAATGCTAATGCCTTCCTGAGAAACTTAGACAACATTTGGTTTAGAGGCAAATCTGCTCTGGTTGGCATTTTCCCTCTTAATTCTTCTCCCCTGCTCTGGGTTTTTTGGGTGGCTGGTTACTGGAGAGCAGCACTTAAGTGAGCACATTATCTTTGGCTGCTCCTTCCAAAGCCAAGGGCCTGGCCTTTGGTGACGGCATAGCCATTGCCACAGCAACCAGGCAGGATGTCACAGATTCACAAGTGTGATTTTACATTCAGAGCAGCAGCAGGAGCAGATGGATATTGGAAAGAGTCCCCACCCCCTCTCTGTGCCTCCTTGCACTCCCTGCTGCAGTCCCAGCTCGGGGTGATGCTGTGCCTGATTCCCACGGGAGGTTTGGGGGTGCAGTGTGCCCCGTGCTGGTGGCAGCACTGCCCTGCCACTGGCACTGCCCTGCCACTGGCACTGTCACTCTGCCTCTCTGCGACTCTGGCACTCAGGGAGGGACAGCGAGCTCACCTGGAGCTGGGCTCAGGCTCAGCTTGGATGTTGTTCTGTTCACTTTGGTCCTGGCTTTGAGTCCTGAGCTGAGCCCAGTGAGGCAGCCCAGCCTGTCGTGGGCACTCAGGCACATTTGGGAGCCTGGTGCATGGAAGTTGATTGTAACACCCACCCACCGTGTGGGCAACAGCCTCAGGAACATATGCTCAGTCTGTTTTCCCAAAAAAGACAATATTGGAAGCAGATGCAGGAAGGGTTTTGTGCTCAGTAAAATTTGAGGTCAGGGCCTCTGGTTCTGGAGCACAGGGCTCTTGTTCAGCAGGGCTGTGCCACCATGGGGTGGGCACACAGCAGGTACAGGGCGTGCAGGAGAGCCCAAACTCCCTGTGCCCTGTCACAGCCACCTCTGGCCTTGTCCTTCCTCCCCGTGCACAGGAACCTGTCACTCCTGTGACCTGATTGATGTCCTGGCTCTGCAGTTCCAGCCCCTGGGTTCTGGCCAGTGGCCAGGTGGCCAGGGCTGCCTCTGGATGTGTCCCCATGGCCTGGCCAGGTGAGCCTGTGACCTGCCTGAGCTGACTCGTGTGCTCCCTGCAGAGCCCTGAGCAGACCCTTCTGGCAGACTCTGACTTAGCAAAGCCTTTGCACTGCTGTGTGTTACAGCACTTAGTGCTGATTCCAGAAAGAGCAAAACTGAGACCCTGGAGCACAGCTGACTTGCCCAGACTTGCCAGGTTTCCTCTTATTCTGGTGAAAATTGTAGGCTCAGATCTAGTGGGCTGAGGCACTCTGAAATTATGCTCAAGTTTAAAGTTTCAAAGGAGTTAGGTGTCAAATTTGCACTGACTTGGATTTCACTAAGAGCAGAGTATCTATTTTTGTCTTGCAGCAGTAGGGTTGCAGACCAAGATCCCCCTTGTATTTTTATTTTATTTGACTTTGAAAACACCAGCTGTGATCCTCTACACAGTTACTGGTATGAAGCACATGAAATTTTAATTAGCCAGGGTGAAGGGAAGGGAAGTTCTGGTAATTGATTTAATATATAAATGCCCCTCTGCTTTCTTTAGTTTATGTGCTGGAAAGACTGTGTAAGAAATTTTCCTATTACAGGGCAGATTTAAATGCACTTTTAGGACTGTCTTGAAATCAAAAAGTGAAGTGCCTCTACTTAGATGAAAGGTACTATTGATATTTCACTATTTCAGATAAAAGTAGATTATACCATTAGTATTATTTCTGTTATTTTTGCTATTAGTACCTTAATGGCACCAGCCAGTGAGTGCTGGAAGGTGAGCAAAGGAGCACTGGTGCAGTAATGCAGAGTGATCAGAGAGCACAGGGATTTCCCTTGGTCAGGGCTCCCATCTTTGCTTTCTCCCAGCCTGCTGCTCACTGCTCTCTGCTCTCTGCTCACCTGTCTGCTCAGGTGAGACTCCTCAGCTCCTCAGTCCCTGCAGGCAGCTTCCTCCTGCTTCAGAGGGAAATCCCCAGCAGGGATCCAGCAGCTGTTTGTGTGACTTCTCCCAAAAACGAGACTTCAGGCTCAGCTCAGACCCTGCTGCTGGATCTTGGACTTGTTTGCTCACCTGTTCAGAGCTTTTGGCCTTTCCTTATACCCCTGTCCCTGCACATACTTTCTGTTTTTCTTCTCTCTTCTTTCATGTTCCTTAATGAAACAAAGGAAGAGAAAATCCCTCTGAACTCTCCAGGTAACTCCATGAGAAGTGCAGTGACACTGATATTAATACCTCCTCGAGCTGGGAGAGGCTCTGGGTGCTGGGAATGCTCTCAGTGCTCCCCCAGTATTTTAGAGACACGCACTGAAAGCGTCTTTATTCAGTTTGACTGTTGCTATTATGTGGCGAGGCATTCAATAAAAGTTGTGATTTATGAGATGTGTGTGGCCGTTGTTGTTTTTTGCTCTGTCATCTATCAGGAAGAGAAAAGCCAGGCCTGATAATTCTTGGCACTTGGTTTTTTCAGTTAAGAATGTCAGCTGTCTGGCTGTCAAGAGAAGTTATTTCTCTGGATTTTTTTTTTTAAATAGGCAGAGATCCTGCTTCATACTGTGCTGGGTTGATAAGGGAGTGCTTTCTGTGCTGCTGAAAAGTGTGTCCCATGGTAAGGCCCTTGGTGTGTGCCCACTTCAACTTCAGAGCTTTGTGTTTTCAGTGTGTGACAGCACTTGATTGCTCAATATACAAACACATTCACTTTCTTTTTTTGCAGCTTCAACGTGGCTTTTTCCCCCTCCTCTCCCTTTCTCTCTTCCTGAATGGAATGGGGTGTTTTTTCCCCTTCTCTGTGACTAGGTATTTAAAAAGTGCTCTTTGGCAAAATATGTGCACATTAGATAATCTGGTGTTGCATAAAAGCTCTTTCATATTTTGGGGGCTTCATGCATGCATAAAAGAGGCCTAATTGAAGATAGAGGCTGTTTGTCACGGATGTGAATATAAGGACAGGGGACAGAGGGGAAGAATTATGTTAAATACCAGGGTGATGTGTTCTTTTCACTTTTCCTTATTAGTTATTTGCAAAAATGTATCAAAAAGTCATTTTGATGCAGTGCACAATAGTATCACAAACTTGTGCTTTGCATCCTAAGTGCCTGGTTAGAGCACAGTTAGAAGCTGAAATCATTCCTCGATTAGTCCCTGGAGTCCTGTATAAGTCTTTAACTCTCAGCATGTGGTCTGTGATTTAACAGTGGATGAAGGATTGCTGAGCTGCAGCTGTATGGAGAACCTCAAATTTTCCAACCTGCAGCCTCTGCCCTGCCTCCTGCAGAGGACCCGGCCACAGCTGGCCACAGCTGGCCACAGCTGGCAGCACGTTTGCCTTGGGGGCAGAGCCCTGGAGCTGGCAGGCTCTGCTGAGGAGCAAGTCACTCCCAAAAAAAGGCAGGAAAGGTCCCTGGTGGCCACTCAGCTCTTGGGTGCTGGGCTTGGTGCTGGCTTGCAGCTGGCACTGTGTGGCTGAGGTACAGCTTGTGGAGATCTTGTTTTGGTGAGTCAGTCATGGAAAAGGAAAACATTTGCTGTGTGTAATTCAGTCTGGACAGCTCACTCCCATCCCTTATATCACACTGATGTGGGACTGAAGAGCTGGGGTGAAAGGTTTGGTTGTCAACCTGTAGGAGCTGTTTTGATGCACAGCACTGTGTGTGTGGCTTGTAGATGGTTCTTAGGTTCTTACAAATATTTTAGCCCTGTGTGTATCTGTTGAAGTCAAGGCACAGGGCTTGTAGACTTAAATTAAAATTTCCAGTGTAGTTGCAGAGCTTGCAGCTCTCAGGAGGAGCAGAATCTGCCTGGCCCTGGGAGGGGCTGTGCTGGCAGAGGTGCTGCTGCTCCCTGCACTCAGCCCCTGCAGCGGGCAGGAGGCAGATGTTAACAGTGCTCACTTTTGCCTTGGCTCACACTACACAAGTGCCTGTTCATGGGAAGTTGTCCCAGCTTTTCATGTCCTGCCAGACCTGGAAATCCAGTCATCTCAGTGACTTGGCCTTTTATGTGACATTTTTGGCAGTGTTGTAATGATCTAGGTACTTGAAAGTCTGTGAGTGTATTGAGCTGTGATAGGCTTTGATACTGGCAGAGTTCTCATGCTGGGGAGGATGGGGAAGGAGTGCATATCCAGCCAAATGTTTATTTTCAGTAACATCATTATTATCAGAGTCCTGTTGGTACTACAGCTCAGGTACAGGTAAGAAGGAGTCCCTCCATCGTAGCTGTGAGCCAGTGCAGCACCTGCACAGCTCTGCTGAGCTGCTCCCCTGGAGCAGGGAGCTGTGCTGGGGCATCCTGAGGATCAGCTTTGCTGCTCACAGCCTGGTTGGTGGCACAGGGCTTGGCTGTGCCTGCTGGGGCTGGGCTCCAGCCTGAGCCTCAGGCTGCCATGGGCTCAGTTCCCTCTGCTTTGGGTAGATCCCTGAGCTGCTGTGGGGAGCCCAAGCCTGTGGTGACAGTGCTGGCACAGCTCAGTGGGAAAGGAGCATGAGAGGTGGCCTCTTGTGCTGGACAGGTAAACCTGAGCCCATCCAGGTGTTGCTCAGAGCTGCTTTCCTTCCCCTGGCTGCTGTCCTGCACACAACTGCACAAACACATCCTGCAGAACCTCCTGCCAAGTGCTGGGCTTTGCAGTGTTAAGAGCTTTAAATAAACTCTTCCTGGAGATAACTGATTTATTGGGCTCCTACCCTGGTGAAGGCAAAGCCAGTCACAATTAACAAACGAAGCAGTGTGAGACAGTTACCACTGTGGGTCATAAATCTTTTGATGTTGGGTATGACTGGCTGATGGGCTTGGAGAGCAAAACTCCACTCCAGACAGAGCTGTGTGCTCAGCCTGGGCCAGTGGCACATGGGTGATGCCATTTGTGTACCCAGGTGTGTGCTGGAGTGGCCCATGGGCTTGTGCTGGGCCAGAGGTGGCCGTGCCCATGTCCCTGCTGGCCCCACTGCTGGTGTTGGGGTGTGGGCAGCACCTTGGGCTGTGTCACACAGAGGTCTCAGTGTGAGACCCTCCTGGCTCTCAGCAGGTGCAGAAAGCAGTGATGTGTCAGCTCTAGAGAGCAGGAGAAGAGCTCTGTGTTGAGATCCAGCTCCTCTCCCAGCCTGCCATCCCTCTCTGCCTCTGTTTTCGTGGTACATCCCTGAGAAATGAGCCCTCCAAGTTTTGGTGGGTAGATGTTGTTGTTCCCTGGTGCATCTCTGTTTGAATAAACAATTGGTCCCAGACCTGTTGGCGTGGTTTCCAGCGCTGGGGAGATATTTCTTGCTGGGTTTGTAAAAATGATCTAAATGGATCCGACATTGTGGCCATAAAACATCTGTAACATTACACATTTAGTTATGTTACTAGAGACTTGAGTTCATTTTGATGGGCAGTATTTTATCTGCCACTTTTCCCCTTCTGAAAGCAAAGCTTTCTGTAGAGGAGGATTTATAGAAATATATTTCTAGCACAAAAAAAGTCATGCACATTAAGATGTTGGAGTAAAGGAGAAATAATGTCTTTTTTTGGAGACCTTGGCTGATTTATCTCTTGCTTGGTAGTTTGATATGGCCTTCCTAGCTAGGAACAATATTTTTTTATTCTTCCTTTAATAACAATAATGTCAGTAACAATGTCTTGCACTATTCCAGCATCTTCAAATCAGCCTTTCAGCCGGTTAGGCATTTAATGAGTGAAACCTCCCAGGCTCCATGGGGCTGTGGGATGCATTTCTGTTCTTTTTGTGGAAATCAAGGCACACAGCACTCGATTGTGCAACGCACTCAGCCTAATGAGGCTTCCCCAAATGCTGTGAGTTCAAATGTGTGCTTAAATGCTGAGCCCTGCAGTCTCCAGCTGAGCTTCTCCCAAGACTCTCTGATCCATCAGTGCTGTGGAGACTGAAATCACTTGCCCTGTGGTCATTGAGTGAGTAAACATCACACAAGGGAGACAAGCTCTTGTAGCTGTGAGGTGCTGCCTTCCTTTGGTAAAAGTATGGATGTTTTCCCTTGCTTTGCTTCTACTCCTCATTTGTGGTGTAGCTCCTCAAGGGCCCTTTTATTCCCAGTCAAGGGTTATTTGATCTGCCTTAGTGACAGCAATGTTGGTTTAATAATGGCTGGTGGGTTCCCTCTCTGGCAAGGGAAGCATCTCCCCTTTGTGGGCTGGAGGTGGGAGTGCTGCAATTCCTATAATTCACCAGCCCATTTGTGTGTGGGGGAGAAAGGATAAAAGCAAACACAGCATTTCATAAAACTGAGGAAGTATTTCAACAGCAGTCATAGGCAAATCTGGGCATTTTGCAAAATTGTAGTGGTCTCACATCAGAGGGAAAGCTCACCCTTGTGCAGAGCCAGGCAGCTCCATGGGCTCAACTCAGCACATGAAGTCAAAGCTGCTCATCAGTAGCTGATTGCCATGTGCAGCCAGAGTATGGAGATGGAATTAATCAAGGCTAAGGGTTAAAGTTTCCATTTGTTCTTTGCAGAGAAATCATCTGGAGTATGTTGGGAAGGAGGTAAATTGCTTCACACATTTCTTATCCCTTCCCGTGAATTTTTCTTGTTTTAGCAGATTATCTAGAATCTTAACAGAGAGCTCCCATCCCTGATTTGACAGGGTTATCATGAAAAATTAGTTGATGCTAACTTAGAAGCATTTAAATTATGTTATGCTCTCTGCACTGTAGAGGCAATAAATTTCTTTGGACTGGCCTCAATGTTTGGAGCTGGAAGAATTTACAAACTGGCAGAATCCTTTTTGTCTCCAGTTCAGGCTGTGTTGTTGGATTTTGTTGAACACTGAGTTAAGGAACTTTGCCTGAGCTCCCAGGAGCCTTTTGTCACTGTCTGTGGGGCAGGATGGAGATGTCAGTGGGTCTGTCCTGGCCCAGCTTGCTGCTCCTCTGCACAGGAATGTGCCTCTCCCTGCTGTCCTGCACAGCCCTCCTGCCTTTGGGAGAGCAGGGACAGCCAGGGCCTTCTCCTTCTATTGCTCCTGCTTCAAAAATAAGGCCTTGGGCTGGTTTTGGGAAGCTGAGCAGCTTGGTTCCCCACTTTGGTCCATCCTGCTTCACCTTTGGAGCTGTGCTACAAACCGACCTTGAACATGCCCTTGGGAACATTGTCACAATTTTGTGTTGGAGCACAAAGGTTTCCTGGTTGTATTTTGGACATGGCAGAGGATGTTTCCTTGGAGAAGATGGTGTGATGACACAGGTGAGGAGTTGGTGGAATGGAGTGGCCAGTTAATCTGTGTTCCCACTGAGTTCTGCTGGCACAGCTTCCAAAGTGAGGTCCCTGGGCAGAAAGCCACCCCCTTTCTTCCCCTCCCTCTTCTCCCTCTCTCTCTGCCTGCACAAGGTGAAGTTTTGCCAGTAGCCTGTAGATTTAGGACCAGAGGCTTAATTGCTTCCCACTGGGGCCTTTGTCCCTCATTACTTGGGCATTGCAAAAATCCCCCCTCCCAGTCACGTTGGGCAGTACTCTCCATTTGTGGCTCTGAGATGTATTAATTTAAAAATAATTATCTTTGTTTAAAGTCATTAATGCAGTTTTTAAGCCCTGCTGAACAGTAATCAGGCAGGCAGGTTGGTAAGTTGTCTGCACTCAGTGAATATTTGGAGTTTCCTCCCTACCACACCGTGCACGAGGAGCTGAAGCAACCAGGGGGATTTAAATAGGTTTGCTCTGCTGCCCTGCTCCTGCCTGTGCTTCTGTAACCTGTAAAAGAGTTAACTGGAGCACAGGAGGTGGGAGCAGCCCTCAGGGATGTGATAGAACTGGTTTTAGTGAGGCTGTGGGGCCGGGAGCTGTTCCTGGGCTCTGGAGGGGGGTAGGCTGGCTCTGATGAATTTTATTGTATCTTTTGATATGAAGCTTGAAGCCAGATTTTGCTCAAAAGGCTGAGCTCTCACAGCTGGGGCTGGTTTTCAGGCTTGGATCTCCATGCAGGGAGCTCAGTGTGGTGCTGCAGGTAAAGGTGCTGTAGGTAAAGGTGCAGCTGCAGGTAAAGGTGTCACTGCAGGTGAAGGTGCTGCTGTGCCTGAGCCTGAGGGTGGCTCAGGGGTGTATGGGATGCTCCTGCCAGGGCAGCAGACCCTTTTTTGGGAGCAGCCCCTTGCTGGGGGTGGCTGTGGCCATGGCAGGCTGCCATCCCTAACTGTACCTGGGGTGGGTGAGTGAGGGGCTGCTCCTCCCAGGGGGGCAGATCAGGGAGTTAAATCCAGTAGTAATTGGGAAGAAGGAACAGGAAGGGCTTTGCTTGGCCCCTGGCCAGGTTTGCTTGTGAAACTCCAAGGATGGCTTTGGCAATTGCTGCCAGTTCATTCTGCCTTGGAAAAATGAGTTTGTGTGTTCTGCCTCCTGCTGATGCCATCGAGGGGGGAAACACACTACCCAACCCTCCCAGCAGAACCCAAGGCAGCCAAAAGCCAGGAGTACAGCAGGGACCAGGTTAACAGTTTAGTTTCTAAATGGGTTGGGAGAATCTAACCCCTGTGTGTTTTCCCAGAAATCAGGGGAACCGATGTGCCCCGCTGGGAATGCGTGCTGCTTGTTTGGATTAAAGAGCTCTTTCATTCCCACGTAGCTTCTACAGCCCAAGCAGTTCTCCCAGGATGACAGGGGCTTACCCAGGGGTCAGGCACAAGGTATTTGCACCATTTCAGTCTTGCTGCAATCCTATTTGGAGTACTTACTCGTGCTGGACGTGGCACTAAAGCCGCGCTGCCGTGCACGGGATTGAGCTCCCGTGGCTCTGCTGCAATTTGGGGTGGATGTTTGCTTCCCATGGAGCACAGAGCTCAGCACAGCTCCTCCCTCACCTGCCAGCTGTGCAGAAACACCTGGGGACAGGGTGGTTCTGGGCTGTGCTCTGGGAACAGACAGAGCTTGGCAGCTTGCACTGAACGCTGCCTTTTCCGTCGTGTCTTTGCAGCACATTTCAGTTGAGTTTTTAATAACTTATTGGAACTTCTAGGAGGATCCCAGAGGCTAAAAACTAAAAAAACCTGGAGAATTCTTGCAGTGTGTGCTCTGCCAAAGGAGCCTGGCTGTTCTGTTAATAAGATCACTTCCCCTGTTACATGAATTATTGTTGTTTTTAATTAGAAGTAATGCTGTAGTTTGAATGTACAGCACAATGGGGTATAAAATGCAGTTCAGCACAGATACCAAAGCTGGTTTTTCCAATTAAAAGCCTATTCAGAAGGTGGATACACTAGAAATGATGGCATGCCAGACTGCAGACGAGGTGAGCAGGCTGGGATACACGTGCACCCCTGCACACGCTGTCATACCAGAGAGAGGAGAGTGCTCTGGAAAACACTTACATATGCACAATTAGTTTAATCTGAAATTAATGCTAATTTCAGCAATTTGCCATGCAAATTCACTCTTAGTTCTTTAGTCCACTTCCACCATATTGAGAAGCTGAGGATGCAAAGCCCTGATGAATTCCACACCAGAGTGTGCCAGGTTCAGGCACAGGTTTGAGCCCCATGTGCTGGGTTTGTGTCTCTGTCTCCTGCTTTGGGGTTTTTCGTGGATTTTACTTCCCAGCACGGCCTGCCAGTGGCACACTTGGGCTCCTGTCTGTGCCAGCTGGGTGTCAGCACTCATCCTTTCCAGCCTCATCCTGAGCCAGGAGCTCTGCACTAGAGCTGGAGGCAGGGGACAGCTAAAAGGCTGTGTAAAAATGGTTGGGAAATGATACTAAAAGCCATTACCCTGGAGTTAAATATGTAACTTCTTTGTTGAATGTAGACAGGGCCTTGATTCATCTAGGAGGAATGGTGGATACTTACTGCTTGAGATTTTGAAATTCTGGGATTCCTGCAAAATATTTCATGAGCTTAAAATCTTCTCTATTCACTTTTACTAGTCAGGATAGTAAGACAGTTTTGGTGGGGAAGGAGGAGCCACAGGAAGATGATGAGCAGCATTACAGTGTGAGTGTGAGGGATGTTGAGGGCTGGAGCCCCCAGCTCTGCAAACCCTGATTCCTTCATTTCATCTGTGCAGGCTGGGTTTAGCTCAGGTTAGTATTGACGTTTTTGAGTGGGACAAGAGTTCTGTTCCAGAGACTGCATCTTCAGCCTGTTGTTCTGAGGAGATTTACCTGATATGCCCCAAACTGATCTACTTACAGCCATCACCTTGCACAAAATGCCATAAACTCATCAGCCTTGTTGGCTAAAGCAGGGAAGGTTTTCTTCCTGCTCCTGCACCTCCTCAAGTGTTTGCTCACTTTCAGAGCACAAAGGCAATTATATTTTTCAAAAGCCAAGCCAGTAAAGAGAATGTAACCTTGAATGCCTGCTTGCAGGAGTAGTCACATGTGTTTTGATGAACTCAGCACCAGCACCATCTACAAACAGAGCAGTTCTGTGATGCTCACAGTTAATGGGGCTCACACCAGCCTGGGCTCTGCCTCTCCTGGCAATCAATCCCTTCTGCAGCGAGACAGAGACACCTGGAGTACACAACCCCTGCAGAACCATGTCCCAGAGCCCTGCAGCACCAGGGCTGGGGATGTTACACTGAGACACAGAGCTGGGAGCGTTGTGGTTTCAGCATGACCCACAGCCCTGGGAGTCGTTAATAAAACATGGCCTTGGGATTGATTCACACAGCTCACTTCCTATTACCCAAAGGCCTCTGTTCCACCCCAGAGAGGGCAGCTGGGGCTGCTGGCAGAGGAGCCAAACCCACCTGTGACTCTGTTGTTGCTGGGGTGTCCCCGTTGTGAGCAACCTCCAGAAAGCAGATTGTGAACTTACTCACAGCTAAAGATAAAGATCCTCAGTAAGTGAATTTGCTCAGAGTGTGCCCCAGGTGTCCAGGCTGTGTGTCCAGAGCCCTGCCCTGCTCCCAGAGCCACCTGCTCTGCACCTTTCCCTGGGGAAGCCTTGCCCTGTCTCACTGTTGGGCTGCAGAGTGAGGATGTGCAGGTTGGAGCAGGAGCCAGGCTCCTTCCAGCTGCTCCCAGTGCCACATGGGCTGTCTGATGGGTGCTGGGGCCACAGCAGCACAGACACATCAGGTGTGGGGAGCAGGGCACAGCTCACCTGGGAGCAGAGCAGCTCACCTGGCAGAGCAGGGCAGGGCTCACCTGGCAGGGCAGAGCTTGCCTGGCAGAGCAGGGCAGCTCACCTGGCAGGGCAGGGCAGAGCTCACCTGGTAGAGCAGAGCTCACTTGGCAGGGCAGAGCAGCTCACCTGCACAGCTCACCTGGCAGAGCAGAGCTCACCTGGCAGAGCAGGGCACAGCTCACCTGGCAGAGCAGAGCTCAGCTGGCAGAGCAGGGCACAGCTCACCTGGCAGAGCAGAGCTCAGCTGGCAGGGCAGGAAGCAGGCAGTGGCAGGGGTTGGCCTGGGCTGAACCCTGCTGAGCCTGGGTGGCCATTGTGGCTCTGTGGTGAGGGGCTTCCCCTTCACCTGGGGGGCAACAGGCTGCTCCTGGTGCCCCCTGCCCGTGTCCCTGTGTCCCCCCTGCCTGTGTCCCTCCTGCCCATGTCCCCATGGCCACCAGGACCCTCAGCTTGGGCCAGTGGTGCCACATCTGGACGGGAGGCAGCAGATGCAGCTGTTGGGGCACATCAGGGTGGAGGGATGGCTCAGGCTGTGTTTTCTCTCCTGGTGCTGGGGGGATGTGGTAACAAAGCAATTGAAGTGTCTCTTCAGGGAAACGTGGATTCTAAGAGCAGACTTAATTTTGTGCTTCGCTTTGGTACCAAAGAGCTGATTTCTGAAACCATTTCCCAGCTCACAACCCATCTCTAGGCATTAAAATGTTGTGAATTTGCTTGTCATTACCAATATTTTCTTTGACTGGAGCTATTGAAACAAAGTGGTCTCTTTTTTTTTTCCTATAACCTTCAATCTTGCTTCTAAAAGCAGTAGCTCTCTTTTTCTTTCTTTCTTGGTCAAATATAAAAATGATGATAATTTCAAATACTGCTTTAGAATAATTGCTTTCCTCCCTCTTTTGTATGACAACAGAAGCTTGGCCTGATCTTAAATCAGATGCTGGCAGGCAGAGGGCTCTTGACAGCCCTGCACAATCCTTTAGTTACAAGTCGGCTTTAGCCAATTCTTTATTTGTAAATGACAATTTTCTACAGAAAAATATATGCTTGGGCTTCAATTTCAGAGCCCTAGATTGCAGCCAGGAAAAAATAATTGAATTTTTACACATTTTTTTTCCTCCTCTCTTTTTCTTCCTAACTTAAAAAAAAAATAACCCATACAGGAAAAGTGAGGCTCTGTGAGGTGTGATTGGAGCTGATTGAGGGCAGTATCTGCCCTGGTTGATGTGCATGGCTGTGGGGACAGGAGTGATGATGAGTTTGTTCTGAGCTGGGAGGATTTGGGGCTGCTCCAGGCTTTGTGTCCTCAGCCCCGTGGAGGCTTTGCCCATGACCCTCAGTGTGGAGCAGGTCTGGGCTGTCCTCAGTAGCCCTCATGAAAGGCATCTTCAGAGTCTGTAGTGGAAAAATAATTAAGTGATAAAACTCTCAGGGCCAGGGCGGATCCCTGTGCCTCTGTTTGCTGGGCTGTGTTTGACCAGGCAGCTCCAGGCTCTGGAATTTGGGGTGTTTGTCCCTTTGGTCTCTGGGAGTTGCTGCTTCACCCAGTTTGCAGAAGAGGCACATTCCCATGTCTGGGTTTGTGTGTTGCTTTCCTGGGTTAGGCAGGGCTGGCTCAAACATCTCCCCATGATGGGCTGGCTGCTCTGAGCCCTCCCCAGCCCTTCAGAGAATCCCTGTCCTGGACTGAGCTCTGTCCTGGGACTGAGCCCTGTCCTGGACTGAGGCCTGTCCTGGACTGAGCCCTGTCCTGGGACTGAGCCCTGTCCTGGACTGAGCTCTGTCATGGGACTGAGCCCTGTCCTGGGTCTGAGCCCTGTCCTGGGACTGAGCCCTGTCCTGGGTCTGAGCCCTTTCCTGGGTCCCAATCCACCTGGACTAGGTCAGGGTGGCCAGGAGGATCAGGGCGTTTGGGATCAGCCCACCAGGGACCCCTTGGGGTTGGTGTGCCTGGGCTGGTCCTGCCCATGCTCAGGAGCTGCAGGTGCTGGGTTCTGCTGTGCTGGGTTCTGCTGTGCTGGGTTCTGTAGGGGATCCAGCACCATCCCTTTGCCTTGTGGGGCCAGGCTCAGGCACTGCTGGGGCAGCAGGAGCAGCTGCTGCTGGCTCTGGGCTCCTGGAGGGGCTGAGCAGCCCTGGCCATGCTGATCCCATGAGCATGGGCTGTGGTAGCTGCAGGATGCTGCCTTGGCAGCTCTGCCTGTCTTTCATCATTTGATTATTTTAAAAGTAACTGTGCAAGTTCCTTTTAAACTGACCCGTGGAAACTTAATAACACATCACTTGGATTTGATGTAATTGCCTCTCGCCTGCCAAGGAGCATTCAGCCAGTCTGGAGGAAAAGGAGGGGCAAAGGCACCTCTGTTTTGAGACAGTAGCTATGAAGATACAGTGCTTGGACTCCCTTTTCACTTATATTTGCATTGAGAGGCACAATAAAAATCATTTATTAAAAAAAAATATCCGGGGGCTAGAGTTGTTATTGAGAGCCTTTACTCAGCCATCTCTCAAATAAAAACAAAACAAGACAGAGAAAGAAGTATCTAATCAAATTGAGTTGAAATTGCTTTTGTAAAGAAGTATTCTCATTATCTGGGTTAGGGATGGGATCTGAAGAATGTTTCTTTTTTCCACATATTGTTTGAAATAATCTGGTTAAACCATATGCTTGTCTTGTAATTTCTTACAGATGGTCACAAGAACAAAGAAAATATTTGTAGGTGGATTATCGGCTAATACAGTAGTGGAAGATGTGAAGCAATACTTTGAACAGTTTGGCAAGGTAAGTTCTGTCCAAGTGAGCACTACATAGTTGTTCTTTCTTCCTTTTCCTTTTAAAGTGTGTTTTGAAAAACAAAAGTGCATTGAGGACTGAGCTCAGAGGAGGGCCAAGTTTTTGCCTTTCCATGTCATTTCTTGAGGCCTCTGGGATTCCTTTTCTGTTTGTTGCTTGTGTGTGTACAGCGTTGCCAGCACTGTTTACTTCCAGTGAAGAAAAAAGCATCACTGGGAGGTGAATCTGTGTCTGTTCAGGAGGAATCTGACCCTTAGCTGAATGATTACACAGTTGTCTTCTCCATAAAATCAGCCTTCTGTTAGCCCCGATTCCAGTGGCCAAAAGGGCAGATAGATGTATTGGAGAGCTCATTAATTTGTGAAAATGCCTGAAGGAGCCACGTGAAAAGCAAGAGCAATGTGGAGGTCACTAGAATATCCACTTAATTTCTTACTAGAAAATCCTTCTGCAAGTATGTGTAGAATGCTGGAGTCATTGAAACACCCCAAAAAAAAAAAAAAAAAATCTAACAAAAAAAACTAACTAAAAAAAACCAACAAAACAAACAAACAAACAAACAAACAAAAAAGCAACAACAAAACCCACAGCAAATAAATCCCTCACCAAAACCCCAAAACAAGCAAGTTTATGCAGAGAAGGAGATCTGAACCTTGCCAGAATTGTCTTTGCTGTGATGTAACAGCTCAGACCCCACTGCCCAGGCTTGGGCTGGAGTTTAGTCACTCTGATTTCCATGGAGCTCCCTGGACCCCACAGATTCTGGGCACTTGTTCAGGGCTGCTGTGGGTATGAGCTCCTGGAGCTGCCTGCTCTGGGAGCAGTTCTGGTAGCACCTTCTGCCAGCCCCACTGTGCACTGCACTCCTTGGCTCCCAGCTGCAGGACTGCAGCCCAGAGCTCCTTCCCTGCCTTTGGGAGTGCAGCAGTTGATGTTTCAGATGGGAGATTGCGTGAGGACACAGCAGGGAATCCCAGAGCAAAGCAGCTCCCATTCCTTCTAGTTAGTTTATGTTTCTTTTATCTGCCCTGAAAAGCCTGAGCCAGGCAGGATTTTGTTGAGGGCTGAGGAGGCGAGTTTATAAATGGTTCCTGTGCTGGATTGATAGTTGTTTTGCAAACCAGTCATTTTATTTTCAATAATAATCTTCGATTCCGGCAGGATGTTTACAGCCTGCTGAGCCTTTTATTAAAGGATTACATGAGCTCTTGGATGGTTCTTCTGTAGTTACTTCTAATTGCAGAACTCCACTAACCTGTATTTTTCAAGTTAATAATAGTTTCAATATAAGTGCTTTGCATATTGTCTGGATGTTGTCTTAATATAGTCTTCTTAATTTCACCATCTGGTAGTTTCATGCTTGCAGTTTTACAGTCCCTGAGAATGCAGCAGCCAGGCTGTGACTGGGGACTTGGGATGCTTTGGTTCTGCTTCCATGCTCTGCCATTCTTCAGACAGCCTAGCAGAGGTTTGCCTTCCCAAAGACAGTACTTTGGAAAAATCAAGTGTTTTTTGGTTTTTTTTTCCAAGTGTCTTACTTTTGCAGGCTAAAAAATTTAAGGAGCTGAAAAATGGCACAAGTTGGGATCAAGTAGGAGCCCATTGCCATGGCAGCACAGCTGGGGCTGTCCCACTGAGGCTCCAGGCACTAAAGCTGAGCTCCTGCAGCACTCAGGTTTTACAAGGCTTGGTCCCTGGCCCTCCAGGTGACCTGTTCCACAGTCCCTGTGAGAGTCTGGGGGAGCTGCTGCTGTTTGGGGCAGGGGCTGCCTGGCTGTCACTCAGCCTTGGTGCAGGTGTTGGGGTTCTCCCCACGGCATCAGCTGGGACAGTTTGGTTTTGGGGTGTTCTGAGGTGATTCTCCTCAAGGCTCTGGTTTCAGGAGCTGGTTAATGACCTTACAAATGGGGAGTTGTGGTTCTGCTGAGTTCCCATGTTCCCATGCTGTGGACAGTGGGTGCTGTGCTCAGATCCAGTGACCCAGGACTGGTGCTGCAGCACTTGGCAGGAATCAATCCCTTCCCTGCCCCTCCAGGACTCCCTTGCCCTCTGAGGCAGGGTCTGTGCTCAGCACACAGCCTGGCTCTCCACCAGACCATTTCCATACAAACACTGATCCACATGGACTGGCCAGCTCTGCTCAGAGCTTTCTTAAAATAAAGCAAATTGCATTACACAATTAATGTGTGAGGAGCCGCCCGTGTTTGATAAGAGCAGCTCAGGTGATTTGCTCTTTGAAATTTATTTATTTATTGGTGTGGAAAAAAATTGCTTACTGACTGCTGCAGTTGCTGAAATCCTGTTTGTACTTGCTGTGGAGAGGAGCTGTGCAGCCAGGGGAGGTTGTTCTGGTGGCTGGGGGGAGCTCTCAGAACACAGGATGTGGGGACAGCAGCCACCAGCCTTGGGGCCAGGTGGGCTCACTTGTGTGACTGGGGCTGGCAGGAAAGGGTGAAGTGTTGAATTTGAAACTGCAGCTTTTTGAAAAGTCAGTGCCAGAGCCTTTGTCTCCAAGAGAAGGAAAAGCTGTAGTAAACCCACCAGTGAAGGTGCCTGATGATAGAGCACCAAAGCATGTGCTAATGATAACTCGTGAAACTTAGCTTGGAAGATTTCTCATAGTGATGGTATTTTCTGTCTGAAAAAGCCCAGGAGTCACAGATTTCCTTTTGGGAAGGTGAGCATCCTTAGCTGCCAAAAGCTGAGGAAAACTGGGAAAAAGGACCTGAGTGAAGCCAAAAGCCATCCCAGAACAAGCATGGAACAGTGGAATGGAAGCCTTGGGACTGCCTGGAGCTGCTCAGGCTGGTCCTGCACCTGCAGCTTTGTAGGGCTCCCCAGAGAGGCTTGGTGGGCTCTGGGTGCTGAGGAAGGGAAGGATTCTCCTTCCAGTCATGGGAGGGAGCAGAATCCATAGAGGACATGAGAAGGCTAAGCTGGGAAAATACCAAACTAAGCCATAAGCATTTACAAGCAGAAGAAGAAAAAAAAAAGCCATTGTGTTACTCCTGATCCTGACAGTTGTTAGTGGGATCCTCTCCTGTTTCAGTCAAAGAGGTTTCAAACATTCTTAATTGAAACAAAATGAATTCCTGTCCATGTTGCCCAGGCTGGGCTCTGCAGCACTGCCCTTGTGCTGGGGGTGAAAAGCTGCTGAGATCAGGCTTTACAAGAATTTAAATGAGAAGTGTTAGAGCTGAGGACTTGCAGGGGGAGCTCGGTGGGGCTGGCATCCCTCCATCCCTCCCCTCTGCAGGGGCCGTGGCACTGCTGGGATGTAGATCTGCCTTTTTCTGGCTGGCTGGAGCTCTGATACTGGGACATGTTGGAGCATTTAAGGCATCAGGCATCATTTTAAAAAGGGAAAAAAAGATGTAACAGACTCCTCAAGCCTGGCCTGGGGTCCTGTGAGCAGCGGAGGAAGCTGTGAGTGCACTGAGCTCTCAGGACCTGCCTGTCCTGCATGTGCAGGGCTCCAGGTGCTGCCCAGGTGCTGCTCCCTGCTCAGAGCTGCCCTGGGAGCAGCCCAGCCCTGCCTGCACCTTGCATTACACTTCACATGGCCAAGTGCATAATTCCTTTGGAAGACTTGTGCCCAGTCATTGGTTTATCCTAATCGGCTTTGGCTTTTCCCAACAACAAAGTGAGCTTATTTTCCTAAGCTGAAACAACTCTGCTCCCTTTGTTCCTCTCTTTTATTGTCTCATTCCTTTCATTCTGTTTTACTGCCAAAGTTTTGTTTCATTAGGCCTACAAGTCATTTCCAATCCAGTGGGCTGCTACAATAAGGCCTTTATAACTCAGCTGCCCTGGTTCCCATGTCCCTTCTGGTCCAGAGCCAGGACTTGCTGCTTGACATGGGATTTTAACCCTTTGGCTGCCCCAGCTCCTGGTGGGGCTGAGCCCCTGATGAGCTCAGGGATGCTAATGATTGCGTGCAGGCATTAATTGATCAGATAATGGGCTCCAGGTAAAGCATTGGGGCCCAATTATGGAAACAGAATTCTGGGTAAAAACCTTCTCACTGTAATGAGTCGTGGTGGGAACAGTCCTTGGAATGAAAAGGCCACTGTGTCCTTCCAGCAGGGTGGGAACAGAGTTCTGGTGAAAGGATATTCCAGTTGTCCTGAGCTATTAGTTCAGCCCATGTAGGACTGTTCTTGTTTAAAAATGATGTTCTCTTGTGTGGGGGAGAACACAAATTTGAATTTATCCTTTTTTGAACCAGAATAGTGATGTTTGAAGATGTGTGAAGTAGTTTTGTGGACAAACAATACTTTTCCATATTGCTGTTTCAGACTGCTGGAGGAGCAGTCAGTGCTGGTGGTGGCTCCAGATGTTTTACTTTCAGTCTGAGCACACTGGCTCTTCAATTTTCCTTTCACAAAAGTGACTTTCAGGAAAGGGGACTCTGGCACTTGTTTTTTATTTTAAATTTCCAGTTGAAATTAGACCAGACCAGCATGCATTAAATTTGTTTTCTGTCCTGGCTTCCTATGAGGTCCCTCACACCTGTCATAGGCATGTTTCAGCTTCACTTGGAATATGTTGTTTCCTCAGGAATGGCTTTTATGATTTGGAAATTTTGAGACAAGACAGGATTTCTGAATTACCTCTGTGGATTAGAAATGTTTTGTACAGTCACTTGTTACTTCCTGTGAGATGCAGAACAGACCAGTGGGATAATAATAATAATATCTGGATTCTGAGGTTTTTTTTTTTTTTTCCTGTGAAACTGTTGAGCTTTTGAGAACATGTAGTTTTCTCCTCTCTCCCTTCTGTAGCCTGACTCTGGTACCTTCTCACACCTGTCCTGGCTCCAGGCACACCTCCATGGTGCTGGAAGCTGTGAACAGAAAACGTGAGAATGAGAATTTCCTGCTTTGGTTGTACCACACCCTGTATTATAACATGGACCCAGTTTAACCTTTGGAAAAATAACCTTTGTGGTGAGGTGCCTGTGCTTTCTCTGTGCAAGTGTGGCAGGAGGGGAGGAGGTGGGATCCACACTCAGGTTTTCAGCCTGATTGGGTGGGTTACATAAATCCCTTCCTCCCTGACAGCTGTGAAAATACAAATCAGGAGAACAGGGGAGAAGACTCCTCCTTGTTTGGCCAGGCTGCCTGGCTGTGAATGAGTTAATGCACTGCTGTGGCATTAAGCACTCCAGTGGTTTACTTTTCCCTGAGACCTCGAGTATGGCCTCTGAAGATGTTTTTACAATGAAGTTGTTAGCATGAGAAAAGGTGGTTTTCTCACCATGGGTTCATTTTGGGGGGATTTGGAAGTCTGTGTGGAGCTGGGGCTAAGGCCAGAGTCAGGAGGTGCAAGGAATTCTGCTTGTATGAAAGTGAAAGCTTAGTTAATTTAGCCTTGGCAGAGAGTTTGGGTTGTGTTGTCACCTCAGTTGGACATTGAGATGTAGATTTAATAGTCAATAGGGGACATGCATGGGCTGTCCTTGCAGCATTTGCTTTGCAGAAAAGTCATTTTTGGGTTTGACAGATTGCTAGCCTTTCACATCTTTCAGCACTGTGTTTCCCAGTTCAGTACTTGGGAATTGGTTGTGTTTTATGAAATGAAGGCACAAATTTGGACTCTTATTTACGTTGCAGTCTGTAATAGCCAGAGTTCCAAAACATTTGTAACGTACAGTAAAACAAAGAACATGATGGGGTGTTTTTTTACCTATGCTGCCCTCAGTGTTCCCTTCCAGAGCAGCTCCAAGCTCTAGGGCTGCTGTGGAGCAGCTCAGAGCTCATCCTGTTCTTGTTCCTGAGTTATCTGTGTGCACCTTAGCAGAGTTTGCTCCATTTGGATCACTTCATCTCCCTAAAACAGACCCAGCAATAACAAACACATCATTGTTTGCAGCTCCTGATAACTTGGGGACAAGGAAAGCAGAATTTTTGGGAGCTGTTCTGTTACAGGAGCAGCATCCACCTCCTCCACACTGCTGCCTCTGCCCTGTGCTCGTGCCTTAAAATTCCACTGCTTCCACATTTCCTTATTTCCATGTTAAATCCATGATGTGCCACAGTGTAATGGATGTTCCTTTAAATTTTAGCTTTGGCATGTGATGAAGGATCTGGGATATAGGGGTCCCTCATGGCCTAAAGCACTTTTTATTATTTCTTCTCCCTCCCACACATGCTCTTTTTTTTTTAACAAACTGAGAAACTTCATCATGTCTTAAAAAGCAGCCACTGTTTTCATCCTGCCAGTGAGGAGCTGTACACAGGAAGTCAGTTTTGAGGGGGTCTGTAATAAGCCACATGCTTTGTGGAAGTGGTTTTGTTATAAATTAGATGTTGGTTTCTACCTGGGTTTTATGAAAAGAGGAAATGTTATGTTAAGGCAGGATTTGTGGGTATGAAGGCGGTATCAGAGCCCAGCAGAAGTTTGAAGTAGAGTTTTATTTCCTTTTCTCCTCTGGTTGATGAGGTGCTGAGGAGTCTGTGGGAGATGAGTGAAATCAATCATTATTCAGGGGCTGTGTTTTGGGAGAGAAAAATTACATGAAAATACTCAGGTTTCCTCCTCCAACATGCGTGGGAATTTTTTTAATGTGTGTCTTTATGTCAGTTTTACAACTGAGCCAAACCCATGGAAATTATCTATATCCTTTCTGAGACCCCAAGGAAGTCACTTTTGGTTTTCACCCCTGCTCTTATTTTGTACAAATGCAATAGGCTATATAAAATCCCTAACAAATGGAGTTAATCCTGTTTGGTAACATCTTTACATGACCCCTGGAGCATTCTTGGATTCAGCCCCAGTGAGTGGGCTGTGGATGCAGAACTTCCCTGGAAGGAGATGATTTGGGCTGTGGTGGCATCTCTGGGCCCTGTTTGGAGCTCTGCCCCAGCAAGCTGGGCTGAAATAAAACATCTGATGGACATTTTCAATATCTGCTGTGAAATTGCATCAGATTCCACTTTGGCACTTGTGTGGAAGCAGCTCCAGGAGTTATTTACAAGTGTGGGTGCTGCTCCTGCCACCCCTGCAGCTGCTCTCAGGGGCCCAAAGCTTGGCTTTGGGAAAACACATGTTTTAGCACCAGTTCTCTAATGGAAAAAAGGAGATTGATTGATAAATCAGCAGTGATTTAGACCTGGTGTGGTGTAAGTGAAACCTGCACTCTCCTTCCTGCTCGCAGATTTGGGGAGGCTGCCCTGGTTTGATTAAATCATAATTAATTGGAAAGTCAGCATTTGATCAGTGCCATCACCCCAGATCAGGGATACCCCAGCACTGAGTGGGAGATCTGAGCATGTTTTAAATGCAGCTCTGAGTCTGGGCCACAGAAAAAAAAGGTTTTAAAAGTGCCCAGGAGGAGCTTTGTAGAAATAGTTCCAAGTGTGGAGAAGAGCACACGTTACTGGGAGCAGGTATAATAATGCTTTTTCCACATGGAAATGAATGGCCATATTGATCAGTCCTACAGGTGAAATATCTCAGTTTTGCTCACACATGGAATATTGAGGTGAGAGCAGTTTAATTAAACTTCATTCTGCAGAGGTAGAATATGAAATTCATTTGATGTCCATCGTACACGTCTCTCTCTGTTAGGAACACTTCATATATTAATTTCTTGGGGGGGAAAAAAGTGCCTGCACATGTTTGGGTAGAAATGGAGTAGTGGCCAAGCATGAATCACATCAATAATTACCAGTCCTGGTGCTACCTGCCAGCCCAGAGAGGGAGAGTGTGGTACAGTAAATGTGTTTATAAATACAAGTGCAGAAATGGGGACAAGGGCAAAGTAGCTCAAACAAAGAACCAATTAAGATAATCTAAGCAGAATGAGGATTAACTGCCTCTTAATCTGAAGGGTACCTGAAATGCATGTGGCCAGTTTAGATCAAACAAGTGCTGTGTGTGCTGGGGACATGCACACAGGTCTGGGGTGAGCAGGGATGAGCACAGAGTGCTCACCCACTGCCCAGAGCTGCTGGCATGGTTCTGGGGCACAGGGAGCCAGCTTTGGAGGAGTGCTGGATATTCATAAAGAAATGATTGCAGGTCTAGGGGAGTTAACATCTTGTAGTGTTTCTTTAGCAAAAGAGGAAAGCACTCGCAGCTCTGTCAGGGAGCTGTGTTTTCTTTTTTAAAAAAACCAATATTTATATTTATATTTATATTTATATTTATATTTATATTTATATTTATATTTATATTTATATTTATATTTATATTTTAAATTATTTAAATTAAATTAGTTTAAAAACCATTTTATTTAACCATTTAGTGCTGGTTCCATTTGCTGCTGCTCCAGGTGAGGCACCTGCAGTGTGTGTGGTGGGGAAAGGGGGGGCACCACTGCACCCGTGTTCCTGGAGACTGATCCTGAATTCCAGCAAACAGGAGCCACGTGCAGGATTCCACTTAGAGCATCCATTTATCCTCCTGCTGGCCTGGCAGGGGTGTGGGGGGGTGTTACCTGAACTGGGGGGGCTGTCAGCTCAGGCTGGGTGTTTGTTGGGAACCAGGAGTGCCCAGACCCCGTGTTTGGGCACAAGGGATACCCAGACCCCGTGTTTGGGCACGGGGGGTACCCACACCCCATGTTTGGGCACAAGGGGATACCCAGACCCCGTGTTTGGGCACAAGGGGTGCCCACACCCCGTGTTTGGGCACAGGGGGTGCCCAGACCCCGCTGGCTGTGCCCCCTGGCTCACAGTCTCCCAGTGGTGGTGGCTGTGCAGGTTGAGGTGCCCGTGTTGGATCTCTCACTCTGCTGAGTGCTTCAGCAAGTTCAGATCCGTGCCATGTTAATTGTCAGGACTGGGAGGGTGGGAGCAGATTGCACCGGGGGCAATGGAAGAGATCCAATGAATTTCCACTCTGTTTCACCGCTTGGCAAACCGGCACTTACTGTCACTTTGCATAAATAGGTTTATTTCAGAGGGTCAGCCGGCACCACTCCCCCTTCCCCTGCTGGCCCACCCTCCCCTGAAGGAGAGGAGGCCGACGAGCATTTAATTTCCCCAGCAGCAGGTGCTTGTCATCCATCTGAAGAAAGCTGCCAACATCTGGTGCAATTGCCTCGGCAAACGCAGTAACAAGGCGCCTGCAGTTCAAACGCAGAGAGAGCATTGCCTCTTTAATGATAACAAGCTGTTGGCTTCCCCTCTGAGATGAATTCATCTCACAGATGTTTGTCTAGTTTTGGCAATCTTATCACTATAGCTTTGGTGATTATGCTCAACTGGAGACTATTACTATAAAAGAAGTTTGAACTTGTTCCATTTTTGCATTATTTATTTATTTAGCCATTTATTTCTCTGCTTTCTGGATATAATTTGTATCAACAACTGTACTGTTGGTCCCATTACCCGAGGACCCTCAGGATTTTTATTGCATCTGCTGCACAGTAGCTCGCTTCTTGACTCCCACCACTGGCAAATGTCTTTCAGCCATGCTGACGTTTTTAACATTCCCCATCAACAGCTTTGTGGTTTGAACCCTCTATTTAACACTACATTTTCTGGGATTACTTGGCTCTCTCTCTGTCTGTTCTCTCTAATAAGTGCAATATTCTCACTATTTCTGCAAAGCACGAGGCGCCAGGAATATTCTGGATATTCTGTTTGGACGGCAGCGCTCTGGTGACCTTGGCAGGGCTTTGGAATGACAGCACAGGAGCGTCTTCATTGTTGGATCTTAACCATTTCCAGCCTCAGCCTGATCACAGGGAACATGGGGACCTGCAGGCTGAGGGCTCCAGTGCCTCTTTGCTCTTGTTTGCTTTTCTAACATGCCTGGGGTGTTTTTTAAGGAGGCAATTTCTCCCCGAACGTGTGGAATTTAATTCTGGTAAATAGAATTTATTTTTGGAAACGTGCTTGTGAATAGGTGACTCATGCCTGAATGAAGATGTGTCACTGTTGGTGGGGACACCACGTATATAATTTCTTAGGCTATAAATAGATGCCTGTCCAAGTGCTGGTGACATGGAGATGCTTCTCAGCGACTCGTTAGCTCAGCCTGGCTGCTGAGGAGAGTGTTTGGAGTGTCAGTCTCTGCTGCTGGAGCAGCAGTTTCTGCTGATGCCTATGGAATAACATCAATAGATCTGTGAAATCCTGGGAGTACTTTAATTGGCACCAGCACGTTCCCGTGCTGCCGTCATGGGATGTATTCGTGTTTCTTCTCTCACTGCAGAGGTGCAGAAACTGAGTTTTGGGGTGTTTGGGTGCTTGTCAAAAGCTAAGGGTACCACCTGCAGGACCCTGAGACTCAGAAACTGGGTTTGCTTATTTATTTCTATTGCTGAGGAACCTTTAAACTAAACACAGAGATCAGAGCTCGCTCCCATTTTCAGATCCTGGAAGCAGCAGTTCCTTTTTCTCATTGTTGATGCTAAACTGTGGTTCCTTGTTGATGTTTGCTCAACACCACTTACCCTCCAACACAGCACATATGGTTTAATGTCTTTTTTTGTGCTTCTGCTGTAGTTACAGTATTATTAAAAATCCATTAAATTTTGATGTACATCATAAAGTATGTGCTCCTGTGAATGCGAGCACAGATAATTATTTCTGATGAATAAACCAAGAGGACAAGTGTGTAAGAAGTTCATCCTGCAGCTTTCAATTTTCATTATATACATCTCCTGCAGGGGCAATCGTTGTGATGTTGCAGCTGGTTATTTCCATGGCCTGGCTCTCCCTGGAGATGGATGATGACAGTGCAAACCTGAACTTGCAGAGTGCCAGTGTTTTTGTGGGCACATTTGTGGATAAATGGTTGAGCAGGAGAGGTAACCCTGGGGAAGGCAGAGGGTGTGAAGGGACTGACACACAGCAGCAACTTCTCTGTGTTGGTTCCTTGTGCCTGGGCTTTGTGGAATCTTGGAAAGTAACCCAATTATTTCTCATTAAAGTAACCCAGAAATGTAGCAACAAGCAAGGTGTCATTGCTAAAACACCACCAGGAAGCCAAGCAAGCTTTTCTTGATATCCAGGGCCTGAAGGAGGCAAGGGAATCATTTAAAATAATGCATTATAGTGTCTATAAAGTTTCCTGCAGTATATAATGGCCCATAGGGGCCTCACCTAGTTTTCCATATATGATGTGGTTACAGCATCTCATTAACTTTCCCATAACACCAAATACACTTCTCTTGAACACCCCCTTCAGGCTTCACAGGTTTTGCCAAGTATTTCCTAATAAGCAGGAATTTCAATATTTATCATGCTTGCTTTTTTTCCCCACTGGGCTGAAGAAGTGATTGGCCTCTCTCCTGCCCCTTTAATTTCCTATTCCTGAACACTCTGGGCAAACCCAGCTCTGACAGGGTCCATTCCTCTCACTGAGAAGACTTCCCTGAGTTTTCCCAATTCTGACTTTAGGAGTTCCCCTGCTATTTCTTCTGTTTAAGAGCATGTCTGCACACAGGGATTAGTCTTGGTATAGCAAATGAACTCTTGCAGAGACCTTGTTCTTGGAAGCAGCACACAGCCCTTAACTACCCCAAATGAGTCCTAGAGAGATCCCACCAAATCCTTTGTACCTGAGGTCTCTTTGCACTTGGATGTTTGTGCTGAAACTGCCCTGATGGGCTGGGTGTGGTGACCTGGTTGCTTTCTGCCCTGGAAAGGCTCCTTGGGGGCTGGGCACTGCTGCAGGTTGAGCTGAGTTCAGGTAGGCTGGTCCTGGGGGAAGTGGTGTTTTGGGCTGGCATTGCCATCAGATGAGCTCAGGGATGAAGGGAGGGTGGAGTGATGCCTGTGCTGGGTTTAGGAGTTCAGCTCTGCTGACGTGGCACTGATTTGCTGGGTTATTTTGGTCTTATTCAGGTCTCTGTCCAAAATCTGGGACTAATAGAGTGGCTTTCCTCTTGCTCTGTAACTCAGGCTGCTGGAGGGGCTGAGCTGCTGTGAGCAGCACCTTGCCTCGACCTTGATCAAAGTCACAGTGCTGTGAGACACCAAATGATGACAAATAAATTCACCTTCATACAGTTTAGTCTAGCTGGCTTTGTTCCTTCATCCTGAGCCTGCCTGCAAAGGGATCTGTTTACTTTCCCCGAAATGGAAGAGGCCCTGCTACACAGTCCTCTTTCAAAAATAAACCTCTGAAAAGGAAAACAAAAGAGAAGGAACAAAAATCAGACATTGTCCAATTATACAGAGCAGATCCTGATTCTCAGTTCCAGGCAGCTGGAGCCAGAGGTTTGTTTAAGTGTAACACAAATTCTACCATTTTTGGCTGGTTTGAAGCTCTCTGCCTCTCCCTCCTCTACTTTTAGAAAACAATCAAAAAAGAGAACTGCCCATGCTGTCAAAAAGAAGAGTTGCAGAGATTCAATGGCCAGGATGGGAAAAGCAAATGGAGGGACAAAAGCACTTCCCACCTTGGTGCTCTGCCTCCCTGAGGAGGCCTTGGAGCTGTGGGGTCTTTGTCCCAGCCAGGCTTAAACACCTTGCTGGCATCAGCAGATGCATCTCTAGCAGTTTGCAGCCATGTTTCTGTTGTAAATAAGTGCTAAATGTTGCTTATTCCCACTCTCAGAAGGGCTGAGGGGGATGACTGAAAACGTCTGCAATGCCAGAACTGCACTGTGTTCATCAGTAATTGGGGTGGGGGTTCCTGGTGGGAAGGAAGTTTTGTGCTTGGTTGACTCACAGGTCGTGTTTTCCATTTCTTTGCTGTTTGAGTGGAGAGGTTTGTATACTCTTCCTTGACCTGCAAACTTGCTCTGTAAAAGGTACAGAAGGTGCAGGCTGAGATAATGCATCTTTTGGGGCTGGAGGCTCCCTTCTGACCTCTGTTTGCATGGTGTAAATCAAACTGGGGTAGAGCTGTGCACACAGGCCAGGGCAGCTTTGCAGTTTTGCCTTGGCCTTTGGGGATCAGGGCAGGGCTCTAAAAATGAAACAATTTGGGGTAACTGGGGTTGGTTTGCACATGAAACATGTAAGGGAAGGTGGTCCAGGTGTCAGCAGCCCTGGAGCTGTGCTTACCTGCATGAGCTGTGAGTTGCACACTTGTCTTTGGGCAGTGTGGGCTGGGAGAAGCATCTTTGGGAAGAAATTCTTCCTGTGAAGGTGGTGAGCCCCTGGCACAGCCCAGAGTGCCAGGGTGTCCCTGCAAGTGTCCCAGGCCAGGTTGGACAAGGCTTGGAGCCACCTGGGACAGTGGGAGGTGTCTCTGCCCATGCAGGGAGTGGAACAGGATCTTCAAAGTCCCTTCCAATCCAGACCATTCCCTGGTTCTGTCCCAGCTGAGTGCAGGCTCTGTCTGTGCTCCTCCATGTGCCACTCCCTGGCCCCTGTGCCTGCCCAGGCAGTTTTGGGTGTTGGTGCTGCAGCCCCAGCCCAGCAGGGAGTGCAGCCTCCAGCTGCAGCTGCCTGTGTGCCCCAGGGCAGGAATCCCTTCCCCTGCTCTGAGTGCTGCTGAAATATTCATGCAGAACAAATCATCCCGTTTGAACTGAGCAGCACAGGGAGGAGGGGCAGTGGGTGTGATGCTCACTGTGTTTGTGCAGGGAATGTGCCTGCACTGCTGCTGGATGCTCCTGGCACAGTGCCTGAGCCAGCTGGGCACCAGGAGCATCTGGAGTAACCTGGAAGGAAGTTTGGGTCCTTCATCCCCCTGGCTCCTGGAGCTAAGGTGAAGTGAGAAAAGCAGCATTGCTATTTTGCATCATCTGTGACTGATTGGGAGGGTACTTGGAAAAACTTAACTGCTCTTATGACTTTCTCACACTGGCTGTTTAAATCAGTTATTTTTCCCAGATGGTAAATCTAGGCTACTTCCTCAGCAGCCTGGTGGTAATAATAATACTTATATAGCACTTTACATATTCTAAGTGCTGTCCAAAAGCTGATCTGTCTTGTGTTCTGCAGTGATGTGTGGTTAAACTTGAAGGATATTGGCCTGAATTTGTCATTATTTATCAGCCATCTATCTGTGGGTGAATTTACTTTTCTGATGGCTTGTGCCATGTGAGTAAACTCATTTCTCCTGCGGATCTTGACATTAATTCCAGTCTTTCATCTTGGTAGTGGAGATGATCTTTAAGCAGAGCACAGAAGAAAGATGTCTTTCTGGCTATTGCAGTGCAAAAAAGAAAAGATGAGCATGGCTTTGGAGAAATATTTCAGCCTGTATCATGTATAAATGAATGTAGAGCCTGAGGAGGGGTGTGGTTTGTCCCTGAGGAGTGACCTGGCTGCTGTGTGGCTCAGGGATGGCCATTGCCTCCCTGCCATCATCTCTCCAAGGCTTTAATGAGTCTTTTAAGGAACTTTAAAGGTTTAAACTTTTAAAGGTTCTTTGCAGGGAGCGTTGGGTGCGGGCAGAGGGAGCAGCTTTGCACACCTGCCTGCAGTGAAGGAGTTTGTTTTCATTGCCCTTGGTGGTTTGTGGCAGTCCCAAGGACAGCCTGTGCCTTGCAGAGCTGTCCCCCAGCCCTGTGTCCCCTTTTGGTGTCACTGGGGCAAGTGACAGCCCAGCAGAGCTGACACAGGCAGGATGAGGAATGTGGAGGCACAGGGGCTGGGGGGAGGCTCGTGGGAGACTGGAGGAAGGAAAACATCCTGAGTGAAAGGGGCCAGGGAGAGAGGCAAGTTCCTGGAAAGAGGAGCTCGCGAGGAAGGCGCAGATGACACGGAGAAGTAATTAAAAGGAAAACCCTAATGGGACGTTAGGGGGAGATGCAGCTGGAACTTGAATAAGCAAATGTAAAGAGGGAATTCAGTTTGTAAGCTTTCCTCTGAGGAGCTGCTGGGGAAAACAGGGCATCAGCTTCTGCTGATGTAAATCAGCACCGAGCCCGCTGCCAGAGAGCTCCAGCCTGGGAGTGGGGCTCCTCTGATATTTGCTAGTCCTGAACCTGGAAAACACACAGGGAAATGCTGTGGGTTCTGCAGAGGGGATGTGAAGGACACCTGGTTGCAAAAGGAAGGATGTTGACTACAAAACCAGAGGGAAGCTGTTGGTAATGGGCTTTGCCTGGGGCAAATCAGTAGTTTGCCATAAGTAATATTAATTTAAGTGTATAATGCTTTAAATTATCTGGATAATTTAATCTATGTGATTTTAAAGAAATTATTTATCAGCTCTGATCTTGAATAAAAATAAAATAAACCAAATGAAACAAAACCCTTCAATTAATATTAGCACTTTCACTCTGGAGAGTAATACACAGCAGAGACGTTTATTTTTAGCTGTGAAGAATTTGCATGTGTGTTTCCAGATGTGTTCTCAGACTTGGTGCTGCTTAAAATTCAGCCACCACAGTACGTAGATGCCAGGTTTTTTTTCCATAGCATTTTGTCTCTGCCACCGTGGATGTAATTTTTTTTTCCTTTTTTTTCTTCTTTTTTCTCTTTTCTCCCAGCAGAGGTGGTGGAGGGGGGTGTGATGATTAAGGCAGCCGGTAAGTCTCTTAGCTTCCTCTGAACTTTACTCCCTCTGCCAGGAGTGACCTATTTAGCTGAGGCCCTTTGATGCAGTGGGGAGGTCAGGTGAGGTCAGAGCACTGGCCGTGCCAGAAATCCCAGCGACTCAGGCAGGCAGCAGCTCTGGAGCTGAACAGGCAGTTGTGTGAGCCTGCCCCCCCTGCCTGTGCATTTGTTCTCCCTCTGAATGCCTGGAACACACAGGGACGGGTGCTGTGCAGTGCACAGCTCCTCCTGAAGGGCTGGGAGTGAGCCTGGAGCAGGCAGAGCCTGCTGGGTTCCTCTGCTCTGCTCTGCTCTGCTTTGCTCTGCTCTGCTCAGAGGATGCAGATGGGAGCCCTGCCTTCCCCAGCTCCTCCTCCTCCCCAGCAAGGGGCTGCACAGATGTGTGAGATCCTCCAGCCTCTTCCACCCCTCTCATTGCCACGTGCAAGAAAGGGAAGGAGGAAGGCTGCTCCTCTCAGCTCGCTTGTCCCAAAGTAAAATCCCAGCTGAGCAGCTTAAAATAGCTGGGACAAGCCCAGAGAGGGCAGCATCTGTCTCACAGGAACACTGCCTGGTCATCAGGCTGGGGAAAGCAGGGCTGGGGCTGTTTGTGTGAGAGCCAGGCTGCTCTCAGGGATGGGGGGCAGTGGGGGTGGCAGCATGCTCTGTCCTGTCCATCTGCCAGGAATTGCTAACTCTGATCAGGGACATGGCAGGTCACAGTGCCCAGGGCTGCCCTGCCAGCCTCTGCCTGCAGGGCCACTCTCACATCTCATAACTGATCCAGCTTAAAAAGGAGGGGAAAAAAAGATGTTGGCAATGATAGCAGCACAATGAGCAGTGTGTTTTACCTGGTGTGCTTCCCTCCCTCCCTCCTGTGCTGGATCCAATGGCAGTGCTGCTTCTCCTCGGGTGCAGCACAAAACAGATTTTTCTAGTGGCTGAATTTAATCACTTAGATGCAGAACACTGATAGACTGAATCAATTTAATTCCTATTGCTCATGACTGGGAGGGGAGAGAGGGGAGGAGGAAGGTCATAACAATTTAGCAAACAACAACTTGGCTTAAAAACATAACCAGTAGGTCAGTGTTGGTTTTCTTTTGGTTTGGGTGGTTTTGGGATTTTTCTAAACCTGCCCAGGCCAAGAAACATGGCAGCCTTGGGAAGAGAGGAGCAAGGTGGGAGAGAGGTGGTTTATTGGTGTGTGAGGTCTGAAGTGCTTGGGCTGCCACAGAGCTGTGGGATCAGCTCTGTCAGGGAGCAATGTTGGTGCTTCCCCCTCTTTTTTTTTGTTATATGTTTTTTTGAGGGAGCTGCTGGAAAAGGCCTCTTGTTGTTGGGCTGTGAATGTCTGGAATGGCACGTGGTGTCTGAGCATTTGTTGGCTGCAGAGCATCTGGGTGCTGAGCTGGGGGGTGCCTGGCTGGTGCCAGAGCTCTTTGGGAGGCTGCAGTCACCTGCTGAGGCACAGTCCTGCTGGGGAGCAGAGGGATTTCATTGGAAATGGAGCAGTCTGGGAGTCTCCCTGCAGCTCTGGGGCATTTAGAGCTGCAGCCCTTCCACAGGAATCCCAGAGGGGTGGCAGTGCTCTTGGAGAGCCTTTTCCAGGCCTGGGTGAGCTGTCAGTGTCACATTCACCTTTAACAAGCATCCAACCCTCCCAGGAGAAATCCCAGACCCAGCAGCAGAGTGCCAGCCCTGGGTGTTGTTTCAGAAGGATCTTTCCCAGTTTCTCACACAGCTCTGACCCTGCTGGGTGCTGCAGGATTTGGGTGTCACTGTCACCTCCTGGGGGTGCTTGTGGGTGATGCTGTGTCCTGTGCCCAGCCCTGACCCCACTGCTGCCATCCCCAGCACACACACAGCACTGCTGGAGTGCTGACAGCAAACTGGGCCAGCCTGGCAGCAAACTTGGTCGCCTGCCACAGCCATTGGCCCATCTGCACAGTGGTAAATAAAAGCTGGAGTTGAATTCCTTTCAAGTTTTATATAATATTCACTACAATATGGAGTGGAGGGGGGAATCCCTCTTAGCAGCAGTTCTGCCAAAATACAAACCTCAACTTCTCTTTTGTCAGGGGCTGTGCAGCAGAGCAGCAGTGTTGTTACAGAGGAGGGAAATCTCAGGTTCATCACAGCCTCCCTGCTGCTGTGTGAGCCTGTGGCACCTCCAGAAGCAGTCCCAGCCCTGCTGAGCTGGGCGTTGCTGGGCTGTGTTGAGTGGGAGGCTGCTGGCAGCAGGAGCAGTGCCAGTGCTGGGCTCAGGGGTGGTTGCTGCCTGCTCTGCTCTCTGCTCTGCTCTGGAGCCTGGCACTGTGTGTGCAGCTGGGCAAGGACATGAACCAGGGCAATGACAGAGGGAGCAGGAGGGGAGGAAGTTCAGCTGTGCTGAGCCGTGGTCAACTTAAAAATAGCCCCAACTATTTATATCCCTGGCAGCCCAGTGCTCCCCCAGAGCTGCAGCCTGCTGCAGCCTCATCTCACACACACACACTGATCTTCATTTACACACACACATCTGTGGGCACACAAACCCTCCTGCCTGCCCTGGGCAGGACCCTGAGGCTGCTGGGGAGCCTGGCAGTGATTTGGGTGCTTTTTCCCTTCCTGCCTGTGTGTGACATGCCCAGCTCGTGGGTGGGGGGCCTCGTGCCCCTGCTTCCCTTACAAACCCCTGCTCATAAAATACCTGCTCCTAGCTGGAGCTTAATCAAATTAGATCTTAATTATATGGGGCCCCAGGACAAAGTTATGATTTTTTAATATACAGTTGAAAAAAAAAAGAAGGAAGTGTGTCTAGGGACTGTTTCCTTTGAGATTGTCTGTCCAGCACTGAGGACTTTTCTGTTCATTATCTGCATGCCTGTATTCAGTTTAATTCTATGACCTCTCAGGCAGGGTTATGTTTTTGGTTTTTACTTGTGCAGTCCCTTGCATGTTCAGGCCTGACCTATAGCTGGTGTTTCTGCAATGGAAATGATCAGCAGAATAGATAAGCTTTGATGGATGGCACTGTTGGCCAGAAGAGGCAGCCCCCCTGGGAATAGCAGGGGTTTCAGGAGGCTCCTGGGCTGTTCTGGCTCTGGCATGTCAGAGTGGTGCTGCTCCAGCCTTCCAGCAAGCCCTGACTCTTCCCAGTGCATTTGTACCTCAGGGCCCCTTTGCCTGGATCAGACACGGAGTTCAGGAAGAATTGTGAGGGAGTTTCTTGTACTTGAAATGAAACCAACTGGTTTTATTCCAGGGAGCATGTTGAGGGGAGATTAATGTCTCTCCATGTACAATGCCTGTAAGGGCAGTTGGGGGTTCTTTTTGGACTTGATTTTATTTTAATAGAAGACTGATTCTATTTTAATGTTTCAACTTTGGGCTTCCAGTTCAGACTTGAAAGCTGAAGCTGCTCTTTCCCTCAGTAGTATGCACTTAAGGGTGGAATTTCTGCTTTAGTTTTCAATCTCTTGTGCTTTTGTCATTTTTTTATCACAACCTTATGTGTTCTTTAAACAGTTTTTTATTTAATCATTTATTCTTTTAAGTGGGCTTAATTGTATAAAGATTATCGTGCATAAAGAGACATCTATAATTAGAAGGGGGGGATTGGTGCTGTTAGACAGTGTTTTAGTGAGGAAATTACAGTGTTCATAAACTGTTTGGAGAATGGAGGTAGCATATATTAGCACTCAACAGGTTTTATGTAATCCTAAGAGAGGATTGCCTCTTGCTCACTTGGATGAGTTTTAAGCTCTTCTCCAAGCTTAGTGCTCCCCTCTCTTCCCTCTCTTTCTCCTGGTGCAGAAGTGGAAACAGCCCTGTAATCTGCTTTTCCTTTTCCCTTGTAAGCAGGAATTACTACTAATAATTGACAGTTTTGTATTGGTTGGGCTGTGAGGAGATTTGCCTTTGGCTGCTCCACTGCCCTGACTCTCCTGCCCCTCTCCTGGCCAGTGGGGGACCTGGCACCGTTCAGATGGATGTGTCCTTGGGACAGTCCAGGTGGTTTCCAGCTCCAGGGATTCAGCAATGGGATGCACTCAAGGTGCTTTAAAGCACCCTGGGATTCTTCCACACCCAGTTCTGGCCAGCTCTCCTAGAAAGAACACATTGCTCCTCTTCTTGCTAGTGCCTCCTGTCACAGTGTGCGTGCATGAAACTGCAGATAAACACCCAAAGCTGTTGTGGTGCTCCATTGCAGGGAGGGAATTGATTGGGAAGAATTCCTCTGCACATCATCTGTGAGCTGGAAGGAGCAGGGGAGGCTGTGTGCCATGGCTTGGCAGCCTGCCTGCAGTCCCTGGTTGTCAGAAATTCTGCTCCCTCCATCTCCTCCCCCTCCCCATTGCAATGACACGGCCACAGGGGACCATTGATTTCTGCTCTCCACGTTGTTAATGAAAAATTCCTTGTTGGCTCCTGGTTCTCTAAATCCTTAGAGACAGCTGCAGCAGTTCAGATACTTGAGGAGCAAACATGCCAGGCTGGGTGATGTATGACTTAGTGAACTTTAAAGGGACAAAAGGGTCGGCTTTGCTTGGCCATAAACCCGAGCGAGGCTCTTATCCATGGGATTATTGCATTTTCTGTAGCCAGTTTGCTGAGCATATTTTGATAACTCAGTACACAGTTTCCATCTCTGATGGCATACGAGATTTATCGTGGTTCTTAATGCTTAATAATTGTGTTTTGAAGTTCAGTGTCAGCCAAACAAGAGCCATGAGTCTCAGTGATGCTAAATAAAGCCTTCTCTTGGTTTCCCAGGGCTCCACGTGCAATCCTTGTTTCCTTGCCTTTGCCAAGTCCAAGCCATTAATTCTGAGGGAAGGGAAATATTACTTTGAGATCACCTTGTAATGCTTTGCTGCCACATTTTATGTTCCTGGACAGCACGGTGGTGGAACGCTCTCCCTTTATGAAGTGCAGGGTGCAGATGGCAACTCATTAAAAACTTTAGTGATAATCACCCTTCCTATGGAATTACCACTTAAATCTGGTTAGTGGAGGAGGAGGAGCAGTGTCACAGAAACATGCTGCTTCTAGGTGATTTAAAGGCATATGGGATTGAGTGTTTTATGTGTGCCCCTTGTCAGGAGCCCTCAGAGCAGATTGCCAGAATTGTTGAGCAGTTACAGTTTAATGGAGGTACAGGAGCTTTTGCTCTTGATCCCTTTGACAGTTAAGCTGTCGTCTCCCAGTGCTTTTGGGAAAAAAAAAAAGTCTTTTGAATACAGCTTTTTTTTACAGAATAAATGGAGGCAAGAACAAGTGTGTGAGGCAGCTGGTGAGGAGCTTTTTGGTCATTTCAAGGTTGGGAAGCATTCTTTGGGGAGTGATGCATCATTGTTACACGGCCTCCAAGCAAAAAAGGTACTGCTTGTTTGTCCTCACTTGTGCAGATGGTAAGAGGAATGGTCCCAAGGGCCAGCTGAGAGCTTGGAAGTGCCTGGCAGTTAGAAAAAATATTTGGATTCAAGTCTCAGCACTGTCACAGATTTTACTTTGGGACTTTGAGCCAGTCACTTTGTCTGTTTCCCACCTGTGGAATAAGTGTCACTGCCTGCACTGGAGCAAAGCACGGAGATCATCAAGTATTTGGGTGTGAGCAGGACTGAATATTGAGTGTGAGTAGAGGGAGGGTCTTTGCATGTTTTGACACATAGAGCTGTTGGGTGTAACTGGGGAGGTGCTGGTTTCCACAGGCAGGTAATGGTGTCTCCTCTTCCAGGCAGCTGCATGCAGGTAAAGAGGGCACCAACATATTTTTCAACAGCCTAGAGGTGTCTGAAAAGCTCCCCAAATAAATCACCTTTCCTGGGTAGCTGAGGTGCAGGAAGGGTGGGGATTGTTTCTCACTGTTCTGAGGGCTCTTGCTGTGGTGTCCCCACGTCCCCTGTCTGTATCTGCCTTTCCATGAATTCCCTGGAGGGCAGCCAGTGGCTGGGCTGTGCTCACTGCTCCTGCTGCTGGCTGCAGGACTGCTGGCAGCCACAATTTGGCCAGTTTCCTCTGAGTCACATCTGTCTGGTCCTCCTAAAGCAAACAGAGAAGCTTTCCTGCTTTTTTGGTGCCCAGGTCTGTTCCCTGCTTGGCTCCTGCCTGCTGGCCAAAGGCTCTCACCTTGTGTGCCAGGAGCTGGGATGCTTGGGAGAAAAACCCAAAATGCTTCCAGCAGTCCCCTGCCTTCAGTCAACTCTTAAGTGGGAACACCTTGATGTAGGGTGGGACACAGCAAGATCTCTTAAATATGGCCCTTCCCCCTCCTTAAAGCTGTGTTTGAGTTGGTAATTGTTCAGTGCATTTAAATGAGTTCCTCATCTGCCCTTATTTCCAGCAGAGCCTGGCTGTGGCTCAGTCCCTGCTGGCACTGCCCTGTCACTCAGCCCCTTGCTGGGCACTGGATTTAGGTGGTTTTGGGTGTTTTTTGCTTATCCCCAGTTCATGTTCTGCCTCCTGTCAGCAGTCACACCCTGGCAGTGCTGATGGGGACGAGGACAGCAGAGGTGGCTGGAGCAGCCAGGCTCCCTCTGGCATTGCTGAGGGTCTGAGAAGAGCTTTGCCCTGCCCAGACCTCTCCTGGCCATGGGGTGGAACCAGGACCCAGCTCCCCTTGCTCTGGGATCAGCCTCCTTTCTCTGAGCTCACATTTCAGCCTCTCTGCTCTGGATTTTACAGCTGCATTTTCAAAAGCAGACCAAGGCCTTTTTTCTGTCTCATCTCCTCTATAACAACCATTTGAGCTGTGGGGGACACTGGGCACAGGTTCACTGGTGAAGTGTTTCCCACTGCACATCACAAGAGAGTTGCTTGGAAGTCCTGGCTGTGTATAATAACTGACTGCAGCTTCACCTCATCTCCCCTCTGCCCCTCAGACCTCACACAGTGTTGCACATTTTACATTCAGCACCCCAGAATTTAAATGCACATCCAATATCTGTGAGTTGTTGAGGGACCCCAGCTGTGAGGAGCACTGGTGGGTGTTGAGTGCTCAGCATTGTCCAAATGGACACGAGGGGTTTTTTATTTGCATATTCATGTGCAGGAGAGTGAAGAAGTGAAGAACCCACCTTCCTGGAAGGGTTTTGTCTTTTGAACAAGGCACATGAACAAAAAAACCCTCACTGACATTGGTGTGCATTTGTTCCAGCACAAACACACGTGTTCCTCCAGCAGCTGCAGGGCTGTGCATGCTGGAAGTACTTAGTTCTGCTTTATTACTACCCCTACCCCAAAAAAAAGAGAAAAGAACATCTGCTAATGCATAGCTCAAAAATAAAGCTGCAGAGAGGGAGAGCCACTCTGCTGAACTCGGTGAGAAGTTCAGGGATGCTGTTGGGGCCGTGGGGAGCACTCACTCCCAGCCACAGTGTGCTCTGCACGTTGGGGTTTAGCTGTGGTGATGGTTTCTGTGTAATAATAGCATGTGCAGATTAATTTTTAATAGAAATCTGTAGCAGCTCGTGGTGCTGGGTATGGTGTGTGTCTGTTGACAATTGCTATTTTTGGTGGAAGCAAACCCTGGGGCCTTTGCAGTGCTGTGTGTGCTCAGACACTGTGTCTGCAGAGGGGAGCTTGGGGTGAGGAAAGGGAGTCCTCTCTGATCTAATGGAAAACTTAGAGTCAGGGGTTTGGACCAGTGATTGCAGTACTTGGCTATTAAGGTCCTTTTGGTCTACCCATCTTTTTAAGTGCATTTAGTTCCCAGGTGCAACGGATGGGGGCAGTGGGAGTGATTTCAACAGAGACCCCCCCTGCTTTTGGGTGCCTGCTCCAGCAAAGGTTTCTCTGTGAAATGCTGCTCCCAGAATGTGTCCAGGAATGCACTGGGCATTGCAGGCACAGTGTTTTGTTTGGTTTTGCAAAGGAAGCTCAGTTTACCTTTAATTGTTTCGTGCATATTTCCAACAGATGCAGTTTATTTTCTTGTCAGTGGCTGCCCCTGCTGGGAGTGCAGGAAGCTGGGAATGTGGCAGGCTGGATGCTGCCATGTCCTGGGCCAGAGCAAACCTGCTTCCTCTGCCTCCTCTGCCTTCTTCCTCTGCCTTCCTCCTCTGCCTCCTCTGCCTTCCTCCTCTGCCTCCTCTGCCTCTTCTGCCTCCTCTTCCTCCTCCTCTGCCTTCTCCCCACACCTTGCACATAGCTGGCCCCCAGAACTACACTGTTCAATGCCTGGCTGCTAATTGGTTTAGAAATCATCACTTTCAAGCTCTTGGTGGGGGACTTTTGATTTTTATGAGGCTTTTTAGTGGAGAGCAAGAAACTTTGATGTCATTTGAGTGTGTTGGTGCCAGGTGCTGGGCAGTGCCTCGTGCTCCTGTTGGCTCCCAGGTACCAGAGCTGCTGTTGCCATTGCCCAGGTGTATTTGTAGCATCTTTCTCCGTGGTGGTTGTGCATTCAGCTGGCCAGGGATGTGGGGTGCAGGCTCCATGGAGGGCTCCCACGTGGCTCTTCCTTGTCCCCAGGTGACCAGGGCAAATAGACACACAACATGTTATTTATTCATTCAATAACTGCCTGTTCTTTTGCATTTCCATGTTCCAACTCTTGCTGTGTTTCAGTGATTTGTTCTCTTTGCCTGGAAGTGAAAATTCCTCCTAGCTATTTTTCTAGGAATTGTTTTCTCCCTCTTCCTGATGACAGTGCAGAAGCTGCTGGAGGCTGATACCTCTGGAGAATGTGTGGTTGTTTCCAGATGCTTCAGCCCCTGCAGCAATAGCTGTGGGGAGTTCTTGGCTTTCTGCTGGGGCTGTGCAGGCCCAGCTTTTATTTTTACTCTGACAGGACCCTTCCCAAAGTGCTGGGAGCCAGCAGCCACAGTTCTGCTGCCTTTCCTTGTGGAAGGGTTTGGATCTGAGTTCCTCTGACTCCTCACTGCTGCCCCAGCATTACTGGAGAGGAGAGCAGGAATAATGCTTGAGGAGAACAGGAATAATGCTTGAGGAGAACAGGAATAATGCTTCAATAATGCTTCAGTAATGCCTCAATGTTCCATGGTGAAGGTGAAGTTTACCAGTGCCCCATGTGCATGGAGCTGCGGCTGTCATTTATTAGTCCATCAAGAGGGTTTGTTTTCCCAAATAACCCTCTGAATTATTCTGTGTAATTAACTCATGAACTTATTTAAAATGATAAGGGGGTAGGGAGGAGAAGAGGAAGCGTTGTGGAGCTCTGATAGGATTGCATCACTTCTCCCCACTGATGGCAAGGTCGTCTCCAACAGCTGTTCCAGTGTAATTACCCAGCCCAGGCTCCATGCTTGGAACAATTGAAAAATTACAGGGGTCACTGGCTTGGTGTCTTAAATTTTAATAAGTACATAAAAACAAAGTGCTGAGTTATTAAAAATTAATCCTGCTAAGCGGTTGTTGAGGCTTTTGGAGATGGGAAGCCTTGAGGGTGTCCGTTTGTCCAGCGGGGCCGGAGCAGCGCGGGTGGTTATCTCTGCAGCACCACTTTAATGGGAATGTTCAGTTTGATTATTAATTGAATCAAGGTCATATTTTGTTTATGCAGAAGCAGAATGAACTGTGGCCCTCAGTAATCCTTTCTCTGCTCACTAGCTCAGCCTTTGTAATTCCTGTAAGCTGCTCTCAGGCAGGAGTTGGGATATTCACACAGTTGAGTGGATATTGTGCAAGTGTTGATTATTGCACGCAGCTCCAGCTCCTCCTAAGCACAGAGATGTTCTATTAGCACGGAACCTAAAGCTGCCAGCATTCACATTATAAGCCTAATTTCTTTCCCCCCCTTTTTGGGGCTTTGAATCCTGGTTATAAAACTTGGATCAGAGCTGAGAACACAACGAGTGAGTGCATTCCTCCAGGAGCTCTGGGTGTGTGCACAGCCACCAGAACTTGCCACAAAAGAAAGTTGGAACCCTTCCCTGGCCCACCTGGCATTGTTTTCCAAGGCAGTTCAATATAAAGGGAATGCAAAGCAGGGAGGATGGGTTGAGCCTGGGGGTGGGCTTTGGAATGAGAAGTTTATTTCCTTAAGTTGTGTGCAGGAATTTGTAAAGGAATCCAGTAGGAATATTTACTTTTATTTAAACAAAAATAAAGAAGATGCAGGCTATCTGGTGCCCCAGGGATAGCTAGAGAAAATCATGAGGGGCATTAGACATATAATCTGAATTTTTAGATAGCTGTACAATAGGATATTGGGTCTTTTTCCTCCATCCTGAGCACAGGCCTTTGAGTTAGCCAAGGTTATTGCTGGCCAGCTTTCCAGCCTGCATAATAGGACTTTTGTTGTTGTGGTTTTTTTTGTTTTGTTTTTTTTTTTAAATAGCAGGTCTAAAACTTTCCTGAAGAACAGTGAAAACTTTGGGGACCTTTTGGCTAAGCTGCCCCTTGAAGGAGGAGAGCTCTGGAGAGAGGGGCATCCTCAGGCTGGAGCTGACCTTGCTCTGCTCCCTCCCAGCATGACCTTGAGCTGCTGAAATCCACAGCCAGGAATATTAACATAAAAGTGATGCTGATTTTCGTTTTCTGCAATTCACTGGGCTGTAATTTATTTATTTAACTCACAGCTGAGCAGTGCTGAGAGCCAAATGGTGGGGTGCTCACAGTGCACCCCTCTTTCCCTACACCCCAAAGAAACAGGCAGGAGTTTTTTCCCCTCTTCAGTAAGGACTAGAGGGCAGGGCTGTGCAGGGCAGGATTCTCCCTGTCCCTTTCCCTGCCTCCCCTTTGTGAGCAGCAAGGTGAAAGAATAGCAAAGAGCCTTATTAAGATGTTTTTAGGGAACGTTTGCTCAGCTGTGAGATGGCAAAAGATTTTTCAGAGTCTATTAGGCAGCCAGTGCTATGGAATCTTAAAGGTTGATTTGAAACATTGGCACCTAATGGTTTACAACTGGAATAAATTTCCAGAAATTGGACTGGGGAGAGGAACTCCTGTGTGTGTGTGGTGTGGTGAGCACCAGCGAGGGGCCACCACTTCCTCCCAGCACTGCCTGGGATTTTTCCCTTCTAATTAGGGAATGTGGGGAGTTCAGATGAGCCTCTGTTTGTTTCTGTGTTGTGGCAGAGCTGTTGGATGAGGAGAGGGCTGCTGGGGAGAGACTCTGCTCCTGCCTGGAGTCTGTTTCTCCCTTGCCCTCCTCCTGCCGCATTTTGTAAAGGCCAAATCCTGAGAATCCCTGAAAAATTAATGGGGCCTCAATAGGTGCTTTGCACCTGCTGCTGCCCAGTCTGGGCACCTCCTGCTGTCCCTGCTGAGCAGGAGAGCAGCTCCAGCAGCTGCTCCTTTGTGGCAGAGTGACCCCGAGCAGGGCGGCTGCCCCGGCTCACCCCGAGACGCTGCAAATGTCAGGGCAGCTGTGTCCCCATCCTGTCCCTGGGTGCCACCACCCGCCACCACAGCTCAGCAGCCAGCTGCTGAATAATTGAAGGAGTTGCCTCAGAGGAGCTGGGCACAGGGGAAAGGTCTCTGCCTTCAGAAAACATGAAAAAGTCTCTCGTTGTGGTGTTTGAAATATTCAGAGGGATCCTGGAGGGCTCTGAACCCGTAAGCACCTGCTTTTTTGTCATTATAGAAAGGCCCTCTGTGGTTTTCATCATGATTATGCAGTTGGATGGTGCTTGTTTTCCAGCTGGATTTAGAGTGAGAGGTGCTAGAAAGCTTAGTCTTTAGGTTTGACCTGGCTGAGTAAGTCACGTCTCCCCTTCTGCCTCCTGAGGTCTCAGGACAGAGAGACACCTGTAGGAATATTTAATATTTAATATATAAACACCTGTCCAGGTGTTTATACAACATCCCTGTCCAGGTTTGGTGCCTGGCTGAGGGTGCTTGTGTCTTTTCCTAGAAAACTTGAAACACTCCTGGTTTGCTGTAATGACTTGTCTCATGCAGGGAGCCCCCAGAAGAGCCCAGGTCTGAGTGCTGAGTTCATGTTCCTGTGCCCAGCACTGCTGGGATGGGCTCTGCTCCTGCATCTCCTGGGCTCCCCTGCCCTCCAGGATTCCCAGAGAAGGCCAAAAGCCTCCCTTTTTCCCTAAGTAGGTTGGGGTTGTTTTTATTCCTTTTGTTTATGGAACACCAACCCCCCCAAAGGAAAAAACAAAATAAAGTGAGAAGTCTTCTCCATTTGGCGGTGTGTAAAGGCTGTTTAAAGCTAAACAAGAAAACCAATTATTTTTCTAACTGCTTTACTCCTTCAAATCTTTCACTGTAATGGAGATTTAGAATCCATCACTGTTTAGCTATTATTTCTGTGTAAAGAGTCATGCCCTATTGCACCAAGCAAACAGTCAATTTTTTCCATTATACTTCGCTGCAAAAAACAAGGGTATGGAATAAATGACCCATTTTGGAGCATATCTCTCTCCATGTGGTGCCTGGAGGAGGGTAAGGAAGGGTTAAAGCATTCCTGGGTGTTGTCTCCATTGCTGGGAGCTGCCACATGCAGGGCCAGGGCCACCACTAGCCCATGTCCGTGTCCCCAAGTGCCACACCCACACATCTGTGCCAATGCCTGCCAAGCCTCTTGGTGGAGAAACTTTCCCAAATATCCAAACCTAAACCTGCCCTGGCACTGCCAGGGGTCAGACAGAGCCTTTGCTAGAGGCACTGGGGCAGCATGGGCAGGGTCCCTTGGGAGGGCTGCCCCAGTGCCTGGGGAGCAGGCAGGGATCAGGAGGGTGATTCTTCAATCTTCTCTGCCTGTCTGACTTTTATTTAAATGCAGGAGCCTCACAGGCAGGCGTGTGTTGTGTGAAAGGGCACTGCACAAATATGTAGCCAGCAGCTGCTTTTTTAAAATTAAACAGACACTTGAGGTTAAAAATCCCCAAGTTCAATGTAAACTTCCTTCTGTGCTATTAAGTTTGGATCACATCCAAAAACTCGATAATTTTATTTTATGTCATTGAGTCTGTTTGTTTACATTTTGCATTTCATTCACATTTCACTGTTGGGTTTTGCTTCCCAGCTCAGGCTTCACTGCCAGGGAGCAGCTCTTGCCTTGGAGCTTTCTGAGAGGGAGGGCACAGTGTGAACACAAAAACTTGGTTTTGTTCCATGACTTTTCCTGTCTTTAGAGGCATTTCAGTGGCAGCCCTGCAGGGCTGGGCAGTGGCTCTGGGTGTCTGGGGCACTGCTGGGTTCTGGTGCCTTGGAGCAGAGGAGGATCCAGCTGTCTCACAGGAGCAGCTGGAAATGACAGGGAAGGCTGGAATAGGAAAGTGTGATAAATTAATGGACTAAAACACCGTGAGGGACTCGTTAAAAGAAATGGCTTTAGGAGAAGCTGTGAGGAGGATTGGAGTGTGAAGGGGAACAGGCTCTGCCAAAGGCTCAGGGGTTTCTGGGAAGGAGGGGAAGTGCTGGTGCCTTTAGACAATCTGATCATTAGGGGAAATTGATCCTGATGGGGAAGTTACAGCTTTTAAGATGGCTGAGGGAAAAGGGAGGAGGCTGGAAGAGTTGATTCAGGCTGGCAGGAGAGGGGTGATGCCTCTCCCAGTGTGTTGGGATTCAGCACCTGCAGAGGATTGTTTGACTGAGGAGCAGAATCAGCAAGGGAACCAGAGGAAGTAAGATTAATAGATTTAGCCTGGAGGTTGAAATTAAGTTTAAGACTATCAGTAAGTGAAAGGAATAGCATAGACTGTTGCTTAAGCCAGTGAAGGTCTATAAGACACAGAATGTCCCTTCCAGTGCCATGTTCCCAGCATTTTCACACTCTTATTTCATTCCTCTTCTACAGTGTTTGACTTGCATGACTAAGTAAAGACTTTTTTCTTTCCTCTTCCCCCTTCCCTTTTCTTTTAAAACTATTTTTATATAGCCTGTTCTCAATTGAAGCTTCTATTGAGGAACAAATGCTTCTGGTTAGCTTCTGTGTGGAATCTGTCCAGCTTTAAACCATTGCCATGAGCAAAATTCATTGACAGAAAAAGAAAATCAAAACAAACATTCCCCAAGATGGGGCCCTTCTTTAAAGGGAAGGAGATGTATAAATTTCTGTCTTTAGGTCTGTGTGTAATGGATGCACGTCCATGGCACACGGGGACATTGTAGGCAGTGCCCTGGGGCTGTGGCCCTTTGGGGAGCTTCTGTAAAGCCCAGCTGTGGCTGCAGGGAGCCAGGGCAGTCCCTGGGCTGGGAAATGGGAAATGTGGGCTGGGTTTGCAGTTCAGGAATGCCCTGTGCCCATGGATGGTGCTGGGTCTGTGACAGAGGCTGGGGAGGAGGCTTTGGAGTAGTTTGGTGATGTGAGGTTTGTTTGTTCCTTAGCTCAAGGGAGCAGGATTTGAGTCCCATCCCCTGGGTGCTGTGTCCTTGCCATGCAAGCCTGTGTTCCTCTCTTTTCCCTTCCCTTTGGGCAGGAGCTGGTTGCTTGTTCCCTTGCAGGCTGTGCCCTGGGCAGTGCCTGCAGCCCCTGCCTGTGCTCACATCCTGTCCCAGAGCAGGGACAGCACTCTGCACTCTCCATTGCATCTGCCAGCTCTTGCTCTGTGCTCTCACTCACCTTCACCAAAGGCAGGTGCTCTGGAGGCAGAGCCCAGCTCAGCTCTGTCCCCTGGCACAGGAGCTGTCCTGTGCAGGGCTGGGCTGTCCAGGGGGTGCAGGAAATCAGGGAAGGCAGAGGAGAATCTCCTCTGCTTTGTGAACCCACATCTGGCAAAGCTCAGTGCTGGACAGCTGCTTCCTGCTGCTGCTCTCTCTCTCCCACCTTTTTTGTGATTCCAGAACAACATATTGAGGGGCTTGATTTGTTCTTGTTCTTGCTTTTGTTTTTCCAAGGCAGTGAACGTGTTTTAGACAAACATAATGAAACAATTTAGAAAAATAAAAGGAATGGAAATAACCTAGTATAAAGTGGCAGAGAAAAACCACTCTTGGCATCATCAGCTGTGCTCTTGGTGAGGTACAAACTATCTCAGCATGTCAGAGACACTTAAATCTGCTTCATCTGAGGAGCCCTTTGTGGAGGCAGCACTGCAGTGCATCCACTGCTGGTGGGGTACAGACAGGCTCTGCTGCCTCCTGCTTTGCTTTGCTTTGCTTTGCTTTGCTTTGCTTTGCTTTGCTTTGCTTTGCTTTGGTTTCTCACAGGATTGTTCTGGGCAGAATTTTATTATTGCTTCAGATCTGTTGGACTTTTCATCTCTCCTCTTAAAGAGTGCTGGGAGTAAAGCAATAATTAAAACCCCAAAGCCCACACCAACCTCCCACCTCACTGTTGAGTTCCTTCACTGGAAGGTTGGAAGAAATGGGCTCTGGAGATGGCTTTGATTTCCTGAATTACCTCTGGAATGCTGGGTTTGGGAAACCTTGTCTGTTTGGAGGTGTTTGCAGTGTGGGTGTTTGTGGGGGCTTTGGAAGGAGGATCATTTTCTGATCTGCCTAGAGAAACAACTGTCTTTTATCATGGTTATTGCTGGGGAGTCTTAATGAACTAAAAGACCTCCTGTCACAAGAGTCCTTAGCAAGATGTTTGTATTTTTTTTTAAAGGGAAGAAAATTGTTTCTTCTCCTTTTTTATTAAACAGTAATGCAGGTTCAGCCTGTGTTCTGGTGAGTCTTTAATTGGCACAAAAGGGCAGTTTAGCTTCATCTAAAGGAAGAGTTGTCAAACAAGCTGGGATTGTTTGGCACTCAGAAACAGGCTGAGCCATAGGCTGGGATTTGCATCTTCTCCTCAAACATCACACAGTGCTGATGTTACTTCATTGGCACAAAATGAGCCTCTAATGAAGACACTTCTCCAACGCTGATGCTGCCCCTGCAAGAAATAGATTTCTTGTCAGAAATGTAATTTCTGGGCTGGAGGAGGCAGATTTAACCCCCTGTGTGCTGTGAGGTGGCAGCTGAAGGAGCTGACCTGGCAGGAAGGTGCTCATGGAGCAGAATGGGCCAGAGTGGGATGTGCTGTGTGCTCAGCCCAGGCTGTGCCTTGTCCCTCTCTGTCCCCATCCCTGCATCTCTGAAGGTTAGAAACCCCAGATCTTGTTTGGATCAGCATGGGGATGTGCTGGAGCATCTTGAATTGAATCAAGGCAGCAAGAAATTGGTTTTTGCAAAGAAGCTTTTTAAATGAAAGAATTCCATTATGTAATTTTCTTTTTTTTTTTTTTTTTTTTTAAATCTATGTAGTAATTCCTTTAAATTCTGCTGTGTATCTCTTGTATAACATAGTGCTTTGGGCCATTACTGGGGCATATTTCATTAACAATGTTTTTTACTTGCTGAGTGTTTCCTGGGGTTCCTGCTCCTGTGCTGTGCTGCAGAGCCTGGTGTGGGTCAGTGATGCTCAGGAGGGCAGGTGTGATGTTTGGTGTGCTCAGGTGTGGTGTTTGGTGTTTGGTGTTTGGTGCACTCAGATCTTTGGTGCACACAGGTGTGATGTTTGGTATTTGGTGCACACAGGTGTGATGTTTGGTGTTTGGTGTTTGGTGCACACAGCTGTGCTGGATGCAGGTGTGGGGGCTCTCCCAGGTGGAACTGGCAGCCCTGAGGCTCTGGGGTGCTCCAGAAGCCTCTGCCCCACCCAGCTCAGCCCTGCTGCTCAGGAATGGGGCTGCTTCCCTGTGTGCTGTGCTTTGTGCCTGCCCTGAGCCTGTTCCCCACTGCCAAGAGCCCCTGGGATCCAGGGGGATTGGAGTTTTACTTGGATGGAGACAGCTTTTAGGTCTCAGGTTTCATTTTGTTGTTGTTATTGTTGTTTTCCAAATTCCCTTCCAATCCATCTGCTCTCCTGACATCCTTTTTATGTTGTTCAGAAGACAGGGAAGGAGTTGCATTGTGAGCATGGCCAGGTCAAACTCCTCACTTTTATCTCTGCTCTCTGGTAGCTGATGGGCATTTGGGGAATAAAACACTAAGAGCAGGGTTTAACCAGCCTTTGTTTGCTATTGTCCAGCTGGGCTTGAGACAGCAACAGAGATGGGAACAATAAACAAGGAGAGGAAGGAGAGACTTTAAACAGAACTGTTCTTTTTCTTCCTATTCCGGTGTTCCTGGAATCTGACACATTTTGCTTTTTAGTCCCAACTGTATTAGTAAAAATAACACACAAGCAAGGTAGGTTCAGCTCAGCACAGTTCTGGTTTTTGCTTCATTTTTTATGCATTTGTTTCCATCTCTATGTGTTTGTGGAGGTATCTGTGTGTTCTGAAGGTGCTTAAAAAGAAATAATTACATTTAATGCCTGTCCTGCCCCATGTGGATGTATTTACCCCACAATCCCCATAGTCCCATGGGCCACAGTGGTTGTCATGGACCTTTGGGATCCCAAATTTATCCTCTCAGTTTCTTGGTGGCTGTTCTATATCCACTCAGTTCACTTGCAGCTCTGTGGGAATCTGGACCCTTTTGTTAAAAATCCCATCTCCAGAGTCATGCAGCAAATGCCACAGTCTCCCTTTTTTCTCCTTGCTGCTGGTTAAATCTGTGTTCACCACGGTGGGAGAGGTTTGCAGCTTGGTTTATTGGTTTCATGGTATTTGTCAGGATGTTTGCAGAAGGCTTTGCTGTCTCAGGTCACTGCTGGGAATTTTTTCTACTTTGCTGTTACCATTTGGTCTTTGATGTTTTGGGGGCTGGTTTCTCAGTCCCTGCTCCAGCTCTGTTCTTCTCCTTATAGCAAGTGACTGATTTTCACTGATCAAAAAATGAGGGAGTCTGGTTGTTGGGCCAGTTTTGTTATGCTAAACAGCTTTTAGTCTTTTACATATTGCACTCTCCCTTTCAGCCCTTCTCCACACAAGCTTTAGCCTCTTGTTTTCTCCTTGGGAGCATCCCTGGGGATCACAGTGTGAATGGCCTGGGATTGCAGCCTCAGGGTCCTGCCCCCTTCTCACACTAGAAAATCCTGTGTAATGAAAGAGAATTTCCTCCCTGGTTTTGCTTCAGATCATAAGTACCAAGTAATACACCAAGTATTGTGCTGTCCCCTTCTTTCTTTCATCTGTTCTTTTAAATCCATCTCCAAGTGTTTGCCTCTTGGATGCCTGTGGACTCTGGGGGGATGGTGTTTGTGCCAACACCACACCCCATGCCCTGCTGTGCTGCCAGGCACTTGGGAGGAGATTTTGGGGGTGCAGGTGAGGCCAGGTTTGCCTTCCCCCCATGGGAAGTTACCTTGGAAAATCTGCACCTCCTTCAGAAAGGCTGACTTTATTAGCTGCACTGCTCTTAATTTCTAAACCTCAGGAGTAGCTCCCCAGTAGGAATAGAGGCTGGAAAACAAAGCAATCAAAGGGAAGCTGTCCTGCTGCCTGGGGTGTTTGGTTAGCAGTGTCTCAGGGGTGGGGAGCTGCATCTGCAGCATCTCCAGTGGACAGAACAACAGCAACCCAAGCTATTCCACCCAAGTAAATAACTCTGGGAGGAAACCTCTTGTCATTCTGCCTTTCTAAATGCCTTTTAAATTGAGGCTGAGTGACAAGACGTGGTTGAGTCCCTGGAAGGGCATCTCTGATAGGGGTGGAGGAGCCTTTTCAGGTCTGTTTTATACCTGGTTGTCACTGCAGCTGCAGGAGCTGTGCTGCCCTTCAGTGGCTGCAGGTCTTGAAATGACAACTGGGAGATGGAGGATGGAGATCCTGGTGCTGATGCTTGGAGCTCCCTTGATGGGCCTGAATCACTGGAGGAGGAGAGAAGGGGGTGCTGGCACTGGCCGTGCAGGGGACCGGGGGACAGCCCCAGTGAGCCCAGGAGTGGCACTGGGGGCACACCAGGCTGCACACCCTCACCCCAGAGCATGGAATCTGCATGTGCTTATTAGGTTTTCAAATGTTATTTAGCTTGATTGCAGCCTTTTTACAAAAGGAGTTAAGACATGGATATAAAAGATAATAGAAGTATAAATTGCAAGTCAGGTTCTTATGAAATCAGTAAATTATTCATTTAGCTGTTGTGTGTGTGCTAATTTCATGTTGCCATGGTAGCTCGGGGTGGAGCAGGGAGGTCAGCCTGCAAAGGGGGAGCTTTGGGGAGGACAGAGTGTGGCACAGCCTTCAGCTGGATGATAAATTGTCTCTTTATCTGCTGCTGTCCAGGGAGAGCCAGAACAAGCCACTGAAAGAGGTGTTTCACACCAGGTAGCTGTTTTTGGAATTAGACCAAAAATCACACATTTCACTCTGGAAATTTGTTTAAATGTGCTTTGTCTTTGTGACATCTCTGCTGGGGCTCTCCCTGGAGACAGAGAGACCCCAACATCTCAACACCAGCTTTGGGGCTGCCTCCCTGGGGCACTGAAGGTGGAAATAAGATGAACTTCCACCCAAAGCACTCTGTGTTTCCATGATCCTGTGATCCCTGCTTCCATGGTCCTGCCTCTGCTATTGCTGGGGTCAGCAAGAGCTGCCTGTAAAAAAATGGATTTTTTCCCAGCTCCTGCTTTCAAGGAGGGGACATTGTTTTGTTTTGGCAGGGCTGGCACCAACAGTGGTGGGTGGACAGTCTGTGATGTCCATGAGGACAAAGTAAAACACTTCAAAATGTGGCCAAGACTCTTTCATTCCAGACCCAGGATTTTTTGGGAAATGTGAGTCTTCCAAGCTGTCTTGGGTACAGCAGACAAGGAAGACAAGATTTATAAAGTAAATGTGTCTTTATGTCTTTAACTGAGTGTTTCCCAAAAAAGTGGGAGAAAGGAGAGCAAACCCCCCAAAATCATCCAATGCAGGTATGTTCAGGCAGGGAGCTGCCTCTGTCCCTCTGTGCTCCAAATGAATTGCAGGCTGAAGCAAATCTGCTGGACTTGGGTACAAATGACCTGTGAGGCTGCATTTCCCAGAGGGAAACAGCCACACCAGCCCTTCCCCAGCAGTGGTGCCTGTTGTGCTGTGCCTGGGTAATTGAGCCACTGTGGGTGTTCAGGAGCATGGGTAGCTCTTTATTTTTATCCTGGGGGGTAGGGGGGTATGGGTATGGGGGAATGTCTGTGGTCTTCTGCACTGGCTGGTCCTCAGCCTTGTGCTGGCCCACGTGGGAGGGCTGCTGCACTCAGGTAAGGAGATAATGATCACATCATTAAGGCACTGCTAAAGCTGGCATTGCTTGTTAGGTCAACATATCGATCTTGACATTATGCTGCAAGATTTTTTTTTTAGATAATGCTTGTCCATCCTGCCTCTTGCTCCAGGAGGAGGAAAGGAGAGGGAGAGAGGAAATGCAAAACTGAAAGTGTCTTGACTCAGATCTTTCCCCCAGAATAAAAGCACTTTGCTCCTTAAAAGATCTGTTGTGCTGTGGAGGCTCCAGGCCTGTTGCTGCTGATGGGATTTACTGGCAGATTTCCTTTAAGTCCAGAGAAATCCCAAGGTGCTTGCTGGGCTCTGGGCAGATGACTTGGTCATTCTAAAAACAGAACCAACCTCCTTTAGCCCCATGTGAGGGTGCCCAGTGCCTTGCTGGAGGCTGATGGGTTGGAGGGAGGCTGCACTGCCCTGCCCTGGGCTTTGGCCCCAGTTCCCCATCAGCAGCCAGCAGTAGCTAAATGTCCCCTCAATTCACTCTGCACATAACCTCCCTGTGATGGCACAGCTTTCCTTTCCAGCTCAGCAGATATTTGCATTGTATCCATCCTCTGAGCATATTAGAAATCTTGGAGATGCCTTTCCTGCAGAATAAAACACCTCTCACTCTTTTAATAAATTCTTGTCTCGTTATCTTTTCTGTATTGAAGCTGTCCAAGCCAGTTTTGCTCATTTCATTGGGCTCTTTATATTGTGCTCCTTAAAGGCAATTTGTAAAAATAGCAGCAATTTTACTTTATGTATGTGTATGTGTGTGTTTGCTATCACTGAAGCTTTATTTGGTATTTTAATCTGGGCTTGCTGACTGCACTTTTAAGGACTTCTAAATCAAAAGTGATAGTTCCAAAAATGCATGATGTTTTTTAGTCCCTGACTTGCAGAGAAGCAGCACTTACACCAGTGCTGAGCTGGTTCACTATCCCTCTAAATATATTTCATTAAGAACAGTCCATATGGTGTGTTAGGGAGAAGGGGAGTGCAGAGCAGAACCTGTGTCTGCCAAAGAAAACTGTTTTGATCTAATGTTGAGCATAGTACAACTTTGGGGGGAAAAAAAATAAACATTGTCAGATGGGTCCTGCCAAATTTCATGATTTATCAAGAGTTTCAGGCTGTTCAGTGGAATTTTTTTTCTTCTGAATACTCCAGTTTCTGGAGTCTTGTGATTTACACAAGACTGTTCATTTTCATTTTTTAAACATGTTGTAGGAAACACCCTCAAAACATGGAAGCAGGAAGCTGCAGTGTCAGCAGGTTAATGAATACTTTGCTGGATTCTATTGAAGATCTGGTGGGTTGTTTGTGCCTCCTGTGATTTGGAGGTGGTGAGCTGCAACTTCAGGGTCTGAGTGAAGGAGGAACTGGGAGAAGGTCACTTTTTGGGGTGTTTGGTGTGTGGTATTTTCCATCAGATTTATTCTCCCGTTCCCTTGGAGCTTCTCTGCTTTCTCAAGCTGCCTGTGAGCTCCCAGTGGCACCCTGGGTGAGCTTTGAGCTTGCTGCCCTGAAGTGCATTTTGCAGGAATGGGATGGGGGGATTGCAGTAGGAAATGAGCAGAGTGTGAGAATGAGGAGCAATCCAAAGGGCTGTGTCCTCCAGCTGAGCAGCAAGGTTCAAATCTGCCTGCTGCAGCCTGCCATGGGTCTGGGGGTGAGATCAGCACTGTGGCCTCACTTATGGGAGGGGATAAATCTGATTTCTAGTGCACTGAACACTGGGTGAGCAAAAGCACAAGCAGAATAGTGTGGAGAGCATCTGCTCAGCCTCCTTGGGTGTGACAGAGCTTCCACTTTCCCTTAAATCCATCTCCCAGCTTGCAGCCACCACTTGGAAATGCCCAATTATAAATTTGTGAGTCTTTTCATTGCTTGTTTCCAGGTTCTTTTCATTTCTTTCCTTTTCTTTACCCCCTTTTTTTTTCCCCTTTGCCTATTTTAAGCCTTGGCTCCAAAATGAATGCTCTGCTTCCCACAGTCCTTCATCATGCAATGTTTTCAGCAGACACTCAAGAATTAAACATGTACAATTTCCATAATACTGATTATCCCTGTTTAAGTGCTATTTTAGAGGGTATTAATTTCTGTTGCAGTAGCAGCACTTAGCACCAGCAGCCCAGTTTTCCCTCTGTGCCTTAGGCTCAGCTTTGGTATGAGCTGGGATTTGGCTGGAATTGCTCTCCACTGCTTTTAGCCCCTGTTTTAGTTGAGAAGGGAGGGAGGCAGAGCTGTCCTGACAAGGAGCTGGTGCTGGGCTGGGGGAAGGCTGCCTCTGTCACTTCTGATATTTTCTGGTTTTTGTATGCAGAAACACAAAGCACAATTAGAATACAGTTATATATCCTCATCGTTATTAAAGCTTGGATTAACATGACATAAAGTTTTGTCTGGGGAGCCTTTTGCTATGGCTCAGGGAGCATTTTTGTGTGACAGTAATAGGCTACAGTTAATATACTTGAATAATACCAGAATCTGTGTAATAAGACAGAACAAAGGGGGTTTATTTGAAGCTGAATTACAAAGGTGGAATTATCATTGTGAACAATCCACCGAGATCGCAGCTTAATTATTGTATCTGGTGTTACTTCGGTGAAATAATGGGGAGCCAGGGAAGCAGAGTTGAAAAATCTCTCTCCCATCTTGGAAGGACATGTTGTCAGTCAGTCAGGATGGATGTGTGGAGCTGTCACCTCCTTCTTAGCACCCAAATCCTCTCTGTGCCCGTGGTTTGATTTACCGAGCCTGTTTGCTGTGATTCAAGAGGCTCTTGTCACGTTCCCAGGAGAGATTCATCACTGGCACATAATCCATTCCAATGGCTTTTGGGCAAGAAATAAAAAGTGTTTGAAGCCAAGAGGTTTCAAACAAACAGTTCAAAGGCAGCCCTGTGGAGAGGGAGGAGGGAGGGTGGGATTGTTCTCTAGGGCATGGGGAGAAAAAAGAGTGGGAAGGTGGGAGCTTCCCTTGGAAAGGTCTGGGGGGAGTCAGGATCTGGGGACTGGAGTGGACAGGAGCAAAGACACATGTCCTGTGCAGATGGCCACCACAGGTTCAGCACACATGGAAGTGGCACCTTTGGAAAACTTTGGGCTGTATTTACGTGTAAAGCATTATTCACCCATCTTGCTGTTTGGAGGGACAGTTCTCCTTCTGTGCCCATGCCTTGAGTCCTCATTACACAGATGCTGAGTGGGGGAGTAGGATTCTTTTAAAATTTTTTATTTATAAACTAAAACAAAATTGCATCTTTCTCACAGAAATCGCTTTGGTGATGTCAGGAGTGGGAGGTTCAATTGACTTCAACAACAAAAAAAACCCTCTCACAACAGAAACTCTTGTTTTTCCTTCAGCAGCCTTCCAGGATTCCAGCTCTGGTGATTACCCTGTAACCCCCCTGCCCTCCAGGGGTAATTAATTAAAAATCTCAGCTGAACCTCTGTTTCAGATGCCCAGGTGAGGCTCTGTCAGGCTGATGAGATTTGGTGTTGTTGACACGTGTAAAAACTCAATTTAGCCAGCAGCAGCCACGGTGCCTGGGCTCAGTCCCTGTGCAGCAGGATGGAGCAGGATGCACCCAGCTCCCAGGGCAGGGGACAGGAGCAGTGCCCAGCACAGCAGCACCACTAATTGCTTCCTTTTTCATATTCCATTCAGCCCTAAGAGCCTGCTCTCCTGGAGGATTGCCTTTCCCAGCAGTTATTAGGGAGTGAGAGTGGGAAGGGGTGGAGCTGCAGGGAGCAGAATGGAGGTGGGACATTAAAATCCCATCTCAGCAGCCCAGCCTGGTGCTCTGAGTGCCCTGATTGGGCTCAGGTGGAAGGGCCAGAGTGTCCCAAGCTCCTGAGTGATGCAGAGGCATTTCCATTTGTGTCCCACTCTGAACCAGGGCAATTGCAGCCACAGGTAACATCATGATGATTTCTGCCCTGAGCAGCCTTGAAAGAATCATTCCCTCAAGTGCTTTGGGCCCTGCCCTCTCATCAGCACTAACTGGGGTATTCTAAGAGGTAAAGAAGAGTCCAAAGCCCTGAGCAGCAGAAATCAGAGCAAGTGCTTTGTGTTGGTTATTTCTCCTCTCCATCTCACTGTGGTGAGGGTGGTGCAGGGGTGTGCTGGGGCCCTGAGCTCAGGGAAATCCACATCCCATAGCTCTGCTCTGTCCAAGCAGGTTCTGAAAGCAAAGCCAGGGATTTGTCTTCTGCTGTTCTTATCATTAATTTGTGGCTCTGGCAATATCACTTGTGCTTCCTGTGCGTGGGTGCTGTGAGCTGCCAGCCTGTCTGTGTGGGGGGATCTGCTCCAGCAGCCCCAAAGGCATTTCTGAAAAGTGCTAAGTCATCAATGTGATGAGTTTGGTGAGAGAACAGTGCTGTGACCACTCACCCTGCCAGCAGGCTGCTCAAGGGGGGAGGATTTGATGTGTTCTGCACAGGCAGCCACCATCCTCCACCTGCTCAAAGCCAGGCTTGGAGGGTGGGCTGGGACCCCCAGGCCAAAAAAATGCACAGCAAGGGTCTGGTTTGCAAATGGCTTTTCCATAAATTAAACAATCCCTAAATGCAGAGAGATAAGCTGTGTTAGATTTGGGGTGGAAAAAAAAGGGAGGACAGTTTTGTTTAGAACAAACAGCCCGGAAAAATATTCCCTAATATGCAAGTCAGTATATGAAAAGAACAATAAAAGGAAAAAGGATCCAGCAGGAAATAAAATGAAACTTTTTTTCATTACAGTCAAAGAGAACTTAGATGAGTTTTCCTTTGCTAATAAACTGCAGTTTGATTCTGCAGCTGAGCCTTTAGCTGGAGCTGGCTGTGGCAATTGTTCATCCTTTTTTTTTTTTTTTTTTTCAAATCTGGGCAATAAAAAAGCCCTTCATGCATCAGGAAGCCTCGTAATGCAATCCTTGTCTTATCTTCACACTTATTCAGCAGGTATTTACCAAAGGGCAGCAGGAAGCTCTTTAAACCCGATCCTGTTCTTTGCTCAGGATGTCTCTTAATCAGATCTGTGGCCCTGAGCCTGGCCTGCCCTGGGACTGCTGCAAAGGCATCTGTGAAAACACCCTGCCTTTCTTGTGAATGGAGTTTTTCTCAGTGTTCTCAGCAGCAGGGAAGGCTCTGGGCTGGGTTTCTATGTGTGGTTTCAGGGCACTCAGTGGAATTCCACAGGTTATTCCTGGAATTCCAGCATGGTTTGGGTGGGGAGGGACATTAAAGCTCACCCAGCCCCAAGTGCCCAAGCCCCAGTGTCCAGCCTGGCCTTGGGCACTCCCAGGGATCCAGGGGCAGCCACAGCATCTCCAGGCACCCTGTGCCTCACCACCCTCAAAGGGAGGAATTTTTTTCTAATATCCCATCTAAGCCTCCTCTGGTTCTCTTGGTGGCCTCCTCTGGGCTTGGCTGCTGTGGCTGCAGCAAAGCCAGGAGAGAGGCTGGTGCTGGCCTGGTGCTGTGGTTCAGTGAAATGCCAGCATCCCTCTTGCTGCAGCCACAAAGGAGGATTTCAGCCTGGTTCTACAGGCACTGGTACTGCTACAGCCCATCAGGACAGGAGCTGCCCCTCCTCTGGGGCTCCCAGCCCTGGCACTTCCAGTCCTGGTGGGCAGCACCTCCAAAGTGTTGTTAGGAAAAGAAAACAGATTGCAACTGTGCAGTGCTAATATGCAAAGGAGCCCTGGGAAGGGAGGAAGAATGATTTGTGCTGACGGTGCCTAATGTTCCATGAAAGTAAAATCAGCAAGGCTGGCACCTGGCTGGCTGCAGTGCTGCAGGAGCAATGCTCAGGGATGGCATTGGGGGGCACAGGGGTCCTGCCCTGCCCTGCACCCCTGGCACTCACCTGGGTGCTGGGGAGGGGTAAAGGAGCTGAGCCCCTCGGAGCCTTGGTGCTGTTTGATTTACCAAACATCTTGTGCTGTTTGATCTGTTCAAGCTTCAGCTGAGTGATGTGTGGAGCTCTCAGCCTTTGCTTTCCAAAGAGCAGAAGTTCTCCAGCCTTTCTGCAGCAGAAGCTTAAACCTGTCAGACCCAACAGCCCCAAAGGAATAGTTCAAATTGTTGTGTGTGTGCTTTAAAAGTAGCCCTTGTGTGGGTTTGCCTTGTGTTTCTGTCTGGTGGTGGCTCCTTCAGGCAGATGGGTTGGAGCAGGATGATGGAACTTGGGTTCTTCACTCAGTTTTGGATTCCACAGGAAAACACTTGGCAGGAGTTGTTGTGTTGTTGGGGAAGTTTGCAGGAAATAATGCCTAGTGTGTGCAGGGAGATGGGGCCTCAAGAAACAGCTGGAGGAGGTGAGTGTGGGAGGGGGATCCCCAGCAGGGAACCCAAGGCAGGGTCCCAGGATGGTGCCTGGCTCTGGGGCCACGTGTAGGTCACTGAGACACCTGGAGCTCAACTTCTCTTCTAGTTCCCTCCTCTTCCTTGTCTGTTAGATGGGTAAAACACAAGGATGTTGTGAGGCAGGGTGAATTAAGTGTTTGTAAGGGAGCCTGGATCCTCTCCAGCAGATGTTTAAAACAGGATTCTGTTCTTGCCTCTCTGGGGAAGTGCAGTAGCAGGAGCTCCCTGATTTAACCCCAGTTTCTGATTGAATGACTGGTTTTAGCTGCTGTGGCACCTCTGTCTGTGGCCAGGTCAGTGTGTGTGTTACACTGATGGACACAAAATGTGTCATCACAGGAGCCTTGATCTGCTTGTATGGCATGTGCCACCTGTGTCACCTGTGTCACCATCCAGGGCTGTCTCAGGCAGAAATGTCCCTGGCAGTTTCTCCACTCCCAACCATTCCATTGCTGGAGAGGTTTATTATTACCTTTCCTTACCTTGCCTGCCTTCTTTCCCTTCCTCTTCTCACCACCTTCTCTGCTGCAGCCCCAGAGGGTGAAGAAAGAACTGGTTTTGTGTTTCTGAGTTGGTTTTTGGTTTGGTGGGGTTTCTACAAGAACCTGTGTTCCCTGTCAGTGTTGTTAGCTAACAGGTGCTGGAAATCTTGGGGCAAAGGGGAAGCTCTCAGTCAAAACAGCAGGTAAAGGAACACTCCAAGAGTCCTCACATGGTTTATAACTTGATGGGAGCTTTGCTTTCATCAATACTCCATGTTATTAATGCCAGAGAAGGAATTAATGAGAAATCGTGTTTAATTTGTCCTGCTGTGGAAAGCTGGTTTTTCTGGAGAGCATTACTCATTCCTCCATCCCCCTTGGTAGAGTAAGCCTTGAGCAATGTGCTGGTGTTTTGGAGGAGCATTTTGAAGTCCAGCAGTAGCCACAGAGGTTTTTGGCAGGGGCTGGGGATGCTCTTTGCCATGTCACGGCTGGTGAGCAGGCCCTGAGATTAACGTGATTGAATGACTGTTTTAATTTCAGCCCTGATGGAGCAAAATTAGTTACAATGATATGTGTGTGTTGAATAAAATTGTAGTTTTATTAGCTATAATTGCTGAAGAAGACTTTTTAAAGCCTCGACTGCTGGGGGGAAGAATTGGCAGCCCTGGAATTTGTGTTTGCACAGTGTGGCATTGATTGTTATCGTGGTGCATCATCTGGCAGTGTCAGCAGGGCACACTGGGGAGGGCTCAGCCAGGAGCCTCACCCTGTGCCCCCCAGCACCCCAGGGTGCACAGAGGAGTGAATCCCTCTCCAGGGATTGGGAACTGGGAATACCTAGGGAAGCTGGAGCAGCACTCCCAGCCTGGAGCTCCCTGCCCAGGGTGGGCTCAGCGTGGTGGGGTGGTGGCAGAGGGACCAGCCATGCTCTGGCTTGGGTCTGGAGTGGTCACCCATGCTGGGACACAGTGCTGCAGGAAGCTGGGTGATGGTCAGGGGGCTTGGGGAGCCCTTGGGCAGGAGACAGAGCTGGGAGGAGGGGAGGGTGTGTGACAGAAAGAGGGGGGATCATTTGTTTCTTTGTTTAATTCTCTTGTAATCAAGCCCAGAGGCTGGTGTGGGGGAGCCATTTCAAATTGTCTGCCATGCAATAGGCATTTGTCTTAATTTATGTGGGGGGAGGTTGTAAATCTGCAGGAGCACGTTTCAACACTTGGATCTCACATGCACATTTAAAATAACAGCACCTGACAGGTCACTGGCAGCTGAGAGGGTTTTCTGCTTCAGAAAACAAAATATTGGAGGAGTTGTGCTGTGTGGATAAATAATTTGAGGAATTAGACCAGAATATCCAGCACACTTTTCTTGGAAGAGCAGGGGAGGTGACAGACCTGTAAAGTTCACAGTTGGGGATGGAGGGAGGAGAGGCACAACTGAATTGTCTGGGCCAAAGGTTGTCCTTCAGGAATTCCTTCCTTCCTTCCTTCCCCAGACCCAGCTGGAATTGTCACTGTGATCCATTCCAGGTGTAATGCCATTTCTCTGCCCTAATTCTTCTCTGAAATTCCCTTCTTGAAGGGATGGAGAGCACAGTGCCATAGTGCTCAGGAGTGTGGAAAACAGCCCCTGCACCCCAGGGGGCACAGAACACCTCAGCCTGCTCTGGATGTGTTGGGGTTTGGATCAGGAAAAGCCTTCCTGGGCTGGGTGAGGAGGCACAAAGGCTGCTGTGTCCCTTCAGTGTAGCTGTGGTGGTTTCATTGTGGGAGTTTCACTCAGTGAGTAAACCTGGCTCAGACAGAAGGAGCAGGACGTGGAGATGTGGAGTGATGCTCCAGTTTGTGCAGCAGCACCCCACAGATGTTCTGGAGCCACTGCTGGGTTTTGCAGGGCACTGACTTTGCAGTGTCAGTGACTCTGGGCTCTGCTGGGGCTGCAGCTCCTGCTGCCTCGTGGAGAAGAGCTGAAAATCCCAGAGAGGAAAGTAGGAGGAATGATTGGAGATACTGTGTGTTCTTGTGCTGGGCTAGATCACTTGCATTAAATTCAGAGACTTTCTGAGTACAATTAATAGTCATTTTATTTAGGTCACCCTGGTTTTGTTGCTTTAAATGTATGCCTCCATTAAAGTGGAAGAAAATCAAATACATTTATCTCTGTGGAGCCTTTTGTGAACTGGTTGGGCATATTTTAAATAACCCTGGGAACTGTTAGGATTATTAAAGCCTTTGGCTCCTCCAGGTTTTTTTTCTTTCCTCTTATTCTCCCCTATTCCTCCTTCCAGGCAGTGAGTAATGAAGTGGTAGAGCCCTTCCTTTTCTCAGAGCCCCAAGTGGATTGGAAAAAAAAGAAGTTAAATAAACTGAAGCCCATTAGTTAGGCTTTATATAAGGAACTGGGTCTGCATTGGCTGTATGGATGGGCTGTGCTGGGACAGAGGAGTCTGGGGGCCTTAAGTGTCCATTTGTAAGTTTTTTGGTTTTTCTTAGACACCCTAAGTCCTGAGACTGTTCATTTTGTAACTCTCACTTGATGCTGAGAATGAGTCCAGATTAATCAGCTGCTTTAATCTCCATGTGGAGCCAGCCTCCATCTGGGGGTTTGTGGTGCCCTGGGTGGGGGTGGCTCAGCTCCCCCTCCCCTCTGGGGCATCACTGGGGGCTGAGCTCCTGCATGGTGGGTGATGGGCCAAGCCTTGCAGGCAATTCCACCTTCCACTCCTGCTTCTAACCCCGGGAAGACCTTCCTTGCCTCTTGTCTGCAAAGTGTCAGCTGCATGTTTTGGGCTGACACCTGGAAAAGTTGCAGCTGAGCATTGTTAAGGAGGGGGTTAACCCTCCAGCCCCTGACTGTACTTGAGTCTCTGCTGTGGCTTGTTGGGTTTTTTCCCTTGCCCTGCAATAGGGATCAATTTGCTTACTGCAGGGTTTACTGGAGGTTACCTTGCCTTGTCCCTCATTTCTCCTTGCTGGAAACTCGAACAAGCCACTTGTGTTTGCTTCCCAGAGCCCCGTGAGAAACGGGCTGTGTGTGAGGCACTGTGCTTTGCTCATTCTATTCAGCCCTTTGTATATTCAAATTCTTCTAGTTGGAGTTCTTGCTGTTCTGCCAGATTTCCATACCATTGATGGGTTTTCTGCATTAATAAGTTTCTCCCCTCGCCACCTTTTTGCAACTGGTGAAAAGTTTTTCTGAGCACACTGCCCTCTCCATATTGATTTTCTTCTCCTGCTTGTCTCACCAGCTCTTAGATGTTTTATTTTGCAAAGCGTTAATAGAATTTTCCTTTTGCCACTGCACTTTATCTATTCAGGAGGTTTCAAGAAGTCTCATTGTGTCACTGGACTATGGAGGAAAGAGGCTATTCTTCTGCTACAATGCCTGCCCTAAAAAATAACTCAGGGTGGGGTAAGCACAGAAAGGGCAGAGAGGGAGATAAAATGTTCTGACCTTAGGAAAGAGAAAAGATAACCAATTAGACATTGTTGAAAGGGCACCAGCTGGCTCAAAGAACACCCCACTGATCATTTTTTCTTCAAGGCATGCTTGGGCCTGGCTGAACTCAGCTGCAGGGACACTCCCCCCATGCAGGTTTCATAGGGGGGCTGGCAGGGCTGACCCTTTTCCAGGAGCTGCTGCCCAGCCCTGATCCCAGCAGTTGGTGCTGTTGGAGGGGGGCAGAGCCTGCCCCAGGGTGCCTGTGCTCCTGGGGCCCCAGGAAACCTCCCTGCAGGATTAGCCCCAGCAGCCTGTGCTTGTTACTGCTAATAGGGATTTATTTGCATAAAAAAGATCCCTGCCAAGATCATCATTCCAGCTTGGTACACATGGCAGCAAGCCCTGTTTGCCCAGAGAATGGTGTTGGTTGGGCAGGTGGGAGAAAGGAGGGGAGCCCAGGGTGAGCAGAGGCTGCACCCAGAGCCCCCCAGCCCCTCCTGGCCCTGCCAGGAGCACAGTGAGGCTGCACAGGAGGCTCAGGGCTGAGGCATGGCCATGCTGCTGCACCTCTTCTCTCCCTGAGCAGCACAGCAGCCTTTTTACATCCCCAGCAATGTCCTTGCAGGGGGAGGTGTCATTGTGGCAGGACAGTGTGGCTGCAGCCTGGAGAGCCTGCACACAGATTTGGGGCACAGGAAACCTCCCTGGGCTGCTGGGTCTGTGCTCTGCACATCCAGGAGCTCTCTGGGATGGGACTGGAGGGAGAAAAGCTCCATGTTAAAGCTTTAGCAGCAGGGACAGAGGGTGGCTGGTGCAGGGAGCTGAGATGCCCCAGGAAACAGCAGCAGGTGCAATGTGGAATTTTGGGTTCCAGTGAGGCCAGGACGTGTGAGAATGAAAAATAAAGATTGCTGAGCAAACATAACCCTGGAGCAGAGATAAGCAGGGTGAAGGGCAGCCTGGTCCTTATCTGCCTCCTGGTTTTGCTCATCCTGGTGAGTTTTCCCCCTTGGAGGGAGGACAGACAGCAGGACAGACTTAATGCAGTCTGAGTTTTTCAGTGCATCAGCGTCTGCAGGTCTCAGTCAAGATGGGTATCAGGAGAGCTGCAGTTCTGCACTGTCTCAGGCCATTGCCAGCACTTTCTGCAAACCATTTTGAGTAGAAAAGCTAAGAACAACTTAAGCAGAGACAGGTTTTCAGCTGAATTTTAGGCATCATGTAAAGTTTTGCTGCACTGTATTTTTTTACAATCTCCTGGAACATATTTCAGTCCTTCAGAACCTCAAGGAGGTTCAGCTTGTGTTTTCACCACCTTCCCAAACTTTCTCCCCAGCCAAGGATGAGAAAATTTTCTCATTTTTTGGTGTCTGTCTGCTGCCTGAGAGGGCATTTGGGGGGACAGGTGGACCCCTTGGTGGCACTGTATGAGATGAGGAGATCCTGTAAATGCATTGTAAATCACTTAGCTAAAGTAAATGATTGCTAGAAAGCCAGAGTACAAGCCCAGGGAAGTACAGAAAAATTACTGGTGGAAAAAAATCCAAAAACTTCAAACGAACAAAAAATCCCAAAGCCACACCCCAGACAAGCAGTGGAGTCCTTTAGAGGATAAAACCTTTTCTTTAAAGTTCTTCTCCCTTCCTGCAACACCTTCTGTAATTCAGTGTTCCAGGTTTTCATCATTCATCCCTGAGTTTCCAGCAGGGAATTGCAGGTCTGTAATTTCATCTCAGAGCTTGCCCAGGACGTGTCCAGTGGCACAGGGACCCACCTGCCCCCACTCCTGCAGCCTCAGGACAGCAGCTCAAGGTGTGACAATGCTGGGAGATCAACCCCAGCACCACATCCTTGTGCAGCAAGTGCAAAATTTTAGGTGTGGCTGCACAGATTAAATGGAGGTGGAATAAATCATGCAAATCCTAATGAAAGTTGAAAGCAGTTTGGTTGCACTTCAATACGTTTCATCAGTCATCTCTTGTGGAGTGGAAATGCCGAGCCTGATGCGAATTAAAGGTTCTCCCTCCTCCCTCTCCCCTCTTTCCTCCAGCTTTTCAAAAGCCCTTTTGAAAACCCCTGAATACCTTTCTTGGCTGACCAGATTTTACCCTGCTCATACCTGTTTTAACCTCATTCTCAGCCCAGACAGTGACTCTAATTTGGAGAAGTGATGGGCTTGATTTGCATCCACACTTCCTTCCCTGGCCCTTCCTGGTCTCCTGCAAAAGGGAGGTGAGGCAGGGCCAGGGGTTGCTGTGACCTGGAAGAGCTGCTGAGATACTTGGCTGTTTAGGACCAGCACTTTCAGTGCTCACTTTTGTCCTTCAGGAGCAGATATCAGCCAGGGCAGGGAGGGGGAAAGCAACAGGTTTCCAAGGGAAGCTTTGCCTCTGGCCAAACCCAAGGAGCTCTGCTCCATGCAGGCTGCTGCTGCCCTGGTGTGTGTGTGTGTGTGTGTGTGTGAGCTGCCAGCTGTGCTAAAGCACAACTCTCCCCTCTTTGTCTTGCAGGTAGAGGATGCCATGCTAATGTTTGACAAGACGACCAACAGGCATAGAGGTAAGAGGGGCTGGGAGCTCTGAGCTCAGTGTGTGGCAGTTTCTGCATGGGGGAGCAAAAACCAGATTCAGTGAGATGAGCTGGTGCTGAAGTGTCCCAAATGCCAGAGCTGGTTCCCAGCTGGCTGTGCCTGCAGTGGGCTCTGTTCTGCCCACCCTGCTCACTGTGGTCTCTGCACCTTGAGCCTGCCCTGGCTGGGCTGTGCAGGGACAGGAGAGCAGGGCAGAGCTGGGTGAGCCCTGCTGGGTGTGTGAGCCCTGCTCTGTGTGTGAGCCCTGCTGTGCCTCCTGCAGGTGCTTTCTGCTCTTCCCAAGGTGACCCTGCTCTGTCCCTGCTGGGCTCTGTGCTGCCCTCAGCACTTCCCCAGGCAGGTGCTGGTGGCTGAGCCCTGGCAGTGCTGAGCTCTGCTCTAGCAGCCCTGCTTCAGCATTTCCCTGCTCTTTGGGGAGGCTGCAGCAGTGTGCCAGGGATCCTGCAGCTTTGAGCCTGGGTAATGAGCCCTGCAGGATGGATTCCTTGTCCAAAAACATCTTTCCACTCACTGACCAGGAGTAAAGGTCTGGGGGGGCACCTGTGTTGTCATGAAACCTCTTGACTTTTCCACAAAGGGCTTTTTCCCCACTGTGTGTGTTGAAGATGAGAGGCAACAGGTCATCCTTTCTTTTTTCCCCCTGGGAATTCTGTGAATTTATTTTGTTGGTTAATTCTTTTAATAGCTTGTTTTTCCTACATGCAAGCCATGACATTTTGCTCTGCATTAGCATCCCAGTGTAAGCTCCTGGGTAAGATCTAAGTGGGGAGGAACTGAAAGCCCCAAAGGACCAAAAGCAGGCTCCAGCTGCTGCTGGGTGGAGGTGATGTTACCCCACAACCTCCCCTGTGCTCCAGGGCAGCTCTGCCCCCAGATCTGGCACTCTGGGGACAGGATGGGCTCAAGTCCCTCTCCTGGTGAAGGAAGGAGTTCTCTGGCACTCAGGAGAGGCAGCTCTGTTTGGGAGGCTGTATCCCAGGGAACAGGCTTTGCCCACTGCTGGGTGAAGGGCAGTGCTGCTTGTTTGCTGGCATTAGCCAAAATTCCTGCCAGCAGGGAAGCCTGGCTGGTTCAAAGCACAGAGAGGGCTGAGCTTCAGGGGCTCACCCTGCCAAGTACAGGTGGAAGGAAAAATCAAGTGCAAAAGGCAGAACAAGAGTCCTCTTCATCTTCACACTTGAATTTATCCAGCCTTTTGTGGCATTTTTTGCTGCTCTGTGCAGGTAGCTAGTGCTAATCAGCCTAATGAACTGCTCAGGGCTGTGGTGATGAAGTGAGTTCTGCCGATAAAATCAGCCCAGATTTTACAAATTGTGACACTCTGATTGTGTTGGAAGCGTGTTTAAAATGCAGCAGTGTGCAGCAACAGTGGTAATGGCAATTCTTAAAACCACTTGTGGGTTGCAATCTGTATCTTCAAATTAGCCACGGGAAAGAGAAATGGCAGATAAAATATCCACTGTGGTTTGTGTCGTTAGTCTGTGCCTGCAATAATCATCGTGGGCACAGAGAGGGAAAAGGATTAAAATTCACTCCCTGCTGCTAGAAGGCAAGATAAATTTCCTTGCAAGAAAATGGAGAGGGTTTGTTGGCATAACTCTGGCACGTGTGGGGAGTGTGGAACTCACCTGCACCAGGCTGGAAATGCAGGCACTGAACCAGGCAGGGGAAGGGGGGTTTCCACAACTGCTCACCCTGCTGGAAAACCCCACCCAAAATGAAACTTTGTGCCTGGCACGGAGCATTTCACCTCTGTGGTGGACTTGATCCTGGAGGTCTTCTCCAGCCCTAATGATTCTATGATTCTCTAACCTTAAAAATGCTATCAGGCCAGTCCTGCTGTGCCTCTGCAGGAGTATTTTAATGTCCAGTTATTCCTGGATGTTCTCTAAGGAAAATAAGACTCAGCTCTTGCATTTCATGCTGATCTGTTTAGCCATATTAAAGGCAGGCTGCAAAATCTGTATTTAATTGGAGTGGTTATTTTTTGGTGTATTGTAGGCAAGACAATCCCTAGAATCACTGGGATTTCTCCTTCCAAGGGTTGTTCTGGCTGTGACAGTGGGCACACAAAGAACCAGCACTTGATAAACAAATATCCCTGGGTCAGCTTGTTCAGGTGCCTTTTGTTTTGTGAAAAAAGTGTTGGTGCTCCTCTCTTTCTGTACTACTGTATTCTTGCAGTTTTCTAAAAGCCACACACAAAAGTTCTCCCAACATTCTGGCAGATCACTTCTGTCACTCTCTTCACTGCCTAAAATTTCATAGAGCTGAAAATTACTGGGTCAATCTTGAAAGGATTCAGTAATTGGAAAGAAAAAAAAAAAAAAAAAAAAAAAGATGGTGGTGTTATTTTGTTACCCTTGCAAAGTGCAGATAAAATCTGGAGTTCAGCATTAGTTATTGATCTTTGGGGGTGCAGGGAGCCTGGCAGGATGATGATGTCCTTCTAACTTCATTATGGAGAGGAGCTCCAGGAAGCATTTGGATGTGCTGGGCTGGGGGCTGTGCCCTTGGGCAGTGCAGGGTTTGTTGTTCCCAGCAAAGCTGAGAGAAAGCCCCAGGCACAGCAAGGCTGTGTGAGGAGGAGGAGGAGGGAGGAAGGGCAGATCAGTGCAGGAATGGGCTGTCCTGAGCTGGTCCCAGTGTGAGGTGCAGGAGGAGGGGCTGCAGTGGCTCCTTTTCTCAGTGGGATGCTCTTGGCCCCTCTGTGATCCCTGCCCAGCCTCTGCTTGTTCCTTCAGCCCCTCCAGAAACTGTCCAGGAGCTGATCACAGCAGCCCCATGGCCTGGACTCACAAAAAGCCTCAGGTTTTGAGTGAGTGAATCCCCCAAGCTGTAATTATGGGAATTGAGTGTAATACTAAATGTTTTTCAAAGCCATGCAGCCCTCAGAGTTATTTTGGTATCAATTAACCCTCTTGCACAGTTAGCATGGCTGTGCAGAGAGGAGGGAAGTGACAGTGTGTGATTTGGGCTCCTTTAATCTTAAAACCAAACAAAATTCAATCTAGGCAGGCTGTCTGTGGGGCACAGACAACATCCTGGTGTTGGGGGTTGACACATCCCCAGGGACAGCTGCTGATGGCAGCAGGAGGAAGGTGAGGGTGGAGCTCTGTGTCCATGCAGCAGATTCCATGGAATTGTGCAGGAGGGAGAGTTGGCATCACAGTTGTGTTCATTGGGAGAGCCAGGAGTGATGCTCTGCAAAGGGGGAGGCTTTTCTGAGGAGAAAAACAACCTTTTGTGTTCTGTCCAGCTGCCAGAACCCCAGTTCTGGAGCTGATCTCTGAAGTTATAATTGACAGTTTTATAGATGAGATATAAATATAATTAAGTCACTGCAATTATTTGTTTATCACCATCTCCCTCAAGTCATGCAAGGTTGTGTGCATTTAAAAACACATCCCCAGGCAGTTTTGAGAAAAGAGTAGTTAAAATATATAGAAATAATTGCCTAATTTGGTGATTTTGAGTGTAGCTTTCCTTGGCAGCAGCCTGGCTATAGCATGGAGTATCCTTGGAAGGGCTCAGAGGAGCCTTCCCTGAGCTCCCATTGGGCTTTTGTGTGGCTGGGGGAGAGCTGCTGCAGCAGGTTTGACCCACACATTTGGGGACATCACCCACAGGCAGGGCAATGGTGCTTTTTTAAAACATGAAGTGCTTTAAGGGCTTTGGATGAGCAGAGTGACACGAGCCATGAGCAGAGGCAGTGTTACTGTTATTGCTGCTGTTCCCCTGTCAGCTGGATCACTCCCAAATGGGGCTCCAGAGAGTGTGCTGCTGCTGCAGGGAATCTCCCTGAACCCATCCCAGGGCCCTGCCTGGCAGCCCAGAGATGTAACCCTTGCTGACAGAGCTCAGAGTGCTCATCATCCTCTCCAGGGCAGCTGGAGCTGCACACAGGGGGTTTGGAGGGATTTTAAAGCAAATATTTGCTTAAACCTCACGTGAGGGCTGTGAAGATTCATTAGTTAATATTATTTACCATTTCCACACCTATCAGTGAGCACCATCAGTCACACCTGTCTGTTTGGATTGCAGCAGTGACATGTGCCACGTTAATATTTTATAGGTGTGTTTTTTTAATATTACATCCCTGCTTATAAATATTCATTTCTTAAACACATTAAGGGCTGCAGAGCAGCACTGACATCCCTGCTCTGTGCCACCAGTTCTGCTCCAGGCTGGGGGATCCAAAGTTGGGATGGCAGCAGCATGGGGAGAGCTGCTCTGCTCTCAGGGCTGGGGGACACTTCCCACCTTTGCCATTTGGCACCAGTTTGTCCCCTTTAGGGACAGTGAGTGTCCCCTGGGGCAGGGTGATCCTGCTCTGGGGCAGTGCCATGCCTGTGGCTCACCCAGCTCTGCCCTGCTCCCCACTTTGGTGTTAATAAACACAAAACTTTTCCTTTTGAAAAGCTGCCAATTCTTGGATCCATCCCTCTTGTCTTTTAATTTGCTGGCTGGTGCTTCTCACTGCTGTGTCAGGGCACCTGTGAATGTAAAAACAAGCAGAGCCAGGCCAGTGTGAGCCCCACATCCCACGGGCTCTGCCCCAGAGCAGCACTTCAGGCTCCTGGCCACGCTCCTCCAGGTGATTATGGAATGTCCCAGGTGCTTACAGTGATCCTGCCCCAGCCTCATGCTGGATAATGCCACCTGAGGCTTGCAGTAATTGCCCAGCTCTGTGCTGTCTGTCAGACCTTATTGCTTAATTTTGTACCAGTGATGAGAATTCCATCCAGGGGAGGAGATGGAGCGAGCAGCTGGCCTGGCTGGGATGTCTGGGGAGGCTTTTTCTGAGCAAGGGGAGAGGCTCCTCCTGCAGCAGCACTCAGGAAAGGGACTGGTGTTTTTATTTTCTTGTTTAGCAAACAAATTGCAATAGTAATGCTAATTAAGAAAAAAAAAGTCCCTCCAACCTCCAGTAAAGGCTGCAAACTCAGCTCAGCAATTAGTTTGGAACCTGTGATATCAGATTGGAACCTCCAGCATCAGAGATGTTACATTAAATATCAACTTAAAGGCACATTGTAAAGGTTGTACACTCATTTGTATCTTGCCTTTGTGGGTGCAGAAATCACTGAATTCCCTGTGCAGCCTGACCCTTGTGAGCTGGATTTATCCAGCATCCTTTGGCTCAGCCCTGTTCTGAGTCGAGGGTTGGCTGGAGGCTCACCCTGCTCACCCTGCCCAGGATGGAACAGCTCAGGAGGAGCCTCAGAGTGCAGAGCTGCCAGGGAAAATGGATCTTCTGAGCCCCCTGTGCTCAGGAGATCTCCAGCAGCTTCTCCAGTACCAGCTGAGCTCTCTGGGTGCAGGGAAGGGGGTTTTGCAGATCCAAGGCTGATGCCCTGGTGCCTTGGGTGGGGAAGCAGAGGCACAGAGATGGGAGAGGACAGTGCTGCTCCTGGGCAGGACCACGAGCAGGAACAGGACATTTCCTCCCTCTGGAACTGTGATTCATGGTCTCAGTCTTGAAGTGAAAAATCTCCATTCACTTAGTCCTGAAGTGCATCAGTAACAATACAGCTAAACCACAGCTGTACTGGAGAGGGCAGAGGAAATCAGCACAGCCTCTCTGGTCTCAGCAAGGTTCTTCAGGAAACATAAAGTGAGGAATGTGCAGATATCTCTGAGGTTTTCTAGATGATGCTCATAGTTCTGTCACACTTGCAGGGGGTGAGCTTGTGTTAAGCCACCACCTCGTGTGCCCAGCTGAGGCTGCCTTGAGGAGTGAGGTCATTTAGTACGAGCTCAGTTTGCCTTCTCACTGTCACTGAGCAGCCAGCTTGAGTGACAGAGAAATTAGCACAAACCCTGATGGTCTCTGAGCAGCAAGAAACCCTAAAAGCCACGAATGAGTTCTTGCTTGTGAATGTACCCAGCTGGTGAAACCCAGGCCCTTTTGCTTCCCCAGTGTAGGAGCTCTGAGCCTCGTGGGACTGTTTGGAAATGTTAATTGAGGAAAGGCCAGAAACAGGAGGAGAACAAAATGCAACATTTCCATAGACAGGCAGTCTGCATACAGCAGGCAGAATTAAAATCAGCGTGGTGACCTTGAGAAAAGAGGCAGCTCCTCGCAGTGTGCCCAAAAATGTGAAATGAAAATGGGGAGAGCCACTGCCTCCCTCACTCCCTGGGGTGCTGGCTCCTTCTCCCAGGGGAGCACAGGGAGCAGGCTGGGCAAGTCCTCTCCAACGTGCACAGGAGGAGCTTTTGTTTTTCACACACCTGTGCTTTCTGTTGGGTGGGTTTGCTCATGAATCTTTGGAGCCCTTGCAGTGAAGGTGAGGAGGATGCTGCAGGAGAGGGGCTGTGCCCAGTGCTGCTGAAGCCTTTAGTTGTACAAGGTCATTGCCATATGTAAAAGCCTCCTGGTGATCTGTTTAAACAGATAACACATCCCCTCTCCCCTGCATCTCGAGATTCAGCAGAAACAGAGGATACACAGATAATGCTTTTGCCCCTGAGCCTCTGTCAGAGCAGGCTCCACCACTTGCTCTCCCCATCCTCACATCCCTGGCTGTGCTTCTGTTTCTGGACATTTGAGTGTTGGGAATTTTGGGGGGATGCTGATCCAAGCTGTAGGTGCACCTGGGCAGGTGCCTGAACACATTTTGAAGTGTGTGTCCCTCCCTGGGGAGCTGCAGTTGCTCCCAGGGTTGTTTGTGCAAGGCAAAATCTCCGAGTGACTCTGCTGCCGAAGGAGGACTTGTCAGGGGGGTGGAAATGGAAGATTTCTTTAATTAGTTTGATTAAATGTCCTGGCATGGAGTGATTTTGCTTATTCTGTATGTTTTTTTGTATATATAAGCTGAAGTAAGAACATCTGGCACTTTTTTTTCCCTGGATCCAATAGAATAAGTTGAAAAACGGCTCCTTTCAGAAAACTGCAGGTCGGCACATTTGGGTTGTGGGTTTTATCTTTTTAATTTATTGAGTGTTTTCTGGACCAGAAAACTACCTTCAGCCAGAGTGGTAATTCACAGATTGCTCCCCATTTTAAAAGCCCCTCGCAGGTGTAGGAGCTGCCTGAGTTGTGTGCTGTGGGAGGTGAGGAGTGAGCAGATGCAGTGCCACGAACCCTGCCCAGCCTCCCTCAGTGATTCCAACCCTTGCCAGGGCCAGGGAGGGGAGCTCTGCCTTGTCCCAGTGAATCCCAGGTCAGATGTGGGAATGGGAGTGCTGGGCATGGATCCAGGCTGGGCCTGTGGCTCACACAGAACCATCTCTCTGCATTTCCTCTCCCTGGGAGCACTGCCAGCCCCAGTCCCAGCAATGCCCTGCTGCTGGAAATGTTCCTCCTTGCCCCTTGCAGGAGTCACACGTGAACACATGTGTTCCACAGAGCCCTGGAAATGAGGGCAGGATCCATAGGGAGAAGCCTGGCAGGAGAATTTGCTTTGTTTTGGCAACAGATATTCCCCTGTCAGGTTCCCCTGTCGGCTCACAGGGAGCTCAGATGAGCTGAAATCACTTTAAGTCTTGGTGGGGGCTTGGCTTTTGCCATTTCTGCTCCTGTTCTAGCAACTCTGTTCCTCCTCACCCTAAACCCTAATTAATAAAGAGATAAAAATATTTGCTTTCATGCTGCCTGGGTGCAATTGCAGGGAAAAAAAAAAAAAAAAACAGATTACAGAAGTGTAAGATTTGTTTCCCATTCCCCCACTCCTGGTGGTGTCCCACAGGTTTTCTCCTGGCCCTTTGGCCTCATTCTGCTCCTTCCCTGGCAGGGCAGGGGCACAGAGCCTGTTCCATACCTGCCCCTGTGTTTGGGGGTTTGGGAGCTGGAGCTGGGCTGCAAACCTGCCTGGCTGCCCGGGAAAGGAGCAGCTGCAGAGAAAAGATGGGAGCAGCTGTGGGTATGAAATTAGTCATTCTATGAAGAAATGGATTTGATAAATAATAAAACAGTGGTATTAAAAACAGATGCTTTCCAGGTCAGATGACTTTGATAAAAGCACCCAACAGCCGTGGGTAATGGTATGAAAAATATGTATCTATATTTATAGATCTATTTCTATGAAAAGGCATATAAATAAGTGTGTGTGTATATGCTCTCTGTAAATGTACCTGACATTTTATTTCTGGTTTCAAATGACAGTGGAAGTGTCGCTGCTCCTGTTCTTCACAGGCTTTGAGACTTGTCAAGAAAAGCTGAAATTTGATCAATTCCCCGAAGCCAGAGCTCCCTCCCCTCCCCTGCACAGCACAGGCTCCATTTGTTTTTATTTCATACCTTTTCATTTTGATAACTGTTTTGATTTGTAAAATACTATGCCTTATACAATGTTTCCTTTATGATGATGTAGTGTGCTCTTCTTATCTTTCACCTTAAATCTTTGATAAGAGCATTTTAAAAATGAAATTGCTACCTGGCACCATTACACACTCCTGGCTGCCTGCCAGCAAAGAGGAGCTGCTGGAGAGGAGAGAAGCTCTGGAGAGGCTTCCCAAGGAGCAAGGGGCTGGGTTGGGATGAGGAGGCTGAGGGAGGGGAGGAAGCACAGCAGGACTGAGCCCTGGGCTGGCTTTGGGCAGGGTGGGGTGTCCCTGCCAGGGCCACTGCCAGCCCTGCTCTGCCATGCCAGCTGTCCCCACAACATGCCAGGGGCAGAGGAAGCCTGCAGGGTCACTTGATTTCCCCCTGGGAGCTGTCAGCCTGAACTTGGGCAGTGTGATGTTTTGGGAGGGTAACCCAGCACTGCTGGAGTTTCCTGCACGTCCAAGTAATTGAAATGTTTTTGGATAACTGCTGGTGGTGATTTATCAGGGGAGGCATCAGCACTGGGAATATCAGTAAATAGAACTGTCTGACGTGGCAGGTCATTTTTATTTTAATGTGGTGGATTTAATGAACTCTGGTTGTTATAATTCATGGCAGTGGTGGAATGCATCCATCCCCTCCTGATGACATTCGTGGCTGCTCTGTCCTTCCTTAGTGCTGCTGTTATGGCAGGAGAACTCCTCTCTCTCCTTGCATTCCCAAAGTGCTAGGGGTTGCTAAATTGTTGCCTTTCACATTCAATACTATTAGCAATAAACATAGTTTAAAACTTCCCCAAGTAGTTCAGGCATTATTATTATTATTATTATTATTATTATTATTATTATTATTATTATTATTATTATTATTATTATTAATTGAGTGTCCTGGAGGGGTGTTTGCAGAGGCTGGTGGCAGTTCCCCAGGTCCTGGGGATGTGGCTGTGGCCATTCCTGGCACTTTTCTGGGACTTTGTGGGGCTGGAGAGCATCGAGGTGAGAGCCAAGAGCAGCCCCCACATCTCTGTCAGGTGATTTAATAGCATTTGTGTCCAGCCTAACCCAATCTATCTCACCTCGCTGAGAAGGAAAAAAAAAAAAAATAATCCTGCGTCAAAATGAGTGCTTTTGGAACTGTCTTGTCTCTTTTGAGTGGGAACTGGAGACAACGAGACAAGCTTCAGTGGCAGCCAATAAAGCAACGTTACTTTGTGAACACAATCTTCTGGTCCCAGTCACTTCTCACCAGCCATTCAATCAAAATGCTAATGGCAAAGGCAACAAGGGAGCGAGGTTATTGTAATCCTAATTGATAGGCTGCAGGGATGGGGTTTGATAAGTGCTGTTCAAGAGATGTTTTTGAAATATGATTCCCTTTAATTACAATGATACCAATAAAAACTGAACAAATGATTTAATGATAGTTTTCTAGGTAACAGCCTGAAGATTTTTGTTCCAGTTATTTTGGAAGTTGTTTTTTTAAATTCTTTTTTGAACCAGAAATTATGGAAATCACCTTAAAAATAAAGCCGTAGTGGCAGGTAGTGACTTTATCTCAACTTGCTTGGCTACTTTGCATCAGAATTAATTCTGTCACATCTGAAGCTCTTGAATAAGAAATCCAGTCATTTATTTGTACAATAGACTTTGCTGAAAGCCCACAGTTGAAGCCACATTGCATGTAGGAATGCATTTAATATCTAATGCTTATAATAATTAGGATCAATTATGCCAGCAAGGATTTGAAAATACATTTTGAGGGAGGGGCTGAGGGGTATTCACAGGGGTTTTACAGCACATCAGGAGCAGGCTTGGATGGGATGAATGGAGATCATTGGCATTCAGTGACAGAAAGCTCCAGACTTTCCCAGGGCAGCAGCATTTTGTGTCCCCTGATGGGTGGGAGAGCTGTGCCAGTGCTCCTCGTTCTGTGACTTGCATCTTGCCTCTGGAAACAGCTACACAAAGAGGAAGGGGAGATCTGTCACTGACAGGCAGCCTCTGTCTCAGCTAATTTTTGATGATTTAATTGATACCAAAACAAATAATATTTTGGGGAGTGTGTGTTTTGCTGTTGTTGGCGTGGGTAGGGGCTCCTGGGACAGGGAGGATGCTCTCTCCTGCCTTTCAATTTGTCAAGCTCTCTCTCAAAGATCTGCCAGAGAAGAAAGGGTAATTAATAGGCTTGAAGTCATTTCCGATGTGTCAGTATTTCTGCCTTGCTTCCAAGTGATAATGTTGGCTGGCTGGAGGCCTCAGGGGAGCCTTCCATCTTATTAACTTGTCTAGGAGAAACAGTGAGTGGGGACAGCTTGGGCCAGTGGGTGACATGAAATAAGGATTTGTGCTGCAGAGAGCTGTAAACACGGGGGCTGGTTGAGTAAAAAGTGGAAAGGAGAAAAAAAAAAAAAAAGAAAATAAAGGAAGAAAAATATATTAAAAAGGGCACTGGTCACAAGTGCAGCTGATGGAGGGGGTGTGCTTTATTTAGGGCAGCCTGTCCTCGAGGGCTGGAGCTGATATTGTGCTGTGTCACCCATGGCCAACCTCAGCAGGACCAGAAGTGGGTCCTGCTTCTGTCTGGGTCCCTCTGAGCCACCTGTGTCCAGGTGTGTGTGTGGCTTTGGTGCTGGGAAATTCCATGTCAGGCAGGCTGTGGGGTGTTTATTTTAACCAGAGGGAACCAAGGAGATGTGGGGCTGTGCTGTGCCTTGGGTCCCTCCCTGCTGGGTGCCTTTGGGGTGCTGGGAGGGGGCTGTGTGTCAGCAGCCCAGGCTCTGCCCTTGCCCAGGTGTGCAGCATTCCTCAGGTGTGTCTGAGAGCTCCAGTGTCAGGCTGGGGACACTGGGCTGTGGGGGCAGTTCATTCTCAGGAGAAGCAGGGGCTCAGTGACCCTGCAGAGCCTGGCAGGGCTGGCATGGGCCAGCACCCTGCAGGAGCTGGGCAGCTGTGCCAGGCTCCTGGAGAGGGAGCAGTGCTGTGCCTTGTGCTCAGAGTGCAGAGAGGGGCAGCTCCCCCCTTGTTTCATGATCCAAACCTGCTCTTTGGGGCTCCTGGGGCTGTCCCTGGGCTGGGGAAGGGCTCAGAGTGGGCACTGCCCCAGGACTGCCCACCCTGCCCAGGGGACAGCAGCTGGGGCTGGCTGGGATCTGCCTGGGCTGGTTCCCAGGTGCCTTTGGCTTCAGGAACAGCTGGAGAGAGGCTGGACAGAAGGACAGAGGGACACAGGGGTGAGCAGGGGGTGTCTGAGCCCAGCCCAGCCCTGCAGCTGCCAGAGCTGTGACCTTCCCAGCAGTGAGCCCTTACTCACATCAGGGCACTGCTGCACCTGCAGCTGAACCTCCTTTGCTTTTCTTGGCTTGGTTTGAAGTTCTGCTCCACTGCACAAGCGTGAGGGTGGCTCCAGGAGGGGACAGTGGGGACAGTGCCAGCCCCACCATGGACAGGCTGTTCTTGGGATTGTTCTTTGAGGTGTTTTGAAGTTGCAGCCCTCAGAGTTTTGGGTCACTGGGAAGGAACAGGATGTCTTTCACGTATTGACAGGTTTCTGTTCCTTCTCTTTTCTCTCCTGATCTCTCTCCTGTTTGTCAAGCTCACTTCTCCTGTTGCAGAGAAGTTTTTATTGCTAAACATCTCTGGCAGCCTGTTGGCAAAGAGTGAGGTGGCCACAATGAAGAAAATAAGGAAACCACCTCAAAGCTTTTCAGGGATTAAGCCACTTACCTGGCAAGTTCTTCTCTTCTCTTCCACTGCAGAGCATGTCTCTGCCCAGTGGAGTTCCCCTTGCAAGCACTTATCAGGAAAGCTTGGTATAATCTAATTAAAATTTGGTTTAATATTCTGTGAAAATGAAAACTGAATCCTCCCTGCTCGAAAGAATGACCGTGCATGTATTAGTCCTCTGTTGTGTTGTTGTGGTTGGCTTATTCAAATATTAACACTGCCTGCACGCTCAGAATGATGCTTTGTGTCCATTAACAGGGCTTAATTCCCAAATTTAATGATGAGTGATACACAGGAGTTGGTGAAAGCTGCTTGCTGGATATCCTTTATTATGTTTTTTATGCTAATGTTCCTTCCTGGAGGTAAATAAGAGGAGAGGATGCTGGGCAATATTATTACTGTGAAATTAAAATAAAGTCTCATTATTTGAGGATGGAATTTAGTGGCTGAAGGTTTGCTCTTCATCTGCAGCTTCATTCTGAATTCTTCCAGCTAATTACCTGCTGATTAGTTGAGGACAGGCATTGCTCACCTTGGCCTTGAGCATCAGGTTGTCTCCTGGGCAGGGTGGTGGGGTGGATGTATTTGGTACATGTGAAGGTTCTGACCTCCAAAAAACAGGCAACAGCAACTTCCCTGCATTTTCTGGTCAGATTTAACTCTTCTTTAGGGAAAAGCTTTTTGGGGAGGAAAAAAATACAGAATTCAAAGCTAGATTTTAGTTAAAAAACACCTAAACCTTTTATTCTTGCATTGAAGATGGGAAAATTACCAGAATGTCAGAAAGCCTTGAACATGTTTTCTTCCCTTTTCCCACCTGTCTTTCTGAACTTGATTTTAAACATGGAAATATCTCTGTCCTGATCTATTGAAGGTTCCCATCAGTGACCAGCAGAAAGGCTGCTCTGTGTGTGTCTGCTGTGGGCAGAAGATAACTTTAAAAAGTGTTTATCTGCAGGAGCCACGGGGATGGATCACTGAGACTTTCTCTGTACAGGGAGCAGGGATGGGAGGATCTGCCAGGAAAATGTGTTGGGAAAATCCCCTCAGAGCAGATGTGGGGATTGCAGAGTCTCTGAGTGATACCAAAAGATGATTTTGGCACTTGCCATGAGTGTGCCTGGCTGGAGCAGTGGCCATGCAGGCACCTCTGGGGGGCTGCATTATGTCATTATTTCATCATTTCATTATTGCATTATTGCATTATTTCCCATTCCCTCTGCACTCTGGGGCAGAGGAGAAATCTCCCATCCTAGGGTAGATGGCTGGAATGAGGTGTCAGGCTGAAACCACAGTGACATCACAAAGCAGATCAGAACATGAAGTGTTTAAAGCCATATGTTGAATGTGTCACACCACAAGGGCTTTCTGTCCCTCTGATAACAATCAGCCACACCTTATCTGTGCTTCCTGGCCCGTGCATTCCTTACAAGCTGATAAACTTGGGGCTGGATGAGAAGCAAGTGTGCCAGGGCTGGAGCAGGGCTGGGGCAGCTGCTGCTAAGGGGGTGACAGCAGGAGCTGCTGCTGCAGAGGGCTCCAGCCCCTCTGCTGCAGCTCCTGTGCCCAGGGCTGCTGGGATCCTGCCAGCCCTGCCCCTGCTCCACAGCCAGCAGAGGCACAGAAATACACAGTGCATTGGTGTTTCAGGAGTGGGATGCCTCACTTCACTTGGCATTTTAATCTCTCCCAGCACTAGGTTGGAATAAGCACTTTTTTTAGCGTGTGGTGATTTATTTTGTCAAAACCCAAAGCATTATTCATAATTATGCAGTTTTATGAGAGTATCCATAGCAGTGTTCTTCCTGTGGTTGGCTGTGGGAGCTGGAATAATATTGAAATGAGAGCCCTGGGGAAAGGACAGGCTCACATTGGGTGGGGGCTCAGCCTATTGAACTGGTGTATAATTACCTCCATTCAGCACCACTGCTCCACTTATCAGCCAGTGTCAGGGGGGAGGCCAGCGCTTCCAAATGACACAGATTGTTAGAGAACATCAAACTTTTTTAATCCAGTTAATGATCCTCAGCTATAAATAGCCTGTTCCCAGTGCCTGGCTCCCAGGGTTTGTGCTGAGCTGCATGCTGCTGGAGTTTGGTGGGTTTTCTTCTCTCCTTCCAGAGTTACTGGAGCTCCTTCCACCCAAATGCTTTTCAAGCAGGGTAAATAGACCCTTTCTGGTGAAGGTCCTGTCCAGCAGGAATTTTCCTGATGTTGTGTGTGAGGTGGGAGTCCAGCAGCTTCATCCTCTGGTCCTTCTGACCCTTGTCCCCCACCATGGACCAGAATGGGGATGGCTCCTCTGGGGTCCCCACATCTCCCTTGCCACTGAATAATCTTCTGGGAATTGCCAGGTCTCAGTCTTTGCAAGGCAGGTTTTATGTGTGCTGTGCCCCAGAAGTTTCTTTTGTCCTCTCTCCAGTTAAATACAGCTGTAGGTTCATGGAGGAGAGTTTGGATGGGATTCTGTGATTTGATGGCAGCTGCAGCCCCAGAGCCTGGACCAAGAAGGGCTTGGTCCAGAGGAGCCTTGTGCTGGCAGGGCCCTGCTCTGAGCAGTGGGATGTGCTGGGGGAATTGACTGCAGCAAGCCTGGCTGGGGCATTGCTGCACGAGCAGTTCCCACTCCCTGGGAGTGCACACATCCCTGTGGGCTGCTTTACCCTCTACAAAATGGGATTTGAACCAGCCAGGAAGTCTGAGAGTGGCACTTAAAAACTCAGAGTGCCACAGCCACACTGAACTGATCACTGGGGGCAGCTGTGGGGCTGGGACAGGGCATCAGGCTGAGCCCTGGAGAGCTCTAGTCAGCACCACTGCTGACTATCCCTGCAAAATAATGCCAGAATAATGCCAAAGTAATCCCAGAACAATGCCAGAATAATTCCAGAATAATGCCAGAATGATGCCCAAACCCCCCCAAGCCCTGAGGTGACTCCTGAAGTGCAGCACAGTGATGGAGCTGCCCAGGGCTGTGGAGACTCTGGCTCAGCTTTGTTCTGCACAGCCCACAGGGAGCACAGGAAAAGGTCATCACACAAACACTGCTCCTCCTCAGAGAGCTCTTTGTGTGCCTGGAAAGGGATTCTCATGGAATGCCTGTTCCCAGCTCCAGCCCAGCTCAGGAGCTGTGCTGGGGCTGCAGCCTTTGGCTCCTTTTTGGGCTGAGCCTGGGCACTGTGAGAGCAGCCCAGGGAAGGCTCAGGGTGTGTAATTAGTTCTCCATTCCCTCTGCCTGGCAGTGCTGCTCCTGGTGCTTTTGTTTTTAAGGATAAAGATTTCAGCATTTCCCTGATGGTTTGAACAAAGGTTGAGCGCGGGGGGAAATCCATAAAACAATGTCACCAAAACATTGGAGAGAGAAGCTTTAATAAAGCTCTGCTGGGCCTGTGCTCCTGGGAATGGGGCTGGGATGGATTGAACAGGAGGGAGCCCTGGAGAAGGTCACCTCTGGAGGTGGCAGGTGACAGAGCAGCGTGGGCAGGAGCCCATCCATCCATCCCTGGGGGTTTGTCCATCCCATCCTCTGGGGGATTCCATGGCATCCTGGGGCTGGGCAGAGCTCAGCAAGGTTCTTGTGCTTGGGTGGGACAGGGGTGGATGAAGGAGAGGAAATTTCAAGGGAAGCATTCACAGCAGGGAGTGATTTGGCTGTAGCTGTCACAAAGACAAAGGTGAGGCACTCAGTGATAGATAGCATCATGGGTTTTGGATGGCTCAGCAGAGAAAGTCCCTCTCTTACCTCATCCATCTGTGCATGCTCTTGAAAAGTGTCTGCAGAGGAAGGGAAGCACCTGCTGTACCTGAGGAGCATTGGGAAGCCTATTTTAGGTGTGATACTTGAAAATTTAGATGCCATTATTGGCAAAGGGCTCTGGGTTTTGTGCTTGTCTTAGCCTTGTTTTCCTTCTCCTTTCCCAGCAGATCCCTTTTACAGAGCTGCTCTGCTCTGTGTGGTCCCTATTAAAAGTTTCCTTTCCCAGGGTGATTCTGCTCCTTTGTTGCATCTGGTTCTTGAACACTTTATACTATCAAACAGCAAAACTGCTTTTATTGATGCAGCAAAGAACAATGGGATTTCTCCAGCAGTGCTCCCAAAATACACACCTGGCTTTTTTTTTTTATTACTTTTTTTTTTTTTTTTTTTTATAGCTGGCTTCCAACAGTGGACAAAATGATTAAGATCTGTTAGGTTTACTCTGGTCACTTCAATGGGAGATTGGTAATATCAACAAACGACTCCATAAATGGATTATCTCCTGTGCTCTGGCAGGGCTGGGGCTGTGCTGCTCCTTGGGGGCTGGGAAAGGCAGGAGCATCCTCAGTTTCCTGGAGGGTGATGGGGTGGGCTGGACATGGGATGCTCACACAGGACACCCCCCTAAACCCTGCACACCCCCTCCTTCTGCACAGGGGGCAGGAGTGAGAGCACAGCCAGGGATCCCCTTCCTGGATTCAGGTTTTCCATGTGAACAGCTGTTGGGATAAATGTGTCCACCATATTAAAAAAAAAAATTATGCTGCATTAAAAATTTGATATATGCATTTTAATGGCTGCTGTCAGCCTGTGCCCCTGGACATGTGTAAAACCTGATCACTCCTGACTATCTGGAGCTGTTACTGTAGGAGTAAATCAGTTTTTCCTGTTTCAGGGGAGGATTGGTGGATGCTGGGGCCAGGAGCATCCCTGGTGCTAATGAGGAGATGCTGTGACAGCTACAGGGCAGTGGATGGGGATGTGGGCAGCTGCTCTAGTGAAGGGGTCCCTGCCCATGGCAGGTTGGAATGGGATGAGCTTCAAGATCCCTCCCAACCCATTCTGTGCTACCTCACTTCACCTCTGGTCCTGGACAAAAATCAGACATGGAGCTTACATTAAAAAGGGTGTTTTCCCCCACCTCATGTACTTCCTCAGAGCTTTCCTGGGAACACACACCCGAGCAATTTGAACTTTTCTCTTGTTCCCAGCCCATGCACACAGGGGGAGCTGGGTCAGCACTGGCAGGGCTGTTTGAAGCTGTCTCACAGCCTGGGTGCTGGTGGGAGCTGCAGTGTGCTGGGAGCCTCTCTGTGCTGCTGGGAGCTGGTTTCCAGGAATAGCTGAGCAAATACTTTGCTCTTTACATGTGTATGCAGAGGAACAAGTGGTGCATGCATTGAAAGCATCTGTCCTGGCCAGGCTCTCTCCTCCCAGCAGTCTGCATTGTTTGCTTAGGCAAATGCTGATACGGTGCGTGAGCAGCAGGGATGGAGTCCTGGCCAAGGAAATATTCATCATGTCCAGGAATGTTGTGTGCTGCCTCAAGTTTTAGCCTGGAGGGGTCATACTGCACAGCTCAAAGGGATTAGCTTAACCTGAGGCTAAGCTGCTCATTTTTGCTGGTATTTCCCTTGACCCTAGTCAATTATTTCAATTCCTTGAATAGTTTTTTTGTTGTTTGGTGCCTGGTTTGTTACTCCTTTGCATTGTGATCTCTGGAGTCAGCAGGGCAGTGGAGAGCCAGGGCTGGCAGAGCCTTGGGGTGCAGCCCAGGGAGGGTGGGACCCAGGAGAGCAGCAGGGCTCAGTGAGATGTGGCTGCAGCAGCCCCATTTCACCTGGGTGAGGGACACAAATCCAGCAGCTAAAGCACAGGGAGGCATAACATCAATGGAGGTGGGTGGGTTTTCTGCACTCCTTGGGGGGTGCACGTGTGGAATGTGCCCTGGTGTCCTCGTTCACCTGAGTTTTGGGTTGGTGTCCTGCAGTGCTTCCCCACAGCGGGGCAGGGCTGCACCAGTGTCACACTGCTCAGTGGGGAGGGGTCTCTGCTGCCTCTGCCTGGGCCTGCAGTGACAGCTGCAGTGACAGCAGTGTCCCCAGCCCCTCCTGGAGCTGTGCTGGAGGTGCCCTTTCACCTGCCCATTTATCTTGGCTGGTGCTGGTGTGTTAATGAGAGAGCAGCACCTGCCTGCTCCCAGCAAAGTGCCCTTCACTGTGCAGTGTGCAGGGAGGGCTCTGTCACCTCTGCTGTGATTGGGGGGGCTCTGTCCCCCCAGCCCTGAGCTGTCTCTCTGCTGCTGCAGGATCCAGGTAGGCAGAGTCACCTTCAGCTGCTGGAAAACATTTCCCCCTGCAAAGTCACTTCTGGAGATGCATCATTTCTCTGGGGGCACCCCTGGCAGCTGCTGCACCCCAGAATCCACGGTGGGGGGGTTCAATTTGAAGGTTCTGGGCTTGGCAGATGCTTGGAGGGGAGCAGCAGCAGGGGCAGGTTCAGGTTTTGGCCTCGTTCCTCCATCACAGAGCTGCCTCCTGCTTCTCCCCCACTGGCTGAAATGAAGCAGAAATCCCTGTCTTCAAAATCTCATTTAGGTTTGGGGACAGGCACAGGCTCACAGGGCAGGGGTGAATGTTGCCCTGTCACCAACCTGGGGACAGATTCCTGGTGCCTTTTGGTGGCAGGTTTTCTGTGACAGAGTCTGAAACTGGACAATGGCTGAGATGTGGCACAGATGGGGCTGGATGGGGCAAGCTGAGGGTCTGCCCCTTCCACCAGTGCCCCATTGCAGGTGGGCACACATTGTGCCCCCTCTCTCACAGAAGAGACAACTTGGGGCTCTTGGTTGCAGAAGAGGCAGCTCTGGGAAGGATACTTGCACTTTTTCAATAACCTATTTCTGTAATTGAAGGATTTCAGACTTCTTTTGTACGAGCAAGCGCCTGCTTCAATGTGGAGACAAATACAACCAATAATATGTACTTGAAATTTAATGCAGGCTAATTCATTTTGGCACAGTCCCAGATATGCTGATTAAATGGCCTGTGAAGTGCTACAATATCTTGATAATGTACATTCCACATTTGATTATATAATCAATTACGTTGCACCTAATAACATTTAAAATTAGTGGAAAAGCTGTGAGCAGATTGTATCAGGTGCAGAGTGGGTCTTGGGCAGCTTTAAAAAAACTTCTGCCAGCACACCCAGCGAAGGAGCAGGCATGGATGGATCTTCAAATACTGTTCTTCAGGAAGGCAGAGACTTGATCAAATTCCTGTTAATTTGGTGACTTGATTTAGAATGAAATAAGCTGGCTGCTGCTCCCCTGTTTGCTGCTGGAAAGGCATTAATATTTTCTGTCCAGAGATGACCTTGCACCACGTGTGATGTTGGCAGTAATTCTGTGCTGGCTTTAGCCCCTGGGTCAGACCCAGAGCTCAGCTCTGCCTCTGGGACTTTTCCTGTGTGCATTGCTGGGGACAGCCAGTTCCTCCTGCATCGTGTGGGACACTTGAATTGCTGCTGGTTCCAGCTGTGGCACTCACTCCCTGCTCCTCCCCACCTGGTGAGCACTGATGGGGAGCCCCGAGCTGGCACTGGGAGCAGCCAGCATCATTTGGCAAATGATTGTCATTGCTTTTTGGGAAAGTCAGTGCTTTTTGGGTGACTGGCAATGGCAGGTTAGGGGGAACTTGGCCTGGGTTTTATGGCCCTGCAGTAGAAGAGGGTTGATGGGAAACAAATGTGTTATGGCCCCAGACAAGCTGTTGCTCCATTTTTTGTTCTGTTTAAAGCAGCACTATCAACCAGTTGGAATATAGGCTTGGAGTATCGCAGGGAGTAATCTAATTAGTATGAAGTCAATTCACTAGTTCCTTTTGTATCTCGTGATTAAATAAGTGGGAAAATGGCTTGAAAATTAGGTGCTAGAACAACCCAATTACATTTCTGTAGCTTTTTGTATTCAATTTCATAAACAATTTTGCTCTTCGCTGGTTAATCAGTGAATGCCTTTTTCCAGTTTGAAAAGCACTTTTGAAATTATAATGCAATTAAATTGTGTGTGGATGTTCTGGCATAGGAGCGTGAGGGCTGGGGGCCTGGCAGCCAGCCACGCTCTACCTTGACAGTAATGAGTTCCTGAGCTGGCAGCTTGCTGCTGTCATTCAGAATCTTGTCCAGCCTGGGCTGTGGGACAGGCTCTGCCCCCTCCCAGTGCAGGTCCTCGGCGCTGGCACTGCCTCTGCCAGCACATCACATGTGCCAGCACCCACTGGAGTTTGTCACACCCTTGGACAGCAGCTGCCTGTGTGCTTTGGGTTTTCCTTTTGGCTTTGTCTTTTTTTTTTTTTTTCTTTATGCAAGCCTTGGCAAGAGATGTGGAGAATTATTAAGTGTTGTTTTCCCAGGGGGGCATGACAGGAACAAGTAGGAGAAATCTCAGTGTCCTGTTAGCAGAGAATCACAGAACTGTTTGGGATGGAAGGGACCCTAAAGCTCATCCAGTGAGAGTTGTTCAGCACTTGCTTTTTGTGCAGTGTTTGTCTTTGTCCAGCTTGCTCCTGAGTGGGAGCTCAATTCAGCCTCTTGGGGAAGGGTGACCAAGCCTGATGATCCCAGGATTTACAGCCCAGCAGCACAAGGGGACAGGCAGAAAGCTGTGTTCAGAGAACAAGAAATAGTGCTGGAAATAATGACTTGCTTGGCAGGTTTTAACAAGTTCAGTAATGGTATTAGGTGCCCTTGGCTCAAGATAGTAACCTCCTCTTAAATGATCATTACCTGGCTAATAAAGAGCTCGGAGCGGGTCATTACAGCTTAATTTAGACGTAGCATCCTGTTTGCTTTGCACAGCCTGGCCATCTCTCAAGTTGCTGGATCTATTGCCTGGCTGTGAGGTTGGGATGTGGGATTGCTTGGGTTTTCCCAGGGGGACTGTCCCCCAGCCATCCCAGGACATCCGTGGGGAGGAGGAGCTGCTCTCAGCACTGACCACAGCCAGGCAGGAGCCTGTGCAGGAATGGGGGTCCAGCCTCGTGCCCCCCACCCTGTCCCAGCCTCTGCTCCCTCCTGAGGAGCCCCTGTGCTTCTCTCCCCCCATAGCAGCAAGTTTCATGTGCAAGCAATTACCATAACCAACCCCCAGAGGTTATTATATTTTGAAGACATCTCTTTGATAAGCTCATCTTTTCAGCCAATTTCCTATTTCTTTGGAAAGCAAAGCATCTTTCCTCCCAGTTTCGTAAATCTGTTGTTAAAAGGAAGAAAAGGAAATGGAAAAAAAGGATTCCTCCCCCCTCCAAAGCCTGACACCAGGCTGGGTTCTCTGCTGCCTTTGTCAGCCCTGGATGGAATTATGCATCATGAATAAAAACTGCTGTCAACATGCATTGGGTTCGAAACATTAGAGCATATGGTATGTGATTATCTGTATTGTCAAATGCAATAAAGCGAATTTGGATATAATAAAAAATGTAATATTTTAGAAATTTGGTAATAAACTGTGGAAGAATTGACAGGCAGAGAGTATCTGATGCCTGTGGGCAAACAGATAAAGAGGGCAGGACGTGGCACTCGATGACTGAGGCAGCATCAGGGGCTGGATTTTCTGATGGGAGCCTGACTGGGCTGACTGGCACCAAGGGTGGTGGCCTTTGTCCCTGCCAAAATCTGTAGGTCTCACTAATGAATAGACAGAAGCACAAGGTTCCCATTCTGGTTGTAGGTGGATTAATTGGATTTTACAAATACTTGGGGTTTTCTTCTCTGATAGCAAAAAGAGAAACCTGTTGGAGTCTGCTGTGTTCTCCCACCCAGCAGCATTGCCAGCATTTCCATACTGACTCCTTGTGAAGCTGGGAAATCTGTGCTTGAATAAAAGGGAGCAGTGAAAGGCTGTGAGGGTGGGGCTGCTCCCAAATCCTGAGGAAGTAGAAAAGGGTGGGGATCCTTTTCTCCTGCAGTATCTCACCTTCCAGCCTGGTGCTTTCATTGGGAGCCACTGACAAATCTGTGCCCGTTGGGACACACGTGTCCCCAGCAGAGAGAGGCTGAACTGGGAGCAGACTCTGGGGCCTCCTGTGTAGAAAATTCCTGTGGAAAAGTGCAGATGTATCACACGTACCTGCAATTTTTCTTAGGTCACTGCTAATGCTTCTAAATGATCTGCGAGCACATTAATCGTTTCTGTTAATTAACAATATGATAAAAATGGCATTTCGTAGGCTCTGCCTAGCGTGCCCCTCAGTCATTATGTACTCAGTGCTTTGGTTTGATTTCAGAACGTTAATAATATAAAATTTTAATGAAGATTTGTTGTTATGAAAAATTTATTACCCAGAGTTCAGGTGCTGCTGACATGAGCATGGTCTGTGACACGTCCCTGGGTGCTGCTGCCACTGCCAGGCTTTGCCTGGCACCCCCTGCCAGCCCTGGCTGGTGCCCTTTGAACCTGGGAACCTTTGCATAGAATGGGTTATTTGAGAGGGGGACAATTCCCTGTACTCTTCATCCTCCCTCCCCTGAGGACAATCCCTCTGCAGAGTCGCTTTGGGTGGATTTTGCCCCTGCTCACCTTTTCCTGTTTCTGAGCAATTCTCACTTTGGAAATGCCAGGGAGCCATGGGAGAACAGAGTGAGGAGCTGCAGCTTGCAGCTTTCCCAAACAAAGCAGAGGAGGAGGCTGCTGGTGCCCTGTGTCCCACTGAGCACTGGGATGGAAACGCTGCACCTCAGAGCTGGGCTCCTCATCTGCTCATCCCAGTCTGGGGATTTACATCCTGCCATGGAGAGTACACTGACACCAAATAGCTGCCAGGAGAGCCTGACTGTGCAGGCAGATCAGCTCCTGGTGGGTGCCAGTCACAGCAGCAGGGCTGGACAGCTCATGCTACTCTTAAATGAGGATATTTTCCATCCTACGCCACAGGTTTTAACCTCCTTCTTCCCCTCCTGGGGCATCCCTGTCCTGGTGTGGTTATCACAAGGATGAGGTGAGATCCTGCTCACCTTGGAGCAGGTGGTGCCTTCAGGTGTGGTCACCAGCAAAGCCCCCCTTGGAGATGAGGAGGTGAAATCTGAGATGTGTGTCTCAGATTGTGGCTGTGTTCCCTGCATGTGCAGAATTGCTCCTTTGGAAACCAGAGCCTCTCCTTCCGTGTGTTTGCAGCACAGGAAATTGGAATAATAGGAAATAACAGCTTTTGTCAGCTTTTGTCCCAGACGGTTTTTGGCTCTAAAAAGCTGAGTTGCAGCATGAAAACTCAGAGGAAGGGACAAGGAAGTGAGGGGGAAGTGAGGGATGCAGACACAGAGAGTACTTAAGTGACTTCTCCAAAGGCACAACATGAGGAGGTGGCAAAGCCAGGGCTGAGTTTTCAAGTCCTGGCTGTCATGTTCTGGGGCTGAGGAATGAATGGCTTTTCCCTGACACAGGATTAAAGCCCCAGCTCCCCATTCCCAGACTCTGGGGGTAATGACTTGTTATAGGCAGAGCTAAAAACATCCATGGTTCACTGGCTGGGTAGTGAAAGTGTCCTGTCCCCTCTGTCTGAGTGTTCTGTTTGGCTGCAGAGACAGCATTTGGTGACAGTGATCACAGGGCTTGGTTTCACATCCCCATCTCCATCCCCACCTGCAAGTTTATGATTATTATTATTATTATTTTTATAAGGCAGCTTGGCAGGCAGTACTAAGGAACTTTTTCCTCTCTGATTACAAGGGATGTGTGAATAAAGTAGAAGGGGATTGATTCACACCAATCTATGCATCGACTGTGTGGGAGCCACTTGCAATTCCCAGCAGCACCAGAAAGCTTTGCAACAGGGAGAAATATGACCAGGCAAGTTGAGAAAATAAATTAAACTAGTGTCAACTTTTCTTGTTTCTTCCCTCATTATTAATGGATGGAATGGGGCTCGTTTATCAAGAAGAGGAAAAATTAATTGACACGGGCTTTAATGTTATTATGCCTGGCTTGTCTGGTCACATTTCTTCATTTTTAATTTTTTTTTTTCTTTACTTTTGAAAGGCATTTTATTACCTTTCACAGGACCAGCTGCCAAAACTATGGGTATAAACAAGAAGGCAGGTGCATAAATAATACCACAGCAGGACTGGACTTTGGTGCATTTCAGAGCTGAAGGAACTGAGATCTGAGGAGCAGAGGCAGGTCAGGAGGTCAGGTCAGGTCCAGAGCCCCAACACAAAGGGGGGAGCACAGCCTGAGCTGATATTTCCTCATTACTGGGGGGTCAGGGTGGATATTTCATCTGTCAGCACAGCCACTGCTCGGGCACCTGCACACCAGGGACCCCAGGGACTCACCCAGGGACCACAGGGATCCCAGGGACCCATCCCAGGGACCCCAGGAACTCAGCCAGGGACCCCAGGGACTCACCCAGGGACCCCAGGGAGCCATCCCAGGGACTCAGGCCAGTGCTGAATGGTGGGAGTGAGGAGCAGGATGGTTCTGGAGCACTGTGTGTGTGTGAGGGGGCTGATCCTGCACTGCCCAGTGCCTGTGGGGTGGTTCTTGCTGAGCAGCAGCAGAGAGGTTTAAGCAGAGCTGTGTAAATCTCCTTTGTCCTCTCCCTGCTCTTGTCTCCTGCCCGTGTTCTTTGGGATTGCTGTGCAGGATAAAGGAGCCTCGGTGATCCCCTGGTTCCCAGAATGGTTTCAGGAGCTCTCTGGTTGCTGTCACTGCAGGACAAGGCTGTCCCAGCTGCAGGGACCCCGTGGGGTCACCAGCAGGGTGGGCACAGCTGGGGCAGAGGCAGCACAGCACAGACTGAGTGACTTGGTGCACACCATCAGGTGAGCTCAGACAGCTATAAATAAAATATAAATATAAATATAAATATAAATATAAATATAAATATAAATATAAATATAAATATAAATATAAATATAAATATAAATTATAAAGCAGGCTCTGTTTGCTGTGTCTTCACCCTGCTAGGAATCAAGGCAGGTTTTTCACAGAATCCCAGAATCATTGGGGTGGAGAAAGATCTCCTAAGATCACTGAGTCCCAGCTGTGCCTGATCCCACCTTTCCCCAGCCCAGAGCACTGAGTGCCACCTCCAGGGATGGGGGCTCCAAACCTCCCTGGGCTCTTCCTGAGCCCAGAATTCTCCCTGAATTCTTTCTGGTGTCCCAGTGTGTTGGAGGACATGTCCTGCCCCACTGCATGCCAGGTGTTTGTGCCTGTTGCTGCCCACTCAGCAGAGATGAATGGGGTGTGCTGGCTCCTTTCTCAGCAGATGAATGGGGTGCAGTAACTCCTCATTCCCAGCAGAAACCACAGCAGGATTTTTCACCTGAAGGTCGTGGATACATGTCTCAGGTTCCTTTAGTGCTGCTGCTTGGCTCTGAGCCTCTCATTTGGAGCATCTGTTTGCCTCTTACTTTATTTTTCTCCCTCTTCTTTGTCTTTTCTTTTACAGAAAAGATTATTCAAATGAATATTCAGTTTTATTCATTTGAATAAAAAACCCAACCGTTTGACTCTGTTAAATGCTTATCTCTTAAATAGAGCTTGTTAGCTTCCAATAATAGCTTCATTCAGAAGGATGCAGTATAATTTCATTTTAAAACGTGTGCTCCTTGACAACCAGAATCCTATTTCTGTCACCGTTTTCAACAGCTGCCTTTGTTTTGGGTTAATCTTCTCCACACACTTTCTGAGAACCAGTTTTTTGTTGACTCTTAGTACCTCTCAGAAGAAATAATTGTCTATTTAGCCCAGGAAGGTTTCTGAGAGTTTGGGTAATTTAAATATGTGTATTCATTGTGGGAACTAGTAAGACCCTGCGTGCAGGGGGATCTTTGTGTGGGTGCAGTTATTAAAAGTTGGAATTTGATATCCAAAAAGTGACACAAGAAAAGAATCTTGGAAGGACCCATAAGGTGTCCCTCCCACCCCTGCCATGGCCAGGGACACTTTCACTAGCCCAGGTTGCCCCAGCCCTGGCCTGGGTCACTTCCAGCTGCTCTGGGCACCCTGTGCCAGGTCCTTTCCACCCTCCCAGGGAGGAATTGAAGTTCCTGCAGATGGAAATGCTCTGGTTGCTCCCAGAACCTCACACACCCTGGTGTTCACAGCAGGTCCAAAGCCATCTGTAAATATTGCACTTTTTGAGCTTGAGGTGTTGGGCATTGTAGAGGTTGCCTCTGGTTTTCCTCTGGTTTGCCTCTGGATTTTCTCTCATTTTCCTCTGGTTTTTCTCTCATTTTCCTCTGGTTTTCCTCTCATTTTCCTCTCCTCTTACTGACCAAGTGCCACAGATCTTTCAGAAACCTGCAAATTCCAGCTACCACCTACAGATTGGTATTTTATTGTTATAAAATCGGGAAATTCAGAAAGCTGGGCGGCCATCTGATCTAATCAGACAAATAATTTCTTGATAAACTGCACTTAAGCCATATGGAGTGGGATGAGAATGGGAAATTTGTTCCTGAGTCCAGACACATAATGACTGCAGTGGCTTCCTCGTGGTGTTCACATATTAGGGCTAATCTCCTAAATTCCCTCTCCCCTCCATGCTGGCACCAAGACCTGACACAGGTTGAAAGAGAAATCCTCAACTGCAGCACTTGCTAATGAGCTGCTAATGATGAAGATGTTGCTGGTGCTCAAACAATTAATGACTTGTAGCCCCAGCCCAGCCCTGGTCCTGCCACACTTTGCTCCCAGCTCTGGGATTCCTGGGATGCCACACTCAGGCACTTAACCACAAAAATTTGAGGTTTAACTGCAGGTCTGTTTAAGGCAGATTGAACTGGAGTAATTTAGAAGGCAAATGAAAGCCGTGAGTTATGTAAAGAAAATGCAAGCTGCTGCCTGCTGGGAGTGCAGAGCAGAGCAGTGCTGTGGGTCTGCTGTGCTGGGGTGCCTTGGAGGAGGGCTGGGATCCATTCCTGGGGATCCTTCCCCCAGCCTGAGGCAGTCTGGATGGAATGGGAGCATTGCCCATGGCTGCAGTGCTCTGCAAGAGCTGGAAATGCACTTTGCTTTCCAGCCAGGGCTGCACTGGGGCTGTCCCTGCTCAGTGTTTGACCAGTGCAGAGTCCTGCAGCTTCCAGTTTGCAAACAGGGATGGAGTTCATCCTCTTAGTACATTTTTAAAATGTCATTAGCATGATTGGTGTCGATGTTGACTCATGAGCCTTCTCCAGCACATGAGGTTGGTTTTTTTCCCTTAGCCTGAGGTTTTTTTGTCAGGAGGCAGGAGCAGGGTGTGTGGCTGTGGTGGGCTGCCAGCTCCTGTTAGTGCAGCCCCAGCAGTGCAGCCTGAGTGCAGAGCATCAAACAGCATCAAACAACCTCAACCAGCCCAAATCTTGGCTCTTTGAAGCAGCAGTGGAGAAGAGAGGAACCACTAGATCAGGGACCTTAAACATAATGGGTTCCTGGAGGCCTCAGGATGTCCTGATGAGGTTTTAGAGGAAGTAATTCAGGAAGAAAGGGACAAATATGCAGCTCCGGAGCAGGGCTGAGCCAGCACAGAGCACACACAAACACTGAGTGCTGCTCTGGGCTTGGGAAGCTTTGGGGGATTTCTCCTTGCCAGGGGTAAATGAGGAATCATCTTCTGTCTTCCCAGATTTTTATGGTTTTTGGGTCGTGTAATGAGTCAGCTCTAATGGAGAAGTCCTGTGGAATTAAACAAGAGATGAAATCAATATGGTTCCATAGAAATATAATTGGGTTTTGTAGAGATTGCTCTTAAAAACCTATAAGGTGTAAAAGAAAATACAGCCTTATTGTAGTTTCCGAGCCATCATGTAACTGGGGTGTAACTATCCATTAAATTCTGCAGGATGGATCAAAAAATCCATAAGGAGGTTTTAATTCTCCATTAAATCCTATGGAAGAGCTGGGACAGACCCATATTAATTTTCCCTGAGACAATGCTTCTGCCTCCATGAGGCTGCAATGAGCTCAGGAGCAGCTCCCCAGGCAGCAGGTGGAGTCACCTGCATGTTGGTGTGGAAGTTTTCCAAAGTCCCAAAGTGGCTAAATAGTTGTATTAAAATGAACCTGTTACACTGAACTAATGTTCTCCTTCCCCCTCCCCTTTTTTGTATCTTTATTCAATAGGATTTGGCTTCGTAACTTTCGAAAATGAAGACGTGGTGGAAAAAGTCTGTGAAATTCATTTCCACGAAATCAATAATAAAATGGTGAGTGTTGGTGAGAGCAGCTCCTGGTGTGTGAAAGCAAAGGGCTGGAGGAGGGTGGGAGTTCAGCTTGAACCTGGGTGAAGTTCCTCAGTGACAGGCAAGTCCCAGGCTGTGGGTTGCCCTGAGCCAGATGAAAAGGGGCATTTGTATTTCAATTGCTGCAGTAACTTTGATATTTTCAGCTAAAATATTCTTTTTCCCTTTGTCAAAACATCCTTTGCTGCTCAAATGTGTATTCAGATATGCATTGTATATTGGTCTGATATGTGTTCACAGACTTTAAATTTAATAATAGAGCTTTTAGTGTGGATAAGATCAAAGCAATCTCCTTGGCATATGCTGGAGGCCTGATTCAATATTTGACTTGCTAATTTTTCCCAGGGCACTGAAATAATATTCCTCATATTGTTCCTCCCTGCAAAATGCATCTGAAATAAAAGTGAGGGTCCCCTTGGCCAGATGTGGGGTGGGGTTGTGAGGCAGGGCTGGGGCAGTGCTCCTGTCCTGTGGGAGTCTTTGCTGCTCTCCAGGTGGATGCTGTGACTTTTCCTGTCCTGTTGTCCCTCCTGCCTGTCCCCACAGAGCTCACCTGAGTGTCTCTGGGCTGGGGGGAGGCTCCTTCCCTTCATGCAGCTCCTCAATGCTGTTATTCTGTCTTAAAACAAAAGAACAGAGCAAACCCCAGGCACCTCCACACAAGAGGGAGATCAGAAACGCTGGGGATGAAAATTTAGGGGTTGGCAGGTGGGGGGAAAGAAGAGCTCCCCCCCAGGATTTTCCTGTCCACACTCCATAGGTTTGGTTATTCCCCAGAACAGGCTTTTCTCTGGAGAAGGGCTCAGGATTGCCCTGGGGGGAGCAGGGGGTGCCCCAGGCAGGGACAGGGTTTGGTGCCTCATCCCATGGGCTGGAAAAGCCTCACCTGGCTCCTGGGAGGGGAGGGATAGTGCAGAGCTCTTGGGGGAATTCCTTCCCAGGAAGGTAGCAGGGAGCCCTGGGATGGGACAGGGTGTTCCCTCCCTGTCCCCTCCCTGTCCCTGTCCCCATCCCAGCTTGCTCAGTTGCCCATCCCCAGCTCCCTGGGCTGGTTCTGGCCCTGGGCTCACTCCTCCTCCTCTCTGGGATGTTTCCCCAAAGGCAGGGCAGGCAGAGGGCACTGGGGTGCTGCTGCTCCCCAGCCTGTTTCCAGCTCCTGCCTCCCTGGCAGGTTATTTTTAGCCCATCCATTCTGCTCCTGTTGCCATCCCTAAAGCTCAGAATGTCAGATGGAATATTAAACCAGCAGCAGGACAGTGAAAAGAAAATGCCAGTGAGGTATTTAATAAAGGGAAGTTGGAATTTACGTGGGAGGCCAAAGATGCTCCAAACGTTGTGGGGGACAATAAACCCAAAGGAGCTGTCAGCTGTCTTTGGGTGATTGTTCCTTTGACAGGAGCAGGCTGCTTTGCAAAGAGACACCTGTTTTTTTAAGCAAAAGTAAAAGTAGCTGGAAAAGAAATGTGATGGAGTAATTCTTTTCCCTTAGATCCCAGTGTGGTGGGGTCATTCACATGCTGGGTACAGTGCTGGTGGGGGGGGATGAGCTGAGCCTGGAGCCAGGGGCTCATGTCAGGCTCCTGAGCAGCTGACAGAAGTGCTGGGCTGTTCTACAGCTGTGACACTGCCCAGCACCTGTGGCTCTTGCTCCCTCTCAGGGTGGGATTTTGCAGGTTTTGTGGTTCTTGGGCACATGCAGGGATGGGGCAGCCACAGGTTCTCTGTGCACCCTGTGCCAGGCCCTGCTCCAGTTTCTGTAATCCCAAGCCCCAGTCATTGATCAGTAAGGTGGTAGATCAACAGACCCACCACTCAATGCAGTTTTTAAAATAAGCTTCAAGCCTCTGCTGGTGCCTGGTGTGGCTCCCCATGGTGTGAGTGACACGTTGTCCCCAAGGTGATCAGAGCCCACCAGGCTGCAGGTCACACACTGCTGGCACAACAGAGTCTCCTTGTCTTGGCTTGGCTCTGTGGAGGTTTGTGCATTGTGGATATTGCACATTCTGCTTTCCTCAAAATAGCCCTGGTTTCCCTGGAAAGCTGTTAGCCAGGGGTTTGTGAGACATGCTGGGCTCAGAGCTGACAGCCTGTTCTGTTGTGCTGGGTATAAGAGGCTTTTCACTCCCCAGCTCAGCCCTCCTGGGCTCCTGTGGCTGAGACTGCTCCTCTTGACCCAGGAGTACCCCAGTGTAAGGTTCATTCTCCAAACTAGACTAAACAAAAATAGTGAATTTGGTTTCCCTTTTTTTTTTTTTTTTTTTTTTTTTTTTTTTTTTTTTTTTTAGCCTTAGAGTTAAACCTTTCTTTGTTGGCTGCTGAAAGTGTAACACATCCTCGTATGAGAGGGTGGAAAAAAATCTGGAAATTATTAAGATGCCCAGAAAGGCTGAATTGAAAGTTTGAGTGAGGTCCAGATGTGTGTACAAAGACCCTTATCAGGCAGCTCTGGGGGGCAGTTCAGTGTGGAGCTGAGCCCTGACTCATAAATCCATATTCATTTCCTCTTGGAGAAGCCCCAGTGCATGTGCTGTCACTTGTGTGACATCTCTGCTGCCTGCAGGGCTTTTCCCTTAAGGAATGTGTGGCTTTGGGATGGTTCTGGCCATCTCCATCCCCTTCCCTGTGAGGACAGGGCTGGATTCTGGCAGAAGAGCAGCCAGGCCCCTTTTCCTCCTGCCTTTGCTGTTGGGGAAGAGGCACCAGCCAAGCCCCCAGTGTATGCACTGCTGTGCTGCTTCCCTCCTGTCCCAGTGTGCTGATGGGATGGTGCTTCCAGGGCACCTGCTGGTGTGGCAGTGCTGCCTGGCAGTGTGACAGTGCCCTGGGGTGAGCTGGCAGGGCTGGGCTGTCCCTGTCCCCCTGTCCCAGGGCAGCAGAGCAGGGCCATGCTCCCAGTCCTGGCTCCCACATCATCCCTCCCATGGAGCCTGTCTGGATAACAGAGACTCTTCTTGCCCTCCATATGGGGTATATTTGTTTACAGAGGCTTAGGAGTTACTTTTCTTTCCTACTGGTGACTTTTGCTTCTCCTTTAATCCTGGTTAAAGCCCCTGTGCAGCTCAGTGCCATTCCCTTTGTATCCTGTGTGCTGTGGAAGTCAGAAGCAGTGCCAGGCTCACAGAGAGCAGCAGTGGGCTGGGTTATGGTTGCAAGAGCTAATTACCAGGTTATTGTTTCTAACAGTGCTAATCCAAACTTCATTTCCCTGTTAATTGTCCATCCATCCAGGCTGGATGGGTTTTATCATCCTGACTGTGGGTTTTAGCAATGCTGCCATGGCACTGGCAGCTGTACCCTCCCTCCCAAAAGATGTGGTTGTGCAATGCAGTGACCATGACACACTTCTGGTGCTCATTTGACTGGAGGAATCACCTGGGCAAGCTCAAACCTGTGGGTTCAACCCTGCAATGCAACCCTGCAGCCCCTGCAGTGCTGGGCTGCAGCACTGCCCATCAGCTCCTGCTCAGAGCATGGCCTGAGCTGTGCAGCCACAGCAATAACTCCAGTTAGCTCCAGAGCAGTGCCAAGGAGAGCACAGGAGCTGTGTGCTGGGGGTGAGAGGACAGTGAGGAATGATGCAGAAGTGCTGTATTTCTCCTTTTTCTGGGAGAAGGAGGCTCCTGGGTGTCCCACTGGCAGCAGGGCTGGGCTGGTGTCTCACAGGGCATTGCTGGGATCACCACGTGCTTCCAGTGCAACTCCCAAAGGCAGCAGGAGCAACTGAAAGAATGCAGATCCTTTATTAATAGGGTTTACAGAAATTTTCTGCTGGGTAGAAATATTGATTCTTTATTCCTATTTTAAAAGGAGCTTTTTGTAATGATCACTGGGAGTCGTTGTCTGTTATCGATTGCAGTGAGCCGTGCTGGAGCCCTCCCTCCATTCATGCCACAAGTGCCAGGTTCCCTTTCAGGAGCACAGAACCTCTTCAATCAGCACTTCTGTCATCTTTGGGGCTGCAGTGGGTGGTTAAGGAGACACACACGTTTGCTCTTTTCAATGGTTATGCTGTTCTGGAAGTTCACCTTTGAGTGGGAGGAGGCGTGGGGAGGCTGATGCTAAAAATAAACCTCCCCCCCTTAAGTAGATCAGCTCTGCATTTGACATTTACATGGAATTCATTTGCATCTCATTTGTACATGTTTCTGCTCAATAGGTAGAATGTAAGAAAGCACAACCTAAAGAAGTGATGTTTCCACCAGGGACGAGAGGAAGGGCACGTGGCTTGCCGTACACCATGGACGCTTTCATGCTGGGGATGGGAATGTTGGGTAAGTGCCACAGCCACCACTGCAGGGTCCCTGCTGCCTCCCTCCCCTCCAAACCCTCCAACCACAGGCCTGAGCAAATCCCTGCACCTGGGTGGGTGCCAGGCTGAAACTTTAGCAGGGGTGGAGTGAAGAAAATAATCCTGTCTGTGGTAAATGATTAACTCCCCCCCCCCCAGCCTGGAATATAAAAAATTTGCATTTAAATGGATGTTTTAAATAGCCTGTTTTACTCTTACTCGCAAAAATAGAATGATGAAAGATGCAGTGTGTTCATTCTGACTAAAAATGATCTCTCCCCTTTTTTAGAGGAATTGAGTCACACATTATTCCCCTTCTTTTAAAGGTAGCTTTGACAGTTCAGCATAGATAATTGAAAATCTTGCTGGTTCTTAAATGGCATGGATGGAGGAAGTGGGGGGATGTGTAACAGGACAGGTCGCAACAATAATTACAAGTTTCAGGGAGATGGAATGGTATTTTAGTCCTGAGTATTGTGTCCAGAAAATACTAATTAAATCGGATAAATGATATTTAATGGCAAATTCCTATTTGTGCATGAGGTCTATTTAGTTATAATTGGTTCTCATTTGTTTCTGCCTAGATAATTCTTTCTAAATAATGTGACAACCCCAGATACTCTGTCCTCGGCCAAAATGCTGCTAATCCATTGCCAATGATTTTTTGTAAAACACCATTTATTTTTAACTTTTTGCTCCTATCCCTGCACTTCTCCTCAGTTGTCACCTCCTGTGTCCATGAAGCTCGTGGGAATGGGAGGGCAGTCTGGAGCTGTCCCCAGGCAGCAGGGAGCCTTTCCCAGGCCAGGGTCCCCCTTCAGGATGCTCTGACTTCCCTGTCCTGGGTTTAGATGATCCCAGGAGCTGAGCACAAAGCCCAGCCTTGGAATCTGGGCTGCCCCAAGCTCTGCTGAGCAGTTTCAGGGGCTGGCTGAGATGCTAGAGGACCCCAGAGCCCCAGCTGCTGCAAGGATCAGGCTGTTACATTGAGGTGTCTGACACCAGGCACTGCTTGATTTGATAGGACAAACTTGCTGCCATGTTTGCTTTATCTCAGAATTAATAGTACTTCTGTTTGTGTGGCTGGAGCCATCCATTTCTGGGATGTGTAATCGGGTTATTTCAGCTGATCATCTGTTTTGCTGTCCCCAAGCTCCACCACCACCCTGCCCCACAGTGTTTGGAAATCACATTTTATGCTTAAAATATTTATCTTGCTCTAGTCAGTCTGTGATTTGGTTACCTGTGCGTGCCTGAGCCAGTGCACTTGATCTCTGCTGTTTCTTCCTTTTCCACCTGTGCTGCCTGAGGTGGGCTGGTGCAGGGGGAGTGTGGAGGTCTCTGTGCCTCTGTGCTGCTCTGTCCTGCTGGCTGCAGGGGGACAGAGTCCAGGTCACCCTGGGGAGCCAGAAAGATCCATGGCATCCCTTCCACCATGTGGCCTCAGCCCTGGTCCTTGCAGCTGGGCACAGAGGGAATGGAGCTGGATCCACCCCAGTGTCCTAAGGGAAAACTCAGCCCCCAGGGCACAGCATGAGTCCATTCCCCCTGGGGCTGTGTCTCTGGGAAAGGATCTCAAGCTGTGAGAATTGAGGAAAGGAGCCCTCAGTGAGTGGAACTCCCAGAGGAAGAGCTGGGGCACCTGTTGGACCTGCTGGTCCTGCTGCAGTGGGGCCCTGGCACACCCTGAGCAGTGCAGCTGCTGCCTGTCCTGCACTGCTCTCCTGCTTTCCAGGCTGGGGGACTGGCTGAGCATTAGTGATTGATCCACACTGAAGGCCAGATGCTTCATTATCCACTCGAGCTGCTTTTTCATCTTCCACCTTCCTGCTCGCTGCCGTGGCACTGTGGTAAATAATTAAGTGCTAAACAAGGAAATTGCAGCAGAGGAGAGCAGAGCTGCTGGAAGGGCAGTCAGAAACCCCCAGTTTCAGAGGCTGCAGGGCCATCCCTGCAGGAAGAGGGGCATAATTAACCCATCAAATGATCAGACCCAGAGCTCCATCAGCGCCGCTGCCCAGCGATCTGTGGGGCCAGGTCAGGTTTGCCCTGTGTCTTCTGTTCCAAATGGGCTGAACCAGAGCAACTGGGCTGCTCTGGAAGGGCTTCTCTACCTGTTTGCAGAGGCTCTTGCTCAAGGTCACCTTGTGCAGCTGCTGTTCATGGGCAGGGGAGGGAACTGGAGGAACGAACGCTCCAGACAACCCAAAGGAGGGAGCAGGAGCGACTCCCTCCAAAGCTATTAAGGAAGTTGGTCTTTTTCATTAATCACAAGCTCCCCAAGGAGCCTGCAGCAGCCAGGGTCTAAAGGTGCACAGGCAGCCGCTTCTGTGATGATTTGGTTGATTGGAGCAAAATTAAAGTGTCCTGGAAGGATTTTTTTGACTGGGAGAGCTCAGGCAGGCTGAGCCTGCTGCCAGGACGGCTGCTGGGGTGGAGAGCAGGAGCTTTAATGAGCCTCTCACAAAGAGTGGAGCAGATTCAGCTCCACTGATCTCCCTGGCAGCTCCCTGCTGCCCTTGGGTGCTCATGAACAGGCTCTGTGTGCCCCCCTCTGTGGCTGAGTGGGAGCAGTTTGGTGGCCAAGAAACCCCAGAAACTCTGTCTGTGCCTGGAGCCTCCCACTGGCCCCTGGCCCTGGTGTGCAGAACAGGAGCCCTGCCTGCACCCAGGGCGTGTGGGTGTCACAGCACTGCCCCAGAGATTTGTGCTCTCTGTCAGGTCTGTGCCTGAAGGCTTGTAAAGGAGAGAGCAGCAGAGGAGCAGCATTGAGGAGATGGTTTCTGTCTCCCCTCCCATCTGAAGCTGCTCTGTGTCCCTGCAGTCACCACAGCTCAGGAGGTGACCTGGCCCTGGGGCTTGCAGCACTCATTTCTCCTGGTCCTGGGCATCACCCTGGAGTTTAACATTAACATTGGGCTGCTTTTAGCTTGCAAACCCCTCCAGAGATGGAAGCACTCGGCCCCCCAGCTCACAGCCTGGGGTGAGGAGTGGCAGCAGCAGGGATTTGGGAAGGTCTCTGGCAGGGCTCTGTGTTCCTGCACACGCTCTGTCTAGGTAGGCTGAGCTCATGCATAAAAGAAGCTTGTGCCCTTCAAAGAAAGTCATTCCTTTTTTCCACCAGACACTGTTCAGTGGAGTAGCAGCTGCAACTCAGAGCAACATTTGGAGACAACAGCTTCCTTGCATTTTCTGGAGCATTTGAGCTAATTTTGCACGGGTCCCTGGCTCCTGTGTGCTCAGCATTCCCACATATTGACCATGGGCTTTTGTCCACCCCATTAGCAAATTTTAAAATGAAAAGACATTTCCCCAGCCTGGAGCCAGGTAGAAGCAGTGGTGTGAAAGTGGTTTGGCTGCTGGGTTGAGTTCTGCTTCCATGGACAGGAGAGTCCTGCTTTGAGGGAAGTGATCCAGTGAAAACTTGGATTTTTGGTTTACTTACAAGGGATTGGTCACTCCCCAGGACTACCAAGGTAAATCCTCTTGTCAGTGCCCAGTGCAGGATGAGGATGGCACCTAATGGGAGTGTTGGGCAGGTTTGGCCTGATGAAGCATCCACGTGGGCGTGGTGTTAAACACCATTGATATTCAGCCAGGCAATGTCCCCACCAGGATCAGGCTTCGAGTCATTAGAGCAGAGCAGGGCACTGCAGCAGTAAATGAAGAGGAAAATTGAAGTAATGTTGTATTATAAATTTATGATTTCATCTGCCTGACTTTGAGAGCGCTGAGTGCTGGCAGTGCCAGCAGAGCCCCTGGGCAGCTTGGCTGCTGCTGTGGCCACCAGGCACAGCCAGCTTTGGCCAGGGCTGCCCTGGGGCCAGGGCCAGGAGCATTCCAGGGCAGGCAGCACAAGAGGTGGCATCCAAAGCACTGTGGGCAGCTGCCATCCCCCACCCTGCTGGGGCCACAGGTACCACACCTGCCCCTGTGCCCTGCCAGCTGTGAGCTGACAGATGTGCTCCAGAACCCTCTGAATCAGAGGGAACTGAATTCCCCCTTGGCAAGGGGAGGGGGGCTGTGGTCAGACACCCAGAGCGATTTTTCAGTGATGTTAATGGCACTACTTACTTAGCAAACAATCCATTCATCAATAGTGCTGTTTAAAAAAAAAAAAAAGGAAAGGAAAAACGGTTTGTAAAGCTTAACTCTGAAAGATCTGATTTAATGACAGAGGTGATTAATTTCTAAGGGAATCCAGCTGTTGAGCTGTGGAAGGAGGGCTGAGCAGTGTGTGCTGTCCGGGGCTGCCTTCACCTGGCACTGCTTCATCCCATCATCAGAATTCATCCAAGCGTTTTTATCTTCCAGCTATAGATCATGATTAATAGAACACTGCATGTATGTATACATCTGATCAGGAATTGGAGGGACTTGCTGCAGGAGAAGAGCCCAGGGATGGATGAGTGTGTTAAAGGAGGAATAAAAGCAGAGATAGGAGCCCCCCAGAAGAGCCATTTGGCTGCTGAGCTGTTCCCAGGCTCCAGCCCAGCTGCTGCCAGCATTCCCACTGACTTCAGACAGCAGGAGGAAACTTTTCCTGATGGTTTCTGGGTTTGGAGAGGCCTGGGCTGATGCTGAGGCTCAGTGGGGACGTTCTGTAGTGTTTAGTGCACTGGAATTGGTGCCTGGTTTTAAGAAAACTGAGTGAGGAAATGCTGAGGATCAGTGTGAGGTTAGAATTTTAGGAAACCCCGAATGTACAGGACACCTTGGGCTGTTGGCCCAGAGTCAGAGCAAATGGCCACTGTGGGACCAGGGAGAGTGGCTGTGGGGAAATTCAAACAGGGGTGTCACTGTGTGAGCCCATGGCTGCTGCCAGCCCAGCCCAGCCAGGGATCAGGGGGACATCAGCACAAGCAGCAGAGTTGTCACTTTGTGCCTTCACTCAGGTGTTTCTATTCACAAACTGCTCTCAAGTGAGTTTTTCTCCTAATAACCCTCCCAAAGCTGCCCGAGGTCGCTTGCTCAGCCTCAGAAGGGGCTTCAGAAGCACCTCCTGCAGCTTCTTTTGACTTTCCTGAAAAATTAAAAAGCTCTTTGACTCCCTGGCTCGTTGCTGCTGCTGCCTCCAACTCTTTGATGTGTTAACTGTTGTCCTTCACACTCCCGGGATAAAGAATTACTACTACCTTAATCTCCAACTGTCAATAGCTCTGAAGCAAAGTACATTCATTGTAAGCTCTCCAAATGTCAGAGCAAACCCGTGTTATGTGTTTAGCCTTAGCATTTGGCATTTACTCTTCCAGCTAACAAGTATGCACAGTCCTTGGGCTGCAGACACCAAAGTGCATGTTAATTACCAGAGTGACAGGGCTCCTGCTCAGAGCTCGAGATGTTTCTGTTCAGGGTAATGATGAAACCTCTCTGCAGTTTGGCATGAGCAGAATAAATCAGATTTTTTAATACCTTCCGTAAAATTAGGTCTCACCCATCCTCCCTGTCGTTGTGCATTGTGTTAAAAAACAAACAGAAAAAAAAAACTTCAAAAAAACTCTTAATTAATCTTCAAACTTCTGTCTCTCTTTTTTTTTTCCATTTCTGTGATCAAGGTTACCCGAATTTTGTTGCAACCTACGGCCGAGGCTATCCTGGATTTGCCCCAAGTTACAGTTACCAGTTCCCAGGTACGTACATTCCGTGGGCACATTTGCTTCGTTTCCCCTCTTTCCTTCTTTTGTTTGTTTTTTTGGGGTTTTTTCCTTTTTTTTTTTTTTTAAGTCCATAGCTGCAAGCTGAGACAGGCAAGTCTGCAGGGAGCATCTCACACAACAGTGAAATTTCTTTTTTTTTTTTTTTAACTATTTTAAAACAGACCTTTGTAGCGACATTATTTCCAACACATTTTTCCTCATGTATAAATTGGTACTGGTTATTTGAAAACAAACTTCTTAAATTAAAAAAAAAAAAACAAAAAAACAAAAAAACCATGACAGCAAGAGAGATGACTGGAGAGCTGTTCCCCTCCCTTTGATGGGTTTTTCCTTCCATAGATTCTGTAGAGCTCCACACAGGCACGCACACGCACACAGGGACCCTCCCCGTGCTGGCCTGTGGTAAGTGAACCTTCACTTGTGGAGTGCACAGTGAGCCTGGGGGTGTTCCCTGCTGGGCCCTGGGGGCTCCCAGCTCTGGGGGATCCCAGCTCTGGGTGCCCCCAGGAGCAGGGTCCAGCCGTGTCTGGGTGCTGGGGGTCGGCGTCGCTTCGGTTCCCCCTCCTGTGCTGGGATGGTTTTGGGGGCTCAGTGGGGTCAGGGAACCCCAGAGCAGAGTGCTTTGGGCTGGAAGGGACTTTCAGAGCTGCAGCCCCTGCAGTGAGCAGCACAGATCCTCTAGGTCAGGGTGCTGAGAGCCCCATCCAGCCTGGCCTTGGACATTTCCAGGGATGGGGCATCCAGCAAAGCCCAGGCAAAGCCTTGGTCCTTTCCAGCACATCCCACAGTGGGGCTGGCAGCACACAGCACACAGAGTTCCCTTGCTTTGGGCTCTCCCAGGCAGCTGGAATGAACAAAGCAGTGGCTTTGCTCTCCTGGGGCTGAAGCCCCACCATGGTGAGGGGACCCTTGGGTGTCCCACTGCCTCATCACAAGGGTCCTGTGCTCCTGTGACACCCAGGGAGCCCCTGCAGCAAGACCAGCACCTCACAGGGAGGTTCTCTAGGGTGGGTGAGGATGTGGACAGTGCTTGGCTACCCCTGCAGCAGCACCAGGGCAAATGTGGAGCCTTGTGTCCAGCCCTGGGTCATTAGGATGAGACCCTGCTTTGGAAAAATACAGATTGTTGTCATCTGTAGGGTGAGCAGTGTCCTTGTGATGGGGTTATTGTGCAGCTGGTTTTTGCAGGACTGCAGGGTTTGTTTATCTGAATTCACAAATGCAGGGCTCTTCTGAAAGCTGAGCCACCTCTTCCCACCTGTGGAGCATTTTCCCACCTGGACCATGGCAGGTGTGAAACAAGTGGGGTGTCAGGCAGACAGCAGAGCTGCTGGGGTGGCACAGTGCTGCCCCCAGACCCAGGTGACACCAGCTCTGGTTCTGCTGGAACCAGCAGGACAGTCCAGCCTGGCAGGATTGCAGCCAGGAGCTGGAGGTGATGTCTGTGTTGGCTCTGACTCCTCCCAAGTCCATGTACCAGCTGATTCATACCAGAGCATTGAAGGAGAGACACCTTTGATAGGTTTAATGTTAGAAATGAGCAGAGCTTAGATGAGTTTAATTATGAACATGTCTAAAGTGAAGCATGTTTGCTCACTGACAGCAAAGGCACCCTTGACTCAACCCCTCCTTAGATGTATTTTTGTTAAGGGCCTGTTTTTATCAAAGCAGGACTTCCAGTTACTGCCTGGTTATTTTCAGTCTCCTGTAGAGATGAAATATGGAAAAGAGAAATGCAGATGGATTGTCCCCAGCAGAAAGCTGGGGGTCACTGTGGGCCCAGGGGAGCCAGGCAGCACCAGGAGATGCTCAGGTCCTGTCTCACCTTGTTGAGTTCCCCTGCCCCAAAGCTCTGCCCCTGCTCCCCCCCTGCTCGGATCAGTTACTCCTCAGCAGCAATCAGAAGCTTTGCAGAGTTGTTGGGAGTTCCTCAGGTGATTTTGGGGCTCTGGTGTCCAGAATCACAAGGGGGCACGGGAGCATCCTGGCTGTGAGGAGTGCTCCAGCAGCAGGATGGGGTGCCCTGTGCTGGAGCAGGAATTTGGGGCACAGAGCCCCTCAGGAGCAGGGCAGGAGGAAGCTGTCAGGTTTAAAACCTCAGTGTTGTGCTTTGGAGAAGTTCTTGGCTGTTCTGCAGGGGCATCCTGGGTCTGAGAGCTCCCTCTGCTCCCTGCTGGACCCAGTGGTGCTGCAGCCTCAGTGCAGCTGCACAGAGCAGGGCTGAGTCCCTCTGGGGACAGTTCTGCAGCCCTGGCACAGCTCAGTCCTGCCCTGCAGCCCCTGGCACAGCCCTGGCACAGCCCTGGCACAGCCCTGCAGCCCCTGGCACAGCCCTGGCACAGCCCTGCAGCCCTGGCAGGTGTCCCTGCTCCATCCCCTCCTGGGCAGGGTTTGCAGGCTGGGGTCACCCCCAGGGCTGGCACAGCCCCTGTCCCTGCACAGCCCTGCCCAGTTACTGTCTCAGTAAATCAAAGCCAGAAAAAGGATTTCCCTTCTGATTGAACTGTCCTGGTGGTTTTTCCTGCTGTCCAAGTGAATGAGGTACAGATGCCATGTCCCACCTGTTTGCATCCCCATTCCCTGTGCTGTCCCCTCGGGGCTGTCCCATGGCCTGTCCCACATCCTGTCCCAATCTCCTCTGTTCCCTGTGGCATGGGGCAGCCCCTGGCTCCAGGGCAGGACACAACCCCTTGGCAGCTGCTCTGTCTCCTCCCATCCCGTTATTCCTCCCAGCCCTTCCTCATGCAGTACATTGCCTTTTTTTTTTTTTTTTTTATTTATTTATTTTAATTGCAATCACTCCCTTTCTGTGTCTCTTCTTTTTTTTTTTTTTTTTTTTTTTAATTTCTGGGACTTATCTTTTCAGTTTAATCTATTAATTTCTGTTCTTATTTCACTTTGCAGACTATTTGCCGATTTCACAAGACATAATTTTTATCAACTAGTTCTTAAAGATGCATAACAAATTAATCTGGGTTTACTACAGTGCTAATGAGAGAGAGACAGAGAAAGCCTGGGTGGTCCATGTTTAATATCAATGTCCACTGAAAAATTGCTGCTCTTACTGGCTGGTTTGATTGACTGGACTTTTTATTTTATTTTTATTTTTTTAAAGGCTCCATATCCTCACTGCTTTGAGTTTGCTTTTTTTTTTTTTTCTTTTTATTTTTTTTCCTCTGCTTTGTTATGAGTTTTTAATGCCCACTTGGAATGTAACTCACAAGGATGGGGTCAGGGCACGACTTCTCACAAACTTTTTAGGAATCATTTTATCAGCGAAGCCAGGAGGATGATTGGGTTGATTTGGTGTCACAAACAGCCCCAGAGAGAGTGACTGGCACTTTCTAACATCCAAATCCCATGCAGGGTGCAGCAGATGGGCACCTCCTGTCCCTGGCACCCTTGGGGCCCCTTGGCAGCCAGGGCTGTGTCACCCCAGCTGTGTCACAGCCCCACACGTGTCCCATCCCCTCCCCAGCAATTCCTGCCCCACTCCCAGAGCCAGGGGGGCTTGGAGCAGCCTGGGACCATGGGAGGTGTCCCTGCCCATGTCCCTGCCATGGCAGGGGTGGCACTGGATGAGCTTTAAGGTCCCTTCCAACCCAGACCATTCTGGGTTTCTCTGGTTCTTTATCCCAGCTCTGATGGTCCTGCACACTCCCTGCAGCTGCTTCTCCTTCCAAACTTTGCTTGCAAATCAAATTTCCTAAATTCTGGCCAAGCTTTCCCTGCTTAAGCTGCATCACACTGCACCTCTTCATCTCCACCCAAGTGGCAGGAGAGCTGCAAACCTCCAGCATTGGCTTTAAGGAGAGCAGGCTCTGGATTGTGGGTACAAACACCCATTCTGTTCCAATCTGCTGCTCTGGAAGTGTTGCTCCCCTGTGACAAGTTTGTGAGAAGTACACACTGCATGCTTACAGTAGAACTGTAATGCATTTTAATGTTTGTTTAATCCACTTGTTGAAAATGTCAGTGTCAAAGGCTCTACAATCCATGGCTGTGCTGTTCATTTCATTAAAGATGCTTGATGTAATACTTGGGTAGTTTTCTTTTGACTTTTCTGCAGGCAATAGCTTTTTTTAATCTGTATGGCTTCTTATTATTTTGTTTGGGTTTTTTTGCTATGAATTGCTTTGCTTTTGTGAACTTGTCTTAGTGTGCATGATTTGCAAACATTTCAGCTATTGTGAATTTTCTCATTTTTTGTAAATAGTCCATCTGTTCTTTTCTTTTTTTTTCTTTATTTTTTTTCTTTATTTTTCCTTTTTTTTTAATGACTTTTTTCCTGTAAGTAACTGAGGTAGAAAATAATAATAAATTGTTTACAACGGATCTGCTGTGTTGCTGCTCTCTTAGCTTGCAATTTTAATATTTTGGTTTGGATGCCCCAAATAACCAGTACCAATGACTGAGTTGAATAAAAGAATAAAGCAACCATCACTCAGAGTGTGTGACCCAGTGTTTGAAGAACCTGCAGAGGAACAGTTTCATGTGAGGTGTGTTTACAGCAAAAATTACACCCAAAAAAAATACAAAATGCACTTGTAACTGAGGGGAAAGGAAATTGCAGCATCCCCACTGGTCCTCTAGCACTGTGTGGGATGTTCCTGCACTGTCTTGATCCCAGTTCTGTTTTCTCCCATCATCACCTGAGTGTTTGGGGATTGTCGAAGTTTCATAGAAGCCTTCAGGTTAGAAATTTAAATTATTTATTTTAATTAAGGGTTTGTTTGCTTATATGTTTGTTAAAGCTTATTAAAACCTTTGTGCATGGTGAGAGGTGAGAAAAACAAATATTTTCACAAACCTTGCAGAGCTCAGGGAAATCTATTTGCTTATTAATGCTGGTGCTGCAAAGGCCATGAGCTCAGCCTTGGGTCACACTCCTGAAGTGCCTGGGGTGGTGGAAATGCAACCCAAGGTGGTTCAAAGTCTCAGACTGATGGGATTTGTTACTGTGAGAACATTTAAACCAACTTTCTGTTGAGTTTAACTGAGTTTCTTTCCTGATGCCAGTCCCACAGAGTTCACCCCCCAGGGCTGGGCAGGGAGCTGTCCTGTGTGCAGCCCTGTGTGCTGCTGCTTGCCCAGGAGGTGACAGCTAGAAAATAGCAAATTTCCAGGTGAGGAGAAGGAGCTGGTGCCAAAGATAAGGGGAATTACTGTTAAGTCTTTGTGTCTTGAGAGGAGGAGGAGGAGAGGGAAGGAGATTGCTGAGTTTAGGACACCCCAATGCAATGCAGGTTCCCCCTTGGTTAATAACCTAGGAGTACAGTGGGGATGGAAAAGGGTGTGGCTGCAGCATCCCAAAAACCAGCCATGGCCTGTGTCCCATGGGCAGTGGTGTCAAACACCCAGCCTGGGCTGTGTGGGGCTTCACTGAGCCCACCACACATTCCCCTGCACTGCAGCACCAACTTCCTGCTCTGCTGAGGCAAAGTGGCTTTAAAGTGCTGCCTGCACATGGCTCCTGTAGCCAGAGGGAGTGATGGAGTCTGTATTAACAGGGGTCAGCTCTGTGAAACACTCTTCAAGCACTGTTACACAAGTGCAAGGCTTGTAGAACATTTACTAATGGGAGCAAAGTTTGGCTGGTCGTGGCACTGGAGTGATCAAATGTAAGTCTCAGAAAAGGAGGACCTGGTGGCAGCTGCAAAATAGGAGGAGGAAATGTAAAACCTATTTTAAACTGTTCAGTTAGTTAAGCCTTGTAACAGCAAGGAACAAAGCTGGAGATTTTTCTCACCCCTTTGTCTAACCCTTCCTTAACTGCTTCAGTCTGCTCTGCTCTCCCTGCACTGCATGCCTTGTTCCCACCTAAACACATCCCTGCATCTGCATGCATCACTGCTTCACACAGTGCATTTGGGGTCTCTTGGAACCACCTGAGTTACCTCTCCATGTCAGCCTGAAAACAAAGCCTTTAGACTGGGCCTGGTTTAAAATTCAGCTTTTGGGTGTTCTTTTGCTGAGCAGGGGCTGTTCCCATTGCAGGAGCATCCCTGGAGGGAGGAGCAGCTGGAACTGCAGACAGCAAACTGAGAAATTAATATAGCAGAGCCCATCAATCTCCAGCCAGAAGGCTCTCCTTCAAGTTCTGCCTAGATGACTGTGTTTTGGTGCAGGAATAGATGGTCTCTGGAGCTGTTCTCTGAGGCCAAGCAGAGCTGAAGCACCTTTGCCTTTTAGGCACAGTTTTTCTGAGAAAAGCCCTGGTTTTTTGATGTTGCAGAGAGTTGTGTAAAAGGCCTTTTTCAACTTCTATTTCCCTCTACCCCTTAAAGTAATCTTGTTGTTAGATTTAAGGTGAGCTTTTCCAGAGAGAAGCTGTTGGTCTGTGTTGATGGTCTGGCTCCCAGCACTGTGCATGGAGCCTGTCCCCCTTTTCCTGCCCCATCCCCTCAGTGTGAGGGAGGCTGCTCTGGAGCTTTCCCTAAATATCATGTCTGGCTGAGGCCCAAAACAGCCTTCATTAGATTTTTTTTTTTCCACTTACAACTTGAATAACTGAGAAATAAGAACATCTTGAACATTGAACTTGAGCACTGATTGTCCTGTTCTCAGCTGCTCACTGATCTGTGCCTGGTGTTTAAAACTCGAGGTTCATTGAAAATGAGTGATCCTGAAGGGGCAGAGAGGAGAGAAAAGGAAAAGGATGCAACCCTGCAGGTGTCTGCAGAGATCTTTGTGCAGATCTCTGGGGTGATGCTGCAGCTCCAGAGCAGTGGTTTCAGCTGGGAACAGGCCCCAGCTGCAGTGACCAGGAGGGTTAATGAGAGCAATTATTCACAGGAGTAAAGAGGCGTGACACAAACACTGGGGTGTGAGGAAAACATGGATAACCCTGCAGGAGGAGGAGGAGGAGAGAAGGAGGAACCTGCTCTGGTAATGCCCATCCTGCTCTGAGCAATTCTCCATTCTGAACCAGCCAGAGCACGAGGCTGCCTTGCCTTGTGCCTCAGTAGAGACAGTTTTTAACTAAAGCTGTGAAAAATTGGGGCTGGGGTTGCAAAGAACTGGACAAGATCAGTCTTTTAATAGCAGAGAAACATCCCAAAGTGATGTTTTAGCAGCAGGGTTTGCAGCTGGCCATTGAGGAGCTCCCACGTCCTGCCTTGCCCAGGAGCAGTGATGGGAGTTGCTGCAGCAATACCTGGAAGATTGCTGAGCTCAGCACCCCAGAACTCTCCTGTGACCCCTTTCCTGATGTGGATTATGGATTGCCCAGTGGCAGCTGCTCCAGGGAGGCTCTGGGAAGGTCCTTGAGTGCCAGAGGTGGCTGAGCTGGGTGAGTGCTGGAGAGTTCCCACCTCTGCTAACCTTGTCCTGTGATAAACTGCCTTCTCCTTTATGAAGTTGCCTCTCTGTGCTGAATTTTTCCAGCTTCAGCCTCCAGACACGAGTTCTTTTTATGCCTTTGTTCATCATCAAGGACCTGTCTTTAAATAATACTTGCCCAGATAGTTCAGATCATTCATAAAGAAGAGACAAGCAGCTTAACCAAATAGCTCATTTTCTTTACCATCAGAGCAGCAGAAATGAGGCTTGAAGCAAATCAGTGCCACGTTGCTGAGCTCCAAATAGGTGCCTTAATGTGGTTCCTTCCATCTCCCTGCCCTTGTTCATCCAGCAGCAGGTGACTGAAATGCAGAAATTCAGAGCTGTGAGGCAGTGAGGGGCCATGAGCTCCTGGGTGTTCCTTGGTGCTTCACTTGTTGGTTAAAAATCTCTGGTAAATGTTTGGCTTTGGCCTTTAAAATGAGTTGTAGTGAGTCCAAAGGAGTCTTTCATATCCAGCAAGATATGAAAGGGATGGAGCACCTCTCCTGCAAGGAAAGGCTGAGAGGATTGGAATTATTCCTCCTGGAGAAGTTTTCAGGACAGCCTACAGGAAAAATGAGGAGATTTTTACCAAGGGCCTGGAGGGACAGGACAAGGAGCAATGGCTGCAGACTTCCAGAGAGCAGGGTCAGGCTGAATATTGGATATTGATGACCTAAATCAGCTGCCAGCATTTGCTTCTTGGTTTGTGTTTTTTGGAAGAAATAGGTTTTATTAGAACAAACTGTGTGCCTTTGAGAAGTTTCCCAGTTTTCAGTAGAGTGAAATAACTGCAAAAGGGTTATTGCACTTGAAATGCCACTGAATGATAATTTGGAGACAAACAAGGCTTTGTCTCACTGATGCATAAAGTAATTACTGGGCAGAAATGCACCATTCTCATCCTAAAAGTCATGGCCTGCAAGTCCCAACAGCTGAAAAATGGGTCATTTACTGTCCATAAAGTGGAAGTGCCAAGTTTTAAATTACCTTTATTTGGGATTTATTGTTTTGTTGGAATTCCAGAATATTTGGGAATCTTTGCTCACCACAACACCCAGTGCAGACAGACACTGGGGGTGTCAGGCAGGGACAGGCCTGGTCAGGCTGTGCCCTGGGTGCTGCAGGGGCTCTGGGATGAGGGTCCATGATGCACAGTGTGGTCTGGCTGAAATCCCCTCATTTGCTGAAAGAGATTTGAACAAGTTGATGTAACACAGTGGGAAAAGACAAAGGGAGGCACTTAAGGGGCTGTTGCAGTACAGGAGTCAGGGCAGGCCTGGGGATGCTGGAAGTGTGAACAGGATTGATTCAGACCTGGGAGAGCACTGTCCTGTGTCCCTGGAGCTGTGCCCTGTGTGCTGGCTCCTGTCACCAGCTGTGGTGTGCCTGGCACTGTCCCACCTCTGCACAGGCAGGACATTCCCAGCAATTCCTCTGGGCTTTGGGGAAGCTTCCTAGAGTCTGCAACCAAATCCCAAGGAGTTAATTGCTACTAAAACGTGGTAATGAGTTGTGAATGATGTGGTAGAACCCCGATCTTTGATCAGTTCTAGGGAACATTTGATTTCTCTGGGTGTATGTTCTTCTCTGAATATTCAGCACTGAGTTGTTCATCTGAAGCTTGGAGTAGTAGCAGGGTTTTTTTCTTTGTCATTCGTGTTTCCTTATAGAAAGGAGGGGAGTGTGAGACAGAGAGCCTGGAAGATGAAGGTTTGAAACATAAAGGGATTGTTTTGGGCTGGAGCTTTCCCTTGTGTGTGCTCACCATTAAAGACGACATTTTTGCCCGGTAAATTGGACCCACGCCTGCCTGCCTTCAAAAATAAACACTGCCAGCCTCTTCTGCTTCATGGTTTTGAGTCTCTGATACTTTTGAAATGAAGCCTAAAGATCCTCCAAAGAGGATAACACAGCCTAATGGAAAGAATAATGCAGGCAAGAGCCCATCTGAAATGACAGCTGTGAGCCTGGTGCAGCTTTTCAGGCTGATCAAAGCCCCTGGGAATGCTGCTTGAAAAGGGGGGATCAGCCCCTGGGAATGCCCTTTGAAAAGGGGGGATCAGCCCCTGGGAATGCCCTTTGAAAAAGGGGGATCAGCCCCTGGGAATGCCCTTTGAAAAGGGGGGATCAGCCCCCCATCTCCTCCCCCCCCAACCTGCACATGAATTCTCCATGCCTGTTCCATGTTTTTGGCAATTTTCTAAAGTCAGGTGGAGATTTGAGCATCTGAGCTTCCATTTTCTTGTATGAAATCCCTGTGCTCGTTGCTGAAGTCTGAACATGCAACATCAGGTGCCCAAGTGCTTTGGCCATTAAATCAGAGGAAATTCTTGGCATGGTATTTTTTGATGTAAGAGCTAATTCTGTGATCTTTTTGGGGTTGATGCCTGTTGCCTGACTGGTTATAGAGGATAAGGTTGTGTGTGCTTTGAGGATGTTTGGGGTCTTCAAAAGCTGATCAGAGCAGGGCTGAAGGAGTTGGTGGTTTCTCTTAGAGCCAGAGCTGCAGGAAGAGGGTCCTGGCAGCAGAAAGGGCTGCACATGGTTCTTGGGTTATTCCCTTGTGGTTGCCTTGTAGCCAAACTCAGGCTGGAGGGCAGAACTTGGTGATTTCAGAAGGGATTGTCCCAGCAGAGCAGGGGATGGAGCAGGGCAGAGATGTGGTGTGACCCTAAAGCCCATGTGAGGACTGGCCCTGCTCAGGCAGTGTCGTGCACGCCAGATTTGTTCACACCCCCCTGGAAAATCTGCCAAATCCTGGGCTCCCCCTGCAGTGCCCAGAGCAAGAAGTGGGGCAGTGTGCCATCCTGTGATCCCCCTTGTCCCAAAGTCACCTGTGCCTCGCAGAGACAGCAGCCATGGACTGACTCTGGGACCTCAGGGCAAAGAATTTAACCCAGATCTGTCCATCTTCCCTCACTGCTTCACTGTTTAAAGTGAAACTATTGATGCAGGAAGCAGGGAATTTTATCTGTGAAAAATTGCACTTGGAACGCTGCTTTTGGCTCATTCTGAGCAATGGGAGAGCATGAAATTGCTGTGAATGCTCAGGGCTTTCCTGGGCAGTGTGTGAGCCCAGTGCAAAGCATTTCTTGTAAAATACCTTCTAATTGCAGTGGCTGCAGTGGGCACTGCTGGCTTTGCAGGGCTCTGGGCTTTGTTTCCTCTGGGCAGCTGGGAGCAGTGGGCACATGAAGCACAGGGCTCATTTGAGCAGCAATCAGTGCCATAAACAAACACCAGGAATGAGCTGATCTCTCCCTCCACCCTTCTGATTTTCCAGGAGGCTCAGAGGGAGTGGGGCTGGTGCTGGCCATGCTCCTGATGGTGCAGGGTGGGATCCAGAGGTGCTGCCATCAGTGCTCCCCTTGATCTCAGGACACTCCTGTCCAGGCACCCACTCCTGGCATCCAGTCACCTCCAAGCTGCTTGTTAAAAATGACCTGGGGGGCTGCAGCCCCTTGGCAGCTGGTGCTGCTGGCACCCCCAGCCCTCTGTGGTCCTGCAGTCCCCAGTGCCACTGCTGTCACCTGGAGATGCCTGCACTTCCCAGGATTGCTGAGGGAAAACTGTGGCCACTGTTCTCACACTGCTGGCAACAAGTTCTCCTTGTGCCCTGCTCCAGCTGTGGGAGGAGTTCCCGTGCCCCACGCTGGGATCCCCAGCAGGCAGGGAGGGATGGTGTGAGCTGCCCCTCTGTGCTGGGGGATGAGGAGCAGAGAGCCAGAGGCAGCACAGGGAGCTGGGCAGTGCTGGGCAGCAGTGCCAGGGCAGCTGCTCCAGCTGAGCCAGCTGTGCATGTGGCACCTGGCAAAGGCATTTCAGCAGGGGATCCATGGCTTTAAACAGGCTGCATTGATGGGGGATCCTCCAGTGCTGGAGCCATCCTGGAGTGGATCAGAGAGGAGGGTTTGGCCAGTCTCAGGGATCAGTCCCAGTTCCCAGCTGGGCTCGGGGCCATTCCCACAGGGATCCCACTGGAGCTGGCTGGAGAGACGTGGCACAGGGATGCTTTTATCTCACAACTGGGATAAAAGCTTTCTTCAGGGGCAGAGGGATTAATTTTTCACACATCTGTGTGCTGGAATGCAATAACAGAGCCTTTGTTGGGGCTCTTTCCGTGGAGCCCCTTCTCCACCCTTGTTATTTCACTCTTCTTTTGCATGGCAAAACTTTTTGTCCTGCATTTCAAACAGATCCTGAGCGTCCCTGGCAGCTGAACAAGAGAAACAAACTTTCCAGCCCTGGTTTTTTGTGCTGTTCACAGGGGATGCTTGGTGATTTGAAGGGTATTTGATTGCTTTTGGCAGAGGTGTTTTATTCCATGGAAAAGCCACAGCTCCTCTGATCCCGTGCGGGTGGTTTAGGGAGCCCCTGAGGGATCTGGGGGTGGCCAGCTGCTCCTGGAGGGGCCATGGGAATGCTGAGGTCACTGCTCCTGGAGCAGGCAGGGAGGGACAGGGGCCAGTGCCAGCTCTGCTCCTGCCTGAGCCCCAGTGGGAGGGCCTGGAGCTCGGCCCAGCCGTGGCTCTGCATGAGAATGAAACCCCAGAGCCTCAGCCTGTCCTGCAGATTGCCCTTTGGAGGTTGGTTTTACTCTTAACACCAAAGTCTTCTCACTCCAGCCATAATCATGTGTCAGGGGACCCACCCAGGGTTGATGGCTCCATCACCAGTGAGATGGAATTAAAGCTCAGGTTATGGGATCCCCCAGTCTGGATGTGTTTCCCACTGCCCAGAGTTCCCAGCAGACAGGGGGAGCAGGGCTGGCTGTGCAGTGCTGCTCTCTGTGCACAGGGAGCACCAGTCTGGGCATCCTCTGCATACATTTACCTGTGATATTTTTTTTCCCCCCAACAGCCCTATTACCATATTTAAATGCAAGTATGTCTTTTTTTGATTGATGTTTTAAGTAGCTTGGAGTTCTTCTAGCCTAGTTCTCTGCTCCTTGCCCTGGTAGCTGAGCTGTAGCTGAGCCATAGTGCTGGGGCTAGTGGGCTGTAGTGTGCTGGGCTCGCTCACTCTTCTCTTTCTCAGTGCCTCACTTGTTCTCCTGTGGTTCCTCAGCCTTGCAAAGCAGCTGTGATCGTGGTCCTGGTGCCCACTCAAGGACCAGGTTCCACCCTGGGCTTGTCCTGCAGGGTGGCAGGAGCAGTTGGAGCTCTGAGACCAGGAACCTCCCTGGAGTCGTTGACTTTGGGGTTTGGGGTTCTTGCTGATTGCCTGGACTTTGCCACTGCCCTCTTAAAATACATATATTGAAAGTCAGAGTCTCTGGCAGATCTTTTGAATATTAATTAAGTAAATCTGCAATCTTGCTGGCAGCATTCCATTCTCTGCGAGGGCTCGGTTCCCTGGAGCAGGGGGATGTCACAGAACTCCTTGATCTGTGGCTGGTTTGCTTTCAAGAGCTTTTTCCTTCCTTTCTTTCTTTTTTAAACCACACTCCATTGAATTTTTTTCTGCTTGATCCCAGCAAATTTGTGATCTCGACATGAGGACCTCCTCATATTTCCCATTACTGCTTTGTCTATAGACCAGCACATTATTATCACTTGCAAATAAGCCCAGGAGAGAATTCCCTGGTTGTTTGTGGAGGGGGCTGAGCCCGTTGTGCTGTGTGGAGACACGAGCTGGGCACTGCAGGCTCTGCCTCCAGCCTGTCCCATCCCTGCTGTGCCAAGGGCATTTGTGCTGGCAGCAGGCACCTGGCCAGGGCGGAGCTGTTCCCAAGCTCTGGTGGCTCTGGTGGCTCCAGATGCCCTGCAGGGACTCGTGGTAGCCTCTGGCTCCTGTCTTTACCCTTGTCCTTTTCTCCACGGGCAGGTTTCCCAGCGGCAGCTTACGGACCAGTAGCAGCAGCAGCCGTGGCAGCAGCAAGAGGATCAGGTAGGGGGGCCCGTGGAAGAGCAAACCCTCAGAGTGCAGGGTCAGGTAAAAGCTCTGTCGGTATTCTGTGTGGCTGCAGCTCTCCATCATTTCTCTGATTTTCCTCACACTTAATCCTGGGGACCTGAAAATAATGAATCAAAAAAAAAAAAAAAAAAAAATTAGAGGAAAAATAAGTTATCAATCCCAACCCAAACCCAAACTACAAGCAGAGGCCACGGGGGCTGGAGCACCTGCAGGAGATTGGCGTGAGAACTGCCAAAACCAGGGTAGATATTCCAATTTGTTTCTTTCTTTATTCCTTTATTGTGTTGGTTTCTTCATTTGTTTGGTTTAAATTCAAGGCTCTAAAAGACACCCCGAAAAAGATTTAATTTGTGTTTTCAGAAGAAAAGTTTTGGTTCCTCAGAGGAAGCTGGGGTTGGGTTGAGGCAGTGGCAGCAGCTGTGGGTGCTCCCCGTGGCGAGGGGCCGTGTCCCTTGGGGTGGCATCACTTGTGCCATCAGCACCAGCTGCCACCTCACCATCCCTGCCTGCTCCACCCCCACTGCTTCCATGAGCAGCCACAAAGCTTTTCTTCTGTCCTTCTGAAAACTTCTTACTTCTTTTATTTTTTTTTTCCCCTTAAGGGAAATAAATCAATCGTTGCCGATTGCCGTTATTGCCTTGAGGTTCCAATTTTGCTGAGCAGGTGAATCAGCAGCTCTGCTCAGGTGGCAGAGTTCAGAGCAGCCGTGGGCTCCCAGAGCAGGCTGGGCTGGAGCTGCTGCCAGCCCCCTGTCCCCTGTGCCAGCGTGTGCAGGGGGGACACGGGGCTGGCAGCCCCTCCCAGCTCTCTGGTGGCTCTTTGGGCTCTCCAAAGCCCTGGCTGTGGCAGGGAGGAGCAGCAGGTGGGCGCAGGGCCAGGCGTGGCTCTGCTGCCGTGGAGGCCAAAGAAAGACACCAGGAGAACTCCGTTCCATGCAAACTGGCACTGCTTGCAGGCTACAAAGGACTCTCTGTTCCAGTTCCATCCTGTGGCATGTAGAGAGCCTAAGGGGTGACTTGCCAGCCTGGTTGTGGGGATCCCCCAACTCCCAGCTTCTCCTACTGCCCCGGCACGGAGGGGGAAAAACAAACCCAAAGAGGGGAAAAAAACAAACAAACCCAAACAAAACCCAAGACTGCTTTTGCATATGCTTCCAGGAAAACAGACCTCATTGTTTCTGCCTCTTCCTCATGTTTTGCCCTTCAGGTTTTGTTTTACGTGCAAACAGACCTGGTGAGTTGCCCCTTAGCAAGGCACAGAGGGTTTGGCTGGATTAACGTTGCTTCCCTGATTATTATGATTTTTTTTTTAATCGGAGTGCTTTTGGTGCCCGTTACAACTGAACTGAGCATTGATCAATTCTGTGCCTGAAAATCATTTGTCTTTAATTTGAGTGTTTTTTGGTTTCTCTTCTGTTGGGTTTTCTGATTTGTTTTTTCAGTTTTTTTTGTTTTTTTGATTTGAACTTGCGATACGAAACTAAATCTAACCCTAAATTAACAACACCCTTTCTGGCAAGTTTAAAGAGCAGTATGGTGTTTGGAAATGTCTTTTTCAAGCCTCAAAACTGGCAAAAAAAAAGCCCCAAAACTGAACCCAAAGAGCCCCCGTCCTGCCCCCAGCCCCGAGGTCTCAAGGAGGAAGGTGGGTTTGTCCCTGGCCCCGCTCACATCCGTGCTCTGGGAACGGGGTGGGGGTTCTGTAGAGTCATCTCCATCCAGAGCTGGTTTTGGAAGGGACATCCTGGGTTTGCCACTCCATCAGCAATGGTAGTGAATTGTATCCAGGAGCAGTGGAGTCCGATCGATCTTGCGCTGCAGTGTACGGGCCCGATTCATTACAAGAAAAATGGCTGGGGTTTTTTTTGGTTTTTTTTTTCCTTCTTTCCTTTTCAGTTGGGTTTTTGTTTTTCCTGCACAAATTCGCACAGCCCTCCTTCACGTGTGCCTGGTCCAAAGCACAGAGCACTGCTGGCCCTAACTGGCCCCTTTCTGCCAGGAAATGGGAAAGAGCTGGGGAACTCTCACTGGAGAGCTCTGCCCAGGGCTGCTGCAGCTGCCCCAAACAGAGCCAGCCTTGTCCAGGGGGTTCCTGGAAAACATGAATGACAGTCCATGTCATCAGTGCCCCATCACTGCTGCCTCCTGTGCAGCTCTCTGTCCCCATCCCACCAGCTCTTCCCCACCTTCCTGGCCCCAGTGCCAGCACAGAGACTGAGCACCCACAGACAGCATCCACCTTGTGTGTCTTGGTCTCCCCAGGAAGCTGCAGCCCTCTCACTCCAAACCCTTGGGCACTGACCACCTTGGTTTGTCCCTGGGGTGACATTCCCGCTCTTGGGACCACCTGCATGTTTGCTGAGTCAGCAGGGGGGGCAGGTACCTGCTCCTCCCTGCCCTCACCCCTTCTTTTTCCATGGCAGCTGACCTTGCTAGATAAACAGGTTCTTCTGTGTCACAGCAGGTCTGTCGTGCAGAGAGGGCTGTGTCCCTGTCCCCGTGCTCAGTGCCACCATAAATCCCCGTCCCGCGTCGTGCTCGTCACAGATCCTGTCCCCAGTGCCATCCCAGGGCTGAGGTGACAGCTGAGGTGACAGCTGAGCTCCTTCCAGCACTCTGAGCTCTGCCCACGTCCATTCGCTCTGGGTGGGGCTGTGCTGCCAAACCCCTCCACTGGTTTTGACAACCTCACCCATTCTTGTATTTTTTTAATGAATTGGGACCTGAGCCACGGAAAATGAGCAAAGTTAAAAGTCTGAATGCTGCAAACTCCTCCTAGACAACTTCACTATCAGTGTCACGTTTCTTTTGAATCCACCTGACATATTTTACGTGTAAAACATTTTTGTCGTGTAAATGCTTTTTTTGAAGTACAGTCATGGGTGGGGGGGCACATTTTTCTCTTGCATTTGACATGGGAGGGGTTCATCTGGCAGGAGAGCGAGACGAGGAAAATTTGGCAGGAGAGGGATTTCGTTCCTTCCTCTTTGGTTCATTGACAAAGCCTGAGGTTTTACCAGCTGGGTACCAGTTTTACCTATTCCACCCTGAGGACTGGAGACAAAACCCTTGAGGTCACACGAATGCAGGCCTGTCCCAGCTCCCTCGGGCAGGCTGTGCTCAGCAGGGTGGGACAGCGCAGTGCCAGGGGCTGCTCCCCACCCCAACCCCTGGCACATCTGGATTTTGGGCCCCAGTCCCGGCTTGCCAGCGCTGCCTTTGAGCCCTGCGCCCCAACAACCCCTTACTGGACTTTATACTTGCCAGCTATAACAAATCTCGTAACGTGAGCTACTGACCTTGATGGTGAGTGTGAGCAGTTATGTTTTGTTGTTTTCTCTCTTGCTTGGTTGGGGCTGCTGTGAGAGAGGGTGTCTCTGAGGCAAACTTTCCGGCCTCTCTTACACTCGGACGTGCACACCTCCTCTCAAACACTCTTCTGAGCGCTCTCAGCGGGAAGGTTTGTCCACACCTATTAATCCTCTCTCAGTGTCCAGCTTCTTGTTAGTAGCAGCTGGTTGCATGTTTTTTGCTTGTTCGGACGAAGCGGTTCAAGAAACGACTCATATCAACTCTTGAGAAATGTCTCTATTTTTTTGTACACTTTCTTTCTTTTGATGTTTTTTATTAATTTCCCTTACTTAAAAAACAAAACACCTGTCGTCCCGTAAAACATTTCACATCTCCCCTTGCCTGTTCTTAGAGTGTATGTATCTGTGGGACTGAACTAAATGCATGCACTGTAGTAGTTGTACTGGTAGCAGTAGATGTAGTTGTAGAACATGCATTGTCGAGTTGATATTACAGGCACCATCAACGCGAACGAGCGTGGCAGATAAAAGCAGAGCCTTGGTCTGATTGAAAGCGTAGGGATAACCCAGCAGAGAGCTGCTGAAGGCTTGGATCCATAGAGCCCTATTTGTTAAATGCCATTATCTGGAAGTTTCAATTGTAGGCAACCTACACCCCCCGTGCAAGAACCCGCACATGCTGTTACGCTGATAGTAAAACTGACAGTAAAACTGATGCTATTTTTTTTTTTTTCCAAATTAACCCCCCCTAGGAATTGAAGCATTGCCTATAACTGTATTCTCTTATTTTTATTTTGTATCCAAAAGAACTTAAGATATTTTTCAAATCATTTTACAATCATGGTTTCTCCATCAGCCTGTTACTCGTCCATATTAGCCCATAGACTCATTTGTTGGCGGTCGTAGACCAGATGTGCCACACGCAAATCACTCCATTTGGGAATCCAAATAACTCTGTGTGTGTGTGAGGCAGCTCCCTGCAGCCTGTCCCGAGCCACCAGGCCATTGTTTGTAGGTCATAAACCTTAAATCTTATTATGCAACTGAGACTCCGAACTAGTGATGGGTCGTACTCATTGCCATGTCACCCAGCTTAAGGGAACATTTTTAAATGAAGATTTAACATTTCATAAATATCAGCATGAGGAGTTCGAGGCAAGTTCATCCTCTCTGCCACGAGCCAGCACTGGCTTTGCTTCTCCTGCCTGGGTTTCTGTGCTAAACTTGGAAAACGCAGAGACGGCGCCGCAGTCAGTAAATCCAACAGATGGTAATTGAGATCCCAAATTAGGCTTTGGTTTATTTGTTTAGTTTGCTGCTTGTCAGAAAACATCCTGATGGGAGCATAAAAGCTCCTCTGTGGTGTGGTCACCCCTCCCCTCCTCCCCATCCCCAAATCCAGCTGTGCTGGGTGGGAGCATCTCCCTGCTCTGCTGGGCAGAGCCACACTCATTAATGCACTTAAGGCAGCAAGGGCTTTCAGAAGAATTAAAATATCCAGAATGGGCTTCCCAGTGTAATTAAGGATTTGTATCTTACCTCTGATAGAACATTGAGTAAATCAAGGAAACAAGCACTGGGGCTGACAGGGTGCAAGGTGAGCTGGGCTGACCTGGTGCTGCCAGGGAGCTGAGCACTCGTGTCCCAAGGCTGGGATAAGGATCCCTTTGGATCTCAGTCTTCCAGGGAAAGGGGAAACCCACCCAATGCACCCCTCAGATGATGAAGTGAGGAGTGTGCCTGAAAGTCAGCAGAGCCATCAATTGCATGGGGTCAAGGCAGCCTTGTCTGACACCAAAATCTAATCTACTCATAGTTTAGCAAATAAAAAGGGGGGCAGTGGTTGGTCTGTGTGTGCAGGGGGAGAGGAGCTGCCAGGGGCTCATGGAGATGTCAGGAGCAGCATTTCAAAGATCCAGCCATGAACCAATTTGGGATTTCTGCAGCCTGCTGGGAGGATTCCCTTGTGGCACAGTGGCTCTGGTGGAATTGCTCTCCCTGTTTTATTCTCCTCTATAAAAGTACATAAAGTTTAATCCAGGCTATGTAATCTCAAAAGCCAGAACCTAACAAGAGGACCACGTGGGAGCAGCAAGGGCTGGAATTTCTCACTCCACTGGAACCAGCAGTAATGATGTGACAGAGCCTGGTGGGTGATGCATTGGGAGATTAATGGCTGCATTGGATTTTATCCTTTGCTCATCTCCCTGGCAGAGGCAGCACGTGCTGGGGGGTGGCCAGGCAGGGACCCCACGCTGCAGGGGCTTTGGGGAGGGGTGGGGCTGAGGAGAATCATCCTGGTTTAAACAGGAATTGCATCAGCCAGGCCTGGAGCAGCCCCAGGTGGTGAATGCTCTCTGGAGGAACCCCTGCACATTCCCATGGGTGGTTTTGGCCTTTTTTTTGATAATACTTCAGCCCTACTTGTCTGTCTGCTACCCCAGACTAAAAAATAATAATAATGAAATGAATTTCCTGTTTGGCTCAGAAGTGCTCCAGGATGGGAATCCCACAGGTCCTTTCCAGAGGACTCCAGATAGAAGAAAACTTGTGTCTTGTTTTACTGTAGGGTGCCACTTCTGGATTTTTTTTGATCCATGAGGGACTGAGCTTCTTCCTGCAGTGCCAGGGAGAAAATTCAGTAGATATGAAACAATTTGATGCTGCTGCTGCTTGACCTTGGCCACAGCAGCCAGTGTTTGACAGGGCACTGGGCTGAAGTCTACTGAGGTTAAGATACATCAGCTTTAATCAATAATTTTGTAATAGAAAATCTTGTGTGCTTGATAAATCATCTCCAGTGCAATTAGTGACCACCTCTGAAGTGCAGTTGAAGTTAATCTGTAGCAAATTTAGCCAGTAACTTTTAATAGTCTTTTCCATCAGGAGAATTATTTTCCACGGGAAAATGCTCCTCAGAATGCTCATGCAGAGCTGTTTTATTTAGGAAGAAATTCTTCTCTGTGGGGATGGTGAGGCACAGGCTGCCCATAGAAGTGGAACTGTCCAGGGAAGTATCCAGGGCTTGGAGCAGCCTGGAACAGTGGGAGGTGTCCCTGCACATGGCAGGGGGTTGGAACAACTTTGGCACCTTCCAAAGCCCTGCCACAGCCACTTTTCCATGTTTTATTCCCTTTTCTCCCAGCAGGAGCTGGGGGACAGAGCTGTTGGTGGCTGTAATTAGACTTTGCTCCCTGCGAGGTGCAGACAAGTTGTTGCAGAGTTTGAAGTGGGGTTTCAGCACATGCTCTCCAGAGATCTTTGAGCACAGGGTGTTGTCTCGTGCATTTTAATCCCCAAACAGGTAAAATACTGCCAGGGCTGAGGGTGACTTGCCTCTCCAGCAGCAGTTGCAGACTGTTCCCCATTAGTGGAACAACTGCTAACTGAGGCAGTGCTCATTGGACTGACACACTACTGTCAGTATTTTCATGCTGATTCTCTCCCCAAATGCTTTAAAAGTAAATACATAATTACAGTGATGGTTTTTCTCCCTCTCTTCTTTCTGAAATAGAAAGCTGCCAGAGGAGCAGAGTAGTTTTTCCTTGCAGCAGATGTTGGTGTGCATCTGGCTCCGTGTGAGCTCGAGAAGCACGGTGGGTTAGGAGCTGCCAGAGGATGCAGAATGGATCTGCAGGTATATAAACCTGAGCTGTTTAAACATAATAAACTCATAATGCTGGGGCCTTTGTGAGCATTTTCTGATGGTTAAGAGAGGCCAGAACTCTGTGTCCTAATGAGGGATTGGTGTGGCCAGCAGCACTCCCCCAGCACTGTGTGCTGGGCAGCAGTTTGCCTGGTGCAGACCCTCCTGCAGGAGGGGATGGCTGCACAGCACGGGGGGTTTGCAGGCTGGATCCTTGTTCTGTTACCTGGATAACCCCCTGAGCATCCCCCCAGCCCCTGGGGTCAGCAGCAGCAGGAAGGTGCCCCCCAGGCAAGGCCCTCCTGCTCCTGTGACTTGAATTACACAGCAAAACAAAGACCCGGTTTTGGTTTAAATTTTCTCCTGTATTGTCTGTTATTGTACAAAAGGCTTCAATTTCAAATTAGAGGAGTGATAGCCAGTTAATGTGGTACAGTGGGAGGCCGGAGTTGCTGTTGCTATGGCAATGGAGTTCGGCTCATTTGTTTTGTAGATGAGTAATTACTACGCAATTAGAGTAGGCTAAAAATAAAGGGGCCTTTTGTTCCCTCTTGCTCATTAATATTAATAAAAGACCTGTCCAGGCTGTGGTAAACAATTAATGCAGATGTGGTTGCCCATGGTAGAATTAACAGCAGCTTTTGTGCTCCTCGGCGTGAGGTGAAGGCACCAGCATCACCTGGCTCAGCTCTTCCTTCGTTTTCGATGGGAAAGTGGTTCCAGAGGGGTCTGTGGTAGCCCAGCATTGAGCTTTAGCTCTCATTTGCCAGTGGGATGGGTGGTGATGAGTGTTCCAGCTCCATGTGCAGGCTCAGGCAGCGGGAGCAGCGCTGGGTCAGCGCCCGACAGGAGCCCAGAGCAGCAGTTCCTGGTGCACAGCTCCTCATTCATCCCCTGGAAAAATGCCAGGGCTGGAGCAGGAACCTTGCCCAAAAGCCTGAGCACAGGCAAGGACAAGCGTGGTGCTGCTGAAGTGACTCCAGCATGTTACAAACAGGGAGTGACAAAAAAGAGTGAGAGGAACAGTCCCAAGCATTTGATGTGAAGTAGAAAGATGACAGGACACTTAGCCTGGATATTAGGATGAAATTGTTCCCTGTGAGGGTGGACAGGCCCTGGCACAGGTGCCCAGAGAAGCTGTGGCTGCCCCTGGATCCCTGGCAGTGCCCAAGGCCAGGCTGGACAGGGCTGGGAGCAGCCTGGGACAGGGGAAGCTGTCCCTGCCCATGGCAAGGAATGGGACTGGCTGGGCTTTACAGTCCCATCCAAACCATTCTGTGATTCTGTGATTCCATGAAGTATTATAAACATTAATCACATCATATTTTAAATTAACTGTAAAACCAGTTAAATTGGCAGGAACCAGTTAAGAAAATGACCCATCAGGACAGCATTTATCTGCCCCTTTGGCTTATTTGTGAGTTCCAGCAGAGCTGTGAACATCCCATGCCTGCAGGCAGGGCTGATGGGTGGTCACCTGCTCCCTACATCATCCCTGGGGTGCTCAGCACCCCTGGAAAACACCATCAGGAGGGCAGAACCTCTCCAGAGGGCAAATAACCCATCCCAGAAGCCTGACCCCTCTGCTGGGGGGCTGTGGATGCCCAGAGCCACATCCCTCCCAAAGTGTTTAACTAATGGAGGGAATCGTAGCAGAGCCTTTGTAAGGTCGACATTTGTTTGTTGTTAAGGATCTAATTAGAAACATGAGAGGAAGCTGAATGGCTGCTTGCTCGGCTAATTAGCGACATGCACGAAGACCACTTTGAACTTCAAGGACACAAAGCTATTAGCGCTTACATCAAAAATGGATTAAACTTCTGTGCTTTTATAATGATTAAAGATGAGCTGCTGGAGAGGAAATCCTTTTGTGAGGCAGTGACAAGAGCTGGCTCCCTGACTGCAGCTCCTCCGTGTCGCGCCCGGCCCCGCGCGGGTGACACCGCTGACACACGCCATGGAAAATGGGATTAGGCAAGAAATATTGATCGTGGGCAAAAAACTGCAGCTGAGCTGCAGAGTGCAGTTATTTGTCCTGCTGCATAACTGCACGAATTAGAACAGCTGGGCTTGGATGTGTCTTTTCTTTTGCACGTTGGTGCACATCAGGAGCTTCCAGATGTGGAGGCGCCCGGGATGTGCTGAGCGCAGTGCTGCACAGAAGCAGGGGGCTCACAGGCTGCAGTGGGCTTGTAAAACACCTGCACCAGGAGAGTTTTTACCTTGCCTGAGCTTGTGGAAGCTGCCCAGCTCTGGCTGGTGGCTCATCTCAGGTGGTTCAGCAGTCGGTTTGTGCCGTGCTGCTGCCTGGCAGGGGGACACCGAGGCTGCGGCAGGAGCAGTTGCCACACGGTCCCAGGTGCCGTTATCACACCACTGTGCCCAGCCCCAGGAAGGTGGGCAGCTCTCAGCCCTCCCTCCTGGTTCCCACTCGCTTCCAGCAGTAATTGCCGAGCACAGCCAGCTCACCACCCACTGCTTGCTGTCATTACCCTGCGATATTTTGATGTGTGAAGCCTTTTCCAAAGGGGCTGCAGAGGCAGAACAACCTTTGAAAGTGTGACTGCAGCTAGGAAATAACGTACAGATAGTACCTTGTTAGGGCAGATCTCGGTGTGTCTCAGCCTCATCACCACTTATTTTGCTGATGAGCCCGACAGTTGTTGTATTTCCCTTTTTCCCTGCAGGGCCAGTGTAGCTGCAGGGGAGGGATAACCTGGGGCAGCCTGGCTGCTCCCCATTATGGAGCGTGTCGGGGTGGCAGCGACGGCGCAGCGCTCACGTTTGATTTTCCAGTCAGGACTGAGCCAGCTGTCATCTGCAGCTCCTCACACTTGCAGAGGAGCCGTGTCTGCCACAGGGTTCTTAGAGAGAGAGTTTGCTTTTCAAGTCTGCTTGGGAAGAGCAGGAGCAGAGGGATGCAGGTCCCCATGAGAGATGTACAACATGGCAGCTCTCATCGTGACGCCGGCGTTATTTGTTTTTCTGGTTTGTCTCCCAGTCTCCCTTCCAGCGAGGTGGGAGCTGTTTGTACCTTGTTATTCTCCAGAATATCTGTGTGTTTCCAGCTCATTATTTCTGAGACGTTTGTGAGTGGAGCATTGATCCGAGTTCGAGGTGTGCCTGCGACACAAACCACACTCTGCAAAAGCTCACACACGAGGAAGCAATGCTCAACCTGACCACAAATAAAGGGGTTTGGAGCTCTGTGAGGTGATTGGTATAGAAAAAAAAAAAAAAGAGCCTGAATATGAGCTTTTATTTCTCAGTGCTGTGCCAGTGCACTCCTGCAGCCTGAATTGGCCACTGAGAACCAGGAGCACCGATGTCTCATTTCAGACTGGCATTAATTTGTACATCCAGTCCTGGGTAAATGACATTCTGGTTGTTAGCAGCTCTGAAAAGCAAGGTACAAACTCCCATTAACTCCAGCCCTGACTGCACAAGGAATTAGCTTTGGCCAAGCGATCTGTAACACGGGTGCAGTGCTGCTAATTATATTTATAAGGCTCTGAGCAGTAATGATGTAAGATTTGCATGTGGTGCTGAAGTTGTGCTGGTTATTTAAAGCATCAGCATCACGCTGGGAGTGCTGCTCTGTTAGTCATGCATGTGACAGCGTGGCCATCAGTGCTGTGCCCTGGGACACTCAGGGTCCCCAAGGAAGCTGGGATTGTCCCCACACCACTCACTGTGGTTTTGCTCTGTGTCCTCTGCAGCAGTCGTGCTTGGGTGGCTGCAGAGGCAGCACAGCAGGCTGGGACAGGTGATTCTGTGACAGTCTTTTCTTAAAACCCAGCAGTAAATGGACTCAAGTGACTCAGGTTCATAAATTCATAGAATCCTGGAGTGGGTTGGGTTAGAAAGGACCTCAAAGACTATCTAGAACTACCCCTTCCACTACACCAGGTTGCTCCAACCTGGCTTTGAAATTAAATATCACCAAGCTGTGGGTCCCCTGTCCCAGCTGGGCTGCTCAGTGCCCTGCCCAGTGCCCCCTGCCCTGCCTGCTCCCATCCCTGTTGGCAGCACTCCATGTTATTATATCATTTACTCCTCTGAGCTGGAAGATGATGTTTGCAGCATGTTCTATGAATTTTTCATAAAGATAGAAAAACAGACTAATCTTGTGAGCTTTGAGTCTTGGTGGTGGGTAATGGCTTTGATTTAAAGCATTTTGTCTTAATGATAGTTATATTGAAAATTTCCTGCTGCTTTCAAGCACGTTTAGTTATTATCATAAACATTGATGGTGGAAATGCCTGCCAAATTGTGCGTGGCTGTTTATGGCAGATGAGAGAGTCATCCAGAAATTAGAGCACTGGATCAACAGGTTGTGAAGAAACCTGTTTGTACAGGAATCCACTGAGGGCAGTGGGACAAGACAGGAACCAGGAGGGTCTTGAAGGAGAAAAGAAATGTCTGGCTCTGGTTGTAGGATATGCATGACAGGAGATGAAAAATGAATTTCTGATGAGAATCATAGAATCATTTATGTTGGAAAATGCTTCTAAAATCAGTGAATCTTACTTTAACCCCACACTGCCAAGCTGCCCTGTCCCAGCAGAGCTGCTCACCCCCATGCATGGCTGCCCAGGGACAGGGAATATCAAAGAGAACATCCAGAGAATTGTGGTGGTTTCTTCCCTTCATGAGGATTTCCTCACCTGTGCTCTGTGGCAGGGAAGGCAGACACACATTCTTCACTGTTCCTCACCTGGATTTTGTTTAAATTTTAAAATACTCATGTTTGTTATTAGTCCCCTGCAAAGGTGTTTAAGTCTTTGGGTTTTGGTGCTGTAGGAGAGGGGAAGGTGGGACAATGATGCCCATGCAGTGTCTGTCTTAGTCCTCTGTCCAGATTGCCCCTGCTTTGTTGCCTTTGAAATACAGTTATATTTTAGTGGTGCTGGAGTGGGTTTTTTGTCATCAGGTCTCATTTTCTAGTCCCTAAGGGCCTGACTGTCATCCCAGTACCTTGTGAGTTCCCCTTGTAGGACAGTAATGTCAAAATCCTCACGTTTCTTCTCCTTTTCCCTTCCTCTTTCCCTTCATCATTGATGGCTGGATGGAGTTTATTTGGGTGGGATTCCAGCATCCAGCCTTGCCCAGCCCTGGCAGCACTCAGCTCCTCGTTAGCTAACGCTGCTCCTAAGGCAAATGTCAGCAGGAATCCTGACTTAGAAATTTCTCAAGAGTTCATGCAGGGAGAGTTTATCTTGCAGCAATGACCTTTCTTGTTGAACAGGGATTAAGGTGTGAGCAGGGTCTGTGTGAGCCTGGCAGTGTGCAGGAGCAGGCTCTGGATGAGCCTCCTGCCCCTGCCTCAGCTCTGGGTTCCAGCTCTTGGCTCCCTGACATAAATCACTTGGCAGAACGTGGAGAAGCATCTCCCAGGCATGTGAAATGGGGATAAAGGCACTCTGCTGAAGGAGGGGTTGGTAATGAGGCCTCACTGCAGGAAGAGGTCCAGCTCTTGCTGTGCCAGCCCTGCACAGCAGCTCCCAACTCCACCAGAACCTGGCATTAAAACAACCCTGCTGGGGCTGCTTTATGAACCCACATTTTTATATCCCTCTGTGTCCCATCTTGCTTTCCCTCACTGCTTTTCAGTGCTGCCCAAGCCACTGGGCAGAGTGAGCCTGAGGCTCCCCAAAGCCTGTCCCTCTGGCCTGCAGGAAAACATTCACCTTCTGATCAAAACTCACAGGCTCAGAGTCTTTTCTGTAGGAAAAAGCACAGCAAATTCAAAGTGAAGGAAGCAAGACATTAACCTGGCCTGTTCCATCCCTGCCAGAGCTCCTGGCTGCTGGCCCTTGATCTCCCTTGGCACAGGAAGGAGCTTCTGTAGCCCAGAGGATGGAGGATGGCTGGGGCTGAACATAAAAGGTGGCTGGCTGTGATTTACAGACACATCTAATCTTTCCCACATCTCTCCTGACCTTGATCTATCACAGGGCTTCCTGGGGACACCTGGGATTGTGGATTTTGCCTTGGAGCTGGAGGTGCTGGGGCACAGTCTCAGAGCTGTGCAGTTGCCCACTGCAGGATGGCTCCCTGGACACTTGGCTGGGAAATGGGACCTGAAATGAGTCCTTTGCTGCCAGGACTTCCTGAGTGCAGCTCTTGGAATGGGAGAAGATGGCCCTGGCAACCCTCAGTCAGTGCTGGATCAGTCTGATGGATCCAGAGTCAGGGGGTTCATGATCAGTGGTGCCCTCCCCTCCATGCACAGCACAACCCCCTGGCAGCTTTTCATCACCAAACATCTTCCAAACATCTGCCCAAATTCCTGTTCTCGCCATGGGAAAAAGTCTCCAATTCCTTCCAGCCTGCAGGGAGTTAATGTCAGTGCTCTGCAATTCCCACAGTTCACAGCAGCCTTGGACAATTTCTGACAGGAAATATTCATCAGGAATTTTGTCATAAGGACACAGGTTTCCAAAAAGTACTAACTTTTCTTAGTGATGCAGTATCTGGAGTCTATAGGTGTTTTTCCTTCTTTCTTTTAGTATGAGGGTGCTCCAGGTTTGTGTAAAACAAACTTGTTTCCAGGTAGTTCTTGCCAGAACACATCAGGGTTTGCATGTTGGGGAAATTGTTCAGGTCCCTTTGCTGCTGTGATGGTAAAGGTGCCTCTGGCTCCAGGTGAGCTCACCTGAGCTCCTGGAAGAGGACAAATACTTAGCAACTAACCATGGCTGAGCCAATCATTGAAATAGGTCTTTCTGAGCCTCCTGCTAATTGTGGGAGCTTCCTGTTCCATTCATAGGGTCTGGAGCAAAGTGTTGGCTCTGGAAAAGCTTCCAGCTTTTTCTGTGGAGTTCCTCAGGCACCACGTGGGAGGTGCCAGGGCATCCCAGGCTCCCCACAGCACTTCCCAGGCTGTGGAGCAGCTTTGGCATGCTCATCTTCCCTCCTGTGAGCAGTGTGGAACCCCAGGCCAGGAGATGAAAAGTGACCTTTTCATTCCCTACCTGAGCAGCCCATTGCCAGCTCTTCCCACAGGTGTGAAAGCCTTCCCTGCAGTCTGTGGGGGCACAGAGAGCCTCTCTGCATCCTCAGCTGCTGCTTCTGGAGCTCTCTGTGCTGCTGTGGGCTGTGCAGGGCTGTGCTGCTGACAGGATGCCCCTGTCCCTGTCCCTGTCCCTGTGTGGCTTGGCAGGAAAACTCACATCCATTTTATTGAACCAAGGGCAGGAAAAGGGGGGAAAAGTGCTGGCTTCTAGTAATAAAGGGCTTTGGAGCATCTCAGCTGGATATTTTTCTTCACGAGTGAGAAGGCCAAATGTTATCTTGACATTTAATCTTTAATAATAAAAAAAGGCTCTTTGTTTGCCAGCAAAGTCCAAAATCTGTTTACTCTCTCATGCCTTATTTCTTTTAACTTGCTAGCTTAGATGTCCTACTTACCTCCCCTGCTCCCAGTGCAGAGTGGTGAATCATTTATTGTCCAGAGCTGACTTTGCTGTCAGCACAGAGCCAGGTGTCCTTTTCTTGAGCAGCTCATTCATTTGGGAGCTGGGGAGCCCTTGGGTGGGAGATGCAGGGGAAGGGACCAGGGCAGGAGAGTCCAGCCTGTGCCCAGCACAGCACGGGGCAGGAGAGCCCTGTGGTCAGTCCATGCAGCTCTGACCCCAAGGGCAAAGGTCACTCCAGGCCACCACCAGACCTCATAACCCATTGTGGTGTTCAGTGAAAGTTCTGGGGAATTGCAGCCAGAGGAAAAGGCTGGAGGAGCCTTGGGGCAGCCTGGAAGGGTGGAGATTGGGGTGTGGGGTGGGGTGTGGGGTTTGGGGCAGGCTGTGGGATGTGCCCACGTCCAGCCCCTTTGGCCCACGGTGGGGACACAGTGGGGACACAATGGCAACACAGCACAGGGGGTGTGGCAGACCAGGCTCCCTGTGCCCCCAGGTACACCCAGGTGTAGCTCCAGCTTCCCATCTCCATCCAGCTCCTCCCAGTCCGCTGACTTTTCTTTCACATTGAAACTTCTTCCTCATAAATTCTACATCCAAGAGCAGCCGTGAGAAATGCCAGAAGCCTGACCATCTAACATGCTTTAATATCGAAATTTCTCCTTCCGTTTCATTCTTATTTACATTGTTTTTCTTTCTCAAAAAAAAAAAAAAAAATAAGGGAGGAAAAAAACCTAAATTTTCTTTTACTTCCACATTAGGAGGTGAGTTGTCATCCACCCTCTGGAATTCTTTTTTGCTTTTGATCTTTATTTTTTTGTTTAATTTTGGTTGATGTCCCGAGCATGGTTTTGGAGACGAAGGTAGGTCTTCGCTCTCCAAATCAAAAGGAAAAAAAAATAAATTAAACAACACTCTCCTTGGTCATATTTAAAAGAGAAAAATCCAAACTGTTCCATTCCATATCATTTAAAGAAAAAAAAAAATCAACTATTGAACTATTTCTACAGCTTACTGATCCAAAAGGGCGGGTTTTTTCCAAAAGTATCGAATGGATCCAAAAAACGATTTTCCTAGACGTGATTCAAGTTATTTGCTGTCAACATTTTAATATCAATATTACCACAATGTGTAGTCTCAAACTAGTTCCTTTGTAGTTTGCATGGGATGTGAATGCTGTCTCGGCGTGCCCAGACCTAGAGAACTTGTTACTACTGCATGAGCATCAAGTCAGATGTTGAAAAATACCTATTATATTTTGTGATAATTTGGTGAAAATGAGCACCTCCAGTCTCTGGTTGCAGTAGTGTGTTGAATGATCGTTCTTTTTTTATTTTCTTTTTTTTATATATATCCATATATATATTTTTGGAGCTCTAAGCTTCGTAGTAGTCCGGGCTGACTCTTCTCCAGTACTTGCTCTCCTCTCGCATGGCCTTGGTTAAGTGTTAGAATTGGGCCTAGGCTGTTTATTCTGGTGTTTGGCTTTGTGATACCGGTGCATGCCCGGCGTCTGGCCTCATACCCAGCTTTATTCTCTGCACACCAGTCTTGAATAGCTACAGTGCTCAACCGAATTTTGGCGCACCCGCTTCCCCGGCAGGCTCCACCCCGGCGCGGCCGGGCGGCTTCCCCGGCGCCAGCAGCCCCGGGCCCGTGGCGGATCTCTACGGCACGGCCAGCCAGGACTCCGGCGTGGGCAACTACATAAGCGCGGCCAGCCCGCAGCCAGGCTCGGGCTTCGGCCACGGCATCGCCGTAAGTACCCCGGGCTGGCCTGGGGGGGCACGGCGGGGCTGGGGGGTTTTGGGGTGCTGGTGGTGGTGGTGGCCCCACGGCGAGCGCGGCTTCTCGCCCACCCAAACCCATCTGTGCTGAGCAGGGTGGGATAGCTGGAGTGCTGGAGTTGGGAAAAGCCTCCAAAACCCAGCCTTTGGGCAATCATCACCCGGTGAATCAGAGCAAATCACAAGTGGCTGCTTTTTCAGGGGTGGTGGCTCCGCCAGCGCCCTGGGCAGCCCGTTCTGGTAATTAATCACTCTTGGACTGGATAAATTATTTCCTGATATCCAACCCGAACTTCTCTTGGTGCAGACACTCCTTTGGAGCCATCTGCAGCCAGACAAAGGGCAGTATTTAATAAATGAATAATTAATTATTTAATAAATAAATAATATTTAATAAATTTAATAAATATGGGGTTTAAATCCCTGCTTGCCCACGTGGGTTTTACATGAACCCAACTGCCCCTCCTGGCTGACACACCCTTTGGCAGAACAGTCCCTGCTCCCTAAAACAAGCTCAATTAGCTCATTCATTTGGCTGGTGGGGCTGCAGGACGTGTCCTGCTCCCTGCTGCCCTTTGGGGTCACTCCCAGCCTGTCCTGGCAGCCCTTGGAGCTGCAGTTTGGGGCGAGGGGCCGCGCTGGGGCTCGGGGGGTCGCTGCTAACGGGCTGCAGCTGCACTAATGAGGGCACAGACGGGCTGCACGAGGCTGCACGTGGCTGTGGCACTGTGTGTGAGCATGAATGGGGCTGGCCTCTGCCCCCTGGCACCCCCACACCACCACAACCGAGGCTCCTGCCCTTTTTGGGGTGCAGGCAGGAGCTGGGTTTTGTCTCCTGGGCAATGAGGAAGTGCTGAGGCTCCCCTGAAGGTCCCTCAAACCAAGAGGAGAACTTCACCCCCTGATCAATTGGATGTGGGGAGCAGGAGTGTAGTGCAGACAAAGCTCCTGAAATTGTTCCTTTTATTGGAAAAAAAACCACACAAACCCTTCTGCCTGGCTTTGTGCCCCTGTGCTCAATTCCCACCCCGAGCCTGCCCCTCCTGTGGTCACACCATGGACCTGACAATCCCTGTGGATCAATTCTAGCACAAACATGGAATATTAGTGCTCTGCAAGAGCTACCTCTCACCACTTACAACACCTCTTATTTCCATTTTTCACTTAAAGACCTGTTTGTGCTTGAAAACTTGGGCACTTTGGTCTCAACAACATCCCTGTTTTTCAAGTGATAGGACACCAGGTCCAAGCCTGGGTATCCAGATTTGTCTGCACTGACACTTCCCAAAGAACCATTTTATAATTGACTTGCTGATTGGCAGCCTCTTAATTCCCCCAATAACTGCAAAGAATCCCATAGCTTTTATTACATATATATTAATTTAACACTGTCCATTTACTAACCCTGGTTTAAAAATAAAGAAGGGAGAACCCCAAAGCTTATTTTTGCAGCTGGGGGAATGAGAAGATGATGGTCTTGGAAAGGTGACCATAGGGTTGAGCACACCTGGTGACCAGAACAGCTCTTGGAAATCCCTATTCATGCTGGCAACACAGTCTTTCAAGTCCTTTGATAATTTCTTGGCAAAATTAATAATCAGCTGTTCCCATGTATAGAGCACTGATGAACTTAACAATTGTACAATTTTAGGGACCTTTGATTGCAACGGCTTTTACAAATGGATACCATTGAAACGTTACACATGGTTGGTTGCCATCTCACTTGGAGGTATTACAGTATATCCCATTTGTACTTTGTGCTGAACTACCATCTCCCCTATATTTACTTTAAGTGAACAATTTTTTATCTTCATTTCGTCTTTCCTTGGCCTTTAATCATTCCTTTCTGTGATTTGTGTTACTCAAATCAACCTCACGGGCTGGAAACTGGAAGACAGATCCAAAGCTAAACCCCCCCAAAAGTCACTTTCTCATCTTCATGATGCTTCTTGCAGTAATTTGAAGAGGCAGAAAACCCAGGAGGCTGTGGGGAATCACCCCCAGTGCCAGCAGCCAGAATCCCAGTGGGATCAGAGATCTGCTCCCAGAGCATTGGTTTAAAAATAGCTGAGCCCCACTGCTTTATTGCTGAGAAACCATCATTCTTAATTAAGTGCTGTACCAAATATTACAGCTAAAAGATAACATTGTAACTTGTAACCATAGAGCAATTATCAAGATTAAAAAAAAATTAAACCTGAGCAAATTAAATTAAAGGCATTACCTGAGCACCGCATCCCTGGATCGCTGCCAGTTTCCTACCCTTTGAACTAAGCTCCAGTTAATTAAATGTTTAATTTTTATTTTTTATTATTATTTGGCCTTTGGCATATTCATCTTTGCAAACAAATATTCTTAACACTCGGAATGGAACAGATTAGAAAATGCAATGAAAAGCAGAAGTTACCCCAGTTAAATGGCAGGGGTTTGCCTCCAGAGCTCCGAGCCCAGACAGGCAGGTGGAATGGATGTGACAGATTTTATTTCCCTGCCTCTTGCCCAGCACTACATAATCAATGTCACATCGTTTACATTCAAAAATCAGTCTATGACATTACAATTAAAGTTATCAAGGGGGCTGGGAAACATTCAGATGCTTTAAACTCCATAAAAATAGATTTATACCTAAACACTAGTGGATCAAGGGGGTTTCTATTTGCTCTCCCTCTCCACACACACCCCCAAGATTACCTGAAATTGTTCTGTCAGTTGATTTGCTCCAGCAAGGAGTGGTTTTTATGGGAAAGAAACAAGTGCCATGAGCACTCTGCTGAGTCCCACTCTCACCCACACGTCCTGCTGTCTGTCGGCCGCTCCATTTGTCAGAATCCTTCACTTCCCTGGCCCAGCAGCCTTTGGAATGGAGAGGTGGGACCCGGGGCCAGCTGGAGCCCGAGCAGAACATCATCAATCAGGCTGATAACTCTGAGGCCCAGATGGATGGGCTGGAATCACTCCTCACTCCACACCCGCGCTGCATCGGCCAGCGCTGACACTCCAACCATTAACGGCTGCAAAACAAAGTGCTTTTAATGTTGCTCATTACTAATTAAAATGGATTTTGAGAGGAGGAAATGAGCCTTATTATTAATTCCTCAAGGAAGGCTGAGTTTGAAAGGCTGGTGGCAGAGTTTGGCTGAGCTGCGGGTTCCTGGGACAGGGATCAGCTCCCACATCCCTGCAGGACCCTGCTGGGACCCCACCCCCAGCGTGGGTATTTGGGGATGGCTTTTGGAGGTCATGCCAAAAGAACCAGGGAGCTGCTGCCTGCAGAGCCAGAGCCCTAAATATTTAAATCTCTTTTATACATGATATATCTCAGCTTTAAGCCCTGGCAGGGACGGAGCGTTGGAGGCTGCAGCTCCAGGATAAAATAATAAAATAAAACCTGGCTGCCTCAGTGTGCCCAGGTAAAGCTTGTCACCATCCAGGTATTTCAGAGAAAACTCAATTTACCAAAGCCATGTGACTTCATGACATAACAGATGCCTGAGGAACCGTTTTTGTCCTGGCCCTACATCAGCTCACTTTGTACCATTCCTAGACCAGCCCAGCCCTCAGCAAAGCCCCCAATCCAGGCTTAGCTGGGATGGATCTGGAAATAAAAGCAGGGAATTCCTGAATTCCCTGTCCATGGGGAACACCTCAGCGTTCCAGCCAGTCCCTCTGCATCCTCCCTCAGGGTGGATCGGGGCAGGCTGCGGCCACAAAGTTTCTGCAAACACTTTGGGGATTTTTTTTTTTTTTTAATTGTTAAAAATCCTAATGGACCTGAATTAACTGTCCCCTCCCCTGTCCCTGTCCACCTTCTCCCCACGCAGAGTCTCTCTGGATGTCCAGGCAAGACAGGGCGAAGTTTCTGAAGGGGCCCACGGTTGGGTGATCTCATCAGACTTTGAGCACTACATCACCACCATCACACCATCCCCACCACCATCACCGCCAACGCAAACTGGAGGTGGCACTCGAAGGACTTTGGGTTGTTTAGGAAAAAAAAAAAAAAATCTCTCTCATCATCTCATGAATCTGCTGTACTATAAAAACAACAGCTTTTAAAAGTATGTATATAAAACCCATTTCTTGTTGGTTTGATTTTCTCGATGGGTTCCCCCTCCCTCTTTTTAAGCCTCTCCAACCCCCCCATCTTTTCTGACATAGTCTCGTAGCCACGTAGTCGGAATTCTTTGTGTATGTAGCGAGAGCCTAACCATAGTGCAACTGTTATATTAAGGGGTTTCTTTTGCTTTTCTTTCCCACCTCCCCTCTTCCTCCTCCTCCTCCTCCTCCTCCTCCCCCTCCTCCCTTCTGTTTTACGTAGTTGTTGTTGCTTGAAGGATGCTGAGATGGTGACAGGAGCCCCGGGGGCTGGCAGGGCACGGGGAGGGGGGAGCAGCAGGTTCTCTGGCCCTTCTTTTCCTTTGTGGAGCCTTGGTTACTCTAATTCTCTCTCTATTTTCGGCAATAAGGCGAGGGCGACAAACTTTTTGCGCGTCCTTTTTCTATATAAGTGCTTTTTTTTCTTTTGTTGTCGTTGAAAGAGGTGATATAAGGTTTTTTGAAATCGTGAAATTCTGAGAAAAAAAAAAAAAGAAAAAAAGAATAAAATGCTGTAAATACAATTCCATTAACTACATAGAAACTATTAAGAAAGAGAAATACAAAACCTATTTTTGTGATGGAGTCAGCCTAAGGCAGTTTCTCTATGGAAATGGATGAGAAAAGACAAGGAAGGTGGAGTTGGAGCCTTTGGGAGCGGCTGCCGGCGCTGGCCCGGGGGGGTTGTGATGCTCTGGGACCCTCCCAGTTCACCCAGTTCACACCAGCAGCTTCTCTCACACGTGCTCAGCTTACAAAGGAACAGTCTAGTGGTATTTTTATTTTAATTTAAAAACCTGCTTTTCCCAAAACTGATCAAGAAGCTACAATTTTTTCCTACTTCACGCATTTACGGTTCAAAGCACACCTTTAGTTTGGATTTTTTTTGTTGTTGTTGTTGGTTTTTTTTTTTTTTAACTATTCATTGTTTTAAACTAGATCAACTCGCTGTCCAGTCATTTCAGCTGCTCTGGGCACCCTCTGGGGGCAGAGCAGTGTCCAGCTTGCATGGTTTCCTTTATTATCCATCACTTTCTGTATTATCAAATTAGAGAACAACTTTGGTTGGTTTTGATTTTTTTGTTGTTGTTGATTTTTTTTTTTTTTTTTTTTTTTTTTTGGGAATACCTCAGTGCTACAAGTTTCACCCTAGAAGCAACGGAAGATTTTAATTTATTGTAGTTGTAAACAGAATTTAAAAGAAATAAAGTATAAAACATCATTGCACTGTGACTGGTAGGGGAAAAACTGACAGTTTCCTATTTGCACATGTTTAATATTTGGCTGTTATATATATGGTCCTCTGTTGGGGGAGGAAACTTATGAAGGATATTTTTTAATTTAATTTTTTTAATATTGGTAAATAGGCCTGCAACAGCAAACTAGAAGTACAACATGGTAGGTGGCATTAAGAACATACTGTAGTGTGGATATATTTCTTCTTTTTTTAACGTAATATTGACAAGTTTTATTAATATTTTTTTAAATTGTTACGTTTATAAATTTGGTACTTTAGGTACAGCCAGTATAAGACACTGAATGCGACATTTGTTAAAAAGAGCTGCTGCACTCCTATTTTTGTAAATTTTACTAACAAGTAGACTAATGTAGACATTCAATAGACAAGGTAGAGCAAGGCATCTTTAACAAAACAAGGCACCATACTGCTAACCGAAAGGAGAAACCTTGTTTTTTCTTGTTTTTAGGGAAAAAAAAAAAAAAATCATGCTTTTTATGTAATATTTTAGGTTTTTTTCTTATTTCAGAACAACCAGGTTTAAGCAAAATGCTGGACGCTTTTTAAATATTGAGACTTGATCAAGTAATAAAAAAGAAATAAAACCGAATTCTTTAAAAAATAAAAAGGTGAAAAAAAAAAAAAAAAAAAGACTACAAACCAAATTCCCTGCGATTCAGCCGCCGTCAGGGAATTTTTTATTGCTATTTTGTCAATGTTGATGATGTACTGTACTACCAGTTGGTTTTCCTCTCCATTCCCTGTCACCTCATAGAATATTCTTTGTTGATCATTGTTGTATGTTAATAGTGTATAAAATGGCTTATCTTGTAAGAGTGCTGTCCTGATGGTAGTGTAGTGAATTTTCCCCCCCCTCTTTCTCTCTTCCTCCTCTAGTACATATTGGTAGGTGTATCGTAATTAAGGTTAAAAATTTAGATGTAGTTATTCAGATTTAGGACCAGTAAGGATAGAACTTTCTCTTATTTAAGAAAAAAAAAAAAATGCTAATAATTTCGGGAAGGTTTTCCATTTTTGTTTTTTTCTTCTCTTTTTTTCTTTCTGTGCTTTTTTTTTTCCTCTTGTTTATTGTTTTTCTTTTGTTGATCTGATGCGGTTTCAACTAACCAAAGGTCTCACAATGTTAAAAATGCTGGCAAACTCTTAAGGCATTTGTAGATCCCCACCCTTGACTTTGGGGGGATGTGCCATACTACCTTAAATGCTAATGCTAGATATGCAAAACTGGATTTTTTTAATTTATTTTTTAAAAGAGGGAGGCACGGTATATTAAAACGATTTTACTAAGAGAAAAAAAAAAAAAAAACATATTTTTTTAAGAATGCTCAGAAGAAATTGCTAATCTGTGTGAATATGTTTTAGATGTTTATATACCTTTTGAGAAGTCCCAGTGGCCCATAGCACAAATGTCGTGGAATCCAAGATGTTTTGATGTGGCTACCTAGACTAAGGTTCACGTTAGTCCCCCACTCATCTAGAAATCAATTTTGAAGGATTTTTTTTTTCTTTGTTCGTTTGGGGGTTTTTTGTAAATTTTTCAGCACAAAGGTTCAGCTCCACCTTTGTCTTACTCAAGCCCAGGCAGCGAAGGGGTGCTGGGCTGGTTTGGGTGGAAGGGACCCTAAAGCCCCTCCAGTGCCACCAGGGCCACCTCCCCTGTGCCAGGGGCTGCCAGGGACAGAGTGCCCTTGGCTCTCCTGGCATGACCAACACGAGGGGTTTCACCCTGGTGGCCTGGGCACCCCAGTGTCCCCAACTCCAGGGACATTCCCCAGGAGCCACAAGTGCTTGGGACCCTCCCCCTCCAACCCGAGCCCTTGGTGATCGGCTTGATTGAAGCGAAGCCTGATCTGTCCTTTGGGGTTTTTATTTTTTTCTTACACTTCATAAATGTTCATTTTGAGTTCAATTTGTAGCTTGGACTTTAAGGTAGCATGGCTCTCTTTGCTGTAAGTTGATTTTTTTTTTTTTTCCATTGTACAGCAGCGTCTGCTGGTGAATGTCACACATCTTGCTAGGCTTAGTTAAACCATTGGGTAAATGTGGGTGTAAGGACCTGAAAGGTGTTGGGATTTCTTTTCTTCCCTGCTTTCATCTGTAGTGTGAATGAGGGCTAGTGACTCCAGCCACACGTCCCTTCCTCTTTCGTTTCTGCCATTCACTCAATGCAACATAATCAATAATAAAGCAATATAGTTTACTACATTTTTACTGAAGGCCAGCCATGGTTCTGTATGATATTGCATATGAAACTGTTTACAAAAAAAAAAAAAACAAAAAAAAGAAAAAAAAAAAAAAAAAAGGAAAAAGAAAAACAACAACACTAACTCATAGCTGTCTTTTATGCTATGGCGATGTCTCTTGGGTGGAATCTTCTGAATTCTTTTTTTTAGTGGTTTGGTTTGTTTTTTTAGAAGTGGCACAGTTGAGAGAGAGGGAGAGGAGAGGTTTTAGGGTGAAGAGACAGGATGCATGGAAGACACAGGGGCAGACCCCGGTGTGCACACAGACACTGTAGAGTTTCCTACGTACAGAATCCAGGCCACCCCTACCAACACTACGTGAGGAGATTCTGTAAGCTAAGCAATACTTTAATACTGTAATAAAATTACCAAAAAAAAATAAAAATACAAAAAAACCACAAACCAATAATAATAATTTTTTAAAAGGTTAAAAAAAAAAAAAAAAATGGGTAGCTTGAGAAAGCAAATCCTCGTGGTGGGTTGTCAGCCCCCCCTCCAGCAGTGTGAGTGTGTTTGTGAGAGGTGGTGTCCAGGCAGGGCTGGGGGCAGTGGGGGCAGAGGGGTCCCCCAGCCCTGCCCAGCCCCTCTCTCAGTGACTGTCCTGGGTTCCCCTGTCATTCTCTGTCGTACGAGCTCTGAACTCCCATCAGTACTAGGATGCAAGTGAGCATTTCAGGTGGTTATAAATGTACCTAAATAAACTATGGCACAGTGGCAGGCCTAGCCCTTCCTTTTATACTTTAGTATGAACTGATGAGAACTTTGGTAGTGACTTTTTTTTTATATATATACATATATATATGTATCTATATATATCAAGCATCTTTCAGGTCTCTGTGTATGGCTTTCTGAAGCCCTGTTGTAAAATACTATGTGGATGGGGGTCTCTCACATCACAGATGTGGAAAGTATAATTTTATATTTGTATTTTCAAATAAATAAGTTTGTGAAAGGTTTCCATCCTCTACTGTGGTCCAGAAATCAATGTGTTTGTCTGACGAAAAAATACAATAAACTGTTTTGAACAGATCCACAGAGTCCATGTCATTGGGGGATTTAATATTTATTTATTTATTTAATATTTATTTATTTATTTATTTATTCAGATCAGCCCCATCACCCCAAAACTCCTCACCTTGTTGCCCCTCCTGCTGCCAGGGGTGGGCAGGGTCCCTGGTCCCACACCCTGTGCCCTTCCAGCAGCAGCAGCAGCACTAATCCCATTTCCAGGAGGGGCACTGGGTGGCCAGGTGCTCCCAGTCCTGCTGGATAAATTCCCAGTGCCCCACACACCCTTGCTGTGTATTTTCCTTCTTTTTTTTGGTTTTTTTGGGGGTTTTTTTTGCAGTGACACCTTCTCTCTGCCTTCACCCCCTCTCTCAGCTCAGCTATTCCACCAGAGGCCGTGGAGCAGAGCCAGCATCCCCCCACCCCTCTTGAGGCTGTGAACACCCATTTTCCATGGCTCATCATTCCAGGATGGCTCAGGTTCCTTTCCTGGGGGATTGGGCAGGGATGCAGGGGATGCTCCAGCCCCAGCAGCACCAACAAACCCTCCCAGCCCCTCCAAGCATCCCCCCCTGTCCCGGGGGGCTCGGCCCAGGGAAGGTCAGTGCTCAGCAGGATGCAGGACGGGCTCTGCAAAGCACTCAACACATCAAGCCCTTAATGGGATTGATGATTAGTGGAGCACCGAGGGGAAAATTAGATTAGAAAAACAAATGAAAATAATTTCGGAAGTCGTGTTTGTTTGGGGTGGAAGGAGCTTCCACTGCGAGGGCTGCAGGAAACGATTTGACTGCAATCCAGGAGAAAAGGAGCACGGGTCTGGAGTGCATTAGTGTGGTGGGAGGCCGGGAATAGCAGCCACTTAACCCTGTCATTCAGCAAACATTAGTGAATTATGAGTGTGTTATATGTGGGTGATGTGTTTTGTGCAGAGCCCCGGGCCCCGCTGCAGCAGCACTGAAATGGGACTGGGGGGTCGGTGTCAAAATGGAAATTTTTATACCAGCTCTGGAATAAAAATAAGGTTTTGTGTTCGCCTCCCAGCTACTGAAATCAAATTGCAGCCGAAATCAGAGTTGTAAAATAAGCAAAAATTTCCCTTCCCTGTCAAATTAGTGCCCCGATAAAGAAAACAAGGGAGATAAATGTGATTTACTTCCTCTCCCTTCTGTCATAAACATTTATGGCCGAGCTGTGAGGATGAGCTGCAGGAGGCAATGGGGCCATTGGGGCTGTGCAGTGTCACAGTGGGCTGTGACATCCCATCCTGTGCCCCCATTCCTGCAGGAACCCCCAGCCCTGTCCCACCAGCTCTGCCCTACCCCAACCCACAGCTGCCTGTCCTGCCTGTCCCAACATTTTTATTATTTTTTATTAACGTGCTTGCAGGACTCGAGCACCCTCTGCTCTTGGGCAGAGCCACACATCTGCAGCTCAACAGCAAAAACCAACCAGCATTTATTAATTAGGAGCTTAAGCACTCCTTTCACGGCTATTTACGAGGGCTGCCTCATTATTAATACAGAATAATAAAATAGCGGGTTTAAAGCTCATTTGTTCCACTGGGCACGAGTCCCTGTGGTGGCACGAGCCTGGATGCCACCCAGCCTGAGAGAGCTGTAACCCTGATGGGGATGAAATCCACCCCAAAAAAACGCACCGGTTATTTAAGTTTCAGCTAACTACTCCAAGCTCGGTTTTCCTTTTAACTTCTAACTTTGAATTATTTTTAGCAAGGTAACTAAAATCCTGATTCTCTGAGGTGGGTGTCTCGGAGGGTCCCGCACAGCCCGAGCCCCAGCCCGGCCTGACCGTGCTCTGCCATCAGCAATCACAATATCCGCTCATACAAAATCAAGAGGCAAAATAATGGAGTCAATAGCGCTGCGGAAGGATTGCTCCTTCAGCCCCATTCTTGTGCTAACAATCCTCCAGCAGGGCTGCGGATTCAAAAGCTCCGAGAATCAAAAAAGGAATTGATTTGATTCAGAGCTTCAGCCCGGGCTGTATTTAACACATCATTTTTGCTTGCTCTACATGGAGTAGAAACTGTTTGAAGGCAGAGGGGCTGGGAGAGAGAGACAGGGGAGCAGGAGAATATTCTGGATTTGCTGCTTTTCCAAAAGCAGTTGGACCCACAGACGGCTGGGGACCCACCAGGAGACACCCCTGGGCTCTGGGAAGTCTCTCAGACAATTATCTGCTTTTTGGCAAGCACCCATACACATTTTCATGGTATCTGTCATCAATTCTGGGAGCCCTTCTTGGCCTGCCTTTTATCTGTGAGAAGGGGCAGGAAAATCCTCATCCAGCTCCAGCATCCCACCAATAAAGACAAACTAGAAAATGCAGAATTTCCCCAGATTCCATTAAACACGAGGACAACAACCACTGGGAGAGGACCAGCGACAAGAACAGCCCCACAGCCCCCTGCAAGGCTGTTCTGCAAACCACACATTAAAACATCAGCAGCACTGAGGCACCTCAGAGCACCCCAGACTCGAACACTTCCAGAAAAACCTGAATGAAGTGCAGAATAACACCCGGTACTCTGAGCAGGGCAAGCAGCCGGTGCCAAGAACATTCCAGCAGAGCCGTTCCTGTGCTCACTGTGTGGCACATGAGGCTCTTCCCAGCCCCTCTGGGTCGCTGTGCCCCTGGCACAGCCCAGCTGGTGGCTCTGACACAGCGGGGACCCCCAGACCCCCACCCAGGCAGCTGATCTGATGTGTTGATGAGCAAGTCATGTCGCTGTAATAAGGAGTGTTTATTTGAATAATAAGGTCAGGGAGTTAAGTAGTTGGTATTCCACTCGTAGGAAGCAGTTTGCACAGTGTCACTAATAATTAAAGGGGGTTTTTGACTAATCTAGTTGCTCTTCCTAAATATACTCCACTCTGTTCAAGAAACTCATCAAAGCAGCGAAGTGATCTTCGAGGTTATTAATCTCCTTTGCTCCACAGCTGGAGCAAATTTATTTGCTTGAATTAGCATGTAATAAACTTATAATAAAGCTGCCATATCCCTCACTTTAGAGATATAGTTTGTGTAATGGGTAGTTAAATCTAGGTAATGTAGCCGTGGTCTTTGGGCTCTGAGAGAAGGGGGAAGGAAAAACTCAGCAGAGTGCTGTGTTATCCCCAGAGCTGGGGCTCAGTGGGATTCATTCCAGGTCAGGAAAAGCCAGGCTTTTTGGAGTGGGTCAGATATAAATCAGGAATTGTGGGGAGGCCCCAGAGCAGCTGTGGCTGCCCCTGGATCCCTGGTCAGGGATGGAGCAGCCTGGGACAGTGGAAATGTCCCTGCCATGGCAGGGGGGTGGGAATGGATCAGCTTTTAGGTCCCATCCAACCCAAACCATTCCATGGTTCTGTGCCTCTGCCAACCCCAGCAGCCCCTTTGCCATCTGCAGACAGCCAGGAGCAGCTGAGACCTGCCCAGCAAATCCCCCAGCACAGCAAGGGAGGGGTCCCAACCAACCACAGGTACCTTCCCTGGCCACCAAAGCAGAATTAGCCCCAAAAAGCACCCCCAGGCTGCCCAGGAGGGGTGCCACCACCAGCAGCACCCACAGACCAGGAATATCCCAAACAGGGCTTGGCACAGGGTGTCCAAATGAGAGGAATTCATTCCCTTCAGTTCCCAAAGCTGAGCCTTTCCCAGGAGCAGTAAATCCTGTCCCTGTCCCTTCTCCTCCCTGCAGAACGGGCAGATGGAGACAGATGTGGCACAGAGCAAAGTTCAGCTGCTCTGGGAGGGCTGGCCCCCACCTCCTCCTCAGAGGTTATTATTCACACAGCCTGGGTAGTAAATAATTTCTCCCTCTCTCCATTTCAGCTCTTTTCTGTTCCTGCTCTGCGCTGGAGCAGGCCTGGGCATTAGCCAGAGGTGTCAGAGGTGTTAGACAAGGTATTAAGGAGGTGTCAATGGTGAAATAGCTGGGATTACAGTAAAGTCTAAATAAGGTGTAAAATAAAACCAAAGGTGATAAAGTCGTTGATAAGAAAAGCTGGAGAAAAATAGGAGTGCAATTATTTTTCATCCTGCTTGTTCACTCTCACAGTGCATTATCTATGGCTTTGCAAAGACTTAAGTGAGATTTTTTTATTTTCCCCAGTCTATGGTATTTTCTCCAGGCAGCACCGCAGCTCCACAGCCCTGGCAGGGTTCAGGGGGCTGCTGGGGGACACCCCTCAATCCTTGGCAGAGCAGGGCAGGGATTCACCTTCCCCAGCCAGAGCACATCCATCACCCCGACAGCCCCTCCCAGGCAGGCAGAGCTGGCAGGGAGCTCCTGCTCCCCTCCCTGAGCAAATCGGGTGGGGGGGAAAAAAATAATGCAAGAAATTACTCCGGATGGCAAATCAACAAATTAGCCTTGATTACTATCCGGGTCTCACAGCCTCCTCTTCCTCGTGCTCATCAGCTCTGCCTGGGCTGTTCTGCTCCTGCAGAGCTCATTCCCTGCCAGAATCCATGGGCAGCACCCCTGGGAACCCCTGGGACACCCAGAGGAGGGAGGTGCCTTTCCAGGAGCCAAAACTGTGCAAGGATGCAGGGTCAGAGCTCTGCTGAGATCCCCTGGCTCTGGGCTCTGAGCCCTTTCTGCCAGGCACAAACCAAAATGAGGGGTTTTAAAGGAAAAAAAAAAGCACAGGGGGAAAAAAAAATGTTACTTAAAAGCATGTTCATCTGCAATTCTCCCTCCTCTCTGTGAAGGGTTATTAACTGATTGGATTTCATCACATCCCACTTGGCTGCTGCACAGGCTGATTGTCCCATATTTGCATTTCTCTTGGACAAGCAGCAATCCTGGCCCCCATGGTGGGCACAAGGCCAGCCTGTGTGCCCTGGGGTGGCAGCAGGAGCTCAGCTCTAGCCCAGGGTGGGTAAAACACCAGGGACAGCTCTCTCAGCATCCCTGCAGCTCTCTCAGCATCCCTGCAGCTCTCTCAGCATCCCTGCAGCTCTCTCTCTCAGATCCTGCAGCATCCCTCTCTCAGGATCCCTACAGCTCTCTCAGCATCCCTGCAGCTCTCTCAGCATCCCTCCAGCTCTCTCAGGATCCCTGCAGCTCTCTCAGGATCCCTCCAGCTCTCTCAGCATCCCTCCAGCTCTCTCAGGATCCCTCCAGCTCTCTCAGGATCCCTCCAGCTCTCTCAGCATCCCTGCAGCTCTCTCAGCATCCCCCAGCAAGCAGCACCTGAACTTTGTGGATGGAGTTAATTTGTTTTGGTTCTCCCAAGTGGCACAGAGCTGCCAGGCAGGGTGACCCCAATGGAGGCACTGGAGGAATGGATGGACACAAGCAGGAGATGGATGCTGGCCAAGCCCAGCCCAGAGCTCAGGTACAGAGCCCTGCCCCTTCCCTGCTCATCATCCTCTAACAGCTCTGTCACTACTCAAGGTTGTGCTCCTTTTCCATGCATGAAACAAGCTGCTTCCAAGCTGTTTAATTAGAATTGAGCACAGTCTTAGTGGAACAATTAGATAATGGGGAGGAAGGGAAATATTTTCTCCCCTCCATATGAGCAATGACAAGAGTTTCCTTCTCCTCTGCAGAGACTGGCAGGATTGAGGGTCAGTTCTGTGGCTGCCTCAGGAGAAAGCCTCAATTGTTTTTTACACAGCCAAGTGCAGGGGAGCTCTGGCTGCACCCCTGGACACTCAGTTTCCATGGATCCAGCATTTAGAGCTCCAGCCCATGGGCTGACACGTCCCCCAGCCCAGCCTCTGGCACATCAGCTATTCCAGAGCTGTCAGCTCCCATTAGCACAGCCAGAGCCACCAGCAAACCAAGACAAACCAGCAATTTCACCCGTGCCCATGGTGTGTGTGTGCAGAACTGAGCATCCCACCCTGGCCTTGACACCCTGAGAGATGAGCAGGTGTCAGCCAGAATTTGGGGGAGGGAGGAGAGACCCCAGCAGTGTCCCCAAGGGGCCCAACCTGCAGAGTTCCTGTGGAAACTCACCCAGTTTGAGAATCAGAGACTCTCAGAATGGTTTGGGTTGGGAGGGAGCTCAAAGCTCATCTCAGTCCCCCTGCCAGGGGCAGGGACACTTCCCACCAGAGCAGGCTGCTCAGAGCTCCAGACTGCCCTGGAGCATTTCCACTCCAATATTCCTGTCCCTGAGCAGGTTTGCAGCCCTGCAGGGTGTTGTCCCCCAGGCTGGAGCACACAGGGGCAGGGACAGCTCTGGGCACACCACGAGCCTCCCTTCCCAAAACACTCCTGAGCACAGGGAGGCACCAACCCCAAATGATGCTCCCCATCCCCAGCACTGAGCCCAGCCAGGCACACAGCAGGGGCATTAATACTGAATATCAACAAACAAAACAATTGCAAAGGCAACAGTTTAGGGGGAGAGGGGGCTGCCACAGGGTTATTTTAAACGTGCAAAATGCCAACTCTCTAAATAATCCAACTGCACTGCTGCCACTGGGAAACTGCCACCCACAGCTCAAGCTCCAATTTTAAACACAGCCTCAAGTCAATCTTTGTAAATTCCACATTAAATATTGATCAGCCCCAGAGAGGCTGAGATGTGCCAAATCCAAACAGGGAAAGGGGAATTCACCCAGATCCCAGCCCAGGGCACGGATCCAGGGCAGGATCCCTCTCCAGGGGAGGGAGCAGCACATGGAACAGCTTGGTGCTGCCCCATCCCACACATGGAAACAGCAGGAAACATCCCCACCATGGGCAGGGCCCAAGGCACCAAAGGGAATATTTAAACATGGGCACAGCAGGGAAGGAGACAGGCACTGCTGCTTCCCTTCCAGAGATACCAGCTCCAGCCATGCCCAAGAAATTCAACTTACAGCACCAAGGTTCCCAAATTCACACCATCACTGGAGAGCTCCAAGGGGGATGTTTGAACCACCAACATTCCCACTGATCCCATTGGGAAGGGGTTTAGGGAAAACATGATGTTGGGAAATGATCCTTTCTATTTCCAAATCCCCAAACATCATGCATGTGTGTATATGCACATACATATATATAAAAAAATATTTATTTATTTTATATACATATATGTTTTTAATGTTTATATTTATTTATATATATATATATTAATATATTAATATATTAATATATTAATATATTAATATATTAATATATTATATTTATATATTTGAGTATTATGAAATCATACTTGAAACCCAGATTCCAACTCCATTTCCCAACCCCTCATACAAAACTTTCATTACAGATTGCTGCCCTGCAGTGGAACCAGAGGGCAACTTTATTAGAGGCTGCCTGGCAGCAGGATGAGCCAGTCAACAGCTCCAGACATTCCTCTGCAAGACATGGCAGAGTGCTGGAAATGGAACAGATTATATAGATTTTAAAGAAAAAAAAAAAAAAGTAATTCAGAGCAATTTCTAGTAAAGAGTCAAAGAACCATATAATTCAACATTTATATAGACAAGGTTTCAAGGGAACTCTTCAACCAAAAAAAAAAAAAAAAAAAAAAAAAAGATGAGGCAACGGTAAAAAAGTCTGGTTTGATTTTTGCTCTTTTTTAAATTTCTGTTTTAACCTGCCCTGTTGGTTTGTGCCACCCTTGGCTCCTGCAGGGACAGTTGCAGCCCCCAGTGCCTGCCCTGCTCCTCCTGGCCCTGACCCCAGCACAGCTCCTGCTTTTCCCAGTAAAGCTGGGATGATCTCCCCCAACGTGCCCACACGCAATCTCCTTCCTCCTCCTCCTCCTCCCTGCCTCACTCGTGCTGCTATAAAAAGAGCAGAGGGGAAGACAATGCTTTTTCTCTCCTTTTTCCCGTGATTAATTAGCGGCCCCAGGTACCCGCAGCATGTCCCGGTGCTGCAGCTGCAGCCAGCCCCGTGACTGTGCCCTGCTGTCGTTTGTCATCTCCTGACACTGACAAAGAGCTCCTCCAGCGCCCTGCCTTTGGAGGGAACATCTCCATATCAAAGCTGCTTGGATCATCCTTTTGCAAAAACTATCTGCTGCATTTTCTGGCCCAGTTTCCTTCCTGTTCCTCCCTCCCTGAGCCCCTGCAGCAGCACCTGAGGCTGCTGAAGGCTCCTGGGGAAAAAGGAGTTACTCTGCTTTTCCATCAGCCTGGGGTGCCTGCAAAGCCAGACTGCCCTGGTGCACCAGGCAAAAGCTCCTGTGCAGCCAAGGATGCCCGTGGAGGGATGGAAATGTGGAGAGTGTCCCTGAGAGAACTGCTGGGATGGAGGATGGAGGAGCTGCAAGGCTGCTGCAGCTGCCTCAGGGAGGTGGAAACAGCTCCTAATTCTCAATATCACCTCAGGTCACAGAGAAAAGCAAACACTCACCTCCCCACAGGGGCATCACAGCCACAGCATGAGCAAAGTACTCAGAGCCACTGGGAAAAACATCCAAGGAATTGGGAAATTCCAAAATTTCCAAATGGGACATGGACAAGGAATTGCTGCAGTTTGTTTTCAACCCAGAGCTGTTTTTCTGTCCATGATGGCCCTTCAAGGAGAGCCCAGAGATCAGCATTTCCCTGGTCCTGAGGCACAGGAGGGCAGGGAGCAGCCCTGGCTCACCAGCATCCCACCATGTCTGTGCTCCTCAGCCACAGGGGCAGCACAATGTGCTCCCAAAAACTGGGACACCCCAGGCTTCACCAGCAGCATCTCCACGCTGCGGGTACCTGGATGGGGAACATCTTATCCAGGATCTTCTGGGTGTGGGGGACACAGGGTGGCTTTGTGGGGAGTGAGCATCACCCCCATGGGAGCTGCTGCAGGCAGGGCTTGGGTCAGGACCACTCCCTGCTGAGCAAAACATCTCCCGAGTGGATCCACATCTCCAGAGGGATGTGCTGCCTGCCCAGCTGGGACACACAGCACCTGCTTTTTTTTTTTTTTTTTTTTTTTTCAGATAAATTCCCCAGTGGCTGATGAGAGCTCCTGGGTGTCCAGCACTGAGCTGGGACCTCAGCCAGGAAAAATGGAAAAATGAGAGCTGCTCCCCAGCCCCACCAGCAACACCTGGGCACGCCATTAGGTGGACACAAATAGATGTTAAGTGGCCAAAAATAGCCATTAAGGGACCATCTGCAGCCTCTGAGAGCAGCGATCTGTGCAGGAGCCCCCAAAAATAAACGGAGGGAGCAGCAGCACCAACAGCCTGTGGGGGTTTTATGGTGCAGGAGAAGGGAATTTCCCCAAAGAGCTGCTGGCCCAGGGGTGTGGAGATTGCCCAGGGGTATCTCCCCCTCTGCCAGCACCTCACCTGTGATTTTTAAGAAGCCAATAACTCCTTCCTGGCTCCAGGCTCTGTCTGCAATGCCCTGGGCCCAGCAGGAGGGTCTGTGCTCCCTCTGCATCCTCCAGCCAGTGTCAGCAGCTTGTCATGCAGCCCTGGGGGTTCTTTAGCTTAAAAAAAAAACATTAAAAAGAGGCGTTTTCAAAGCTTTAATGGCTTTGGAAACAACACGGAGAGTTCTCGTTACTGCGGGAGAGGTTAATGATCTCCCTCTGCTACAGAACCCAACCGGACATCATAATAAATAACCATAATAAGATATAAAGTATCACCCAGAGCTGTTCAATGCAGAGAGCGGGCAGGAGCTGGGTTGCATTTCCATTATTCAGAGAACTGCCAGGTGGGAAACGTTCAAAGTGAAGGCAGTCAATTAAAACATGAAGAGCATCACTTCAGCAGAGAGGGGCTGTGCCTCATCCTGCCTGCTCTGGCTCCTGGTGGGACTGCAGGTCACAAAACCCAGAACACCCAGATCCCTGTTTGGGGTCACAAAATCCAGAACACCCAGATCCCTGTCGGGTCACAGAACTCAGGACATCCTGCTCCCATCCCTGTTTGGGATCACAAACCCAGCACACCCTGCCCCATCCTTTTTTGGGGTCACAGAACCAGCACACCCTGCCCTGCCCCATCCCTGGCAGAGATGCAAACCTGTCCTGCTCTCCACAGAGCCTGGTGTGACTCCACAAGTCCTGCACAGCCAGGGCAGCAAAAACCCCACCACAAACAGCAGCAGGAGAGTGGCCCAGCCCCACAAAGCCCAGCCCAGCCCACAAAGCCCAGCCCAGTCCCACAAAGCCCAGCCCAGCTGCCCAGCCCTGCAGGAGCAGGGGCTGATCCATCCCCAGCCCAGGAGGTGCCCTGGGAGGGGAGGGGGTCGGAGCTGCTCTCACAGGGCATTAATCACCTTTCCTGAGGCTCTGGACAGAACTATTAATCAGCAGCATATCAGCCCTGCAGCCCAGCCAGGCCCCTTTGTGTGGGTCCCTTCCCATCACAGCCAGATAAGATTATCAGTGACGAGCAAGACACCCATTGAGCAACACCTGACTGCAAGAATGGGATTTTATTCTATTTTTTTTATTTATCCCCCTGTCTCTAAGATGAGCTGTTTCTTGTCTTGTCAAACCACATCCTTTTCTTGAAAGAACCAGCTCTAAGAATCCAATTTGTCAAGCTGGACAATCATTTGAGAATCCATAAAAAGCCTCGGTGACTTTATAAAAAAAAAATAAATCAGAAGGTTTTGAATGGTAACTGAAAGGGATTTGAAAATAGGTTGAGTGGCCTACATCAATTAATCTTCAGAGAGCTGGGGCTTTGTGAAGCTGGAGTGGCAGAGAAGTGTCAAAAACCAGTTACTGGGCTTGAGGAGATGGAAGTTATCAATATTTCTTGTCTCCTTTTTCTCTTTTTCTCTGACTCTTCAGAGCACAGGGAGGCAGCAGCCCCTGCCCAGGGCCCTGCAGGGCTGGGTGCTGGAGCCAGGAAGGGGCAGCTGGGCAGGGCCACCCTTTCCTGCTGATATTTTTCCACTAATTACTCCCAAAATCAGCCAAAAGGGCCAGAGCTGCCCTGCCACCGTGGCTTTGAGTTTGTCACTGCTGGGCCTCATCCCCAGCACAGGGACAGGGACAGAGCCACCAGACACTGGTGGCACTCAGAGGTGGCTCAGGAGTCCCCAGGCACTGAGGATCCCCAGCTGGGCTGGGCAGGGAGGAGAGAAATGGAGGAAAATGAGGGATTTGGCCAAGGAGAGCTGGAACTGCCCCCTGCCTCACCAGGGCTGTGACAAAACAGAGCCCCAGGGGTCACCCCGAGGGGACACCTGCATGGAAACAGGGGACTGGAGATGATTTACCATAAAAATGAAGAGTTGGGAGGAACCAGAACTGAAAAGGGAAGGGCCAGGCTGCCACACTCCAGCATGTAAGGGGCTCCAGATGGCTCTGCAGTTTAGTGCAATAAAAAATTTAATCTGACAGGCAAGTGTGGGGCTGGAGAATAATAATAAGACAAATAATTTCCTTTAAAAAACCCGAAAGGAATCTAACAGCTCAAAGATATCTCCATTTGCTGCAGAGAACAGAGACCATCAGTTATTTACTGCAGTTGGGAGCACATTCACGAGCTCTCAAATGGTATTTTGTTGCAGAAGCACAATATAAGGACACTTTCCTCCCTTCCCAGCCAGGGGAAATAGATCTGACTTGGCACTGGGCCAGCAGGGCTGCGAGTTCGGGCTCTGAAGCGAAGGTGATAACTTCACCAATTAAATATGGATGTGATTTTTCCCCCCTCTCTCATTCCCTGGAATACTTCTGCACTGCCATTAGGTGATGATATAAAGACACAGGCCTCCTGGTGCAGCTTAATTGCTCCTCTATAGAAAAATGATGAGCTCGATTGTGCTGCACAAGGGCTGCTGTGGCTACTTGCTGCCTTATTAATAGGTGATAGCAACGTGGGTTTAATTCTTCTGCCCGAGGAAAAACAGGGAGACAGCAAAGCCCTGCTCAGCAAACACCTCAGCACTCACTGAACTGCTCCACTGAACAGCCAGGGGCTGAGCAGAGAGTTTATATTTAATCACACACTTAAAGCATTTTGCTGAGTTGTTGCTCAGTGCAGGGGAGACAGGATGCACTCCAATTAAGTGATCTTTTATTCCCATATCCTTGTATTTTTCTTTTTTATTGATACACAGCACAGACAAGCCTGTGCTTTGCAATCTGCTGCTCAGTGATTTCTAGTCCAGGGTGCAGCCTGGGCAAGCTGAGGGCCAAAAAAAGGGTGTTGTTTCAAAGAGAATGGGCTGGGAGCAGAAGGGGCTCTGGGGAATCTTCCCTGGGATGGGCAGGGGGCAGAAATCACCTTCAGCACACAGGGATGAGCAGGGACACCTTGCTCGAGGGGAGCAGGAGGGAGTTTGCAGGGCAGAGGAGTTGGAGAGGTGGCCAAGGGATGCTGCCTGATATTTAATATATCATTCTTATCATAGAATCATAGAGTGGTTTGGGTCAAAAGGGACCTTAAAGCCCATCCAGTGCCACCCCTGCCATGGCAGGAACACTTTCCACTATCCCAGGGTGCTTCAAGCCCCATCCAGCCTGGCCCTGGACATTTCCAGGGACGCAGGGACAGCCACAGCTTCTCTGGGCACCCTGTGCCAGGGCTGGCCCACCCTCACAGGGAGAATCCCTTCCTAATATCCATTTATTACTATTACTATTCAGCCTTTGGGAAAGCAGTACCACTGCAAATTTTCAGTCTTTACTTCTTCAGCATCCACCAAGTCCCTCCTAAAAATCCACATTTGCCTCTGCTTTCTAACAGTCTTCTCTAGGAAGAAGATTTTTTTTAAGGGACTGGCTCTGAAAAGAAATTGGGGGGGCCACCCTCCCACCTGCAGGGGGGCAGGGGCTGCAGGGATTTGCATTTTGCTCCTGCTGAGGCTCTGAAGGTTGAGTTTTATCCCCCAGAAGCCACGGGGGGAGCAGGGCAGGGGGGAGAAGCTGCCACCAAATTGATGGCAACAGAAAAAGCCGGAGGTACAAATGGCTTGAGAAAAGGCGTGATGAGATGTGACTGCCCTGGGTGCTGGGACCGGGCAGAGCGAAATGGGAAGAGACCACCTGGACGAAGAGAAAATGCTTCTGATTGCTCGGGGAAAAGCGGAGTTAAAGATCATTGGAACGGACAAGGCAATCTGGCGGCGCTGGGATTGATTCCAGGGCTGCACCCCCGGGGCTGGGGCTGGGCAATCCCAGCCCTGCCCGAACCACAAACCTCAGCCCAGTTCAGCACTGGGGGAACGGGGGTGTCCCTGCCCTCCCAAAAACCTCAGCCCCAATTTAGCACTGAGGAAATAGGGGTGTCCCTGCCCTCCCCAAAAACCTCAGCCCCAGTTCAGCACTGGAGGAATGGGGGTGTCCCAGCCCTCCCAAAAACCTCATTCCCAGTTCAGCACTGGGGGAACGGGGGTGACCCTGCCCAGCCCCAAATTTGTCCCCAGACCAATTTGGGGAAGCACAATTTAGGGTTCACCCAAGTTTTTGGGGGATGCCCCTGCATCTCCCCCAGCCCAAGCTCCTGGACCCCAAGGGATGCTCCGTGCCTCCCGCCCCGGGACCCGTGCACTCGCACAGATTTAGAGGATTTTCTGAAGGCGATGCCAAGGTCAGCAGCCAATTAACCAATGAGCTGCCGGAGCAGCCCCAGCTGTGCCTCATTTCCAAACCCGGGGGCGCTGAGCGCCCAGCTCCTCACACCCGCGCTGACCCCTCGCTGCACTGCAGCCGGGCCATGGCAGACATGGAGGTAACAACAACCACACATCCATTTCCTCCACCCTGGGCGGTTTTAAGCCATCTCATCTCAGCAATGAGCCAGTTCCAGCGTTTTGCATGAGAGCCTGTAGGGCCCTCTGAGCGCAGCAGGTGGGGGGCTGCGATCACACACCACCGGTGGAGCAGCAGGCAGGCTGGGACCCCGGCACTGCCCTGCCTCAAGGTCACAGAACCCCAGAACGGGCTGGGTTCAAAGGGACACTGAAGATGAACTGGCTCCAGCCCTCTGGAGCTGCCTGGATTCCCCCCTGGAAGGGAGGAACGAAGGTCCCAGGCTGACCCAGCCTTCTCTCACTGACACCCTCTGAACTCCTGTGACCCCAGAGGGGCGGCAGGGCCCCGGGAAGATGCAGATTCTGTTTGCTCTGGGTGTTGACCAAACCTCCAGCAGGGTCTGGAGCCCAGGCTCCAGCTGTGGGATGTGCAGCACACGCAGAGATGGACCCTGCAAAACACCACAATCCACATTTCTTCCAATGCTCCTTCTCATGCCATTAATTATGTCTCGGGTTACTAAACAGAAGCAAATTAGGATGATTTCCTTCCCAGCATCACGAGCCTGAGGTTTGCTATTCCCTCTCTCTCCCCTGCATCAGCCTTTATAGATGATTTCCCTGTCAGGGCTCCCATTCCTGCTCGCAGCTCCCCAGCATTCCAATCCACCCCATCTACACTTACTGCAACTCCAAGTGCTCCACTAATTCCTCTCCTCGTGCTGCAATTTCACATTCCTAAATATTGGGTGTAATGGCAGCAGCGCTCCTGCCGCTGCTTCCAAATTAAATGAGCCAGGAGGAAAAACATTGGGAAACGTTTTCAGCCGAGTGTTTCTGCTTTGAAGGGCATTTTAAAGACAGGGAACAAAACCTGGCTCCTGCGGATGTTCGTGAGGGTTTAATCGCGAGGAATTGCAAACGGGGGTTGGAGCAGAGCAAAGAAAGGGGTTAAGAAGGTGTGACTGACTTTTCCAACCCTCCCAGTGTCCCACAGAGCAGGGCTGGTCATCCTGGCTGTATTTTTGGGGTCTGGAGAAAATAAAGAGCCCTCAGCAGCAAAAGGTGAAGCTCAAGCAACCTTTTCAACCCAAGGAATTGCAAAATCAAGCACATTTTTTTAAAAGCTGCTATTCTGGAGAGCCCCTCAATAAAGGCACATGGAAAATACCTGGAGAAGAGGCTGTGGCACTACAGAAATTCCCCCCAGGGCTCCCCATGTGCCCCACACAGCGCCAGGAAACAAAACAAACAGCAGCAGAAAGCAGAAAACTTTCAGTCTCTGTGCCGTTAATTATGATCTTACTTTGCACAGAGAAGCTGTCATTCAGCGCCGGTAATGGATAGTTTCTATTTCAATCCTCCCTCCGCCCTATTATCTTTTATAAAATTCGCGGGCCGGTGATGGATTGATAAGGGCCGGTCCCGGCGGGAGCCGCTCACAACTTCTGTATCTTTTTAAATATTTCAGCTGTTTGAGATCTTTATTTCACATTTCGATTTCCTGTAGTACAGTAAATTTATCTTAGTCACCCAGTCAAGTTCTCTCCACGTCTCTTATCTGCTGCTCTCCGTACAGCCCCTACACTATCAGCGCTGCCGATAAGGCCGGACCTGGCAATCCAGGGGTGGCTGCGGCCCAAAGGAGACCTTGGAAGCCCCACGGTGGCCACCAGCTGCAAGTTCAGTGGCCAAACCCAGCCCGGGCATCTCCAGCTGGGCTGGGACAGAGCCAAGGGACAGCGGGGCCGAGGGCAGCAGCTCCCGGCGAGGAAAACCCAGCGGGTTTTGGGGAGGGGTCTGTGCCAGCCCCAAACCCACGGCCACCCACGCTGGGATGTGCTTCCCCCGCTAAAACACAGATTTTCTAAATATCTCAGCAGCAAGGAGCAGGGAGATGCTGCCGCGGGAAACCCACCCCAAAAAACACGAGGGATGAGATGGGAGCGATCAAGCTGAGATAATAATGAAAATATCAGCCAACAGGTAAGCACGAGCGGCAGGTAAAGCCGAGTCTCAGGTAAAGCCGAGTCTCAGGTAAAGCCGAGTCACCTTCCCGCTGCCCTGCCGGCGGCAGCGCCGAGCGCGATCAGGCAGCACCCCCTGGTGCCACCGGGATGGAGAACGGGGAAAACTCTGCTCGAGATTTTGGAGAGCCAGGAAAGCTCTACTCGAAAATCTGGAGAGCATGGAAAGCTCTGCTGGGGAATCTGGAGAGCTGGGAAGGCTCTGCTCAGAAATTTGGAGATTCAGGAAAGCTCTGCTGCGGAATCTGGAGAGTCAGGAAAGCTCTGCTCAGGAGTCTGGAGAGCAGGGAAAGCTCTGCTCAGAAATCTGGAGAGGCATGAAAGCTGCACACAGGAGCTCCAGGACCAAGGGAATCCAAGGGATTTCCCTGCTGGGTAGCAGCTCTCAGTCCTGGAGCTCAGGTTCACTCCTCTCCCCAGCTCTCGGGGTGATTTCCTCCCCCAGGCACAAACCCAGCAGCAGGGCACCCCATAAATGCATCTGCAGAAAGGTGATTTATCTCTAGGGGAAGCCATGGAAATTCCCAAACCCTCTCAAATATCAGTTTCCTGGCTCTAAACCATCAGTAAGTTGCCAGCTGGGGAATGCATTTGTCGGCTCCCCTCTGTGTATTTTCTGCTTTTCATTATAATTTGCTAAATAATACATTACAATGAGTTATTTATCACACTCAGCCGTTTCACCATGCCTCCTCCATCCCCGGGAATTTCACCGATAAATCAGGCACACAAATATCTGCTGGCATGGCTGCAGGTTCCAGCAGCTCCCAGGGGATGGAACGAGAGGGAAAGGGGCAGGGGAGGCACAGCAGGGCCCCCTGCACACCCCCAGAGCTTCTCCTGGTGCCTGTGGGCAAGGAGCTTGGCCAGCACCAGGTTGTCACTGCTGGGAAATGAGGACAGTGCTCATCTTCAGCCCCAGCAGGAACACCAGAGGGAAAATTTATGGTTCCTCCTTTCCACGTCACTGTACCCCTCCCTTCGAAACAAATTGGTTTGCAAATATGGATTAATTGAACTTCACACCATCCGTCTTAAATCAACAGTGTCTGGGCCCACAGATTAGGAAATCAAGGCACGGAAGGGAAAATTTGAAAAAAAAGAATAAAGCAGAACTGGGAACAAAACCCTCTCTCAGTGCTTTAACTACAAAATCATCTTTCCTCATTAGCAGCTAATCAGAACTACCAGAGGGGAAGAGATTACAGACAGGGCGGAGAGGGGAGTAACTCACAGAAATACAGACATCAGAACAGATTTTCATTTATTTACTCATTTATCACAGCGAGTCACGGGCTTGGAGTTCATGAGCCCGCATTAGCCTTGCAGGATTTTGGGATGCAATCTCCAAAAATCTCAAAAGCGAACGGGTCACAGCCACGTGCCACCTCAGGAAGGAGAAAATCAGCATTTTGGGGCTGGCTCGGGAAGGCTGATACTGGGTTGTAAGAGAGCACTAATCTTCCCTCGGCAGCCTCCTAATCTCCCCGGGAGCCCAGCTGCTTTATCTGAAGCTGCTCGGCAGAGAGAGCCCAGGTGGATTCCAGCAGCTCTGGGAGCCAGGGAGTGGCAGCCAGGGGAGCTGAGCTGGCCCTGCCCTCCGGGGCCAGGGTGGGGATGGACAGGACGGCACCAATGCCAAACTTCAATGTCAAATTTTGGGTGTTTGCTCCTTAACTGGGCAGCTCCAGAACCAGCCAGGCTCCGAGTGCCAGGGCTGAGCCCCCCTCCAAACACCTCTGGGCACACTCGGCCCACCTCTGTCTGTTCAGACACCAAAATAAACCACCTGCAGTTCAGGGGTTTCCTTCCCTTCCTTTCCCATTTCCCCCCAAAATTATTTGCAAGAAGCCCAGAGTGTTATTTCCTCCAGGAAGGGAATGTCCCATTTCAAGCTTTCCTTTCTCTCCTTGGCTCATCCCAGCTCTCCAGGAGTGAGGAGAGGCTCCCACACCTGAACCCACCCAGGACACTGCCCTGGGCTGGCCCCACGGTCCCCAGAGGGGTCACAGCAGCCCCGGGCTGTCCCAGCAGGGCTCTACCTGCACTCAGCCTTTCCTCCGGCATCCCCAGCCCACACTGCCAAGCCAGGAGCATATTTCTAAATAAGAGGAGGAAATGGTGTCTTTGTGTCAGGCAAGTGGAAGAAATCCAGGACCAAGAGACTGCAGAGCCTTTCCACTTCAGACAGCAGGTGCTCTCCAAGATGTGGTTATGGCAACAAAATAAATGATGGATAATTGCTTTTGTGACAACTTGCCAATTAAATTAGACTCAGCAGAATAACATAATGACAATTTGTTATGCTCTGGTGGGCACTAACACACCAATCATAATTAAATGCTATGACTGAAATAGAATGCTGCTGTACACAGGAATATATAACCCCAATTCCCTCCCAGTGAAACATTATAGGTTCAGACTTGATTTCAATTTCTGCAGGATAATAGCATTAGCGCACATCAGAATGAGCTCGCAATATGCAGGGAGGCAGCAGCAGCACAGGGACAGACAGAGCCAAGGGCACAGAGCACGGGGCTGCTGCGGGGACAGACCCCCCAAATCACTGCTGAGCCCGGGGCAGAGCCCAAGCCCTGCCTCGGGGGAGTGACACTGGCCCGGGAACAGCCCCAGTGCCACGCCCGGGCAGAGCTCCTGGGGATGGGGCCCCCGGGGGTTCTTGGGGCAGCACTCTGCTTTCTGCCAGGCTGAGCTGTGGGACACGGCACAGCCTGGCCTTGCTGCAGTCATTATCAAAATATTTATTAAACACTCTGCTGTGCCCGGGAGTGAGCTCACCCCACAGCTGGGATCCCTCAGGGGCTCAGCCCCACCAGCTGACCTGGCCAAACTGGCCGTGGCTGCCATCGCTGGGTCAGAACTGACCAACAAGGGGTCAGGTCCTGCCAGGACTCAACATTTACTGGTAAAACAGCAGCAGCCACTGCTGAGCTCAGCCTGCTGCTCTCCCTGGTTTGCTCTGACCCTCCTGCCCTGCACCTGCACATCCCAGAGCTCTCAGGAGTTGCTGTGCCATGGAGAGTGCTGGTGCTGCAGAGCACTGCAAAGAGCACCAACCCCAGAACATAAAAAAGCCCAAGTTTAGAACCAGAACCAGGCAGGTGGCAGAACTGGCACTGCCCAGGTCTTGCAGAGCAGGAGTCACCTCTGTGCCATCCCCTCAGTGTGGAAACATAGCACATCAGAACCAGCACCCTGCTCTGATTCCACATCCATTCTCCTAACAGATACAGACTGCTGCAATATTCCAAAGCTCAAAACAGGGCAGGTTTGAAGACCAAATGTGTGTGTGGAGGCAGGGCTGGGCAGAGGCAAATCCCAGAGGATTCCCCAGAGTGGCAACACCAACAATTTTATATCTTATTTGGAGCCGTGCTCTTTAAACATTAAACCCTTTATGATCTGCCTCAGTGAAGCTTGGCATTGGCAAGGTCAGATCACCTGTTTTTCCAGCAAAGCTGATGAATTATTTTGGCTGCTCCAGACATTAAACCTGATCCTATTAAATCCTTAGTTCCCCTGCCCTCAACACATTCCAGTGGATAATCCACGGCCCAGGAACACGTGAAGGGGCTGAGCAGGGCTCTGGGAGCAGCTGCCTGTGCGTTAAGCCGAGCTCAGAGCCCGGCCCTGCAGCCCCGGGCTGCGGGACTGGAGGTGTTTGTTCCTGCAGGACACTTTGGGAAAACATCGGTCTGAGCAATGCTCCAGCATGCCCAGAGACTGCTCCAGTCTCTACTGCACCCCCAAACTCCCAGGTGAACCCGGGTTTTTAGGAACTGGCCTTGGAAAACCTTGGAAATCCTTGAGGCAGGCAGGCAGAGCTGGGGAAGGCGTCACTCCCCGCGCCTGTCCCGCCTTTGGAGCCGCAGGAATTTGGGCTCCGCACCCCCGGCACTGGGGCATTTGCTGTCACTGGGAATGGGCTGGGGATCAGCGACAGGAGGAAGGGCAGGGATTTATCCCAGGAAAGGTCACACGGCTGCCCCGGGATGGCGAGGCTGCGGGGACAGCACCGGCCCGGTCCCTGGGACAGGGTCAGAGCCCTGGGGATCCCGGGAGCAGCTTTTGCCTTCCCCAGGGCAGGAATCCCCGCAGCAGAGCCCGGGGCTCTCCGCCCCATCACCGCAATCCCGGGGGAGCCGCGGTGCTTTTCGGAGATTTTCCGGGGAAATTCGGAGGCAGAGCCCGGGCAGGGCTCGGTACCGAGCGCGGAGCGCGGCTCCCACCTAGCGGGGAGCGCCGGTCCCGGGTCCCTCCTGCTGCCGGGGACCGGCCCGGCAGAACGAACAAACACCTCCGGCTGCTTCATTAAATTCCTTCACTCACAGAACATGCCGAGCATCAGCATCGCCCTCCCAGCCCGGCAAGCGCTGTCCAGGCTCACTGGTTTAACTGGTTTTATGTGAATTGCACCGAAGGCAGCGGCTCGCATCCCTTACCTGTCACCAGCAGACACAAACGCAGGTTCCCAAGAGCGCTGCAGCCGTTTCTCCATCACCCACAGCCTGCCCCCTGCCCCGGCAGCTTCCAGCGGGGAATCCGCACTCACACCGCGGCCAGACTCCTGCTCTCCCCACCGCTGAAACAGCACCGAGCCCACAGTGTGCCCACTTAACGACCTGCGGCTGGTAATTACCCACTGACAGTTAATGACCTGCAGCTGATCACCATCAACTGCCCAGGTGTTCCAGGGAGGAAAAGCCCCTGAGGGATCTCTCCGTGCTCCCCCCAGGCCCCAGGTGAGCCCAGGGCAAACCCAAGGTGAGCCTTAGGAAGGTTGGTGCAGCAGGGAGGGATCTGCCCCCAGAGCCACCCTCTGTGGCTTTTTTCAACACAAAATAAAACCAATTCCAACTTTCTGCTCACCTGATCTGCACAGCAACTCGTTCAGGGCACACCCCAAGGCTCTGGGAGGGCTCTAAATTTGATGTTTATTGCTCAATCTGGACATGGATCAGTGCTAAAACTGAAGGATTTTTGTTCTTTTTAACAAAACCCTGCACTCCTCTGGAGCTACAAGAGGAGAACTGGGAATAAAGTTTGACCTTGCCAAGGATAACTGAGTAATCACATCACTACCAGGAGTGAACCAAGGCACAGAAACCAAATTATGGGCATTTTTACACCCTGCCTTTCACTGCCACTGAGCTTTCCTGCATCACACACAACACCAGCAGCACTAAACTGAGCAGGGAGGAAGAGGTTAAATATCATCTACACCATTTAGTAGGGGGTGGTGACAGTTTGGGATTTTAAAGAATGACAAACAAAAGAAAAACACAACAAAAATCACAAAGAAAAAGAGACAAACTGCTTTTCATACAGCCCAAGCCTAAATGTTTAATGGATTTGCAGGCATGGGAAGAACTCCCTCCCAATCCCAAGAAGATTGGTTGTTATTTTTTCCATGCCAGATTCCCAGTGTTTCCTAAGCAGCATCACCTTTCTCTCAGCAAACAGGTGGAACATCCCATTTTCACACCTCAAAGGTGACCAATTCCATCAGGAGTCACTAAAAAGCTCCAAAGCTCCCAGTTTTCTGGTACTGCCACACCTCATCCTGCTCTGGATTTAAGCAAATGATGGAATGGGAAGAGCACATTTAACCATTCTATAAATAGCACTTTCCTCAATCAGCTATAAAAAGATGACACTTCAGACAGCTGCTGGAACACATCAAACAGGATCTGCCATTCCCCCAGCATGAAACATCTTCACTACTGCAAATGAGACATCTTTCCAGTTTTTAAAGAAAATGTTTTAATTTCCCACTTTTACATTCGGTATTTCCCAACTTGATTTCAGAAAACAGTCATGAACCCTAAAAAAAAATAAGATTATCTGTGACTTTATCAACGTGGAGCTGGACAGAGGGGAGCATGTGTCACATGGAGGGCACCAGGATGCTGTTCCCCCAGGGAAATGTCCCAAAAGAGGGCTGGAGGTTGGCTGCTGGCAGGTGACACAGCTCAGCAGGGCTCTCAGGAGGGATGGGGATTCTCCTTCTGTGTCCCTGCCAGCTCTGCTGGCTGCTCCTGCTGGTCCTCCCTCTTCTCCTGCAGCTCCTCCAGCACACTCTGCAGCTGCAGCTGCAAGGCAGGATCCCTGGATCCAGCACTCTGCTGCTCCTGCTGGGCCACCTGCAGGGAAGGACAGAAAAAATCACATGAAACAGGGTGAAAACAGTTTCTGAAAAGTGACAGAGGAGACCAACATCCCTCTGTGTGTCCAAAAATAGTTTAATTCATGCTGAGATTATTATGGAGCCACAGCACGGTGTCACCAGGGCAGGACATCCCCAGATAGGCTGCTGACCTCCAGCTAAAAAACAGAAAAATTCAAGATACAACAAGAAACACACAGAGTTCCAAATGCTTTACACAGATACACCACGGATTGCTTGAATGATTATTCAATTTCATCACCACAAAAACATCTTTTCTGACCCACAAGTCCCTTCACCTTGCCCAGACATGTTCAGGGCCATTTTAAGACCATCAGGTGTGTGAGTGCTTTGCTGAGGATTTAGTTCAGACCAACTCAGCATTAAGGGCCTGGGAGTGGAGTTTTCTCAACTCACCAGCCAAGTAATTCTGTGAATATTTAATACTCACTTTATCTACTCCTCTTCTCTGTAAAATGATTCCACTGGCTAAAAGGGCTTTTGCTGTTTCTTCAAACAACTTCTCCTCTTCAATTTTCCCCTCTTCCTTCAGCTCGTTGTATTTCTCAACAAACCTGGATTGCAAAGTTGATTTTTTACACTCACAAATAAAGTTCTGGTTCACTGACTGAAGGGGAGAAAGGGGCACACTCAGAAATACTCCTGGTTTAATCACCACCTCACCTCTGGCAAGTAGATTTGAAGTTTAACTGTGTCAGGTCAAAGGGTCTGGGGCCATTGCCATAAACTTGGTAAAACCTCCTGCCCAGGAAAGGAAACAGTTTAGATTCTGCAGCTAAAGCAGGAGCAAACAGACAACAGCAGTCAGTTCATTTAGGGTGCAATAAGAGTGTGGGAATAATTATTTCTCCTTCTCACATGAGCCTTTATGAAGTGTCCCAGGCCAGGCTGGACATTGGCACTGGATTAGTTTTAGGGTCCCTTCCAATCCAAACCAGTCTGGGATTCTAGAGGTTTGTTCCAGCTTTTTAAATTATATTAATAAATCCAAGTTAATCACCACCAGCCATAGTGTTATAAACATGGGGAAGAGCATAAAACCCACCTCTATTTATTCATAAAAACCACTCCTGTTTATTCATAAACCCTCTTATTAATAAAAACCATCTCAATTTATTCATAAAAACCACCCCATTTATTAAAAGAAACCTACCTCCATTTATTCATAAATCCACCCCCATTTATTCATAAAAACTACTCCCTTCAATAAAAGAAACCCACCCCGATTTATTTATAAAAACACTCCTATTTATTAAAAAAAATTATTCATAAAAACACCCTAATTTATTAATAAAAACGCCCCAGTTTATTCATAAAAATCATCCCGATTTATTAATAAAGCCACCCCGATTTAGTCACAAAAGCACCCCAATTTATTAAAAAAACCCCAACCCTATTTATTCATAAAATCCACGCCTATTTATTCATAAAACCACTCTAACTTATTAACAAAAACCACCCTTATTTATTCCAAAACCCGCAAACCGAGCAGCAAAGGCTGGCGGCGGCTTTAGGAGCGGTGCCGGGAGGGACACGGCGCTCGGGGGACGCGTTACGGGGACACGGCGGGGACGGGCCCGGTGTCCCGGAAAGCAGCGCTGCCATGCCCGTGCCGTGCCGTGCCCGGCCGCACTCACGCTCGCACGGTGTCCTCCCGGTAGAAGACGGGCGCGATGGGGTCGCGGGCGCGGCCGCGGCGCGGGCGCGGCACTCGGTACACGGGCTCCCGCAGCGGCGGGAAGGCGGCGTACACGTCCAGCCACAGCGGCTTCTCCAGCAGCCCGATGCGCACCAGGTTCCGCGCCCTGCGGGAGACAAGCGGCGGCGGCGCTCAGGGGGCCGCGCTCACCGGAGAACCGGGACCCCCCCCGGCCCGGCTGAGCCCTCCCCGCACCGGCTGAACACGCTGCCGATCTTCTGCGTGCGGCTCCCGGCCATGGCGGCCATGGCAGCCCCGCCGGACGGGCCCGGAGCGCGGCCCGGCGCTGCCCCACAGGCGGAACCGGAACCGGAAGTGGCGCCGGAAGTGAGCGGGGCCTGGAGCGGGCGGCAGGGCGCGCGGCCGAGTGCCGAGCGGCGGCGGGAGCGCGTGCAGGCAGCGCCAGCCGATGGCCGAGCCGAGGGAGCCGTCAGTATCGCGGTCGCCCCCGGCGCTGTCGCGACATTCGAGAGCAGTATCAGCGCCGGCAGCACCAGCAGTCCCGGGGCTCGTGGCAGTCTCGTGTCCTGCTGGTGCCGTGTGACAGAATCGCGGCATGTCCCGAGTGGAGCCGCAGCCATGATCGAGTCCCGCTCGTGTCCCTGCATAGACACTGCGACAGTCCCATCGCGACAGTCCCATCCCGAGAGCGCTCGGAGCCCGGGCAGCCTCGGTGCTTCTTGTCAGAGAACCATTAGGGTTGGAAAAGACCTCCAGGTTCATCAAGTCCGGCATCTTTTGGCGCTGGGTCTTGGCCGGACGGAGAGGGGACAGTGGGATCAGCACCAGAGGGATCAGCACAAGGGGACAATGGGATCAGCACAGTGGGAAAGGACAGTGGGATCAGCACCAGAGGGATCAGCACCAGAGGGATCAGCACCAGTGGGATCAGCACCAGTGAACACTGGGATCAGGCAGTGATCCCTCCCTGGGCAGCCCCAGCAGACAGAGTGACCACCACAGGATCACACTCTGTGCTTTTAACCTCGGTTTATAAACGAGATTTTTGTCAAATCCAGCGAGGCCCCGTGTGAGCCCCTTCCCGCAGCCTCTCCCGGTCACTAGGTGCAGCCCTTCGCTTGGGAATGAGCTGCGGGCAAGCAAACCTGGTCCCTGCTGCATGTGCATGGAGAAGGAAGGGGGCAGTAAATCCCCGTCCATTTGCAGGGCAGGCCGGCAGCCAGCAGCTGCCCCCGGGCTCGGACACCTCCAGCCCCATCCCAGCCAGCCCCGGGCTGCTCTCAGCTGCTGCTTTCCTTAAAACCCCTGTCCCTGCGGAGGGGAGGAATTCCAAACGGAGCTGCTGGAGCTGCTCCAAGGCTTGGGCAGGCCCTGGGCTCTGCAATTCCCAAGGCAGCAGCCGGGCTTTCTCCAGCCTTTTGGTGCTTTTGACATTTAAGGCAAGAACGCCTTGACTTTTTCCAGGCTTTTCTTTCTTAGAGAAGGTTTCTGAGCCACACGTGAGGCTGGAAAGCTCCGACCCTGCCAGGAAATGAAACTGCTCCGGGATAGCTGGGCAGGGCAGGTGCAGGATTCTGTGCTATCCTTGAAAGCTGCCCCTTCCCTCCCCAGCCCCCTTTATTTCTTCTTCCCCCTGTAAAGAGTGGAAAAATACAGTGTGTTAAAAAATATACTGTTAAGAGTACAACAGGACTTTATTATAGGAATTACTATTAAACACCCTTAAGAAAAAAATCACTTATGGAAATAAATTCTAAAATAGCCACACTCACAAACATCACAGATCAGTTTGTTTTTGTTCTTTTGAAACCTTTTTGTAGAGAAACGATACAAACATCACTGAGAATTGTACATTTTTATGTAAGAAATGCATTTTGGCCCCCAAGCCGGGTTTGTGGCCTTTCCACTCCTCAGACCTGACTTTCTGTTTTTTACAGGACACAGAAACAACCCCTCTCCATCTCCATTAAAATGATGCTTTGTACCTCCAAGGTATTTTGACACAGCGACAGAGTGGCATCACCAGAGGCTGTTGCCTGGCCTGGGATGTTTAAGGGCAACTTGTGGGGTGGTGGTGGTGGCCAAGCTGTGCCAGGGCCCTGTGCCAGGCCTGGGTGGCCACGCTGCTTTTGGTGCAGGACCCCCAGCAGGGCTGGGGGCACCCACCTGTCCCCTGCCCAGCTCACAGCCCCTGGCCACCTTTCCTTGCTGGCCCAGGACTGCTCCTCCAGCACAGCTTGGCTGGGTTACAGAGGTGACATGTCACTTTAGGAGCAGCCTGAGAGGAGGGACAGTGTCCCCCCCTTTGCCCTGGATGCTGCTGAGGCCAGCAGTGCAGCAGGACTGACCCGTGGCCCTGTGCCAGCCTCCCCAGGAAAGCTGAACCCATCCCTGCAGCCCCAGCCTGTCCCCAAAGCCTGCAGGGGCCAGCCCAGCCCTGCTGCCAGCACCTGGTGCTCCAGGAGAGCAGAACTCCCTCCCCAGCCCTTGGTGCTTCCCGCGCTCATGGAAACTTCGCTGGCACCGAAGCCCTCAGTAGCCAAGAGGAGCTGGAATGGTGACAAGCTGATCCACTTCCAAGTTTGATTTTCTTCCAAATATGCAGAGCTGCTTTGGGCTGGGAAGGAGCAACAGCAGCCTCCTATGGCCCCCAGGGCCAGCACAGGGCAGGGAAGCTGCCCCTCCTTCTCTTCAGCACTGTCACAATGGAAGTCCCACCCAGGGACTAAAGGATTTTCCGTTCCCTGATTCACCCTTAGCCCCTTGCTCCCTGAGCCAGGTGCTCCTCTAGACCCACATCCTACCCTGGGCAGGGCACAGCAGCCTGGGGCATCCTGTGCCCTTGCAGCACCTCCTGACAGTTGTGCACACCACAGGGGTGCATGTGGCTTGGGGTGACCCCAACCTGTCACTGGGCTGCCACAACTCAGGACACGCTCTTCAATCCTTCAAAAGCAAAGGAGAGGACACCAAAACTGGTATGGGCTGGTGGGGTGGGAATTCTGCTGCTTTGATTTTAGGAACTCAAAGCTCGCTGGCACCCCAGGGTGCTCCCAGCCCACTGCACCCTGCCCTGGCACCCCAGAACTTGTCTGAGCGCTGGTGCTGCATAGCTTTGTGCTATGGAGACATCAGGCAGAGCCTGCAGCCCCAGACACCTGGAAGCAGCCCTGCCCCTGGCCAGGAACCAGGAGAAAGTGAAGCTCAGGGGATGCCCCCGATCCCCAGCATGGCTGGAGGGGACAACAGCAGCGCTCAACAGGTGCAGCAGCTGCAGAGCTGGCGGGGGAGGAAATCTTGGCGTCCACTTCAAAGGCACTCGGGCTCCGCTGGGATTGAAGAGGAGCCTGCCGGGAGCCAGCGCCTGCAAGGGGGACTTTTGTTACCAAACCCTGCTGGGAGAGGCAGGGCAAACAGTTGCGTGAGTGTTTGATGGCTGAGGCTTCTGCGTCTGCCGCCTTCACAGCTCCAATCCTGCACCATTTGTGCTGCTTGGCGGGAGCCAGCAGTGGAGCAGGCACGTCTAGAGCCACCTCCTGCATTTGGCAGGGAGCTGTGCTGATGGAAGAGAAGAAAATGTGCTGGCGGGAGCGAATTCTGACTTCACGCTCGTCACTCGTTACTTACACAGCGAAGGAATTTGTTTGTGTAATTATTTTTAGCCTGACAGCATCTCTGAGAGCTGCAGGATTCCGGTGCTGTGGGCACAAGGAAGGGGCTCTGCTCCTGCCCCTCACCAAACCCAGCAGTGCCCCCAAGCCATGGTACAAACTCTCTGTGCTGAGAACATCTCCACCAGCCCTGCTATGCCCTGGCTTGGGCTTTGCCTCTTACCTACAGCAGGGGCATCCTTGGAGCTCCCAGACTCCAGGACCACCCCCAGCACCCCACACACCTGGTGGGATGTGTCCTGCTCCATCAGTGAGGGTTAAACCAGTGTGAAATCCAGCCCTTGGTGCTGCCCTGCAGCAGCACAAAGCTTCCCAACTTCAAGGCAGTTGTAGCAATGCCGAAGGCAAAGGTTTAATTCAAAGTGAAACGCCTAGGAAAAGAAGGCCTTTCCTTTATAAACAATTTATATTATTTGACTATTACCTGATCTGAATCTCTGCTCATTACTCCTAGCAATAATAGACAACGGCTGTTAGCTTCCCTTTCTCACGTGGTTTTTGTCCCGGTGTGCGCAGAGTGAAGTTACATCAGACCACTACAGATATGTTCAGGAGTGCTCTGGCCAAGCAGACCCCACGTGTGAATGGATCCTCGTTAGTACCACTGAATTCATCCCTCCTTCCTCAGGCAGGGCTGCTCCTCCCCAGCCTGAGCTCGCTGGCTCTGCTCCCAGCAGCTGCCCGCTTTTGTTCTTTCCTTTTTTTTTTCTCCTTTTGGCTGATTTGCTGGATAGGAAAAGTTGTTTTCAAACCACTGGTAAGAAAACATTGTGCCTCACTTCGATACTTGTACTTCAGAGGAGTACAGCAGCAGAGGGGGAACAGCCAAAATCTGGGTGATTTGTTGGGTGGGTTTCTCCTTTTTCAGCCATCTCCTGATGAAGCCTCGTGCACGTCCTGTGCCAGCAAGAAACCCCAGTGCTGGGACCTGCAGGGAGGGGAAGGGAGGGGGAAAGACAACAGCTCAGCCTCAGCCACACAGTGCCAGCACCAGGGGCTGTCCCAGCCATGGCACCCATGGCCACTGATGGGGCTTGTCCCCACCTGGGCACTCTCTGGACCCAGCCTAAAGCACGTGGCTCCACCTCCAGCCAGGCTGGGCCATTCACACTGAAGTGATCATCCATCCCCAGGTGCCTCTCACCATTTACTGCCCTTCCTTCAGCGTCTCCTCCTCCTCCCGGAGCTGCTGCCGCCGTGCTTGGAAATCTTCATCTGAAAGGCAGAGGCAGGTGGGGGCTGGAGCCACCTCCACACCAGGGGAGGCAGCCCAGCTTTCCCCAGGGCAGGGTTTCCTTGCTCAGAGACAGAATTCCCAGTGGGACCTGGGGAGGTTCTACCAGAACACACCTGAGAACACTGGATGGAGGGTTTTGGCCCACAGGGGTATTTCTGTTCACATCTGAGCCAGTCCTGGGGTGATGTGGCAGGCACCATGGCCATGCAAGCACAGCACACCCAGCACAGCCTGGCACAGCATTCCTTACCATATGCATGTCCTTCCACGTCATCCAGAAGATTTGCTGTGGAAGCTGCTGTCCCCATCCTGCGCCTTCCGCTAAGGAAAACCAGTTTTGGGGCCAGGATGGCACCAGCCACCCTTCCCAGCCCTCCCTCCAGCCCCAGAGCACCTGAGTGAGGCCCCCTCTGCCCCACAGCCCTTTCAGGATACACCTGGTGCTTCAACAAGTGTTTTCTTTTTGATTTCCTCATCTTTGTCTTCTCGGAGAAGGCTCTGGCGAGTTCGAACAGCTTCTTGCGCGTGGCTGGAAGGAAGCAGCTGGGTGAGGGTCTCACCCAAAAACCCTTCCCAAAGCTGCCATGGGCAGTGGGAAGGAAAGGGGCAGGGCCAGGGGTGTGAGAGCCACCCACACCCTGACATCCTGTGGTTTGTGGCAAACCCTGGGTTTGCCAGACTCAGGGACACAGGGACACCTTGGTTCCTGGTGGGAGGTGCTGATGTTTTACACTTTTGCTGGGATGTTCATGACCTTTCTGACCCAGACTGACCCATCCCTCCCTCCCAGTGTCCCCAGTGCCTCCAGCCCAGCTGAGGCCACCCAAGGTCCAGTTTGTGGTGGGAAAAGCAGGGTGTGACTTCTCAGAGAAAAGGTGAGTTTGGGAGAGTGCCAGGTACCGTCTCCCCCTGCCCACCCCAGTCCCAGCTGCCCTCCAGCCCTGCCAGGCTGCCAGCACAGCCTGGGGCACAGCAGCACAGCAGGCAGCCTGCACAGCACTCACATTTGCCCATGTGTTTGAGTTTGTCTCGGAATAAGGCATCGTCGGACACGGCCCCGCCGGCCTCGCTGGTGGCACAGGGAGCCACGTCACCTGCAAGGCAAACACCTGCTCACCTGGGCCTAGAGAGGCTCTCAAATCACCTCCACCACCCAATTCCAGCACCAGCAAAGGGCAGAGCTGGGCAGAAGCTGGGATGAGGGTGCTGGCACGTGGGGCTGGCTCTGGATGGGCAGCCACAACCCCAGAGCTGTGGGCTGGCAGCACACCCTCACTGTGCTCAGACCCTGCTCCCTCCAGGGTCAGCAGCCCCAAATTCCCCCGGGCTCTGACTGTGCTCTGGGTATTGGATCCTGCTACCCAGTGATCAGGAGCAAGCCCAGCTCGCTCAGGGAAGCAGAGACCCCAGAGCCATGTCCCTTCCCCAGGTCTGTGAGCCCAGCTGGAGCCCTGCCAGGCTGCCCAGCCCCACATGGGGCCATCGACAGACACCAGCTCTAATTCTGACTCTGGGCAGCTGTTCTGCTCCGAGGTTAATCAGGATTACCAGGAACAGTCATTATGCCTCCAGGCACAATCCTCTGCTCCAGCTCAGCACGGGAGGGCAGGGCTGGATGGAGGCAGGATGCAGGAACACCTCCACGTGGGGAGGGCAGGAGCAGCCATCCCCATGACCCAGCAGCTCCTCTGCCGTGCTGGGAAGGCAGCAGGGAAGGATCAGCCAGTTTCCTCCCTGCACAGGCACTCTGGGGGCAGCTGGGCAGAGGGACGGGAATGCAGGGGCTGTGGGGGATCCTGCTGTGCAGAGACAATGCTCACACGTGTCTTGGAAGTTACCTGATAATACAGAGGAGAAACCAAAGTCATTGCTGACAGCAACACTGGTCGACTTGGATTTTTTTGACTCATATTTCAATCGATCTGAAAAACAAAAAGCGCAGCGCCCGCTCGATCAGAGCCCTGAGGCAGAGCACATGGCTCTGCTCCCCTCTCCCCTCACAGCCCCGAGGGACAGGCTGCTGGCAAGGGAGGCAGCTGGGGCTTTGCTCCAGCACAGTGACCACCACAAACACTTTGATGGGAGCAGAGGAACTGCCCACCCACCACAAGCACACGACGAGCACACCCGTGGTTTTCCTGCCACCTGCAGTGACAGTGCTGCCAGGACCCTGCAAAGCACCAGGGACATGGCTGGGAAGGGATCAGGGGGCATTTCCAAAGCTCCTTGTTATGGATTCTGCCAGAGATGCTGCAGAGGGGTGGGCAGGGGGAGGAGAGCAGGAGTCCAGGGGGCAGCTCAGACCTCCAGCCTGCAGCCTGGCCACATCCTGAACTGGCACAAGCCCTGACCCCACGGGCAGGGCAATGCTGCCAGCAGCCAGTGTCACAGCAGGGCACACACCCAAAAAAGCAGAAGTTTCTGAAGGCCCTTCTCACCTCTCTCCAGGGCGAGAAGGAAATCCCGGTTCCTCTGGAGCTCCTTCATGAACTCCTCGTTCTGTAGGAAGAGGGCGATGCGCTCGTCCTCCAGGTACTGCTTCCAGCGCCGCTCCTGCTCCAGGCAGCCCTGGCCCCGCGGGACCGGCCCCCGCGGCACGGGCTGCCGGCAGCCCTGCGAGCCCTGCGGGAGCAAAGCGTGCCACAGCCTGGGCTGCAGCCCGCAAGGGTCCCCTCGGGCTCAGCTCAGCCTCTTGTCCCTCTGCTACTCCCCCAGCCCCGGCGGGCACCGACTGCTGAACCCTCCCTCCTCTACCCAACAGCCCAGGGGAAAAGGGACAAAGGGGGACAGGACATCACTGCCCCTCGGGAAGGGGGACAGGGCATCACTGCCCCTTGGGAAGGGGGACAGGGCATCACTGCCCCTTGGGAAAGGGGACAGGACATCACTGCCCCTCAGGAAGGGGGACAGGGCATCACTGACCCTCGGGAAGGGGGACAGGACATCACTGCCCCTCGGGAAGGGGGACAGGGCATCACTGCCCCTCGGGAAGGGGGACAGGACAGAGGGGATGGATATCCCATATGAGAACCTTTTGGAGCTCCTTTTGCAGGCTGGCACAGGTTTTTAACTTTAAACCATGGGTTGTGCCATAGCAGAACATGGTGTGGAGGCATGAGAAGGGTCTCTGTCCCATCTCTAGAGAGCAGAGTCTGCCATGTCCTGCTGACAAACATCCCTGCACGAGGCAGTCACACCTCACACCTGGGGAGCAGCACAGCCACGCTGCAGCACAGCCTCATCCCTGCCTACAATATTTATCTGATTTGTAGCTGCTCCCAGAGAGCCATAAAAAGCAAAAGCACACAATTACTGGGGAAAGAAAAGGGCAGCTGCTCCTCTCCTCCCCCTGAGCCCAAATGAATTGGCACACTCCTATTCCCAGAAAGGTAATAGAGCCCGTGAAGCTCAACTTGCAGGGCAATCATTCATGAAAACGTGGCGGGCTGCCTTTGGAGATGAAACAGGAGGGAGGAGCAGGGTGCCTGCAGCCCCCAGTCCCTCACCATGCCAGGAAAGTGCTAGATTCATTTAGGGGTTCCTGTGTTAGCAAAGGGCCAAGGGATGCCCCAAATTGTGGCATGCCTGGAGCTGAGCTGGATGCCCAGCACGTGTTAGGGCTGCTTATTCCCCATGGGATGCTGCCCATTGCCTGCCCTGCTGCTGGCACCCAAACCTTGTGGCTTGAAACAACCAAAAAGCACACATGGACTCTGACTTCCCAGGGACAAATCCTCTGCCTTGCACTAGGTTTCCCACCCAAATTCCACTGCAGCAGCACTCAAGTGCCCTGGCAGTGCTGCTCTCCTTAGGAGCATTACTGGTCCTGCTGCTCCTCACCAGAGCAGCAGGCAAGATTTTCAAAGAATAGAAAATATTATGTGCTTACAGCAAGTGGCATTTCTGACACTGATCACTGGGAGAATGGCAGGAAAAATATCAAAGCTTTGCTGAGAGCTCATTCACACCTTGCCCACTTCAGTCTCTGGAACAGGACACTCTCCAAAACTTTTAGTGCACACCTGGTACCCAGGTGCATGCAGCATGCTGATGCTGCAAGCTCAGGGTGGCTGAGGGCTGGGCTGGAGCTCCACGGGCTGGCAGGGCTGGGTGGCCAAGGCTCACCTGTGTGCTGGCTGTCTGCTGGGGCAGGATGCGCAGGAAATCCTCGGGGAGGTTGCCCAGGAGCGGCGGGTTCCAGTTCCTGTAGTGCCCAGTGCTGCCAGGGCCGGGCACGTCCGTCCTGTGGGACAAGCACAGCTGAGGAGAAACCCACTACACCTGCTATGGCAGTGTGGCACAGGGCCTGGCACAGCAGGGCCTGGCACAGCAGGGCCTGGCACAGCAGGGCCTGCCCAGCTCCACCAGCAGTCCTGGAAACCATGAAACCCCAGCACATCCCCAAACATCCCCAAATCCTGGAGAATGAAAGGATTTCCTAGAGTGTTTGGAATCTCTGGGAGCTGCATTTCAAGCCTTGCCCTGCAACTCTGCATGCTGAATTTTCCTTTTCCTCCCTGTTTCACTCAGACTCCCAAAACCAGCCTGGTGGAGCCCCAGCACTGCAGGGATTTGCCCACAAAGCTGATAAACATCTCTCACCAGATGTCACACCCAGCCTGCACAGGGGGCAGGGCTGGCACAGAGGCACCCAGGGCTCACCCTTGCTGTCCCACACCTGCAGGGTGAGCGGTGCTGCCAGGGGAGGTGAGAGCCAGCTGAGGTGTGGGCTGAGGGCAGCACAGGGCCTGGCTGCCCAGCACCTGGTGTTTTCCAGCAGAGCCCAGCGCTCCCCACCCCCAGGAGCTGATTTTTGCCATTCCACAGCTGCTGCCAGAGCAGCTTTCCGGCCCCTCAGCTGTTCGTGTTTCAGACCCTCACAGGGATTTCTGAGCCAGCTGTGAGCTTCATTCATCTCCCTTGGCTTTGAGTCACTGCACCCTGTAAGGAACAGGCTGTGCCAGGGCCAGCCTGAGCCCCGAGTGCTGGCCCAGGTGCCCCAGGAGCGGGAGCTGGGCGGGGCTGGGGCTCACCTGGGCGGGGGCGTGGGTGGGGCCCGGGGGTAGCGGCTGCCCAGGGCCTGGCTCTCGTAGGCAGGAGGGGAGTACACGGGAGGGGGCTCCTCGTCCGAGCTGTCCGGCTCCAGGGTCCGCTCCAAGATCTGCAGGGTGAGAGCATGGGGTGAGGGAGATGCTGCCCAGCGAGCCAGGGCTCCACAGGCAGCAGCAAAACAGGGATGGCACGGGGCTGAATGCTGCTGCAGAGAGGATGGAGTGAGGGAAATGCTCCCCAGCAAGCCAGGGCTCTACATGCAGCAGCAAAACAGGGCTGAATGCTGCTGCAGAGAGCATGGGGAAACCTGCTGGCACTGGACCTCCTGCACCCAGGGAGGGTGTGATGGAGTTTGGAGGTACTGCTCTCAAGGGAAAAGGGTGGGTGAGCCTCTCCTTGGGTGCACACAGCCCTGGGGAGTCTCTCTGACAGCAGCAGAAGGGTCTCAGCTGGGTTTTGGGGTGAGGGAGAGAGGGGAGAGCACTTGCCTCGAGCCTAAAGCACTACCCAAGATAACCTTTGGTGCAGCAGCCCAGCTGATCCAGGCACTCCAACCTCTGCCAGCCCGCAGCAATTGAGCAGCAGCGTGCCCAGGCAGGAGGAGGCAGGACGAGACTGAGGTGGGCAGCCAGAGCCCAGAGAGGAGACCCCCAGGCGGGTTACCTCGGGGGGGATGCTGTCCTCCGAGTCGGAGCTGTCGTCGCCGCCGCTGCCGTCCAGGTTCATCTGCAGCAGCTGGTCGATGGTGGCGTCCACGGCGCCGTTGTTGGCCCTCAGCACGCACTCGATGATGTCGTAGTCCATGTTGGGGAACATGGTCTTGAAGTCCTCCATGGCCTGGTTGAACTCCAGGCGCCGCACCTGCCTGGCAGGGCGGCTGTTGTTGAGCTCCTGGGCGGAGGAGCCGCCGTTGCTGCTGCTGCTGCGGCGGAACAGGCTGGTCATGGCGGGGCGGCTGCGGGGCTCGGCGCCGTGCCGGGCCCTCCTCACGGGGCTGCCAGCCGGGACCCGCGCGGGCGCCGGGGTCCCGCTGCCCGCGCCTCGGCGACATGCTCCCACCTGCGGGGGGACACGGGGCAAAGTCACCCAAGGCACCCATGGGACAGCACCCCTGTCTCAGCAGGTTCCTGGGACAGCACCCCTGTGTCAGCAGGGGACATTTGGTTCCTGGGACAGCACCCCTGTGTCAGCAGGGGACATTTGGTTCCCATCCCACCGCATCCCGAGCCATCCCTGCAGCACACCCAGCACGCCGGAGCACGGATGTGCCAATGTGCCGTGCCAGGAGCTGTACCAACAACATGAAGAAAAATGGCATTACTTCCAGTGCTGAGGGCAGCCCAGATTGAACGTTTCCAGGTTTGACATGTATTTATAAACACAGTAAAATCACTCTTTTAAAATAAAACATGGAGTCGGCTCAGAGAGTGTCAGGGCAGGGGGCTAAAATGCTCTGCAGCACAGCAAATCGACCCTTTGGAAAAGCCACCAAATCCAAGATTAACATTCACTTTAAAACCATAAACAGATTATACAGCTACTGCTTCTCGTTTGAAAATGCAGGGCCAAATTCAGTTCTGGATTAACTCCACTGTTTGAAACGGAATTACCCCAGGAACACTTTTGATCCATAATATCATTTTCAAAGGCTTTTTCCTAAGCGGCAGGCAGAGAGTTCAGGATAACTGTCCCTAAACGGTATTTAATGCAGAAGAACGTGCCAAGCACATTTCTTAGCGAAATGGTATAATCAGATTCCAAGCCATTAAGAGGAGCAGTCACCTCTGAAGGTCACCTGGGCTCTCCCCTGCCCAGCAGGACCGTGTGTGACAGCCCTGTCCCCAGTGCTCAGCCCCTGTGCCAACCCACAGCAGCTCCAAGGGGCTCCCAGGGGCTTCCAGAGGCTGCTGAGAACGAAACACACTTACAACACATGGGGAACTCAGCAGGAACTAGGGGAGAGCTCACTTTTTGCCACATTGCCTTACCTCCATCCCCAGGGACAGCGCTGCTCGGGCTCGGTACCAGAGGAATCACGGGGATGATTCCTGCTCTGCTCTCCTTCCCTGGCTTTTTTGTAATCTGGGAAGCATTTGCATTTGGATGCACCACAACAGCACCCAACCAGTCCCACACAGGGTCCCTGGGCTGAGCACGGTGCCAGGGGGCATCCAGTGGATGCTTCCTGTGGAATTTGCTCCCAGGCAGGGCAGGACCCAGGGAAAAGCAGCAGGACAATTACTGTCAGGCACAAGGGGCCATTTCCAAACAGCCCCCAGCTCGCTCCTGCTCACTAATAATATCCATTTAACTGGTCACTCAGCCAGGAACTCAGTAATTCTGAGTCCCCAGGATCAGCTTGGCAGGAGCCAGGCTTGGAGCAGCGCTGTGCGAGGAGAGCAGGAACAATTCCGACAGCTCTGCCCGGCTCTATTCACTGAGGACAAATAAATCCGCTGGAGTCAATTAATAAAACACTGCTGCTCAGTTCCTCCTCCGCTCCCCTGACTCATTCCCAGCAAAGAGCCCGCATTGTTCACACCTCTGGAATTATACTTTAATTGCAATATTGCATGGCTGGTTTAGTCACGTATTAAATTGAGTTGTAACACATTCACAGGGTACACACCTCCTTACAAGATTTGGCTGCTCCAAGAGGATGGGGAAGGAGCCTGGACACCCACGGGAACACAGTTTATACTGGATACACAGACACACGATCCACGGATGGAGATGAGAGTTTCTGTGGAGAACCATTAGCTCAGCAATGCTGTGCCAGCCCATTAACCTCAAATAGCAAAATAACCCCCAAAACCAGGCTGGAAATCCCCAGATCTCCATAAAGCAACCAAAGTACCTGTGCCTGGGGAATCTTTGTCCCCCAGCACTTGACCTTTGAGTGTGTATTTAAAGCTTCCCTGTAACCATGAGGGCCAAGGCTGTGCCAGGCACTGGCAATGTCCCTGCCAGCCCTCTGGGCTCCTGTTGCCAGCACCAGCTCTGGGGAGGTGTTAGTCAGCACTGCACGAGAGCCTGGGACAGCTCCCTGCAAGTGCTGGATGGTGTGACTGAGCACAGCAACGTGCTGAGCCATGGAAATCATCTGGTCAGAAGATGAACAGAATTAGGGATGGGGACAAGATATTTTACACCAGAAAGGCTCTGCTGCACATCTGGCTTCAAACAGTCCCAAGGGAATGTGTTGGGACCTTCCCTGTCCTGAGATACACCCCAGGAATTCGTGGCTGGCAGGGCATAGACCAGGGCAGTTCACATGCCCTGAAGGCTTTTAAACCTATTTTTCAAAGTCCTGCTGCTAATCCAAAGAAATGCAAATCACTACATCAGCATGAGCTAAAATCCAGGGAAAAGCAAATGGCCCTTTTGGCAGGAGTAGGTTTAAAAGATCCACAGGTATTCCAAGCATCCTCCCCAATTCCTGGTGCTCAGGTGAGCAGTGGGGAGGGCAGCAGGACCCCGCTGGCAGATGGGGAAGGGGCTCAACATCTTTCTGGCCCTTTTTTCTGTGATGTCAGTGAGGGGCTGGGAAGATGCCAGGAAAACAAAATCCCTCGGATTTCCCAAGAAGGAAAGAAGAAGCTGGTGTGTGACTGCAGCCCGGGCACGGGCTGGGCTCCCCTTCCCCTCCTGCCCCAAGTGCAGGATGAGGCTCTGAGGACTCGTTTGGCTGTGCCTGCTGGACTTTCTCCCTGCCTGCCAGCAGCTCCTGCCCTGCTATCCCGCACAGGGACCCTGGGTGCTGTTATTCATCCACCAAAGCCTGGTGCACACATAATCCTTCGCCCTTCTGCCCATCACAGGAGGAGCTTAAAGGCTTTGCAAGCTCCTGCTCCGTGTGTCCCCATCCCACAGGTCGCAGAGCAGGGACACTGGTGTGGCTGGCACTGCCCCTGTGCCCTCCCCAGCCCTGGCAGCACAGGATAAATCCTCCTGTCCTGGCAGTGCCTGGTCCTGGCTCACCTCAGCATCCAGCAGTGGTGGCTGTCCTGGCACTGACCTGTGCCACGGAGAAAGTGCCAGGTGACATCTCAGTGCCAGGCTGGGGCCAGGCACAGAGCCAGCTCTGGGTTAGGAAGGGCAGCCACGATGTCACATCCACACCAGTTTCTTCTGTTAAGTGCCTCCACATGCTGGAATGGGGCTGGCACTGAAAATGCTGTGTTTTGGTGTCACTGTGCACTCAGGACAGCACAGGACACTTTCCCACACTCCTGCATGACTGCTGTCTCACTGTGCTCAGGCACTGGCACACCTTTGGTGCAGCCCCTGCCTTAGCTCACCACTCAAAACCACAAAATACATCCAAACACAAGCTGGCCTTGGGGCACAGCTCCTCCCTGCCAGCCCAGGGGTTCACCCTGCTCTTCTCCCACCCAAGCTGCCAGTGACTTTCACAATTCAGAGCCACCCTTGCCACAGCCAAGGATGAGACCAGAGCCAGGAGAATGCCTCAGTCAGGCTCCTGGGGAGGGATAATGCTCACAGCCTGGAAGGAACATCCTCCTGTGCCCCCAGCATCCTGCCCGGGCACGGCTGCTCTCACCCAGCCCTGGCAGCAGGCACTCAGTACCTCCCAAAAAAGGGCTTTTCCCATGGAGGGGGCCTGAGGGGAAGCTCTGGAGCAGGCACAGTGAAGTGGAGGCTGCTGGCCCTCAGCTGCCCGGGAAGAGCAGCTGGATAATCCCAGGGGTCGGTCAGGCCGGGAATGTCGTGCTGGAAGCAGCAGTTGCTCAGCTCCGTGAGGAACACAGGGGAGCCAGCAGCTGGAACAGCACTGGGACTGATCTCTCACAGCCCTCTCTGCTCAGGGAAGAGCCTTGGCACCGAGTGCAAACGAGAATATTCCCTTCCCCAGTGTCTGCTGCAGCTCAGACAGCAGATGGGATTGCTCAAACACTGCCCAGCCCCTTCTCCCCTGCTCCTGCCACGCCGTGTTCATGGATCACCCCTGAAAACACGCTGGAGCTGGGACCCCCCTCTGCAGCCAGGATGGGGATGACACCACCCAGTGCTGGGTCCCCCCAGCCCTCGGGGCACTCATCCCGTGGTGGCTGCAAGCCCAGGCCTGTGGTGCCTCAGCTGGGGATGCAGAACAGACGTGCAGAAGCATTTCCATGCACAGGATTATTTGGAGAAAAGGGCTGACAGCTCCCCCAGTTCCTGGAGGGAAGACTCTTGGAAGAAGTCTCAAAACTCAAGGATGTTGAGCTAGAAATGATGGCTCTGTCCAGAGCAGATGTGCTGAGTTCTGCTGCAGCCAGGCCCCTGCTCAGTGTGGGAACGAGAAGTCTGGGAGCGTGACTGCTCAGCAGCTGCAGGTGTGACTATAATAGGACTGAACTGGGATGAAAAGTAAATGATCAGGAACAGAAATTATGCTATTCTCTACCACCAAACATGCCAAGGATGTGCAGGATGGGCCCCAACCAGTCTGTCCTAAATCCCCTTGTCACCTTCCTCTCTGCCTCAGGGGATGCTGTGCACCCCTCCTGGGCCCACAGCCTGGGAAAATTGCTCTGAGCAAATCCTTTTTCATGGAAACAAATAAGCACCTGAGGATCTCCTTTAATACTTGTTCTACCGAGTATTAAAATGGCTGGGTTTAAGCCCTTTTCAAAAGCAAAAGCAATCAGGGAGGCGAGCACGAGTAAGCCCTGCTTGGGAACCTGTGCAGCACGTACTCTCTGCTACAGGAAATTCAAAATTCCCCTCTGGGCTTCGAGGGCAAGTGCAGAGGAACCAGGAGAGCCATGGAGTGATCCCAATCCCAATACAGCACCATCAGCATTCCTGCCCAGGTGGTGTCACCCGACTGCTTTACTGGGGAGCCCATGGGCACTGCAGCACTATGAACACTCAATACCCAACAGACTGATGGCAGCCCTTTGTGAGCTGACCAAATGCTGGCCCTCCACAGCACGCAGGTGGCTCCTAAACCACCATTACCCTGATAAAACCTGGGGGAACACGCTCAGCTGCGATGGGAGAGCCAGGCAGGGCTGCACAGCACAGCACCCACCTTCCCCTGCCAGTGCTGGGATGCAGCAGGATCTGCAGGGCTGCCCTCTGTGCCAAGGCTGGCAGAGCCACCCCCCTGCCCCGCAGCATTGTGCAGCGCTAATCCCCGGCTTTCACACGTTTTCCGCGGCAGGACCACAGCCCCCGCCCCAAACTAAGCCCACATTAATGAGGCAGCACCAGATCCTCATCCCAAAGTCGCCTGCCTTGCGAGGCCGCCTTGCACTGGTTTCATTGAAGGTAATTTGATCTTGGTAGGACCACATTCCTAAAATAGTTGAGGGAATTCAAACATGAAATAAGGTTTCCAGGAAGGGATTTAAAAAAAAATAGGTCAAGCAAGTGTGAGCGATTAAAGTGACCCGGCATCCCTTTGTACGCTTTAACTGCGACTCTCTTCAACTCTATCTTGCATCAACGTGCAATAAATTAGATCCAAGAGGTTGCCCAAAGCACAGAGGCCGATATAAGATTATTGCAGGAGGTGGCTGCTGTCGGTGACCTTTCCTCCCCTGCCTTTCACCGCTGACATCAAACACCCAGGGCCCAGCTAAACTTCAGCTCAGATTTGGAACCACACGACTGCGGCACAGCCAGGAGCCAGCGCTGCCTCCAGTGCCCACCCCGAGCTCCCTGCCTCAGTTTACCCATCCCAAGGCTGGCAGGAGGGAAGCCCAGGCACCCCTGTGCCTGCTGTTGTCCCCCTGGTGTCGCCAAGCAAAGCCCTCGAGCCATATGTCACACAAACCAGTCTTGAACTGCTTATCCCTCTTCTCCCTTTGTGCTCCCAGCCCAGCACAAAAGCGCTGGGAAGCAGCTGGGAGTGAAGGAAGATAAAAATTCCTGCGGACACAGAGGTGTGTGGTGCTCCCTGGGGACTGGGCTCAGGGCAGGCCAGACTCAATGCTGGGTAATTTTTGGGTTAGGTTTGGGCAATGAGTGATAAAGGGGAGTGGGGAAACATGAACCCAGCTGGGGGAAGGGCTAACCCTGCTCCCTGGATAATTAGTGTGGCTGATTCTGATTGCTAATTGGCCATTATAGGTCAAGGCTCACAGAAATTAAAGGATGGGAGGGAAAAAGGGAGAAAGAGCCTGAGTAGAGGCAGTCCCTTCCCCTCCATCTCTCTGCATAGCAGGAATACACTGGAATGGACTGGGATTAGACTGGGCTGACCCTGCTCCAGGCTGGTGCAGAGCATCTCTACAGGATGTGGTGCTGGACATCCCACAAAGGCAGGGACAGGCAGGGACAGGCAGGGACAGGCCGTGCAGAGCAGGCCCAGCCTCCAGCATCTCTGGAGGCTGCTCTCCTGCTGTCAGGGTTTAAGGGCCGTGGCTCACTGTGCAAAGGAAAAATCCTGTATTGATTCACCCGAAGCTCTGGAGCACAGCCCGCACGAGTTTCTATGGAAACAAAATTAGTGGAGTAAAAACTCTCCCTGCCAGCACATGGTGAATTATTCACCAGGACAGGCCCCTGGCCAGAGGGGCTGCTGAGAAGATTTAAAGGTGATCACAGAGTGGCTGCTGTGATCCCCCTTCCCTTGGGGACCAAACCACAGCCAGGGAGGATGAAAAGCCCTGGGATTCCACACCATGTGTGTGGTGGGAAGGTCCTGCACCTCCCTCACCACATCCACATCCTCCAGGGTCCCCAGGGAGAGGATGAGAGCTTCCCCCTCGCTTCCACCAGCTCCCTGCACCATGGCAGGGCAGTGATACCTGGCACAAAGTGTCACTGCCTGATGTCCACCTGCTGTGCACCGGCCACCCTGTGGTCACCCATCCCTGGGGGCCAGGATGAGCCTGTGAGGGCAGGGCTGGCCACAGCCTGGCTCATCCCACAGAGCCTCTCAGCACCACACTCACTGCTGCAAGCCAAGGGAAGAAAGGCACTAATGAAGGCACAAACAGAGGAGGGGTTTTATGAGTCACTAAGCCATATGGTGGATGCACTATCCCGGGAAAGTGCCGAGCCAACAATCCAGCCTCGCTGTCCTGGGACACGGTGTCACCTCCCTCGTGCTGGGTGACATTGCTCAGCAGAGGAGAACCTGCTTGAAAGGCTACACCTCACCAGGAACAGGTATTTAATTAAGGCCCCACCTCAGGGCCCTCCTGCCAACCAGCACAGGCTGCTCCATCCCAGCACAACCCAGACTGTGGGGATGAGAAAAGCCCTGGAAGGAGGAATGTTGAGTTTGCTCCATCACAGAAGTTACATGGGATGCTAACCTGGATCTGAAGCCAGGCCAAAGCTCAGAGAAACTCTCGGTCTCCTCAGCAGCAGAGTCACTCCTGTGCCAGCACAGCCCAGTTCTGGGTGGCAAAGGGACCCTGACCCCCAGCACTGGCTCTGCTTGTTGCCCCCTTTGCCAACAGCCACGTGTGGGCCCAGCCACCACACCACAACACTCTTCTTCAAAATCCCATCTTGCTTCTTTCATTATTTTTAAGTTTGCATGACTAATTCAAGTACATCCCATCCCAGCTGATTTGCACTGATTGTGGCAATCACCGAGGTTAAAAGCCACAAGGATTTTAGAAGGAACAGTTTAGGCTCCAGGAGCTGGGAATCCTCCCCAAAGGCTGTCCCCCACTCCCACCACTGCCTTACAGCCCCAGCATGTGCTCCTGGTGACCCATGTCCATCAGCAGAGCTCCAGCCACCGTTCTCTCCATTTTCAGGAGATGATTTCCCTATTTCCCCTCTCAGCCCAGGCTCCCTCCCGCAGTGCTGCGTGCCCATCGGCGTGTGCCTTCCCTGGGGAAGGGAGAGCGAGGGCAGGGATCGACCAGCTGTCAGGCACAAGGAAGAAGTACCACTTCCAGGAGTCAGAGCTCATTTCCCAGCAATAAAAGCAGGCTGGGGCTGGAAAAAAGTACCACTAATGGGGATGTACATCCCACACCACTCCAGCTCCCGAAAGGAAAGTACCCAAGGGCCGTAGCTTGGAAAAATAAAAGCCATCCACAAGGCTTGGCTTTAAGTAGCACAGCTGTAGATTAGGCCCAGATCAGGGCATAAAGGATCTGCCATTCCCCACATGGATTATTGCTGTGGATGATGCCCTCAATGAGCCAGGCTCCTGGCTCTGAATTATGGTTCCTCCAGTAGATGGAAAAGAAAACCTTACTGCTTCCTTCCAGGGAGGGGAAGGGCTCAGATCAGCATCTGCCTTTAACTGCTCCACTCTCCATCCTCCTCAGCCCCATTATCCCCACTCCACCCCACCCACATGGCTCTGGGGACCCCAGGAAGAGCCAGTGTCTCCACTGCTCGTAGATGCCACCTAGGAAGGAAGACCTGAAGAGTTTGTGCTTCCTAGAGATTTTTGTGGGTGGATTTTATCTCCTTTCCCATCAATTCTTGGTGTGCTTTGGTGAGGAGGGTCCTCACTGCTGAGTGGGCAGCCTGCCTTCCTCTGCCAGGCTCACACCTTCCAAACAGGGTTGTGATACAGTTCTACCTCCCCAAAACAACCTCCAAAGATCCAGGCAGACCCCAGGGATTGGGATATGCCTGGGCTCAGCCAGGGGACAGCTCCTGCAAGGCAGTAACTCTAGGTTTTAAGACACACTTGTTTGTTTGTTTGTTGCTGGGCAACAGAGAGGATGGAAAAAATGTCAATGTCATATTGTCACCTATGAGTCACCACTCAGCACGGGTCGAGATGCCCCGGTCCTGCCACCACCGAGTGTGGGGAGACCAGCAAAGGGCCTGAGGCACCCCAAAAGCAGCTCACTGCAGATCTCTCTGCCTAACTGGCCCTGCTCTGACACCTTCCCCATCCCCACAGATGGGGACCCGAGTGGCCTGGGCACATCGGTGGCCCGGGAACAACTTTCTGAGCCCTGGAAGGCCAGGCAGGAATTTGCATTCCTATTTGCATTTCCTAATTGCGCCTGCGGGTTTCCTGGGGCAGCGGCTGGCTCTGGTTTCCATGGCAGGTTTTGTGCAGACCTGGAGCACCGAGGGAGGCACAAAGAGGCCACAATGGAGCTGCCACTCACCCGCATCAAAGGCGGCCGGCGGGGCGGGCCGGGGGCAGCGCAGCCCGAACCCCCCGGCACCCCCAGCACCGGGGCACCCCCGGGCCAGCGGGAGAGGGTGGCTGGGGCCGATGTGCCGGGACAGCCGCGGCTCCACCATGCTGGAGGGAGGAGCGGAGTCACCACCGCTGTCGTCCAGAGGCAGCAGCTGCTCCGCGCCCGTCGGAAGTGGTGCAAGAGCTGGACCCAGATGTTCCCCCTGCTCTCATTTCCTGTTGTTTGCAGCCAGCTTTCCACCCAGCTGCGTGCGTTGCTTTCTCCTTCCAACTTCCCTCTCCATTCAGGCACCGTCTCGCTCCCGTGCTGGCCCCGGGGAAGCGGCAGAACAGCCAGAACAGGGACCTGGGAGAACCTGGTCCCCACAGGGCTGCTGCAAGCCCAGTGCCACTGCGCAGAGGTGAGGCTCCAGCCAATGTCCCTCCACCACCCTGGCCATGGTGACAGAGATGCTGCCACCACAACAAGAGAGGGACCCACCTCTGCCTCGCACATCTGTGAAAGGCTCTGTGATATTATTTCAAGGTTTTTTTCTTGTTTTATAGTTATCAGTTATCATCACCATCACCTTGTGCTGCCCCAAAGCCTCCCAGCTCTGACCACAGGCACCCCACAGGCGACTCCACCCCAGGGTTAGGGCAGAGCTCCTTTCCCACACGTCCCACGCTGGGATTTTGCCCTCACGGCACAGACCCTGACCAGGAATGACCCTCCAGATCCCCTCCTGCCTATCCCACTCTGAATGCCAGCATATCCCATCACCTGTGCCCCTGCACAGGGTGTTGCTGCAGGCAGATAAGCACCAGCATCCACTGTCCTGCTGCTGCTGCTGCTCCCTGGGGCTCAGGGAACCACAGCACCGGTGCCACAGCAAAGCTGCTCGGCCACGCCACCAACGCAGTCAGGTGTTGGCATGCTTTGTTCATTTTTTTCTCATTTGAAAGCCTTTTGTAATAAAATGCAGGGAAAAATCCAAACTTTCCCAGGAGCTGGCTGGGAAGAGGATGGGCACCTTTGACAGAAATAATTTTGTCTGTCAGATGCTCTGACACCTAGAATGAGCTGTGGACAGTCAGGGATTGGTGCACAAAGCTCTGCCAGCATCAGGCACATCCTCACCACAGGGTGATTTAATAACGTGGTGGGAAAGGCCACAGGTGCACAGCTACCAGGAGGTGAGGCAGGGTCTCCTCTGCCATAACGACCACCAAAAGCTCCCCACAACCCCCACCAGCCAATCTGCATCCCCACAGGGCTCCCCTGGGCTCCCATTGCCCCAGCGCTGCACTCCCGCCGAGCGCTTCCACAGGAAAACCTCTGTGAAAACCACAAAAAGCTTCTCAGCGGAGCAGATGCCGCTTCAGTCTGTGTTCTTAGAGATGGAGGAGGACGAGGAGGATGTGAGGAAAGCCACAGCTTCCCCAGCCGCGGGGCAGCAAAGCCCCAGCGGCAGCCTCAGGGGTCAGCCCAGGATGGTGGTTCTCCCGTGGAAATCCCTACAGCTCCAGCCCCCGTGTTTGTTGTCAGTGGCAGCAGAAGGAGGAGGTGTGAGGAGGAGGTGCGACTCCACTGCTTTTTAAGAAAATAATAAAAAAGAGGCTATCCAACCCGCCTGAGAGACAGACGGTGCAGGAGAGCGCTGCTTTGAGCGGTGACTCGCACTTGACTCCTCCATCGCTGCCTGCACACAACCCACTGGCAGCAGCTCCTGGACAGGAGCCCCAGGTGAGGACCAGCCTGGCAGGATGGTGCCCTCTATCCTTAGGGAGGATGACACATGTGGCTGAGCTGGGCACCCGGTCAGGGGCTCACAAATGCCCCTGGTCACCCAGGAGGTGACCACCACTGCTGTGGCACAGAGCGCTGGCAATTCCTGCACCAAGCTACGACCCACCCGGCAGGGGTGAGGTGTGCTGCTCCATGAACGCGGTGCAGGGACAGGGACGATGTCCAGCAGCAGGAAGCCACCAAATCCAAAACCCCAGCGCACGGAGGGGACACGCTCGGGGACCAGCGATACTGCGGGGCTGAGCAGGACGCGGGTCCTGCTCCAGGGCCGAGCGTGGCCCGGCCCACGCGGGGATGGCACCCTCGGTCCCACCGGGATGGCACCCTTGATCCCGAACGGGGATGGCACCCTCAGTCCCCGCGGGGATGGCACCCTTGATCCCGCGGGGATGGAACGCTCGGTTCCGCACCGGGCGGGGGCTCGGCCGCCCCGCCGCCCCGCGGGCTCCGCACGCCGGACCCTCCCGAGCCCGGCGGGCGCGGGGCCGAGCGCAGGCCCGCGGCGGAGCCGGAGCAGCGGCGGGGCCGTGCCGGGGCCGCGGCCCGCAGCGCTCGGTCCGGCCCGGCTCCGGAGGGGCGGCCGAGCGGCCGCAACACGCGCGGCCCCGACCCCGGCCCCGCCGCCGCTCCGCCCGGGCCCCGGCAGAGGCCGAGCCGGCGGCGCCCCGCTCCCCGTCAGCCCCGGCGGCGCCCGCGCGGCTCCGGGCCCGACCCGCGCAGGCCGAGCGGCACCGCCCGCCCCAGCCCGGCCCGGCCCGGCTCGGCTCGTCCCGGCCCGCGCACAAAGAGCCCCGGCCCGCCCCCTTACCGGCGGTCGGCGCCGCGCTGCGGGGGCGGCGGCGGGCGGCTCCAGTCACGCCGGGAACCATGGAAAGGAGCCGGGACGGGAGACGTACGTGGCGGGCGGGCGGGGGCGGCCGTGCCCGGCAGCGGGGGCGGCGCGGCGGGGCCGGGGCCGGGGCCGGGCCGGGCCGGGCCGGGGGAGCGGGAGCGGCTGCGGGGGCGGGGGCGTGAGGGGCCCCCGGGACTGGTGTGCCCCCCCGGGACCGGAGTCCCCCCGTGTGGGGAGCGCGGAGCTCGATTCGGGCCGGCCGGGGGCATCGCGGGGCGCCACCGCCGCTCCCCGAGGTGAGACAGCCCTGAAGGGTGCTGGGCATCTCGGGGTCCCCCCGATGTCCCCAGGCTTCCCCAGAGCCTCCAGCCATGGGGTCGACACCTCCGGGCCTGAGTGGCCTGGGGGCCTGTGTGTGGAGGGAGCAGCATCCCGAGGATGCATGGATGCATGGATGGATGGATGGATCCATCCCAGATTTCCAGGCTAGCTCAGCCTCTTCCACATCTTTGGATGCCTGGACCTCCAGTCTGGTGGTTAGGAAGGGGAGACAGCACTGCTGCCCCACAGCTGAACATCCCAGATGGGTTTATAACCAAGCATCACTGGGAGCAGACAGAAAACAGCCGTCCCTGTATCGCGTGCTCTGGCTGACAGCTCCGGACGGGAAGCGATCTCCTCTTACAAATTACAGGAGCCCGTTTACACAGGGCAAACACTTCCCGTTCCACAGAGACCAGAGCGGGACCACGAACAGCAGCAGCTCAGAGCTTCCACTTCCCTCGTGGCTCTCCAAACCTTCCAGACATGCTGCGGGAAGAACTCCACACCTCTGGGCACCACGGCCTCCCACAGCACCCTGCCACAGGCAGACACTGCTCGGGTGCACGGCTGTGGGTCCAGAGCTCTCCCAGGACAGCTCTTCGTGCTGAGACTTGTCCCACTCCATCGTTTCATCTGTGTCTGGGAGCTGAGCAGTCCTGGGTAAAGATGTGGAAGGCTCTGACAGAGAACACAGAGTAAGAGTGGAAATACTGGAGGCAAACCTTCAGTTTTCAGCGCCTACTGAACATGTGCCTCATCATTCTCTTCCCCAAGTTAGCACAGATCAGACTCTTCTGAGGCACAGCTCCTTGCAGTGAGCTTCAGTGGCTGCAATCTCCTCCTAATCCAGGCTTGTTTCAGGGAAAACAGGCAATTTTATATCCCTTTGATATGGGTCTGAGCTGCTAATGATGCTAGGAAGTAAAAAGAAATGGGCATAGAAATACACAACTATGAAGAATTAAAATAGTGAATTTAATTCAGCCAATTCCAACAAAATCGGTAGTTTCCTGAAAAAGAAACCTTGCACAGAAAACACAGAACAGAAATGGTTTCATCTTGACAGCTGGTGAGAATAACTGGGTGAAAAGGTGAATGGAGTATTTCTGACTTCTCTGATAAACAAAAGGTTATACACATCCTGAAAATGCCCTATTTTTTACTAAATGGGTTGGTTTTGGGAGGCAGTGATTGTAAATGCTCTGCAAGGAAAGCCCAAGTCTGTACTCTGACACAACCAGTAACTGCAGATGCCAAATGTCTGGTTTTCAAAAAACACTGATGCTTCCCTAAAGGAAAAGCTGGGACTTCTAAAAATCATAGAAACCTGGAACAGTCTGGGCTGGAAGGGAAACTCAAAGCTCATCTCATTCTAAGCCCCCACCAAGAGCAGGGACACATTCCACTAGACTAGCCCAGAAACCTGAAGAACAAGAAGACAAAATCTATTATTTTTAAGAATCATAAGCCTGGCTTGCCCAGTGGTCCTGGTTTGGGCTTCAGGGTGATGCAGAGTCCGAGGAAAGGACGCGAGGCTGCGGCTGTCGCCAGGCATGTGGAGGGAGCTGGCTGCACAGCCTGGCTCAGCTCCTCCAGCACTGAAATACACTTTCCAAAGCAATACCAAAAAAGGTTTGTTTCTAGGTCAGGACCTCAGCACTCAATTTTAACCAGGGGCTGACAGTCCAATCTGAACACAGCTGTAAAATGGATTCGCGGGAGAAGCTGTGGCATTCCTTTTGTAATTAGAAAACAGCCACTGAGCCGTGTGCCTTTAAAGGTGAAAGCTATTTTTGACATAAAAATTAGCACGTAGTTCCTCTGTCATCCCTCGGCTGCTGCGCTGGGAGCTGTGAGTGAACAATCCAAAGATAAGCAAGAAGTATAAACATGCTGAATTACACAAATACGTAGAAGGGGATCAGGTTTAATTTGTTTTATTCTCTGACAGCTAGGAGACAAAGAGATTTATTTTTACACTTTTTCTCCTAAAAAGCACTGGTTAAAAGGTCCACTTAAGCACTGAAACTCCAATGGCATTTAAAAACTTGAAGTGCTTTTAATAGCTGCTTTTTGAAAATACTGTTAAATCTATTTTTGAGATGGACAAACTAAGCTACCAATGAAGCAGGGCAGGAGTTTTTGGAAGGGCCCAGCAGTGAGAAACTGTCGTTCATTTCTCAACAACGCAGCTCCTGTGCAGAGACCCTGACATAAAAACTACCACCATGCTCCATGCTTTAAAAACCTGAGCGTCCTTTAAATTCCAATTTTCTATCTTTGGTGGGAATCTAACCCCGACAGCCTTGAAAATGAACCCCAGGCAGTTTTCAGGATATGGCTCAGAGTGGCTGTTTCTAAAATAAAGTGAGGGAAGAGCGAGCAGAACTTAGAGGCTTATCAGCACCCGGAATGCCCTGGCTAATCCTCGGCAGCCCCGGCCCCTTTATGTAACCTGGGATTGCTGCAGCTCAACAGCTTACTGGGGTCTGGGTGGTTTTCTTTAAACCTCTTGTGGACAAATGCAAACACATTAAATACTTATTTCTTCTGCCTCTCTAAGGAAAAGAATGTTGTAAGAGGGGGAAAAAAAATGTTTTATTTGTATCAAAAGCTAATAGAATTAAACTTGTATGCTGAGACTAAAACATGTTTCTCTCTGATCCATCACAACTGAACAGAACTTTCCCAATTTACAATACTCAGTTTACTGTAACTTCAAGAAAAAGGTTGAATCCCAAGTTTCTCTTCACCCCAAACACTCTGTGAAGTGTTGGGGTGTTCTGAGTAAGAGAAGAGCAGCCCCTTTGTAGCCTGTGCACATTTCTGGCAGGGTGGCTGGCTGTGCTGCAGTACTTACGTCCCCGTGGCCGCTTCCCCGCGGCTCTCCTTGCCTTTCCGTGCCCTCCATCTGACTGCTCTGACTTTCCACAGCATCCTTCCGAGGCAAAATTCAACTCTCAAACTCTCAGCCGGTGCTAAGCCATTCACCTCACGCTGAACGCTTACGGAAACTTCAGAAGGAAAAAAAAATAAACCCCCTATTGAACTCCTTGCAATTGGAGACCTGAATGGGCTCGACATAAAGCCCACTCGAACCAGCGGCAGCAATAGGCTTCCCTGGATGTTGGATTCGATCCAGCTTAAAAGTTTCCATGAAATAAACTAGGCTAAGTGCATCAGCTGCATAGAAACTAACTCGGTGTAACAGGAGCATCTGTTCTTCACGGCCACCATTTTCTGGAGGTGCCAGCGGATCCCCGGCCGCGCCGGCACACGGGCACGGACATGGGTTAGCAGGGACATGCACGTCATATAAACTACTGCACCAGGTAGCTTTTGTTTGTCAGAAAAACAGCTTAATGTATTTGCGAGGATGGCGTTACAGAGCGAAGTCAACGTCCGCACTGAGACAGCGGAGGAGCACACCTCGGACCCATTAATACACGGTACAAAGCAAATGTTTACCCAAGTACAAATGAAACAGGTCGACAATTAGCTAATGCAGCTTTGTGGACATAAACCAGGTACAGTCGAGCAGAACCAACATAAAATAAAAAGGAAACAGCCCTTTTCCTACGCCACACTAAGAGCATCGTGGTTAGTGGTTTGGGAAGCCTCTGTCACGGTGAAAAATTTCCTTGCCGGTGTTTAATGTGTTTATTCTACTGCTACACTGCTGGGATAAAAATAAGAGCTGGCTGTACAAGGGACCCACTGTCAATACTGCAGTAATTGACAACATACAATTAAGTCTCACACCTGTTTATTATAAGTAATTCATAGATAACCACTTCTAGTACACATTTTCATATTGGCTTTTAATGCTTTTGTTCTCTTTCTTTTTTTCTTTAAGCTCAGGGATACCCAAATTTCATCTAAGGGTCATCACTGTGGTTACCCAGACCCAGAAGGCTAATACCTACTTTGGGAAACTGGTGCAAGGTGGTGTGGTGGCCAGGGATGACAGAGATGGCTGGGGAGCTACGGGTCCCAACATGCAGGAGGTGTGGAGGTGGCAGCGGGGCCGGGGCAGCGGGGTTGCTTGGGGACATGCGCTGACGGGCTGGCCGTGCACGCCGGGCTCTACACAGGGCCAAAACAAAAACCTCTACACACCTGGAGTAAGAACAGTGGTAACAAAGTCATAGCTACATATTCTTCTCTACATTTTTGTTTATTGAGACAAACTAATTAAAAGGCACAAACATAGGGCATATGTTTACATGGACATTATAACAAACATATACATTAAAAGTGTAGGAATGTGTTTCCTTTCTGCTAAACAGAAAGTTCCTAAGCTTTTATATATACAAAAGTTGTACAATTTGATGTCCTAAAGTACAAAAGATCATTTATAAAATTATTTTACACTAAGCTCTATTTTTTTTTTTGTTTGTTTTTACTATGTAGTCCAAGCCCCTAGAACAGTTTCACGTAAGGATACAGATACCTGTCACCTGAGCCAGCAGCCTGGCAATCACTGCTCGCACGGACACGGCCGGGGAGGAACAGAAGCAGTCCAGTGTGACTGGTCAGTCCTGCTAGCACTCTGTGAAAATGCACACGCTAATCTCCAGAGCTCTCAACTTCATTAAGATAAAAACATCTCAACTGTAATTTCTTTTTTTTTTAATATTTTTTCCTTTTTTTTTTTTTTTTATTTAATGTAGAGGTTGGGTTTAGGGTGGTTTGTTTTTTTTTTTTTAAACAAAGTTTTAAAAATGTGAATATGTGACATGATAGTCTAAAAAGTATATCTGTTTCCCTAGACTTTGCTTTCTACTTTATGTACAGATAAACAGGTTAAGAAAAAAAAGCACATGTAGCTTAAACATGTGTGACCATTTATGAGCAGTTCTGGGCTGGACAGCTCAGCACCCCAGAACTCCCACAAATTGATAGAAATGTGTTAACACAATAGAAGAATAACGTAAAAATGATGATGTTTGCAAATATTTACAAAGTTGAACAGATTTGCACAACACTTGATTAAGAAATAGGGGAGAAATTAAAAGACGCTCTCTGCTTGTCCTGGAGGGGCATCCTACCTAGTTAGTGGTTAGAATAAAAACTGTATACAATTTAATATAAGACAAAACTTCTAGTGAACAACTAACACGTCTGTCCCCTGCTGAAACACCAGCAGGCTCTGACTGGGAGGCAGAGGGCATAAAAATCACACCCAGGGCCTCCAGAATCTTCCAGCTTAAAGCAATTTTCCTTAAGTTTCCAAGCACTCCTTTTGCTCCTAGATAAGAGTCCCATGGGGGTCTGACTGTTCAGAGACCATGTTTACATACATTTCGACTCCTCTTCTGTCAGCCATGGCTGTTTCTCACCAAACAATAACAGTTTTTTTAAAAAAAATGTTGACTACAATGCTCTATTCCCTTAGGGTAATATGTTGGGTAATATTTACATCTCCAAATATCAGGTCACAATCCCTATTATATGTTGAAGTTAGAATGATAAGTTATCATATGCTTTGCATATCAGAGCTGGTATCACCTTTCCCATAGGGAATGCTGCCTGAAATTACCATATTCCCAAAGGTAAAATGCATATTTTCTCCAAAAATGCATTTTTTTTTAAATGACAACATTGTAATGCATTTACTCATTAAAAAAAAAAAAAAAAAAAAAACAAAAACCAAAAACATCAACACAGACAAAGGTTCTACACTAGCTCAGAAACAGTGGACTTGCCTAGCAGGATAAAATGAGCCATCCACCCTGTCACAGATACAGAGGGGTCTTTGCTAGTGTTTAGATTAAAATAATTTTCTAAGTTATAATTTGAGGGGATAAAACATAAAACTGGGTTTTTTTATTACCTTTTTTTTTTTTTTTTTTTTTTTTTTTTAAACTCTGGCAAATAAGTATCTGCTCTAATTCAGCATCAGTCAGCTACAAGGTAAAACTTACTTTAAATGAAGTGCTCCAGTGAAACTCAAGCCTGAACCATGTGAGCCAAATAAAGGGGAAGATGCTACTGTGGTCTCTGATGATGTTGCCCCAGTGTCTTAATCTGAATTTATTATAAAACTAAAACAAAACAAAACAAAAAACCCAACAGAACAAAACAAAACAAAACAAAAAAAAAAAAAAACCCAACCAAACAAAACCCAAAAAAGAACTGCTGGTAAGGATTCCATTTTAATCCTTTTTAATACTGTTTAGAACTTGTTTACCAGGGAGGAGAGGTGGGCAAGGCCTGGGGCAGGAAAGGCATGCTCTCCACTGGTCTCATGGCTATGTTGAGGGGACCAGCCAGCGTCATGGGGGTGGGCAGGTTCATGGGGGACGTGATGGTGACGGGGTGCGCTATGTTCACTGGAGCGGTTACCGGGGTGGGCAGGTTCACCGGGGTGGTGAGCGTTAATGGAGAGGTCATGGACAGAGGACTGGTTATAGTTACAGGATGCCCTAAGTTCATCGGACTGGATATATTAACTGCACTTGATACATTTACTGGACTTCTCATGCTCATTGCAGCTGCCACTGTGACTGGGTTTGTGATAGTCCCAGAAGCCACAGAGGACGTTATATTGAATGGAGTAGTAAGAGTCACAGGCGTAGTAGCAGCAGTGGAGGTTTGGCACAAGTTAGCAGCTTCTAAAAATGAGACATAAAAAAGACAAAAAGTTTTTAACACATAAAAAAACCATGGACAAGATTTAAACAGAACATAACAAAACAAAAAACCCAAAAAACCAAACAAGAACAGGTACAAATTCTGCAATCATTTTCTTTAGGTATTATTAGTAAGTTAAAACTGTTAATATTCTATAGCCTACAGGAAATACAAACTCTCATGCAGGTCATTTCAATTGAGTATTTTTTTTTTCCTGAGAAGTCAAGTGAGGTTGTCTTAGCAAGAGGGTTTCCACGTTAAAAACATAAAAACAGTATTGTACAATCAAAATATCCTCCCAAGAGGAACAGTAGAAATAGAGGAGAGAGTGTACATACCGAATGGTACGTACTCTATAGCCTTCTCAAAGGTGAACTGACATTCTGTGAAGGTTTTAAAAAGTCATTATTAGGACTGATAAGCAAAGCTTGTTTCAATATTTACCTGCTTATTTCAGTCTTAATTATTGCTGCTAAACTGCTCCACTGCTCACACTACCTCTACTTCAAGGCTACCCCAGCAGCACACCCCTCAACCCCCATCAGCTCCTCAGCTTTCACACAAGCTACAGCTCCACACCAGGTTGGTTTGAGGGGTTTTGGGGGGGTTTGCAGCAAGCAGGACTGAAGTGCAGAGCAAGGGAGAGCCAGGAGGCCGGGCTGGGGAGCAGGGGGGTCGGGAATCACTGCACATCCATCAGCACCACCTGCCGGCTGCCCACACCGGGAGCTCCGGGAACAGGACAGGGAACAGGGAAGGGCTGCCTGCTAGAGAAACCTGGGGAAATACACTCTGCAGCAACGTTACTGAGCCATGTCTGCTTCCACATCTGTAGGGCAGGGCCCCAAGCTCAGTTACACCCACGTGTCAGAGGTAAGCCAGGAGCAAAGAGTCCACTTTGACTCCGGGGCAATACAAATGTAACTTTGAAAGCAACATTAGCCCCATTCAAGGGTTACTGTTGGTTCTTCAAAGTCCATAGCTAGGAGGGGTGGAGTGGAAGGGAAAGAGTAAAAAAAAAAATTGTGAAAATAAATTGTACTAGACAAAAAAAAAAAAAAAAAAAAAATCCCATCTAGTGTTGTAAAGCCACCACATGAGAAGCAGCATGGAAAGAGCAGAAGAGCAGCTCAGGCATGGCACTGACTGGTCTAACTTCACCTTCAAGCACAGTCACACCCAAAGACAACATCCCATCCACGCCCCTTCCCCAGTTAATGCACCAGTACAACACCCCTGCTACCCACCCACCCTCCTCACCCCCCATCCTGCCCCAAACCACTGTTCTGTTAAAGCATATTCAACATTCTCAGTAAGAAAGGAAAAGGAAACAAGACATAGGAAAGAACAAGCAGAAAATAAATTTCAGTGATTTTCTAAATGCAACATCATTTGCTTTATCTATTTAGTGGCCTGATGATATGTACTGTTTCTGTTATCACATTTTAACATGAATAAGCTGTTTCTGTACTGTCTGATCACAGAATTCAATTATTGGCATAACAAGGGGAAAGGAAGCAAGCAGCCTAAAACACAAACAAGAACCTAGAGAACAAAAACAGATTGAAGAACTGAAAGGAAGGTTGAGAGAAAAGGAAAAAATAAGGTGAGTCAAAAGCATTCCTAAAAACAGCCAGTGAGAAACAGTAAGCAGTAGTGATTAAGAACTTCTAAAACATGTAATCCATGAAGTCACATGATGGGCATTAATAATCAAACTGTTGTGAAACAAATAAGCAGCAGTAATGGGAGAATTTAAACTACTGTATCCTAAAATCACTAAACTGAAGCAATCTGTTCTCTACAAACTGACACAATGACCAACACCAGCAATTCCACTTCAATTACAGCAGCATGGGTAAGCTGTGAGCCAGCACTGATGAGAAACAGGATCACTGATTACCTCATTTTGTAATGAAAAAAAAAAAAAAAAGCAACAGAGAGAGAGAAAGTTTTCTGAGGTCTAGAAAGCTTCATGCAAATACAGTTACATGATGATAGAGCAGATGGAATAAATTGGGAGAGATAAGATGAACAGGACACAGCACACACATGCAGCCTGGTGCAGATGCAAGTGCAGGGTGTGTGTGTGTGTGCACAAGGGAACAGGTAAATAAGCACAAACACAGCTAAAAGCCACAAGCAAGCCAAGGCCCACACTCCTGCCTTGGAGCAGACACATTCCCCTGTGTAACTGATGGCTCTAGGGACACAGGCAAGCACAGAGACCAAGGCAGCAAGCCCTGAGCATAAAACCATTTAACACAGCCTAAGCTGGGCCTGTTTGTCCTGTTCTCTCTTAGCTATGACTTCTAAGAATGAAACTGTCATGTCAGACATCCTTCCTGACACCCTGAACCCCCTGTATGACTGTGAGCTCCACTACTTTACAAACCCAACCACGTCAGTACTGGTTTGTTTTACCTTTCTTCCTGGCTTTGACGGCCTCTTCCCACAATCTCAGGGTCTCTACCTGCTTCCCAGGCCAACTTGTTACGTGCTGCTGCTGCTGCTGCTGTTGCTGCTGCTGCTGCTGCTGTTGTTGCTGTTGTTGCTGCTGCTGCTGCTGCTGCTGCTGCTGCTGTTGTTGTTGCTGCTGTTGTTGCTGCTGCTGTTGCTGTTTCTGGTTGCTGGTCTCTTCACTCATGCATGCTATGCCAATCAAGTAAGAACACAAATTCACCTTGAAAAGTTACTCTGCTTTCTGCTGAGATCGCAAAGGCAACTTCTACAAAGAGCATGTGGAATCTCACAGGATTCCGAGAACAAAATCACAGAGGTGTTTAAAACAGTATCATTAATTCTATGCTTCATAAAACTACTTATCCAAAAGCTAAAACCCAAAATATAAGTCAAGAAGATCTACTTTAAACTGCCAAGAATGAACTTGTCATTATTTAGTTTTTATTTAGGAAGAATGAAATTAAAGACTCTAATGAGTCTCTAGAACTCAAACTGATTCAATTTTTTCTAAACTTTAGCTCCAGCTTAAAAATGAAAAACAAAAAAGCCTCTTTACTTTTTATTTCAAGTATGACTTAAAAATTTCAGTTTACATTAGAGAACAGCCTGTCACTACTCTCTGGCCACAGTACAGCTCATCATTTCCACCTCTAACAACTGCTCTAAATGCCTCATGTGAACTGGCTTAGCACCACCAAAGTGGCTTGGGAAGCCAGAGTTGTAACCCTATACCTTGAAAAATACTTGACATCCAAATTTCCTACTAAGCTCAACAATCAGGCATTTCAGACATTCCCAGTACCTTCAAATTATCCAGGAGTAACAGGAACTGCAAAGATGTTGTAAATTAATACAGTTTAAAAGGCTTTAAGGACAAAGTTTCCAAAGACATTCCTTACTTCTGCCTCTTTATTCCTCTGAAAACCCGTTTAATATTACTAACCATGTGGGCTAACTTAAGTTACAGGTATTTTAATAGGGAAAATTTGAAAGTCAAGTCTTCATTTGCTTGCTAGGCATTCCAGGTCCAGACTGCAGCACTTCCACAGAGTTTAAGTCTAGAAGGAGCTATTACAAACATCTCATCTGACCTCCTGCACAACACCAATCAGATGCCATTAATGCCCCAAACATATCAGGGCTGGGTTTAAATCCTTTTCTTGTCAGCTACTGCCTGAGGGAGGAAACACTGAGCCCCAGAGTCAAAGCTCAGAGAAAGCAGAGAAATCTTTCTCCTGATTTTGATGAGCTTTAGATGAGGCTTCAGACCTGAAACCTGGCAGACCTTAGCAGCTCTTAAATAGTCTGAGATCTCCAAACTATCTGTTGGAGTTTTAGGCCTGCACAGTTCAGGAAGCAGAAGTGAACTTAAAGGTGAGAAAACCTGGGAACTCTCTTCTTGGAGAGACGGGACACTGTCATGAACTGCAGGGCATTCCCAAGGGATAAGAACAGGGATAAGAGCACAGTCTTGCAGCAAACCAACTCCACACCCACCAATTCTTGAGCTGAAGCAGATTCTGTTATTAAATATCTACTTTTAAGAGGTGTGACCACCCAGACTAACAAGACAGGTAGCTGAATTTCAACGTCATCAAAGGCAATTCCCTTCACAAACACATTGTTATTAGAAATGTTTGTAAAACGTTCACCTACTTTTATTGATGCCTTGTTTACAGGTATTACAGTTGATACTTTGGCTCTGCCCGTGTGTCTTTAAGTGGCTGGTGATATATGCTGCACTCAGAAGTTTACCACAGATATTACACGATACCTTTCCTTCATGGCGCACCATGTGTGTCCGCAGTCTGTCTTTGGTGGCAAAGGCAGCAGTGCACGTCTAGATGAAGGACAAAGTTACACTTGAGGTGCAGACAGAGCAGTACAGCCTCACCTACAGGCACACTGGGAGCCCCTAGTACCCTGCAGGTCCTAACAGTATCCTAAGGGTATTGACAACTTTGAGGTTTTACCTGTATTTATGGAGAAACAAAAATCAAACTACTCAGCCAAGACTGAGAATGAAATTCGCTTCTGAGACAAGCAGGACAAAAATCATTTCTTAGAACAGTGGGTTGCCTTACCCACCAATGCAAGAGGAGCTTATAAAAACACCAGCAACAGGCAAAGTTGCTTTCTAATGTAATTTTACTGTACAAATATGAACTTGGTACCTTACACTGCTCAATTACTTCTGTTCCCATCCAGCACAAGGAAACAAAACCTTTTCCTAACACTATTGTTTTTGCCCAAGGGTTTTATTTAAGAAGATAAGTTACTAAAACACAGGTTGGAATAAGCATGGATATTCCAAGCAAAACAGTTAATTGTTCAAGGGCAATCAAATTATTTCTCCTAGACTCAGCCATCAACTTATGACAACTTGCTTTCCCCTTCCAGCAAAATAAGAGATCCAGAATCAACCATTCCCACCCATTTTAAATAGATGTGCTGAGAAAGACATTTGATTTGAACATGCTGAGAAACACACTGCACACATTACTCCAGAAATGAGCACTGAGCTGAGGATGCTGCTACAATCCTACTACTAAGTTAAGCATATGGTAAAGCAGAGCAACTACGCTGTTCTCCAAGAAAGCAAAAAGCCTCTAATCTTCCTAAAAAAAAGCAGCCATGGCATCTTTTTAAAGTTCCACCAGAACTCCAGCACTGTGGTGTGGTGGCAGATGTGGCTTTACTCCTGAACTTGCTTTTCAAAATCAAAAGGAGCGAATACACTTCTGGAAAGATTCACCTGCGTACTACTGACACAATAAGGTATTGTTCTTAATAAACCATTTTAGCCCTTACTTGGCATTTGAAGGGTCTCTCTGTTGAGTGAACATGTTTTACGTGACAGCTTAAATGATCAGGCCTGCAAGAAAGAGAGGAACAGGAGAAAAGTGCACACTGTTACAAACACAGTCAGGACACCTTGGCTAGCGGTGCTGACACCAACGCTGGTCACTCCCTGCAGCCCCCATCCCTCTGCCAGCCGGGACAAATCCCTTCCCTTCACCTACCAGGGCTTCACCTGCAACACTTCACAGCTTAAAACCAACCTGCAGTTTAAAACTTAACTCTCTTCTCCTCACACACCTGAAAATGGCACGTTTGGTCACACCTTGTGTAAAGATGAGAGCGCAACAGCTCTAAAGGTTGAAGTTTTCTCTATTGCAAGCACAGCTACAAACAGAGCCAGCAGCAGTGCAAGTTCCCCTGTGCTGTCAATGGCCTCCACCCTGCTGTAAGACCAGGTGAGTTTCCCTGCCCTGCCCCGTGTGGCCACAGACCATGGCAAAGGCTGGTAAAGGGGCTCAGTGCCCACCCCCAGTGACGCAGACACGCACCTTGTGAGACCTCTGTGAGGTCGAGAAACCATTTCAAACCACTGTCCTAAAATAGTGACCACTTCTGACCGCTGCTAATCCTGCTCAGATGCAGACTCCCCCACCCCAAAGGCAGACAAGGCTCTTTATCCCCTCACCACTCTCCTCAGAAGTTTGCTTCTCCCAGCTCCTCACTACCACAGCTTAACCCTTCTTGCTCACAAAAAGCCACTAGCGGAGCATGCCTGGGATTTGCTACATGGTACCTTGAGAAGCCTTTTCCACAAACACCGCAGGTGTAGGGTTTCGTGATGCCACCTTCGTGAGACCTCACGTGGTAGGTCATGCGATCCTTTCTCTTGAAGCGCTGATTGCAAATGGGACATTCGAAGGGTTTCTCGTCCGAGTGGGACAGCTTGTGCCGGTTGAGGTGGTAGACGTCCCTGAAGGCCTTTCCACACATCTCACAAGCGTGGTTCTTCTTCACGGGCTTGCTGGGCTTCTTCACCGTCTGCGTCACCGCCATGGCCGTGGCGCCGGCGCTGCTGCTGGGGTTGGTGGCAGAGGAAGACGTAGTGACTGTGGACAGGATGCCTGCGATAGTCGAAACCAGCGAACTCCGGCTGTTGTCACCAGCGATGGTCGAGATAAGGGGCACCATTGTGGTGGGAGTTTTCTTTGGCCGTGACACTAACTTTATCCCTGTGTGGCAGGACTCGTGACGCCTCAAATGGTAGCTGTCCCTGAAAGCTTTGCTGCAGTAAGTGCACACAAAGGAGGTTTTAGGTTTTTCCTTTTTAATCCCAACAATAGCATCCTTTAATGTTTCTGGTGCAGGCTGAGGTTTCTGCGTTATTGGTAAGGGCAGAATCGGCTTCTGATCGGGCGGCTCAACAGCAGAGCTCAGGAGAGGCAACAAACTGTTCTGTGCTGCCTGCTGTTGGTGATGGGAGGCTTCGTGTGCCTAAAACCAAACAGCCACACTTAAATTCTCTGGATGGGTGCTCACTCTGGCACGGTGAGAACATTTACAAACGACAGGGAAGCACATTCTAGACCAAAAGCCATGGAGGGAACAACAGGGGAAGGTTACATAATGCTGGTTTTGGACAAGATAAACGGCTCGTGCTGTAAATGCCCTGGCTGTGCAGATCCTGTGGTAAGTGTAGGACACAGCACAACAACCAAGGAGTTATTAAGTTTCTGGAGGGCAACTTTTTATGGAAGACAACTAGGTGCTTGTCAGATGTTTTGGTAAGAGCATTTCATCTTTACATAACAGATAACTCATTTTGCTAATGATCGTATCAGATGGCACCTCAGGACTATCTCTGCAGAGGATGAAGGTACTGACAGGAGTTGCAAAATCAGGCCCCACCTTTAAGCCAAGCTCAGTGCACATTGAGAATTGAACTGCAGCCACAGAGAGCCAGGATGCGATAAGGCGTCTTATTTAAACAGTGTGTTCATACCCCTGTGCCAGCGCTGAAACCAAAGCAACTGGAATCGGGAGCTGTCTAAAGCCACATCTCTATATTTAGCAGGTTCCTGATGCATTTATCCACTGACCACTGTGCTCTCTGTGTCTGGAACTAACAAGAATAGCGGCATGGCCTTTTTCTCTTCATCAGCAGCTACTTTGTGCTGGGAAGAGAAGCTGATCGATACACACTGGGAGACACCTAGAGATGCTGGAGAACACGGTTTGGGGGCGTTGGGAATAAACCCTGAAAGCTGTCTGAAAGCAGCCAATACCAACTAACTCTGAAACACAAAATCCACGGCAGAAGCTACAGGGAAGGGAAGCCAGCACTGCTGAGCTGAGTTGCAGCCTGCCTGCCACGGGCTGTGCTGCACCACGCGTGGTAATTCCGAGGCAGAAACACCGTTATTAAAACTCATCCAGTTAGACTGGGACAAAACCCTGGCAGATACAATTTTAATGTGGTTTAGAAACCACACAGACCAATTCAGCCTAATGGAGCATTAAAATAAATCACTCCAGCACCTTAAGCCAGTTTAAGTGCATCTGTATTCAAGATGTGCCTCGGTCTCATCAGACCAGTTTTAAATCAGGCTCGTTATTAACGCAGCGTGCCAGGTCTGAAGCTGAGTTTGGGGAAACTTGCATTCCCATTAGATCAGTACTGCAGCCTTCCAGGACTCCTTTCCAATGATTTTCCTCACAAAATAACATGACTCAAAGCTGTGAGAGCTGAATAAAACACTGTGCCAGTACACGACCCTGACCTGTCTACTTTTACATCTGCTGGGGTGGACAGTACTAGGAAGCACACTCAGAGTAATGCTCTTCCCATGGGAATCCATTTCAACACGTCCTTTGGACAAGCCAGTACTTCTAGAAGCTCACTTTGGGCCTTTTTCCTAGTTGTATCCTTGGTGCTTTGCCTCTCTGGATGGCAGCAGGGACTACAGCCCCCCCAGAGCATCTCTCCTTGCTATGGGGCAGCTCCTGCATCACTCCAATCTCACTTTTTGGGAGCATGATGCTGGTGATCTTTGGATAGAAGCCATGGGTACCAATGCTAACCCATGTGGGAAGGAACACAAGCTCCCAAACACTCCAAGCCTATCTGACAGGAAAACAGTTCACAGGAGAAGCCTGGACTCTGGCTGTTAACAGGAGACAAAACTTGTGGGAATCACTGGAGTCAGACCAGGCTGTCCACGTTTATCTGCTTTTTAGATCCGAAGCTCAGGATGCAACAGGTAAGCTGGGTATTAGCACACCTGCCTGGCCACAGCAGCCACCTCAAACAACAGCCCCAGGGGCTGCTTTATTTCAGAGAGCAATTGCAGAGCTGGATCCAGAACTCTCCTGGAGGCGACGCTGCTAAATCAGGGCATGGCACAAGCTCCAGCAGCTCCATTAAACTTTTCCCTGACTTCAGTGACAATTGTGGATTTTGAACCGTTTATTTTCCACATTTTTTAAAAAGGTTTTGACACTCCTACATTGCATAAAAGTAAGAGTTTGCACGATATGCACCGACAGCACAATACTGAGCAAGTTGTGCACTTCAACACAATTTTAACTTTAAAAAAATCTGAAATGTTTTACAACTTCAAATCAGCATTGAACAATGTTGTTAAACTGCACCAGAAGATACTGCAGAGCACCTAATGATAGCTCCAGAGATACAATTTCAAAGGCAGAGCTAGCAGATCGGATAATGGAGAGCCCAAATCCTTTGGACAAGGTTCAAACTCAGGCAGTTTATGGATATTTTTAAGCCTCAAAGAATCGTCAGCACTTCAAGGTAATGATGCACTTATTCCTACAGATCCGATGGAGTCAGTGGACACAAAACAATGTATATTCATCAAGCTACAGGCTCTGGAGCTGCTGCTTATATAAGTCTGCTCGTGTTGGTTCCCAGGGAGCCGGCGTTACTCGCAGCACCGTGCTCCTCTGCCACGGGCTGTGCTCCTCAGTTTCCAGGGTCTGTTAAAGCCTTTTAAAAAAGGATCAGGCAGCATTTTTTTTTAACTCTCTGTTGGAGAAGGGAAGCCAGCACCTGCTGCACGCCTCTGGCAGGCTCAGTTATGCAGGCTCCGACCACGGTTTTACTTGACCCAGCATTAACGTCAATCAACATTTTGGAGATATTTTGATGGCCTGGGACAGGCTCTCTGCAAAATCCCCTTGTTCTGTCACTAATTCCTTCTCTCCTGGGGGGGCAGCAAAGAAAAAAACCCTGCAATTCGTGACCCAGAGTGTAGGATGTGGCACTGTGAACTTCCAATGCCAGAGGCTAAAATATTTTTGTGCTCCAGCCTTAATGTGAGAGCAACAAATTAGCATGAGTCATATCTTGAACACTCCATCTGATGGATGAGTCCTCCTCACATTAACAGATACAACTTTCGCTTCCTGAGCACATCCTAAAAGTGGTTTCCAAACTATGCATTTTGGGGACTGAGAAGATCCAAACAAGAACTGCTTATTCAGTAGCATGATTGTTTCTTTAGAAAGGGATACAATTCATCAAAATGCCACCTAAAAACAACCAAACAACTTTATTTGGAAGGAACGATTTACAGTCCCCCAGCCCACTGCTACAGGACTAAAATTAAGACGTCGAAACCTCCTCTAAAAACATTTGGCTAAAAACTACAACTTTATATTCCACGTATTAAGCTGTCCCTTAGGAATCCTGTCCCAGCTGGAACACACACTTGGTTTAACACTCCCTCCAGGAAGAACGAGTGTGAATATTCAGTCACTTCCATTTGTTATTTAACTGACACTGGGGAGAGGCTTTTAAATCCATGCTTTTAAACTAGTTTTAACTAATCAGCTGGATCAGGGCTGATGTGCTGCTGTGAGCATGGGAAGAAAAATGAAAGTCACATCAGGACTACCTAAGTGCTGCTTTCTACTGGGTGCATTGGCATGCTTGCACCCCAAATCATCGATTTTAACAAAACCACTCAAGAAACAATACCCAGCATTTATTAGGAGCTCTGAAAGCTTTATTATTTAGAGAGGGGGGAAAAAAAATCAGAGGAAAATTTTCAGGTCACAGTTTTATGAAGATGCTTCCGAGTTGCACGTTTGGAAAGTGAACTGCTGACTCCTTAATTAAAAGCAGCAAAGCTGACTCCTAAATCAGCATGTGACATCACTACTTCAAAACTCAGCACCTTCAAAAAAACACGGACGAGCAGCGAGGAGCTGGACACGTACTTGAAAGCATTACTTGGCATTTCTCAGCCTGCTGCAATACAGTCCTGCCAGCCTAGGAAAAAATTTCCCCTGGAAAACGCTCAGCTGGGAGGCAGCAAGGCACTAAAGCAGCCCCGGCTCGGAGGGAGATGGCCCTAAACTAAGGAGATTAACTTCTTAGCGTGAAGTTTCCTACGTGCGAATCACAACTGCCCACTAGAGTGAGAAATAATTCACCAGACCACAGGCAAACTCGATGGCATCACCCGCATCCATCACGGAAAGGCGGAAAACCCAGCGCCCAGCTCCCGGTACCGGCTCCCCGGAACATTCCCGGCGTGTTTTCGGAGGCAGAGAACCCGAGCGAGTGACTCATCCCTTGGTACTTGCAAGGGACGAATTTTTCCTCCCTAAAGGAATGGTGCTCGCTCTTGGCGGATTTATTCATTCAACTCAGGTTTTCAAACTCGTGTCACGGGCTGGGTTTTGGGTTTAATTCCGAGGCGGACAGTGAGGAAGCGAGCGGCCGCCACCGGGAACGTGCAAAGAGGATTATTTTACCTTGAGAAAGGTGATGTGCTGGGCTTTTTTTTTTTTTTTTTCCCGCTGCTGCTGCTGCAATCACACATTTTATGTTTTCCAGCAAAACCCAAAAAAAAAAAAAAAAAACCACAGGAGAAAACAATCTGGTGCGAAAGGGCTCGCGAAGCTCACAAAAGCCAGGCGAGGATTTTTTTTTTTTTTTTTTTTTGGTACATTGGATTTTCTTCGGAATTACATAAACAGCGGTGTTTTTAAGTCAGTCTTTCACCGACAGAAAGGGGGAAAATTGTGACTCAGTTGGCAAAGGGAGGGGTTGCACGCTCCACCGTCCCTATTCCTCCCCATTCCCGTTAGGATTTCGCCAGTTTTTACAGAAATCCGGCCCGCTCGCGTCCTATTTTAAAAGAAAACAAGCTCCCTCGTCAGCCGGCCCTGAGTCAGGCTGTTTAAAGAGGGATTAATTTATTCTCCCAGACACGGCGTTTGTTCCATCGGGGTTTTGTTGGAGCCCGGTGGAAGCTCGGGCTTGTTTTTTTTTTTTGTTCTTGGGGTTGTTGTTTTTTTGTTTTTTTTTTCTGTTGTTGTTGTTTTTCTATTTGGGCGGGGGGAAGAGAAAAACAAGCAAACACCCAAAAAAAAAAAAAAAGCGCGATCTCACGTTTTGCAGAGGAAAAAAATAAAAATAAAATACAAATATGAATATCGGTGGTTCGTAATGAAAGCGGGAAGGAGCGCGCTGCGGGGCGGCGGCGGAGGGAGAAAGTGCAGGAGGGAAGGAGGGAGAAGCGGAGCCGCGGAGCCCGTGAGGCGCTGCCCGGCGGGCCGGGTCGGGCCGGGCCGAGCCGGGCCGGGGGCGGGCGGGGCCGGGCGGGCGCGCTGGTGACAGCCCGGCCCGGCGGGGACCGGCGGGGCCGCGGCCGTGAGGGAGGGAGGGAGGGAGAGAGGGGGCGCGGGCAGCGCCGCCGCCGCGGGGCCTCACCTGAAAGAGGAACGCGGTCCAGTTGGCCTCCATGGCGGGGGCGGCGCGGCCCCGGGCGGCGGCGGCGGCGGCTGCGGCGGGCGGTCCCCCGTCGCTCCCTCCCCCGGGCCGCAGCTACATGGAGCCGACAACAAAGCGGCGGCGGCGGCGGCGGCTCAACATGGCAGCGCCGAGCGGCCGCTTCCGCTAACCTCGGGCTGCACCACTGCGGCCCAGAGGGGAGGCGGCGGCGCGGCGCCCCGGCGGGGCGGCGATGGCCCGGGCGGCCGCGGCGCCGCCCCCGCCGCTCCCCTCGCCGCGGGGCGGGCGGCGGGCCCGGGGCGGCGCGGCGGGGCGGCGGCGCGGGCGGCGGGGCCGGGGCGGCGCGGCGGGCCGGCCGCCCCCCGGGGCTGGCAATGGGCCGGTCCCGGGCTGGGGAAGCCGAGCTGTGGCGAGAGAAGATGGAGGAGCGGCCGAGGTGTCCGGGGCCGCCGCTGCCGCCCGCCCCGGCTCGGCCTCGGGGCCGCCGAGCCGCCCGCCCGCCCCTTCTCCCCTCCCCGCCCGCCGCCCCCGCCCGCCGCGCCGGGAGGAGGGAGCCGCGGGGGCGGCGGGGGCGGCTTCGCCCGCGGGTGCGGGCGGGCGGCAGCGCCGGGGGCGGAGGGCGGGGGTGAACTCGGGGCTGCCCCCGGGGTCGCCCGGCGCCGCCACCGCCTTGGCACACCCGGGCTTGTCCTCAGCCCACCCGGGCTCGCCCTCAGCCCTCCCCGGGCCGGCCCTGCCTCGCACCCCGCCTGGCGGGGCTCCAGGAGGGCCGGGCCCGGCGCTGTCCCGCGGCCCGCGGGGGGCTCGGGCCGGGCGGTGACCCGCACACCTCCACGGCGCCACAGGAGAGCGTCGCCCGTACCTGCGGCATCTCCGGCGCGGCACATGCATGCAAATCGTAGCCACGAGCAATTAAATACATTCGTACCGTTAATTACGTGTTTACATACATCAAGCACGTCCCTGACAGGCAGCAGGACCGGGCCCAGGGACGGCCCCTTGCACCTCCCTGCTGCTCCCAGGACAGGGAAGGATGCCGGGGACATCTGTGCCCTGCCTCGGGTGGCAGCTGGGGGACACCCAGCGTTTCTTCCACACCGGAGTGTGGCAGGTTTAACACTGTCACAGGAGGGGGGTATTAATCCTGACCTCCCACTGCCTTCACTGGCGCTGGGGAGATGAGAACAGGCTTACAGCACTTTATTATTTATTTTCCCCCAGCTCTGGTCAATCCTCTTTGCTCAGGCCTGGATCCCTGCTGAGCATCCGAGGCCTCGGTGGCACCGGGCACGGGGAGAAGCGGCCGAGGCGCCCTGGCTGCAGCGTGCAGGGTTAAATTTGGCCCCTGTGACTTCCTCCGGGGTGGTTTTCTTGTCTCCTGTTACAGATAATGCAAAGGCTGGTCCTGGAGCCACAGCTCAGTGAAACCCTGGTGCAGCAGGGAGGAGGGACAGTGGGGACAGAGGAGGTGACCAGGGGACACCTTTGTGCAGCTGGGCTGGTCACCTGGCTCCTGCAGCGCTGCTCCCCAGCCCTCCCCAGGCGTTTCTTCACCTTCCCAGAGCGTTGCAACACAGCCCTTGTTCTGTTTCGAGAGATGCCTGCGGTTCTTTCACGCCTCTCAGGCTTTTTTCCTTGAAACTCCAGTGCCAGAGTCAAGTGGTTATGTCAAAACGTGTTTGCATTTGAAACAAAAAAGAGTTTCTCAGCCTTGTGACCCCAGAGGGAAGTTTGTGACTGTGTGCCCAGGGGCTTGGCTGCCTGGAGTGGCCCAGCCTGCTTGGGAGCACCTGCAGCTCCAAGGGTCCGTGTGCCTCAGGGAGTTTGGAGCCTGCTTGGTTTTGACCCTCCTGTCTGCACCACGCAGAGCTCCGTGCTGATGCACAGCACTGCAAGCTGTAAAATACTGCCCTTGCACTGCAGAAGATCCTCACTGAGAAAAACAGAACAACAAAAAAAAAAAGAAGCGAAAGGGGTTTGCCAGTGCAGAGCTCCACCAGCCCAGCTTGGAGATGGTCTCTGCTCATCCCAGATGTTTTTCCCAGCTGGATCACCCCCTCTGCACCCCGTGTCCCGGTCCTGCCCGGTGTTCTGACCCCAGAGAGCCTGGAGGAACCCCTTGTTCCAGGAGAGGGGACGCCACTGCCGCTCCTGGTTACTTCCCTCCCGGTCGCTCGGTTATTTTTGTTAACGCTTATTAAGGAAGACTTGGGAGAGCTCTTTGTTAAGGGCTCACACTCACTTCAATTAAAGGCTAAGAAAACTACCCAAGCGTATCACTGACTCATCGGAGAAATCCCGACGAGCACGTAGCCGCCTAAACTCTGTTCTTGTTTTCACAGCTAAAGGACTTGAGAGGAACAAAACCTGCGAGACTCACAGCTAAGCCAGACAAGAGGGAAACAGAGCTGGAACCCACTTCCCACTTGGCAGTGCCCTGCTGGGCCCTCCCAGCCCCTCTTTCACCCCGACACATCCCAGGGCTGGGCTGGGAGCAGAGCGAGCCGAGGCACTGAGAGTCCCCGGGGGGAAGGACTCGCAGGAGCTCTATTTAGAAAGGGCAAGTCTGTGCCAAACCTGACGAACTTTCCTTTACCCAGAATTATAACTGGAAGTCTAAAAAGCCACAGTGTTTGAAAACACATATTTACATTATATATGCCCCAAAGCAGAATAAACAAAGGTTAGATTTGTAAACTCTCCATCTTAATTAAAACAGCGCTGCTTAGGACAAACCCACATAACAGGCGGCTTGAAGTGCTGTGTTATTTAATTTATACCTTCCAGCTCCCTTAGTCATGGAGCTGGGACAGCGATAGCATCAGCAGCCACCCCGCTGTGCAAGCACAGGGAATTTCTAGGGCACTGGGAGCCCTGTGGCCCATTTACCACCATCCCGAGGCTGCGCTTTTCTGCCTTTTCAAACTCAAATCTTCCCTCCTTCTCCCTTGGCACTTCCCACACGGTTAGGAAGGAAGGGAATGCTGCTGGGTGTCTCCTGCCAGTGCTGAGGCTGGCTGTGGGAAGCCTCCCAGGGACAGGCCAGCACCAGAGCTGCCCCTTGGTGCCACAGCCATGCCCTGCCCAGTGCCAGCCCCACGCATCCCCCAGCTCCTCTGACAGTCCCTGCCCTGACTCCGCTGGGCCAGAGTGTGCTTGCATCACTTACAACAAAAACTGGGCAAAGATTTCTGCTGTAGAGGAACCCCTTCCTGTTCATGCTCTGAGTGCCACAGCGGGCTTTGAATTTCCCAGCTCTGTGGGGCTGGAGAGCCCTCGAGTGTGTAAATGAGCTGTGCTGGTGGTGCTGAGAATGTGCTCCCCGCGGGCAATTTCCCTTCAGCTGCTTCCCAAGTTCTGTCTTCTCTGGTTTCTCTCTGCAGCCTTGATTCCCTCTCAAAGTGATCAGGGACACTAAACAGAGACAGTGAATTACATCTGCGGGAAGCAGGTGTGGGAGCAGGGTGTGCCTGATGGGATGATCCAGCATCCTCCCAAGGGCATCCCATGGTCTCCCACTGCCCACTGGGCAGGCATCCCTGACCCACAGCAAAACCAGAGTGGAAGCTGCTGCAGGGACAGACAACCCATTTACTGGGCAGAGGGGAGTAGAAATGGGAACAGAAAGGGAAAGGGAAAAGGAATGGGAAAGGGAAAGGGAAAGGAAAAGGGAAAGGAAAAAAAAGAAAAGCTCTTGCCAGATGGCTGCCCACAGTCACAGGCTCCATCCCGCCCTGGAGGGTGGCAGCCACGTCCTGTCCTGCCTGTGCCGTGCCAGGGCCACCACCCAGCCAGCCCGGGAGCGCTGGAGCCTCGGGGTAATCAGCGCATCTGAAAGATCGCTTCACTTTTCAAAAGAGGGGAACAGGATGCAGGAAATGGCCAGGCAGCTCGGCTGAAGCACTGAGAGGCAGGACAGCGTTCAGGGGAAGCAGCCCCAGGGGAAGGAGCGTGGTCACTGGGACTCAGCAGGGATGGAGTCCTGGGTTTAGCCCCAAACTCTGAGGTGCATTGCTGCGGTGGTGTGCAAAGAGGGAGGGAAGCTGGAGCACCAGGGGGATGCCCAGGGCAGTGGGGCTGTGGTGCCAGGGCCACACGCTGCTGTGTCAGCAGGGAGACCCCCAGGCCCACATGGAGCTGGTGCCAGCTCCCACCAGACTCTCAGCAGGGCCGGGCAATGCCAGGCAGGAAAAGCCTTATGGTTACCCCATGCTTTAAGCATTCCCTGGTGGAAGCATTCCCATGGCAAACTGCCCTGCAATGCTCACTCCCTTCCCTGCAGCCACTCTTTCTTCCCTGCTGCACCCCCTCCACCCCCTGTCCCTGCCCAGCCACGCACCTGCCACGGGAAACCCTTCCTGCCTTCCTCAGATTTCCTCATCCTCCCTAATCCCCATGGATCCATCACTGTCTCCTCTCCCTGCAGCCTGAGCCTGCTTTCCCCGGGGCTGGGACCCTCTGTCAGGCCCAGCACACGGGCAGGACACGTTCAGAGTTCCAGAGGGCCAGCGAGCCCTGGGCTATGTTTAGCCCTGCGGCCACACGCCGGGAAGTGCCCTTATCTCTTCCCACCTCCTTGTCCCCAGCCGTGCCTGGGCTAATCTCTGCTTGGCACCTTGAGCGCCGCAGCTGCCCCACGCCTCCAGCTCCCAGCGGCTTTTTGTTGTTATTTTGGTCATCTCCGTCACAACTTTTTTTTTTTTTTTTTCCCCATAAAACGGCCGCTGTGCTCTGCGCCCCACGCAGAGGAAGAGTCGCCCCTCGGTTGCCACGCTGGCCCCGGGGCTGCAGCTGCTGTGGCCTGCAGGGTCCCTGCTGTGCTCATCTCTGTGCCCAGCCCTGTGCCCCGGTGACACATGGTGGGGGTGGTCCATGCTCAGTATCAAACCCCAGAACCGTGGTGGAAGGGATGTTGAAAATCACCCAGTTCCGTCCCCTGCCATGGGCAGGGACACCTTCCACTAGACCAGGTTGCTCCAAGCCTCATCCTTGAACACTTCCAGGGATGGATGGGGCAGCCACAGCTGCAGTGTGGTGTGCACAGACACAAGGGGGTCACAGCTTTTTCTGTCTGGGACATTTCAGAGCCTTCCTGGCAAGTGCTCACCGACCCCTGCTCACCCCCTGCCCCACACTGCCCTCAGCACTCTGCCTTTGAACCTGCTCAACTCTGCTGCTCTCCAGGAAAACTGTTTCCCAGTTTGATTTAAAAACTTCCCAAGCCAGAGCTCTCACCAATTACTGAGCAGCGCTGCTCCGGTTAATCACCAGTGACCATTTTTAGTAATAATTCCTGCGGGGCCAAGGACTGCAGGGAAACATCCGCTCCTGCCTTGCTCCCCTTCCCACCATCTGCCCCAGCTTCTCCTGGGCACGGGATGTACAGCAGCAGGCACATCAGGGCAGTGCATTTAGGGAAAAACATGACCACTGAATTAGAGCAGCCGAGCCAGCGAGGAAATCCTAACGCTAATCCCTGATCTTTCACTGACACACGGCAAAGCTCGGCCCAGCCGGCTGCTTCCCTCCTCCCCAGCCACAGCTGGAAAACACGGATAATGCTGCATTACCTTCCCTGCAGGGCTGCTGCGATTAATAGCAGCAGAGAGCTCCGAAATCCTTCAGGGATGGGGATGGCAGGGATTAACACTCGGCTAGATGGTCCCCCAGGACCATTTGCCAATGCTGTGCCCCATTTTCTTATTCTTTGCTATTTACTTTTATTTTTTTCTGGGTCCTGGGTGGTGCTTAATCTCATTTGGCAGTTATGGATTGTCTCCAAAATAATCAATGTTTGTGCATTCATCTGCATCTCTCAGCTGATCCCACAGGGGTGAGCATCCAGTGCTGGAGGGAGCCTCGGGCAGAGCATCCCTGCTCTCACTGGCCAAGGGACCAACTTTGCTCCATGTTTCCAAGGGGGAAACAAAACCTTTGGTGGTAGCAGGCGGCTCTGCCTCAAATTAATTTCGGTGCCATCGGGAAAATATCCTGTGTCATCCTGCAAATCAGGCAGAAAATGATGCTCCCCATGCCTTCCCTCCTGCCTGCCCCCTGTGTCCTGTAAAGACACGCATGTGTGAGGATGGAGAATCAATGGATCCAGAGTCTGCACAGCGGAATTTCCCCCCGCCCCGTGTTTCATCTTGTATCAAAAATCGCTACAAAAATACAGCCCTGCCCTTTGTCAGAAGGAGAATACCCAGAGTTCAGCAAACTGCCAAGTTTTTCATGTTTAAATTTCCGCTGGCAGCTGTTCTCCGCAGCATCCCAGCCAGTCCAACACCCCGTGGGACGCAGCCAGCCCCAGAGCCCCGGATCCACGCTGGCAGATCTTCCCAGACCGGCATCCGCGTGGTCTGAGCTCGTCAGGATCTGTCGCGTCATCAGCTGCGCGGAGGGCAACCAAGTCATGCGGGAAACGGGCATTTCTCAAAAAAATACAGGACCCGAAGCGTGAATCGTGGCTGAGTCACTGAAACACGAAACTCACTAAAGGGATGAATTAGAGCTATTAGAATATAGAGGTAATTACTCATGTGAACAATGCCCTGCTCGACTCTTTAATGATTACACAAATTAGTGCATAAAATTATGTTAATGGCTCTGCAAGCGGCCCTTCCACCCAGCCCGCCGGCGGGAGGGGACGCCGAGATGAGCCAGGTCCCCCCAGCCCCAGGAGGGAGGCGAGGGAGCTCCAGGAGAGGCTGCAGCTCCTCCTGCGGCTCTGCCGGGCCTGTGCCCGGCCCGGCCCGCAGCTCTGCCAGGCTCCGTGCCCATCCCATGGCTCTGCCAGCTTCGGTGACCATCCCACGGCTCTGCTGGGCTCCGTGCCGGTCCTGCGGCTCCGCCGGGCTCCAGGACCATCCCATCCCGCAGCTCTGCCGGGCTCTGTGCCCATCCCATCCCGTAGCTCTGCCAGGCTCCGGGCCCATCCCATGGCTCTGTCAGCTTCGGTGACCATCCCACGGCTCTGCCCTGCTCCGTGCCCATCCCATCCCGCAGCTCTGCCCTGCTCCGTGCCCGTCCTGTCCTGCAGCCCTGCCGGGCTCCGTGCCCATCCCGTGGCTCTGCCGGGCTCCGTGCCCGTTCTGTCCCATGACTCTGCCAGGCTCTGTGCCCATCCCATTCCCATCCCGCAGCTCCGCCGGCCGACGACAAAGCACCGCAAGGACCGCGCAGTGCGGGTGGGTGCATCACTGACTCACCTTCAGCCGTGCGGGAGACGGGTTTTAAGAAAGGTTTATTACACAGGGAACTGTCTGGAATCTTCATTTTCCCCTAATAATTCAGCTTTCTATTTGAAACCGCTCCAACTGCAATTCCAGATAAACTGCTCTTCCCGTGCAGGTGCAGCGAGGATCATTCTGCACTCGGCATGGGGGATTCTCACCAAAGCTGGGGCTGCTTTAAGCAACCTAGAAATGACTCTGAATTTGCTGCACAGCTAAAAACTCTGCTGTTATCAGGAGCAAGAAACCTCACTGCACAACCAGCGCGCACAGATCAATGAAAGAATCCCCTGTTCTAAAGCAGAAGTTTCTGTTTAAAAAAAAACAACAGAAAAAACCCCAAGCAAACAACAGGAAAAAAAAAAAAAAACCAAACTGTGGTTTCTAGGAGAAACCACAAGTTTTCTAACCGTTTCTATTTCGGAGCTAGTGTCGGGTTTATTAAGCACGGGGCTATCAGGACGATGTGCAATTAAGGAGGAGAGATTCCCTGCCGCTCCAGGGCGCTGCCCGGAGCGCTGGCACAAAGAAGGCAGTATCGGGCCGGGCTCCGGACAGCTGCGCGGCCGAGGGCGGCACGGAGGGGCCACCCAGCCCCGGGCGCACAATCGCCCTCAGTTGTACCAACAAAGCCGCACTATCGGAAGCGCAGGAACATCGGAACACGCGGATTCCCTGCGGGAATGGCGCGGCTCGGGCAGTGCTGAAGGGTGGAAGCAGCGGGGAGGGAACGCTGCAGAAACGCACCTGCTTCTGGGTGGAGAAAGGATTTGGGAGAGGGGGTCATGTTTGCGTGTCCCCTCTGCTTTAACAAAGGTAATTCCATTTCCCTACCCCTTTCCACCTTCTCCAGAGAGAATGGACTCTCAAAGCATTTAGTTTCAGGAAGAACACGTTCATGAAAGAAGACACCTGGTGCCTTGGTTGGCATCTGTTGAAATCCCAGCAAATACCTTCCCGGAAGAGGTGCTGGTGGCTCAGCCCGTTCCCACTAATGCACGAGGATATTCAAATCAATCCCAGCTCTGCCCACCAGACCCCGCCGGGAGAGTGGATGGCTCCCCGGAATTCCCCACGGGGGAAGTCAAACAGGCACTTACTCAGATTCACTTTCACCCTTGGAGAAGCTGAAGGGCAAAAGAGACGGCACTGGGCTCCCCGGGTTGTGCCAGGCACGAGTGTTGCTCCCAAAACTCACCATCCCTGTCACAATGTTAATGAACTCATAACGTGGTATAATTAAAAACTGAGAGTGTGTCAGGAGGCACAGCCTCTTCCAGTTAACTTCTCCTAATGCTGTCAAACCTGGTTCACAGCACATTTCTGAGATATTAATTTAATTCCTCTATTTTATGTCAATCAGAGAACATGATGTTCCCCCCGAGGACGGTGGAACACGCTGGATCAGAATCTGAAATTAAAACACAGGGCACTTGGGGAAAGCCTCGCTTCACCCTGTGGTTTCCCTGCTCCAGCACTGCCTCGATGGCTGTTCACAGTACTGATGGAAACTATTTTGGGGGAAAACAGGGAGTGTAAGAGAGCTCCACACTGGGAACAGGTTTATTACAGGATCTCAAAGTACTTCACAAACACCACAGCTGGGACACAGAGAACAAAGTGAGCAGGGGCAGGAACAGACCAGCAGCTCCTCCTGGCTCTGAGCTCTCCCCTTGCAGGGGGGAAAGCCAAAACAAGAGTGCCCAGGAGTGCTCTGCTCCCTCCCATTCCCCAGGGGAAATGGAGAGGCAGCCTCTCCCCTCGGCGGGGATCGCAGCCTCCTGGCAGAGCTGCGCTAACTCCACGTCAGGAGCTTTCCAGGAAGGTGACACTCCACAAAGCCCACAGCAGAGAACACTGTGTTCCCACCTCCTCTTCCTGGGAGTCAGTGTCCTCTCAGAGCATCCACAGGGTGATCCAAACCACCGAGATAATCTCAGGAGCAAACAATCCTCATGTAGTTCCCGCTCCAGTAATTGATGCACATGCAGTGAGACTTGCAGCACATCCTGCACCCACTGGCTCCCTGGTGCCAGGAGCAGGCTTGATAAGTTCCAGCCTGCCTGCACCTCCAGCACACACCTGTACAGGGAATTCCATGTCCTACTCAGCTGAATGGGCTCTGAAATTGGTGCTCCACCTGTCCATGAGCTCCTGGTGAACCTGCTTAGAGCCACCAGCTCAGCCTGCAGTCCGTCCCTGGCTCAGAACTATCACCTGTATTTCAAAGTGGAGACAGAGACACCCTGGCTGTGCTGGGGTCCTTCACTCCTGGCACATCAAACTCTTCAGGTTTTGCTTTGTGAAACACCTTGAGCATGCCTGTACCCCTTAACATCACTTCCAGCTTCCTTCCCTGGTGGTGATGGAACAGATCAGTTCCCAGTAGTTTGGGGTTTTTGGGCCAAACTTCACCTTTGCTGAGGCCTAGCTCACACCCGTGTGCCATGGAGCCCTCCCTTGTTTCCCACCTCCTAACAAATTCCTCAGGCAACAGCCACCCCACCTTCTCCAGGGCCACAGGGGAAAGTGCTGGTCCAGCCTGGCCACAGCTCAAGGACTACACGAGATCCCAACTCCTGCTCCCTCCACACACACCAGTAATGTTCATTCAGACCAGTTCTGCCCCATTTAGCCCCAGGACAAGCCCATGAATCTCTCATTTTCCCTGGGATCTCCCATCAACCCTCACATTAACGCTCCCTCCTTTGAGCATGGATAATTCATTCTTTTCCCCTCCCAATCTACCAAATTCCACCCAGTTCCCAGGGAACTGATCCTTTATTGAGGAGAAGCTCAAACATGGACGTTTCCTGTGGAACACTCCAGCTCTGTTCCACACAAAAGGCTTTTGTCCAGATCCCCAACGCGAGGGTGGCGGGTGAGGATGAGACTCACCAACGATGACACAGGCATGTTTTTGTAAAAATTTTATTTGTCAAAGAAAAAAAAGCAACAGCCAATTGAAACCTATGTCATCTTTAACTCCAATTTTTGGTCTTTAAATTTAGAGAAATGACTTATTTACTTTTTTTTTTTTAAACAAACCCCCCTTTTTCCCCTTTAAGGTTTACCATCTACTCGTGCTGAATCCTTCCAAGGAGATTGCTCCAGCGTACCTCTCCAGGTCCTCGCTTTGCTCCTTTTACCAAAAAAATGCAAAACTCCATCGTGCATCTTAAGGGCTCCAATCGTCAAAAATAGGAAAAAAATATCTTTGGAATAGCCAATTGAGTTGAATAAAAAAAATCCACACGAATGCGGTTTGGTTGGGGCAGGAATCCACTCCTATGTTCCTGGTAATTTGATCCCGCTCCATGAATCCTTGTAATTCAGCCTCCCTATCCTATCCACATTATGATTTGAATCCAATGATCCAGCTCCAAGGATTGGGATCCAGTGAGCCCTCTCCAATCCAAACCTTTATAACCAGCAAAACCAAAAAAGAGGAGGCAAAAAGTTAGATACTGTAATGAAAAAATAGGATTCTGGGGAATGATCAGTTATGTTTGCCATCAATTAATTCAGATGTACAGTAATAACTATCAATTCCCCAAAACAAACTTTCCAATGGTGATGCTCAGATAATTTCTTTAGAAATGTTAATTACTATTTGGAGGAAACATTGTAAATATTTACAATATGTCAACTGGAAATGCCAACATACTCAGCGCATTGGTGGGTACGAGGTTTTGTGGTTGTAAAAAATGGTTTTACTAAACTGGAAAAGCTTTAACTGCTCGGTCTATCCACCTACTATGGAATGGCTGGACTACAGCTGCACTCCCAGCTGGAGGGAACGTTAACAATCGGTGTTTTCACACGGATTGTGAGTCAATCGTGAATTAGTCTGAGGGGGCAGGGCTGAGACTTAAATTATTCCCCACTAGGTTTGCTATTTTTATTTTGCTTTCATTCTGGTACTTATAAAAATGCAACAGCCACGCTGTATCAGTCACACAGAGGACATGCAGATTTTAGCAGTATTGATATTATACTCTGATTGCAAGTTCTACTACAAGTGTACGGATACTACGGACATGGACACTTGTAACCAAACGCTGCGGGACAAATAAACCAATGCTTCCCCCCCCGGCCCCGGATATTCCTTTAAAAAAAAAAAAACTAGAATGGAATAGAGAATTACAAAAGCAGGGATTTGGCCACAATTGCCCCCCCCAGAAAAAGGAAGTTTTAGAAGAGAAGAGCAATCGCAGCCTGCGGTCACGAGAACATGCCTGAAGCGACACGTGGGGACACGTAGGTGCTCGGCCTCAATTCCCCTGTCTCTCAGTATAAGGTCAATACTGCCAAGTTCATCTGTGACAATAGCACTTGGAGTCATACCATTGCCTCCATTATTGATCTGATCCTCCTCAATCCTCCTTTTGACAATCCTAAAATGATTGACATGTGCTCCACAATCCTTTAATCCAAAGCATTCTTAATCCATCTCTTCAGATATGTCTACAGAAAGACACACGAAAAGGCAAGATAAAATGTAAGATCCCCCAGAAGAGACAAGTTAGCCACAAACATCCCAACATCCCCAGCTCGTCTTGACCACAGCAGAACACTGAGACATTTACACAGCAATACCACAGCTCCAAGAATGTTGGTATTGAACTAGAACTAAACCGGAACAATCCTGACTGACAGCAATTAAAATACAATTTACCAAAGACAGGAGGGGAATGTCGGTGTCAAGGAGCAAATACTCACTAGGGATTTTACACAAGAATGCAATTCAACACTTCAGCCAATTCGAGTAAAACAGTTGGAATTTTTAAAAAAAAATAATGAAAGACTGTACTAAGTAAAGAAAACTGTGTACAACATGGGGTTCTACAAAAAGATCGGAGCTAGAGTGATGTTTATGTACGAGATCGGGATCTGCTGTGGCGGGGAGAGTAGCGTGGAGATCCTCTGCTTCTTCTTGGGGAATAACTGCGGCTTCTGCTGTTGCTTCGACTACGGCTCCTGCTACGACTACGGCTGCGGGACCGAGATCTTCCATAGCTTGGGCTTCTTGGGCCATCAACTTTAACACGGATGTAGGCAGTTTCTCCCTATTGGATAGACAGAACTTTCGATTGAAACGTCGAGGCTTCAGGGCCATGTTTCAGGCATGCTGACAGACTGCAGACAGCATTACTACGGCCAGGACAGACAGCAGTGCTTACACGTCTATGTCCAGCCTGACCACACACTTATCTAGCTGCTCCGTAACCAAACAATGAACGCCACACGTTCCTTACCTGCAAATCCTACTGTTAAGCCCCTCGTATCCAATTCTGGCCAAAGAAAGTAAGTGTGATACCTACCTCGTGAGATCTAAATTTAGTGTTATCCAGCTTTCGCACAGCGTAGGTCATGTCTTCCTTCCGCACAAACTCCACGACACCAGTGCCATCTCGGAAAACATCAGCATAACATACATCACCTGCTTCACGCATGTGATCCTTTAAATCCTGCCAACTTCCACTTGGAGGCAGCCCTACAGAAAAACCAAGACGTGACTTTAAAATCGGATTAGAGCCTCACCTCCCGTATTACGAGCAAAGGAGAGGAGAGCTCAGCATCGCGGGGACACCACTCCTCCCCTCCCAAAGCGCACTAGGGCGATATTTTTTAAGGAGAAGCTCGCAGCAGCATCGCGCCCGCAGGACCCCGGGGGAACACTCAGGCTGAGAGAGAGCAATGACTCACCCGAAACGATCACTCTGTACTCCGAGCGCCGGGACGGGGGGCCGTACCTGCCCCGGGGGGCTCCTCCCCCTCCGCCGCCGCCGCCGCCTCTGCCGGTGCCGCGGCCGCTCCGAGGGAACTCCACGCGGAGGCGATACCCATCGTAGTCGTAGCCGTCCCGCCCGTAGACGGCGTCCTCCGCGTCCCTGCGGGCGGCACGGGGCGGGCGTGAGCGTGGCCGCCGCACCCCCCGCCTTTGTTCCCGCTTCCCGCCCGCCTCTCCCCGCCCGCCGCCACGCCAGGCCCCGTTAGCGCAGGGCGATGCTCCCGGGCGGGCAGCGGCGGCTCCGCCGGGGCTGGGGGGGGCCAAGGCAGCGCCACAGGGGTCTCACCTGGGGTCCTCGAACTCGACGAAGGCGAAGGGCGGGCCCCCGCGGCGGTTCTTCAAGTCGATGTCGCGGATGGCGCCGTACTTGTAGAACACGTCCTCGATGTCCTTGGTGCGGATGTCGGGGGGCAGGTTCCCCACATAGATGCGGCAGTCATTGTTGCCGGCCGGGCCGCGGATGACGCCGCCGCCGGACATGGCGAGGTCGGCAATGTTTGCGGCGGCGCGGGGCGGTGCGGGGCGGCGGTGGCGGGGCCGGGCCGGGCTCTCGGAGCGCTCGTCACCTCCCCCGACCGCCGCTTCAAAATGGCGCCCGCGGCTCCGCTCGCGCTGCCTCTGCGCGCACCGATCTCACCCCGGGACGCAGCACCGGCCGCAGCACCGCCCGCGCTCACGGCGGAACAGCAGCGCACGCGTCTGCCGCCGCGCCCTCACTCTTCCGCCCCGCGCATGCGCGGTTCCACCGCAAAGTAGTCCCTCGGTTCTTGCCGCTTCGGAGAAGCCGAGTCCGTGGGGGTGGCGCAGCTGTGGGGCGCGAGGCTACCGGAGCTCAGTTCTACCGTAGGGAGCCTCCAGTCCCCGCGGCCGGTGAAACACGCACCTCCCGGCAGCGGCTTAAACGGCGGCGGTTGCGTGACGTCACGTCCGGTGCGGCGCCCCGCGCCTTTAGGCCCGGCCGGGGAGGGCGCGGCCCACAATGCACTGCGCGGGACGGCGGGCGCGCTTGGCGCCAAGCGCGGGGCTCCTCCCACAATGCACCGCGGGCGGCGGGAGCGCGCGGCAGGAACGCGCGCGGTGTCCCCGGTGTGTCCCCGGTTGTCCCCAGTGTGTCCCCGCCGTGTCCCCGCCTGAAGGGCCGAAGGGCCACCTTCAGTGCTCTGTCCCGGTGTGCCGTGCGCTCTGCCCGCTCCCCGGGGGCAGGCCCCAAAATGGCCGCCCCGGGGGCACAGGGAAGCGAGGCGGGCACCGAGCTCACACATCGCCTGCGGCACCGCCGGGTTTGAACCTCTCGCGTTTGGGGGTTGCCCATTGCTGAACTCATTGGATGGTTCTTGGGACCCCTTGCATCCAACACTTGCAGCTGAGCCTGACTTGGGCAAAACAAACTTTAGGAATTTTCTTGACTTGGTGTCTAAATTAATGAAAGGGGAGGAACAAAAAACGTTAAAAATTGAGGCAAAGTCGCGTCCCAAGTGGATACATTTGAGACCACAGCTGAGGGCTGTGTGCTCCTGCGGAAGAACGTTCTATATAGTGCATTTATGAAGGTTTAATGTAAGATCACATGAAAAACAGACTCAAAAGAAGACAAAAAAGGCTATCCTGGGAGAAAAGCAGGACGATAATATTCAAATATGTTACGTTTATAAAATTGCAATTTGAATAAAGGCACTTTAAAATACCAATGGAGTGCTCACATTGTCACAAAGCTCTCACAGGTCTATTAAAGCAGCTTTAGAGTGAGAAACCACCTCAGTGTGCCCCTGTCCATGATATAATGTGGGTGAGATCATGCTAAAAGTTATTGAAATAAATGTTCTTGTGCAATCTAGGTGTCTCTCATTGATTGATCCCTGGGTGTTTGTACCAGCACATGAGACCATGTGGTGCTGGAGAGGTTCAGTCACCGAAACCACCACGAGGGGTTAAAAGTGTTGGAGTGTGGAGAAAACCCCTTTAGGCTCATGAGTTAATTAAGGGATTGTGAAAAATGCCTCCTGCCTCTTCCTTGGAGCCCATCATGCTGCCCTCATTTTTCAGACGTTAATGAAAAATGCATATTCCTCTGGAAAAACAGCAATCCTGTGGCTGACAGGGAAGTATTTTCAGTGGAACATCACGACCTGGGTGGCTGTTAGAGATGCTGCTGGTTTTTCTCCCCCTGAGGTGGAAGGGCAGGGATGCTCCAGGGTTTTTAAGGAGGAACGTCCCTGTTGGGCCACAAGGGATTAAATAACAGCAGAGAGGTGGGGGGAGAGAGCCCATCTTCACCACAGGGTAAATTCCCAACTGCCTGGGGAATTATCCCATCTGTGACAGAGTTTTAGGGTTTCACATTTCTCTCTGTAGTGGAGCACAATGTGGTGAGCAGCCCCTGCAGTCCCAGCGTGGATCTGGGTAACTTCAGTGGGTGATCTGGGGGAAATAATGGAGTTTTAGGATTATTTAACAAGCTATTCACAATTTAACAAGCTGTTGGGTTATTTGCCAGCTCTGCAGAAACACTTTTTGGAGTTCTCATCCCTGGAAGTGTCCAAGGAACATCAGGATGTGGCACTCAGTGGCGTGGTCTGGGTGACAGCGTGGTGAGGGGTCAAGGATTGGACTCAGTGATCTTTTCCAACCTATGATTCAGGGATTCTGTGATCCCTGGCAGTGCCCAAGGCCAGGCTGGACGGGGTTTGGAACAGCCTGGGACAGTGGAAGGTGTCCCTGCCCATGGCAGGGTGTGGAAATCCCCTCCCAACCCAAACCTGTCTGTGATATTAAAAAAAAAAAAAAAAAAAAAAAAAAAAAAAAAAAATCCCCTTCCTACAAAAAAACCCCACAAAGAACCAAATTATACTTTTCCCAGGTGTAGGGAAACTCCATCCTTTGCCAAGAAATGAGTCTCTATTTTCAAAAACTTATTAAAACCACTGAAAGTTATCCTTAAAGGCATCATAAACCAATGGTAAGTCTGCCTGCTTGGGGAAAACCCTATTGCATAATTTCTTTTGTGTCTTAATAATCCTCATAACTGCTTTAAATGATTCTCCTAATTACCTTAATGAAGTGTCTCTTCATAGAAGTATTAGATGTTTTTTTCCTCATTACCTTCCGTAGGTTTATGTTATCAGTGGAGTGTTTAGTTGGATATGCTGCATAATACTTATTTCTCAGAGTCATTTTTGGCTTTCTAGCAGAACACATATGTGGGGAATTAATAAGTTAGGTAGAAAATAAATTACTGGGAAGGCAAAGGCAAATAATCTTATTTAAAAAAAAAAAAAAAAAAGAGCCAACTACTGTAAAATAACAAGTTTTTGTTCTCAAAATGAGATCAATGGAAACCAGGGCTTTCCAAGGGAGAATAATGCAAATATTACCCACATAACATCATTGCTTATTGTTATTCCTGATGAAACTGGGGAAGCAGGAGGTTTCCCAAGCAGAGCTGCAGGGCTGGGGCTGTGGCCCGTGGCCTGTCATCACCCAGCTCTGCCACAGAGAACCTGTTTGTCCTAATCCTTGCTACAGAGCCCAGCTGGGATTAGTCCTGACTAATCTTACTGTGTTGCAAAATAACAGTTCATCAAAGCTCAGATTGTTTGGGAGAAAAGGGTCGTTTTTCTAAGAGACATCTGAAGTTGTAATGTGGTTTTTTTTTTTTTTTTTTTTTGAGAACTGAGCAATGAATTGTCCAAACTTGCCATTTCCCTCCTGTAACAGTCCTTTGGAATCTGCTGCTGGAGGGGTTTCCTTGGCATTTCACCAGTAACTTGAAATCCCACAGGTTGTGTTTTTGGGGGTGAAAAAAGCTGGTATTTTGGGAGTGTGTATGTGTGTGTTTCCATTTTAAATAGTGCTTAAAAGTTATCAAAATTATTGTTTTGCATGCAGGAAAAAGATGCAAAAATACCAGTCTGACTTTTTCAGAGAAACTCTGAGGTTAAGATAAGACAAGGAAAGTGTGTGTAAGCTTGAAAATAATTCCCATAGCAGTGGATGGTGACAGAGCTCGTTTTGTTTCTGCAGATTTATCTGCAAGCAAAGAGATTTCCTCTGCACATGCTGGGGCATGCCTGGATGCAAACGGAAAACACAGCATGCTGCCAGTGGGAATTTTTCCTGGAAGCCAGCCCAAAAGGACACACATGGGTGGAGACTTAAAGGAGAAAAGCCAGACGAGCAGAGGTAACACCACCGGAATTCAAGTGGTCCCAGGTGGACTGGGAATGCTCGTTTTTAGAATTTCCAAAAGCCTTGTGTTTTTCCTTTGTGAGGACAGCTACACCATACAGCTGTGCTCAGATCCAAGATCCCTGCAGCAGAGTGATGGGGCACAGAATCAGTTAAATTGTGTGTGGTTTGTCGGGCTGGTAGCAATAAAAGGTTAATTAAAAAAAATAAAAATCATGTGTTGGCTGTGATTTCTCCTGTCTTGTTTTTCACGTTACTGGGATTTGCAGCGATTCCCACTGTGGCTGGGGCTGGGAGGGGAAGGGACAGCAGTTAGCATGGACCAGAAAGTTTCAGTGAACCCCCCCAGTCCATTTTCATGGATTTATTTCCCTGGGAAGATATTTCTGTTTATCCAGAGCTCTGCCATTGCTCCCTGCCTCCCGCTGTCACTGAATATCGTGGCAGCTGCTTGCATTGCTCTTCCCTCTCCCTGCCTGGTGGGATGCTCCAAGGCCTGACGTGGAGAGGGAGGAAAATGAATGCAAACTGTCAATGTAAATAAACCTGCTAACATTTATTCCTGCTGAGGAATAAATAAGTGGAAAGGAGCGAATCCATTTGGGTCGCTCATTCCAGAGGGAACCTTGCGGTTTGGCGGGGAGCGAGGGTTTTCCTGCAGCTGCTGCTTTTCCTTTTGCTGTTTTTATTTCCCTGTGCATTTTGCTGGGGTTGCCTCCTTTCCCCTCGGTGCATTCCCACTCTCCAGGTGTGTGGCACACAGCTGGCTGAGCCACGCACACCGGATCCAGTGAGGAGCCATAGTGCACAGCTCCAGCAACGGGAGCTCGCTGGCCCCTCCTGGCACTTCCCTTGTGTTCCAGCTGGGAGTGAGCGATGCCATCCTGATAAAGGGAGCTGAAATGGTGTTTGTCTGTTAGAGGTATTGATAGTTCCTTATCTGGTGTGTGGCATCTGTCACCATCCCCACCAGGACACCGTGGTGGGAGCTCTGCACTTTCACATCCCAGGGATGTCTCTGTGGGGGCCATGCCACTGAGCCAAGCCTTAGGAGCGTGGATAGAGCTGCATCTCTTTGTTCTCCAAAAATAACCCAAATTTGCCAGGCCTGAGTGGTTTTTAAAAGGAGGTTTTCCATTAGCTTTCCGTGGAGAGCTGCTGGCAGCACTGCTGTCCCTGCTCCCTCCCCGACTCAGGGCTTTCAGCACCATGCAGCCCCTGTGGCATCACTGTGGCTTTGCTGATTTTATTCAACACAAGGAACTACAACAAGAGAGAAATGCATTAGGTTGGCTTCAAGCAGAATATTTTTAAATACAAATAAAGTTTTTGGAGCTGTTTTGTGGGCACTGTAACTTTATGCAAACACTGGAAGAGGCGAGGGACTGCGGTAACCATGTGAAACAAAAACTCACAGAGACCAGGGCAGGAGGGACACTGAGCCATATATTTTTCCTGTCAGAGCACAATGAAAGGCAAATAAATGAGGAAAAATAAACTCAACATTTACAAAAGGGCCGGCGTGGGAGCAGCCGCCAAGGTCTGGAGCAGTTTGCTGATCCCAGTGCCCAGGTACTGCTGAAAGGATTCTTCTCCCACTGGAAATCCTGTTCCACAGCATTTTATTGTGCAGACACTCCTAATCTAGGAAACCCCATGGTTCATATCCCATTAATTCTTAAGGAGAAGGATGCAAAGTAAGTGCTTTTAAATGAACAGGTTAAAAGATGTGTCAGAAATTAGGAGTGGAGCCCCAGTAGTGGCTGTTCTATGCTGTGCTCTGCAGTGCAAAGGAAAAACAAGACAATTTGATTTATGTATAATACTGGACTTGTGGTACCACCATAGCTCAACTAAAGCATGAAATAGAACTATTTTTTTCCTTTCCCTAATAGGCCTTTTAGGCACAGTTTCTTGAGGGCAGTAAATAGGAATATAAGGCCTTTGTCAGTGATGTCATTTAGAGTATGAATGATGGATACTAATTTGATCACTTCCCAAGAAGCATATTAATATTTTTATCCTCTGAAATACATGTGAGAAAGAAAGGATCCAAGGAGCAGGGATGAGGAGCCTGGGACAGCTGGGCTGGCAAGGGCAGGGAGCTGCAGCACCAGTAAAAGCTGCAGTTCCTCCATGGGAACCAGTTAACCATAAATCCAAGGCTTTGGATAATGTCCTGGCATACCAAGGACTTTACAGCTTCTTCATTTGTCTTCCTGCTCCAGGGGATTTCACCACACACACACACAGACATGTGGCATCCCCGTGAGGCATTTTTGCTGTTAGCAGCAAACAATACCTGTGCTGCTGGGCCGAGGGTGAGCACAAAGCAGTGCCCCCCCTTCTGTTTGCTCCATGAGCAGTTTTGCTGCTTTAGGGCATATTTTTGTTTTTTATTCCCCTTTTCATTCCTCCTTGTCCTCCCAAACGGATTGCATGCCTGCTTGGAGTTAAGCATGAGCTGAGCACTGTGATGGACTGGGGCTGAAGGGCTCCTGGGCACTGGTGGGACTGGGATAAGCTGGAAATGCATCTTCCAGGCCCCTGCACTGGTGGTTTGCACTGAGGGCACAGCTTTGGGTGTCACTGGTGTCTGCTGGCTTTTGGGTGCTCCATGGCAAAGCCAGGTGTGTGTCCTGACCACAGGCTGGCCTGGACCCAGCAGAGAGGCTCACCTGGATCCCAGCACAGGGGCTCACCTGGATCCCAGCACAGGGACTCACCTGGATCCAGTGCAGAGACTCACCTGGATCCAGCACAGGGACTCACCTGGATCCAGTGCAGAGGCTCACCTGGATCCCAGCACAGGGGCTCACCTGGATCCAGTGCAGGGACTCACCTGGATCCAGCACAGAGGCTCACCTGGATCCAGCACAGAGGCTCACCTGGATCCAGTGCAGGGACTCACCTGGATCCAGCACAGGGGCTCACCTGGATCCCAGCACAGGGACTCACCTGGATCCAGCACAGGGACTCACCTGGATCCAGTGCAGAGGCTCACCTGGATCCCAGCACAGGGACTCACCTGGATCCAGCACAGGGACTCACCTGGATCCAGTGCAGAGGCTCACCTGGATCCCAGCACAGGGACTCACCTGGATCCAGTGCAGAGGCTCACCTGGATCCCAGCACAGGGGCTCACCTGGATCCAGTGCAGGGACTCACCTGGATCCAGCACAGAGGCTCACCTGGATCCAGTGCAGGGACTCACCTGGATCCAGCACAGGGGCTCACCTGGATCCCAGCACAGGGACTCACCTGGATCCAGCACAGGGACTCATCTGGATCCCAGAGCTGTCCCAGGACACCAAGGGCTGTTCCCAAGGCCACGTGTCTGTGCAGAGCTGTGCTCTCCTCCCACGGATATTCCCAGGCCGTGGGACCTCAGCAGTTGTGACATTCCCGTAAGAAAACCACCACCTTTGGGAACTTTGGCAATGTTTGGCTGGAAGCCTCTGCTCTTTGCTGGCCATGAAGTGCATTCCTGACACCTCTCCCTGTGTATCCACGATAACCATCTCCCCAGAGCAGGGATGGGGCTGGGCCCTGCCCAGTAACTCCCACCCTGGGAATGGTCACGCAGGGGATGGGGTGCACTTGCAGCTCCAGGTAGGAGTTTTCCTGGCTCGTTCTGGAGATGCCAGATGGAGGTGGGTATGGGCTGTGCTCCCCTCTCTCCCTGCTCCTGCCCTGGTGCCCTCACTGAGCCTTTGGGTTGTGCTGGCTCCGAGCAGTGCCCTGCACAGGCACAGCCCTTCCTTCTGCATTTCCAAGGCCGATTAAGCAGGAGGCACAGTAGCCTTAAGCATTCCTTTAATTAAAACAAAATCCCTCATGGCCTCTTATATACAGAGAGATGTTACAGACTTGAAGGTTGTATAAAATGTGTATTTATTGATTAGATCAATCTCTCCTTCTGTAGAGTTCAGTGAGAGCATCAACACAACCAGGCTGGCATGGATGGCAGAAAGGGGTTTGGCCCCAACTTTCAGTGATGCCAGCCCAGGGCAGGCCCCTGCTGTAGATATATTTATACACATTTGTATACATTTACATACATTGAAATGCACAGCTGCCCAGCTGGCATCACCTCCAACACCCATCCAGATCCTGCTTTCCCAGGCTGCTCCCTGGATGTGGTTTGTGGAGTTGTACTACAGGGGGTTGTTTCTGGCTGCTTTGCTTCTGAGCCCACTCAAATGGCTGTTTCTTCAATTGCAGGAAGGCAAAAGCACTTCTGGTAAAGCCTTGGAGTGATCGAAGGACGGGACACACTTTCCAGGCAGAAGCAACCACTCAAAAGCTTTTGCAGGCTGAGATTTTGTGCTCAGCAAGTTGCTCCAATTTGAAGCACAATCCTAAGAAATGTGAGTGTGTGGTGGAAATGTCTGCAGGCCTGGATTAAAGCAGCACTGGCAGATGAGGCTGTAGCTTCCACAAGATAAACATTACGGAAAAATAGTGTAAATACGGGGGACTCTATTTTTTTTTCCTCATTTTTTTCCCCTCACTTGGGCCAGGAACTGCTAAAGCTTAAATAAATCGTTGCAGAAGTGTGACTGACCTAAATTATTCTACACAGTGGAGACCTTGTCTCCTGCTTTTGGAGATTCTTGTATTTAAGCTGTGCCAGAACAGGGTTTAAGTTGTCTGTACAGCAGTAGCTCCTTCCTACGCCCTGGGGAGCTCGGGGGAAGGTGTGAGATCGGCTGGCATGTGCCAGCAAGGCTGCTGGGGAGGCAAAGCCACCAGCTCACACACGCTGGGGGTGCCAGCAGGGAGTTTTGGTGCCACACCATCCCGTGCTGGGTGCTGGCAGGTTTCCCTGCCCTGTGTGGGGCTGTCGCTGTGCCGGGCTCCACTTGTTCCCAGTGAACACGCAGTCCGGTGTCTAATTAAGTCATGCATGTGTGTCTAATCAGGGAATGCACAAGTGCCCGGATAATTTGCATTTGAGCACCAAGGAGGTCGTGCATCAGCATCCCTGCTGAGCTGCATGAGCACGCACAGGCTCACGCTCAGAGCTCGCACAAGGGCAGGGCTGCTCCTGCAGGAGGCCGGGTCAGTGCATGCATGGACGGCTCATTCCCGTGCCCGTGAGCCCGGATCAGGGCATGCATGAGCACCCGGGCAGCTCACGCATGAGTGCCCCTTATTTGGCATACAAATGCCCCATTAGCCTGTGCATGACTGCTCAATCACTTCATGCATGAGCACTAAGTGGTTTACTCATGGTTTGCCAGTAGGTTCACTGGTGAGCACCCAGTGTGTTTCCAGAGCTGGGACTCCCCTGGGGACTGCAGAAGGAGCAAGGAGCGTGGCAGAGTGGAAGGAGTGCAGCACAGGGATGTGGCTGACGTGGATGTGCTGAGGTGGGGCGGGAGAAGCCCCCACCCTGCAGCCAGCCCAAAGCCACTGGCATATCTTGGCACCTCCCAGCTCCTCTGACGGCAGCACAGTGCTCTGTGTGACCACAGGAACCCAGCTTTGGCAAGTGCTGTGGCTCACAGGAGGGTGGAGTAAATGATCACAACAGCCCTTCCAGCCTTAAAAATGAAGGAAGCCTTTGATGTGCAAGCAGGACGCCTTGCAGATAAACCACGTGTGGTGTAGGGTTTGTGCCAGAGCACCAGCCCAAGGAGAGGGAGCACAGAAAAAAGTAAAATGGAGAAACTCAAAGTAAAATTACCCATCATGCTGGCCCTGGCCCTGCAAGCACCGAGTCTGTGTCCCTGCACAGCCTACTGTGAGAGTGAAGCCACAAGACACGGACACAGAGCACATGGCTTTGAGGTGACCTTTCCTTCAAAGGACAAATCAGATTAAAGGGAGTTGCCAGCCCTCAGTGCACCCAGCCAGTCCAGGAGCCTGGGCTGGGGTGGTGGGAGCTGGGAGCAGAGGGCTGGGTGGCTTCTCACCCCTTGTCCCCCTGCATGCACTTACAGAGGCAGTTCTTACATCCCTGTGCTCGTACAACCCTGCCGAGATTCCAGAGACACTCCTCATTTACGGATCCCGCATGAACTGCACACCGCGAGTCACTCGCAAAAACTTGCAGGGAGCAGCTGACCTGAATCCATATTAATAAGGCTCACAAGTCGTGGAGTGTTTTCTCTCATGCCTGTGGGATGGCAGGAACGCGCTGCCTTGTGGCACGCAGGGTTTACACAAAAAGCCGTCTATAGCCCGTCACATTTTTAAGCCCGTTTGCCTTGGAGATAAGCCCAGGCTGCCCTGCCGTGGTGCCACGCTGCAGCTGCCCCTGCTGTGGGACAGACCTGGGAGATGAGGAGCGATGGCTCCCTGCATGCTGGAGCCAGGGAAAGGCCATGCTGCCTTTGGGGATGGTGTTGGGGTTTCAGAGTCTCAGTGTGTGATGTTGCTGGAAGTGGGATCCTGCAGAGGAGCATTTCTCCTTGGGCAGGGACACCTCAACCTCTGCACCCACTGCCTGGCTGCTTCCACAGCACTTACAGGAAAGCACACTCTTCCCAGATGGGAAACCTGGGGACAGTCCCAGGTCTAGTTTCCTGCACTCTGGTCTCATGTTGGGAAGAAAGCCTTTGCAGATCAGGCAATAAACCAGGGGGCTTGGGGCTGCTTTTGCTGTTAAAGGACCACTCATGGTGTCCAAACCCTCCCCGTCAGCGGTGGCAGCTCCCGCGGGAGGTTTTAGAGCCTTTCCTTTTATAGAGCTTTTTCTTTTTCCACGGGATTTATCCAGGTTCAATAGCAGGGATTCAGGGAGATAATAACGTACATTAACCAGGGCGCTGGAAACTGCTTCGCAAACAAGATTGATCAAAGCAGCCCAGGATGGAGAGCAAACCCTCCGGAATGTGCTTTGCAAAATACTTGCCAAAACAATTGACTCCTGGTAAAAAATAACACATCAGGCAGCTCTGGGGGGGCTGTGCTGGGGAGGGACCCAGCTCCAGCACCACAATGCTGGTGGGGGCCTGCAGCCATGACAAGGGCTTTTGTGGATATGATGAAGTGGCCAAAGCCCCTTGGGATGGAGCAGCAGTCCTGCTTTGGGCTGCCCACACCCTCCATTCCACTCCAGAGGGGAATTAATAGAAGGTGCTTTGCTGCTGCTGTTGTTTTTATTGATTATTGGCAAAGACAGTGACTGATGGTGGAGTTGAGAGAAAGGAGGGGAGCAGAGGTGCAGGAGACATGGGAGGAGGAGAGAGGGAAGGAATTCCTGCAGGGACAGAAGATGAAGGTGACATTTCAGCCGTTGTCTGCTATAAAATAAGTCAGTGTGCCACGTCTATGGCGGGGCAGAGCAGAAATAATGGGCTGAGTCATATCAAAGTGAGTTTAGGTTAAATAAGAAAAATTTCCTGTGGAAATGTTTCTGCAGAGGTACAGCGTGGAAGTGGAGCTGGTGGAAGAAGTGCTGCAGCCACACTCACACTGTCAGCCCTGCATTTGGATCTCAGACCTCTGCATTTCTTGTGGCAGATGGGCACAAAGTCTGTGGTTTTTTACTTGTAATCGCCTGGGATTGGAAACACATCCCAGGGGAAGCATGTGGCCACAGGGCAGGAGGAGCACAGCCTTAGATGGCAAACTGCTTCTCACACCAGGCCCTTTTCCTGTGAATCTCTGTGAAGTGCTTTATATAGTCCACTCAGAGGAATTTATAAACAAATGCCTTTTGTCACTCTTCAGGAATGCATCAATCCTCCCTCAATCCTCCAAGCACTTTCTTTATCAAGGCCACGCTCCTTCCAGTGCAAGGAGCAGGATGAGCCAGGCAGGACCAGAGCTCCTCTGCTTCCTCTGGCTGCAGATGCTTTGGGAGGAGGCAGGATATAACTAGGATAGGGTTACACTGGGATTATAGAAGCAGCCACCAGCTCTGGAGCCAGCTCTGGGGATTGTAGACTGTCACCATTTGGGTTCAGGGCCACTCTTTGTTACCTTGTCCCTTTGCTCCTCAGGGCAGCTGCCTCCTGCCCTGGCCTGAATGTGCCCACAGGCTTCTCCAGGAGAGAAGAGAGATAAGTGCTGGTTCTACACTGGGAAAATACTAGGAGGTCCACATGGTATGGCTCTTGGGGGTGTCCTGCACAGGGTTAAAAGCTGGACTCAATGATCCTTGTGGGTCTGTTCCAACTCAGAGTATTCTGTGATGGGAGCCCTCGTGGGGAAGCCGGGGGCTCCCACTGGGTGGGACAGACAAGGATAAGCATTGCCCAGCAGCTGCCTCTGCCCTTAAAACCTGCCGAGCCCCACGAGCTGCCGTGCCTCAGCTCAGCTCAGCACTGAGAGCAGGGCACAAACCTCCCCGGCGTGAGCGGCGGCTCCGTTCCAAGGCTCTGCGCCGCCTGGTCTGGAAAGCTCCTAAAACAGATCCACAGGCTCAGATCTGCTGCCTCAACAGAGACTCGGCAGAGCTATAAATAGCCCAGCCAAGCGTGGTGCAGCGAACCTGAGCAGAGCCGGCTGCCCTCGTGGGCAGGCGCTGCTGGAGCCGTGTGGGGACGGCCTGAGGCTCTGCAGCACGGCCCGAGGATCTGGCCCAGAGCTGGCCAGGCAGGCCAGGACTGTGTCACCTGCCCGGCCATGGCCTTGTCCCCGCCCGTGCTCCCACAACCTCAGTGCTGGGCACTGCAGTGTTCATTCATCCTCACTTCATTTTCTGCTGCTGATTTCTTTCTTAAAGCAGGAGCTCGGGTCTGGACCCATTAAGGAACAGTAAATATTTTATTTGCTGTTGGAGTTTTGACCAGTATCTCAGAGGCTACAAAGGTCACACTAGGAAATATCCATTTCATTTGCAAACGGGATTGGCCCATTCTGGGGCTGCTGGCTCCTGGAGTGAGCCCAGCCTGTCCCCTGGGTGTTGTTACCAGCTGTAAGCTTATCTTCATTCAGCGATCAAGTCAGGGAGGTTTCAGAACCTGGAGTGGTTTTCTTGGTTCTCAAGGCTCTGAAGGCAATTAAAACTGGTCTTGTTAAGAGACAGCTGAGCCCGGGCAGCGCTGTTCCCTTTTGCTACTGTTCGGGCACTGCAGCGTGGGAATGGGGACAGCACAGGAATCAGGATTTTTTTGTTCTGCTGGGCTTTTCTTCAGGTAGCTTCTGCAAAGGGCTTCTTGGCACTGCTGCTCAAGTGAAATGGAGCAACCAAAACGGGAGCTGGCTGGCGGCCAGCCCGGCAGACGGGCGCGGGGGCAGCCGGGGGGGCAGGTGTGTGCTGTCGAGGCAGGAGCCCCTGTGGGACAGCCAGGTGTCTGAAATGCTGGGGTCACACCTGTGTTTGAGGACCCCAATGCAGGAAAGCCAAGTGTGCAAAGCACCGGGGTCACACCTGTGTGCCAGGGTCCTGCTGGCCTGCTGATCCCTCACTGCCGGCCCCGGATCCTGACAGCTCATGGGCAGGTGTAGACAGAGAGGTTTTATTCTGCCCTCTTGGCTTTCAGGGGTCTGTGGAACATCGGGGTGAACGCACGATGAAGCAGCTCAAACATGTCACTCCCAGCCTCTGGGTGTGCAGGGATAATTTTCAGTAGTGCAGTACCCAAGTTCAGGATTTTATCAGCTTTCCCACACAAAACAAGGCTGGCAGGAAAGGACCTGGCAGGACGCCCTGAGACATCCCAGGGGAAAAGAGGAGACTCCCACAGGATGTGGGGCTGGCACTTTTATTAATGTTGGTCAATCCCCAAGCTTTGCTGGGCATTCCTCACGCTTTGCACTCTGTAAGAAAACCCCAAGAAACACTGGAACACTTTTGATGTGTTCAGGAGGGGGAAATGTGTCTGGGGAGATGCTGAGTCCTGCAGGGGACACTGAGCACCTGCCCACTGTGACCTGGAAACCTGGACATTGGGGTATGTGTCCAGCTCCAGGGAACATGGATCTGTCCCAAATGGGGTGTTAACAGCCTCAGGGACCTTCCACAAGTCCTCCTCTCCCCTTAGTGCCTTTCAGCTCTGAATATGTGACACTGTGGGAGGACATCTCAAGGCTCAGGAGATCCTTGACCATCACAGGTTGGGGATATCAGCTGAAAGGTGCCACTGAAGTGCAAAGCTGCAACTAGGGCAACAAAGGTCCCTCTAGGGATCAGCCGCTCCAGGGGATCAGGCTCCTTCCCCGCGGATGGGGGCCAAATACGCGAAGCCCGCGGGCACCACCATCCCCAACCACCTGCCCGGGCCCCTCACGGCCCCTCACGGCACCTCCGCCCCCCCGGCCCCGCCCCTCCCCGCCGCGCGCCGCCCCGCGGCATTGTGGGATGAAACAGGATGTAGGCAGAACAGCGCGGGCGGACGGGCCGGGCGCGGCAGGCCGCGCCGCACCGCAGCCAATGGGTGCGCGGCGCGCGGGGCGGCGCGGCCAATGGGGTGGCGGCGGCCCGCGCCGCAGCGGGCGGGGCGGTATTTGAGCGCGGCGCGGCGCCGGGGCGCAGAGCGCGCGGGGCGCCGAGCGGAGCGGGCTGAGGCAGCGCGGCCGGGCCTCCTCACACCTCCTCCTCCTCGGTGCCGTGCCTCGCCCTCCCGGGGTGGCCCTGTCACTGTGAAGGTGAGCGATGTCTCCGCTGGGCCGGGGGTCTCCAAGCCTCGCCCGGCACCGGTCGCTCCGTGTGCGGGGTGGCGGCGGGGCCGCCCCGAGGGCGGAGGTCGCTGCCGTGGTCGGGCGCGACCGGTCCTTGGGGAACGATCGGAGCCCGCCCCTCCCTCGGGGTCCGCGCCGCTGCGGAGCCGGTCCCGCTCCAGGCAAGGTCACCGCGGCCTCGGGCGCTCCCGGAGCTCCCCCCGTGAAGGTCACGCAGTGCTCCGGCTCTGGGGAGCCCTGCGGGGGAAGGGGCTGTGCCGCACCCCTTCCCAGGGCCCTTTTCGGCCAAGGTGGTGGATGCGGTTTGTGCAGGGGTTGGGCCCCGTCCCCAGTCGCGAAATCCATGCTGTCCTGGTGGCGGAGCGGTGGGTGCTGGGCTTGGGCCCCGTTCCGAGCCGTGGGATCTGTGCTGCCCTGGTGGGGAAGCGATGGGTGCTCCCATCCTCGCGATCCACGCTATCCTCATGGGGGATGTCGTGCATGCTGGGCTTCAGCCCTGTCTCTTTTCTAGGGTTCTGTTCTGCCCAGATAGATTCTGTCTCATTCCCTTCCCAAAGCCCCAGCTTGTCCCGCTGGAGTACTGGGTTTGGGACTCATGCTCGTTTTAAGACCTTATCCTATCCTGCTAAGAAAAGGGTTGGTGCTGCCGTGGGCCTAATTTCCTTCCCAAGGCTTCGTTGTGCCCTGGAGTAGCAGCTGGGGCTGTGGTCTTCCTCCTCACAGACCGCATCCTGCCCTTGGGGGGAAGGGGTGGCTGCTGGATCTGTAATGTTACCCCTTCCTAGGCCCGTCTTTTCCTGAGATGGATGCTGGGGCTTTGTGGTTTTCCTCAAAGAGGGTCAGATTGGGTGGTAAGACCCCAAGAGCCACCTGTGATCGTGTGGTTTAGGGTTATGATGTGTCTGCGGTGCTGCTGGGCTGCCTCGTGGGGAGGAGGGTGGCCCTGTAGCCCCCCAGGGATTGAGCAGAGACTGGGGCCCTGCTGTGTGGTGTGCAGGGTGTGATCCTCCCGTGGCAAGTGCAGCAGCACAGCCCCTGCTGTGGTTGGCCATGGGGCTGCTGTGCCCTGGAGCAGTGCAGGGGAGGGTGCTGTGCTGGGGGAGGCCTCCTGGCCAGCCCTTCTGAAGGATAATAATTTTTTCCTCTGGCACTGTTGCCCGCGGCAGCGCAGGCCTGCACTGGGATGCTCCTTGCCTGAACAATGAGGAGGGGAAGGTGCCTTTTGCAGGTCACTCTGTGGCTGGTTATGCAATGGCAGGTGCCCTCTGAACTCTGAGCAGTGCAGGTGTGTGAAGGCTTGGTGTGTGTGAGGGCTGGCTTGCTCTCTTTCCCTAAAGAAGCTTTTTCTGGAAGAATGACCCACAAGTGGATTTCTGCTGCTTCCTTCTTCCTGTGGGCTGGACACCCAGAAGACTTTTCCAAGGGATTGTCAGATTCCTGGGTGGTGTATCCAAATCTACAGGCAGTTTGTGCTGTGTCTTCTCTTCCCTCAGCTTCTGGGCTGCAGGCAAACCCCCACTGGCTGAAACCACAGCATGGAAAGGAACAAACTGCCGGGAAGTGGCTTTTCCAGGGCTGTGATGGGGGCATGTGCTCTCTGTTGGCAGCAGAGCTCAGTTCCTGTCATTCCTCCCCATGCTGTTAGTCTGTGTTAATAGCAGTGCTCTATTAAACACTATATCTAAACTGTATAAATTAAGGTGGCAATAGAAGTCTTCAAGTGCAGGCAGAGGGAAGAATTGAAGTATTGTAATCAGAGGGCTGCAATTATGTAACCGGATTCTCTTTCTCTCTGGGTAGCAAGCTCCTTTAATTGCTGTAACAAAGCTACTCCTTCAGTTTTCTGGGGCTCTTCCAGGAAGTGATCATTGCAGCAGATTTTTTTCACTCCACAGCAGAGCTAAAAATGTGTATTTTCACTGTTTCAAAACACACTTGGTAGTATCACTCAAAACTTACAGTGCTGTAAAAGGATTTAGGAAACTTAATGGTGCTTTGCAGGCTTAATTGGAGGCACTCCTTGCCATTAAGAAGCTTATTCCCACAAAGTTTTAACATGCTGGGGTAAGAGCTGCTGCAAGGTGAGCAACTGGATCCCCAGGTAATGTGTGGAGGTAACATATATCTCCCCAGGCCTCAAGTGGGGAATGGGAATGAGGGCTGTGGTGCCCAGAGCAGGCCTTAATGGTGGTCCTTCTCCAGGGCTTGAAGAACGACTGCACTGTTGGGATCATGGAATCCCAGTTTTCTAGGATATCTGGGAAAGTTCCCAGTGCTCAACACATCCCTGGGAAGGCCATGTCAGATCTAATGGCTGCAGTGGCTGGTACAAAGCAGTTTAACTTTGAGAGTGAAGGGGGCTGCACACCTCACTCCAGAACAATGCAGTAGCATGCTGGTCTTGGCATCTGTGTTGTGGTTCTCAGGTGAGGAGGGGGCAGGAAAAGGAGAGCTTTGCCAAGCTCTGTCTCTGTGGTGGGACCTAACTCCTCTGCCCTGTTTCCAGGCTGCAGTGTGCTGTTAACCTGCTTCTGGCTCATCAGACTGGCTCTGTCCCATGGGAACAGCTCGAGGCTGGGTTTCATGGCAGAGCAGCAGGGAGCTGAGGGTGTGATGATGGCTGAATGTGGAACAATGCTCCTTCCAGGCTGAACTAGCAGCAGGAACTGTGACACCTGGGATGAGGTAGAATAGAAGTCCTGCTGCTGTGAATGTGCTTCCTGGGCCTCTGTGCCCTGACAGACAGTCTGGGAGCTGTTGCTTGCAGGGCTCTGAGCAGAGGATGTTCCAAAACACTGGTACACCTGGAAGGCAAACTTGGCTGTAGCCTATTGATGTGCAGGAGGGCTGTGGCTCTCTGCAGATCCCGTCTCCTCCCACACAAAAGCTTTTCCTGCCTGTGGTTAATAATGCAGGTGGTGATGCTGGATCTAACCTCCAGCCAGTGCTGGTGCTCTGGCTGTGAGGGGCACCTTGGCCTGGGGCTGCTGTAGGCAACCCCAGAAAACTCACTCTGGTCGTACCAGGGGTTCGTGGTATCGCCTTGTGACGCAGCCTGCACGGAAAGGACAACCTCTGATGCACAGGAAGCATCTCCTGTTTGGGAAGGGATTAAAGGAATCTATGTTCTGCCTTAGGTTCACGATGTCTGACAGAAAGGCTGTGATCAAGAATGCGGACATGTCCGAGGACATGCAGCAGGATGCTGTAGACTGTGCTACACAGGCCATGGAGAAGTACAACATAGAAAAGGACATTGCAGCATATATCAAGAAGGTAACTCTGGGATGAGGGTGCTGTGCTGGCTGCGACTTCCCAAAGCTCCTGAGTCTGTCAGGAGCTCAGTGGCTGAGGCTTCATGCTTGCGTGCTGGGAGGGAGAAGATACTTGGTTTCTTGGCTGCTTTACTGCTGTTTTCAAGAGGATGGAGTGACTTCTCCAAGGTCAGGGGAGGGCTGTGGCAGAGCTCTGGCAAGCTCTGAGCAAACTGCAAGTGCTGTCCCTCAGGATTTGCTAGCCTGGAAAGGGCTGGCGGCTTCCTCTGCTTAGGACTTGCTCCACAGACGTGCAGCACCAGTGCAGGTGGGACCACCCCAGTGTTTCACTTGGTGGGCAGCAGTGGATGTGTGGTTCTGGGATGGGCCTGGTGCTGGCTCTTGGGGCTGCTGTGTTAGAAACAGTGCAAGCAGCTGCCCTGGCTGGTGAAGAGGTTCTCTCCCCATTTACAGGAGCCTGTTAATTGAGTCTCATGCTTGATGGCACCTGGGGAGCTGTTGGTTCCCCCTGTAGCAGCTTCTCAGAATGGTCAGGCAAAGTGCTATAGGAGGAGGGAAATTTTACTTGAGAGGCAGTGAAGTTCTGGCACCTGGGCTGGTGTTTGGGCCTTGCTTGTAATCTAAGCTTGAAGGCAAAGGATTCAAAGATGTCTCCTGACTTCTCAGATCACTTTGAGGCATGACTTAGCTCTAAGTGCTTGGGGCAATGCAGCCTGTAAAGTGAGGGAGTGCAACAGAAGGCATCCAAAAAGAACTTGGCCTTTATTTCATGAGGTGTGTTGGGAGGAGGGAAGCAATTTGATGCACCTTCGTGCCCTGGCAAGAAAGCCTTTTCCTTACTTCAAAGGTTACCTGCAAAGAGCTCAAACTCTTCTGCTGTCTGAGAACTAGAACTGGCTTTAATCTAGGATGTTGAGTCTGTTCTTCTGGCTCTGTCTCAGGGGAGGGAAGGGTGTTCTTGGGAGTCTTGTGTTAATTAGAGGGAGGAAAATGGTCTTTAACCCTATCCTGCCTGCTAAGTAGGAGAGGACTATTGAACCAGCATTCAGCTTGCTCACCTCTGACCTCTTGGGTCTTTGCTCTCTGGCCTGTGAATCTGCCTGCTTGTTTTCAATTGGATTCTTCTCCCCTTTGTGTACAAGAGTCCCAAATAGCAGAAGCCAGGGTTTTTCTCATTCCTTTTTTTAGGTGACCTTTGAGCTCAGATGCCTTGCTGGAGCAGACATGCCAAAACCTTTTTTTATTTTTTGTGAGTGGGTTTGGAATGGGAGAGGAGAATTATTCCTCTGATTAGCCTACACACAGGGCTGTACCAAGGAGAGCTCTTGTGTCTGCTCTTCCTGATGGTGCTCCAGGGCTCAGAAGATGTTTTGCTTTTGTTGAATCCTTCAAGCAATCCAATGCAGAGGTTTGGTTGCTTAATTGAATAGTGTCTTGCAGTGGGGTGTCTCAAGATGCTGCAGGTGGGAGGAGAGGTGATAGTGTGTGAACAGAACCAGCTCAGAATTTGTGCTTAGAACTATTTTCATGTGGGCTTTCTTGGCCTTAATGCCTCTCTTCTCTTTCTTCAGGAATTTGACAAGAAATACAACCCAACTTGGCACTGCATTGTTGGCAGAAACTTTGGCAGCTATGTAACACACGAGACAAAGCACTTCATCTATTTTTACTTGGGTCAGGTTGCAATTCTTCTCTTCAAGTCTGGATAGGAAGTAGGAGTGATTGAAATTTGGACTGTAATGCACTGATGGCTGAAGCCACGACTCCCTCTAACATGGCTATGCCGCTGCATGGACTGTATACTATATTTAATGTGTATATGTTGCAGTAAAAATCTACTTCTGTTTAGTTGCCTGGGAAGAAGGCGGCATTTTTTTGTTACTGCTTTTTTTGGTTGTATTGCACTAGGAAACCTGTAAATGCTTAAACAATGGCCTTTATGTGGGAAGAAATAAAACTATTCCACAGCAGCTCCCTCACTGGTAACTCCTTCTTTGAGGCTGGGAAAACTTTTTTGGGCAGGCCAAAAGCCCCAGACTTCCTTACTGAGTCCTGTTAGACTGTTAATCTTGCAAAGAGGAGCAAAGCCAGTGTGAGCCTCTGTCCCACCCTGCAGACTGTAGAGAGCTGGCTCTCCCAGTACCCTCGGGGCAGGTCTTAGACCTTCCCTGGAAGCTGCTGGGGTGGCTCTGGGTGACGTGGCTTCCACACCCAAGGTGATCTCCACCTTTGACTGTGATACAGGTTTGCAGCTGGCACCCCTCGGTGTTCTTGCTCAGTGCCCTTTGCTGTATTTTGGCTCTGCTGAAACATTGACCTAGACTTGAGTAAGCAACTCAGCGTGGTCTAGAAGGCTTCAAAACCAGCCCCTGAGTTCCTGCTTGTTGCAGAAAGCAGCAATCCTGTGGCTGCAGTCTGTAGACCTCGGTACTGAGTCCAAAGCCACGTGGCCCGGCCCCGCAATGGAGTAGGATATCAAATTGGTGACTACTGACAACAGCTCTATTGGCATGTTTGTAGCCAGTTGTCTCAACACTGCCTTAACTTGATGCTCTCCTTAAAGCAAGCTAGTCGTGTGGAAGACTTGTAAGTGGCCACTGTCTCTTTTATTTTTCTTTTTTTTCTTTGATTTTATTTTCTGTAGCTAATAAGCTATTTCCGGAGGGTTGTCCTCCATGTTCTGATATCTGCTTTTGTTCTTAAAGCACAGTACCAAGAAGTTAAATTTATATGTGATGTTTGTGTGAAGGAAACTCATGTGACATCTGCTTCAAAGGCAGACAAATGTCTTGGTCTCCAATAGGTTCAGCAGTGATGTTGTCTTAGTACGTACTGACTCGGGATTACACTGCAGGAAGTTCTGATCTGGGTGTGCAGAAATGCTGTGTGATGGCAAGCAAATCCCTGGTGCTTAGTAGAAGCTCTAATTATTGGTTTGCTGACTAATGCATTGGCAATACCACTGGGCTGGTGAGCCCAGCTTGTGTCTCTGAGATTAATTTGGTGTTGGGAATAAATCATTGCTGGGGGCAAAGGGCAGAGTGAAGGGAGCTCTTTGTGAAATGATTTGGTGACCCAGGTTGATGACTTCCTGAAGTAAAAGTCCTTCTTGTCTCTGTGCAAAATCCAAAGTATGCCTAATTTTGTATTATGGATAGAACAATGTTGTAACTAGAAAGAATGTAGCTGTCATAAGTTCATGTCGATGGAAATGTCTGCACTGGGATAATGTGCCTTGGACTGTCTGGGGCACTCGTGTGGTCTTGTCTCTTCAGAACTCCACTCTGGGTCTGAAAGGAGAATGTTTTGGGTTTGTTTTTTTCCAAGCATGAGTCTAATGTGAATCTGTTCACGGTCTCTCGTGGAGCAAGATCTGTTCCCTTCATAACTGCAATTGCTCAAATACCATTTATTTTTTTTTTTTTTCAAACATTAAAGGTGAATTGACACATTTAAACAGCCTCTGGTTAATTCTTCCTTACCAGCTTTCCTGAGCAAAAGCCTTGTCCAGAGAGGGTGAGTGGCGATTTCTCTGCCCTGGAAGATGCTGATGACCCAAAGAAGGCAGGTCAGGGAGGGAGAAATTACCAGAGGAGCTTAGGTTGGCCCCTCTGTGCTGGTGCTCAGCTCAAAGGCTGAATCAGAGGGAGGGATTGAGGGAATTGTGTCCTGCTGCACCCTGATGGGATGCTCTGTGCCCAGTAACCTGGATCTGAATGGCTTGGAGCTGACCTCTTAATGGCTTGAGGCAGTGGGGGTGGTGCAGCAGCTTCCTGCACAGGAAGGTGTCTCCCTGCCTCCCTGCCTCCCAGGAAAGCAGGTTTCCCTGTGCTGGAGGGAAAGCTGTGAGCTGAGTCTGTGTTTAGTGCCTCTCCCAGTGCGGGGGCTGTGGGCTTACCCTTAAACAACCCCCTCAGCCTGTTACCATGCTCCTGATGCAACCTAAATCTGGGGTTGTGGCCTCGGTGATATTTTGGAAAAGCTGTGGGCTCTTGCCAAGTGCAGCAGTGTAACAGCTCTGCTGTGGCACAGTGTGAGCAGCGTGACTCAGCCGAGGCGCACGGGCTGGGCGCGCAGGCACAGCGCGGCTCTCACACGGCCCATCTGCTGCAGCCCCACCTGCCACTGCCCCACAGCAGGGGTGGTTTCTACTTTAGGGGAGCTGGCAGTGATGCTCTTTTCTTGGTAGTCCCAGCCTTTTAGCTGGAAGTGGAATTTGCTGGGCTGTGCTGGGGCTCTGCATTCCAGGCCTGGCTCAGGCTGGGTTAATGCTGAGGCTCCAAGAAGATGTGCAGCCATGTGGGGCTGGGCTAGCCAAGCCCCCTCTGTGCACAGGGCCCTCAGACAAAAAAAGAGAGAGAGAAACTGGATCCTGAGTCCCAGCTGCAGTACAGGAGGCTACTGATCTAAACCTCAACACTTCTCCAGCCTGAATTTCATCTGGGAAACCCCCATTCCACCCCCATATCCAGGGGCTGTGGTACTGCTGGAAATGTGTCTGGTGGCGTGGGGAGGCCCTGCCAGGGCTGGAGGGATGGTGTACCCTGGAGCTGACACACACAACTACAAAGTGGGCTTGGTGCTTCCTTGCATGTGTCACTGCAGTAGGAGTCCTTCTTCAGGCTGAGGAAGAGGAGTTGTTGCTCACATCTAGCAGTGAAACAGAGCAGTCTTTTCCCCTAAACCATCTTCCTTGTAGCACTGGGGCCCTGCAAAACACAAACTGCCTAAATTAGAGCAGTGCTTCCCTCTACACAGCTGAGAGCAGGGGGAGGTTTGAACATGGAGCTATGTCCTGCTCCCCTCCCCTCTCCCCAGCAGCTGACAGGGCTCTTGGCTTTGACTTTTTTCCATGGCTGGGCTCCACTTTGTCTCCAGTTTCCACCAGGCACAGGTGTCCTGGATGATGCCTCACAGCATTAACTCTTTCCATGCTGGAGAAACCAATGGCATTCCCAGGATGGCTGCTCACTTTCAAGCTATTTGGAAACATCTGGATCTGGGGCACGGAGTGGAAGGTATGTATTTGCGGGGGGATCATATGGAGAAAGAAACTGCTTCCAGATGTGTTCTAGCAAAAAAATGCTATTGAAATGTAAACTCAGTTTATGTTGTGCTGCCTCACAAGTGCTCAGAAAGTGCCTGGGTGCAGGGGAGTCTGAGGCTGCTGCTCAGCCTCTGGGCGAGCTCGGGGTGCAGATGTGCCTGCAGATGTGCATTCACTGCGGGGAATGGTGCAGTTTGTGACTGGTGAGTGTCACATTGTTTTCTTTCCTACCAGCTGAGTCATTCAGTTCTTGATGCCGAGTATTTCTTCCAGATGTGGAAATGCCTTACAAAAGTAGGGCTGTGTGGCACTGGAGAGCAGAGAGGCAGGGGTTGGGGATTTCTGCTCTGTGGCTGTACCTACTAAACACTGCCTGGGATTCAGTCTTCTGCAGAATGAGCTTTGTGTAAAGCCATGGGAGAAGGTGTCAGTCCATCAGCAGACAGCCTTGCTCCCTGCCTGCCAGCCACAATGTTCTTCCCCTTCTCTGTGACCACCTGGGACTCTGCAAAGGGACAAGTGGCAGCACAGGCCTGGGAGTTGCACGTTGCTCCTGTGGGAACAGCCAGGCTGCAGGTGAGGGCTGTCCTCTCCCAGGCAGCCTGCAGCATTGCCATTGCAGTGGTGTGCTCCAGGCAGGAGCTCTGTGGAAGCAGAGCCTGTGGCTGGAATACCCAGTACCCAACGGACCTGTTCCTTCTCCCAGTGCTTTTGCAGGCCATTAGTGATGATGAGACAGAACATGGAAATAGTTTTTGTCTCACTTTCAGCCTCTGCTGGGTAAATCCTGAGGACGGTGGCACACAGTGAAGGCAGCAGCCCTGTGCCATCCCTGCCCACCCGAGGTTTCCCTCCTTTGTTCTATTTATTGAGCAAGGATCCTGACACCCTTTCCCAGACAGTGACTCACAGCAGCTCTGTCTGTGCACAAGCCATGTGTCTTGGAGCACTTTATAGATGCAGGAGCTGCAGGAGCCTCGCAGGAGCCAACTGTGTTTATTAAAAGATGATCAGATGTTTCCTTCCTTAAGGCAGTGTCTAGCTGAGGCTGAGTAATAACTCATTACCAATGAGACAAATAACTGCTGATCATCAGGTCAGTGCCTTTGCCAGCCCTTCTGGTGGCAGGTGCTCTGAGCACTGGTGGGGGGGTAAGACCCCACTCCAGTCCCTGTCCCTTCCCCTGGGGCAGCCCCAGGCTCTGCTGCTCAGCAGGGTTTGGCCCTGGGTTAAACTTGAGGAACAGCTTTATCCAGCCCTGGTGCAGGATATTCCCCACTACCTGTGGAATCAGGCTGCTGTAGTGGCCTTTGCAGGCCATGTTGTTCCATCCTGGTGCTGGGGACTCAGAACCAATGTGCCAGAGCTCTTTGTGGCCTGATGGAAAAATCAGCAGTGTGCCAGGGCAGTGCTGGAGAGGCATCCCAGGAGCGCTGTGGGGCCATGGGTGAGGTGGGAGGTCATGATCCCCCATTCCCCTGTCCCCACACACCCCATGGTGACAGGGCTGGGCTGGGGAGAGGCAGAGCAGGGCCAGCTCTCCTCTCTGGGCCCGGGGCCCTCTTGGGCTGGCTCAGAGGCTTTCCTCAGACGCCATCCTCTGGTGCAGCCGCCGCGGTCCTTCCCTGCCAGATGCCGTGGCATCTCTCCATGTCCTTTGTTCCCTCCCTTGCTCACGCCTCTCCCATGATTTATGGCCTTTGCAGAGCAGCCTGGCTGCAGCTCTGCTGCTTGTCCAGACCCCTGGGCTCCCTGCCCTCGCTCCCAGCCTGGGGCAGGGAGCTCTTGGGGAGTGCTCTGACCCCCTGCATTCAGGCCCCCTTGCATTTAACCATGTGCATGGCCTTTTCTTTCACCTCCTTCCAGTCTGGGTGTGAATGAAGTGCTTTCAGGGGGAGGAGATTGTTGGGAGCCCAGCTCTGCCTGTGCATTGGTAGCAGCCCATAAAAGCATCCCAGGAATTCGCCTTGGCGGCCCTGTTGGGGTGAGCCAGTGAAAGACGCCCTTTGTTCCTGCAGCCCAGTCCCACACACCCTCCGAGGGCTGGAATCTGCCGAGCTGGACGTGTGCTCCCACTGCCTGCCACGCTGCACTCAGGGCCTGGGCAGGAGCTTTTCCCACGTCTTATCCTGGCCAGGGTGAGCAGGGCACTGGGGAAAGGCTTCCCCGGGGTTCACTGGCAGTGCCTGACCCCAGCCCCGTGCTGCCTGAGCTGAGTCAGAGGGATGGAAATTCTTCTCGCAGGGTTCGGTGCTGGGTTTGGGCTGTGATTCCTGCTGCCTGCCCAAATCCCTTCTCGCAGGGTTTGGTGCTGGGTTTGGGCTGTGATTCCTGCTGCCTGCCCAAATCCCTGCCTGCCCAAATCCCTTCTCGCAGGGTTTGGTGCTGGGTTTGGGCTGTGATTCCTTGTGGGGCTGGGGGCTGACACGGAGCCAGGCTGGGCCTGGCTGCAGGCTGCACACAGCCAGGCTGGCACCCGGCCCAGAACATGGCTCTGGAAAAATAGAAATGCCTTTGTTGTTGTTGAGGAAAGCCCAGAACGCTCCGACAAGGACACAACCTCTTCCTAAAGCTGGGTTTCAAAGCCCTGCTTTCTCAGAGGGTTCAAAGTGGCCTGGCCAAAAGCTTCTGCTCCTCTGTGGGTCAGCCTGGCTGGAGGAAACCCTGACCCACATTGCAAGGGCTCCCTCTGAAAGCACAGCTTGCAGGGGGACTGAGGGATGGCACCCATGCAGCTCCTTCCAGAAGGGTGCCCACCCCAGGGAGTCCCTGGAACTTTCCTGTGCTGTCATTTGCAGAAGAAAAGCTTTGGGTGACTCAGCAAGCGGGTGCCAGACCAGGGCTCAGACACTGCCTCTGTCCTCAGCAAGACTGACACATGCAGTTCAGGCAGAGCCTGGGCTGGCTAAAGACACCGTGGTACTTAAATATTTTATAGAAAATCATTAAGCAATTAAATCTGGTGGATCTCACATAGTAGAAAAAGCAGCTTGAAGCCTGTGCAGTAAACAGGGCAACGCTTCCTGTTCGTTTGGGATGTCTTCTTGGAGTCTTAACTACAATCCTTGCTTCAAAATAACTATAATTATCTCTTAATTGCCATTATTGTTTAACATTTTTAGCATTTGCAAGTGCAAACTGTTACAGTTTTCCGTGCAGATACAATCAGTAGCCCGGGCTCACAATGAAAGCAATTAAAATCCTGTGATTATCACAAGGCTGCGTGTCTCTACACCAGCTTCAATCTGCATCACTTGCCAAGATGTAGGCTAGAAACTCAGACAAATTTAGCATTTATTTAGTAAGCCAGCAAAGCTACTACCTCTTGCCTGCCTCAAATGATTTGCATCTACGGCACTTTTTGGAAGGACAGGAGCAGGGAGGGGAGGGGAAAGAAAGCAATTTCTAGAATACATCCCAGGAGAATATACAGCAAGAAAAATTATGCACATGAATTATGCATCTGAATTATGATTTCACTCCTATTTTTGTCCAGATTAGCTCATGTTTGGTGTGCATCCCTGGCAGGGTGCTAGCAGAGTGTGCTCCAGCTCCCAGCAGGTCACTGCAGCTCTGGGTCCTGTGGTCCCAGCTCCCCTGGCAGCTGCTTCCCGAGGGCTCACGGAGCTTCCTGGGGATCCAGCCCCCTAGTAACAATGGCAGCTCCTGCACCCCTCACAGCTGGGCAAGTCGATCCTCTGTGTCAGTGAAATGCCTCTCTTCTGTAAACACACAACAGATGAGAACAGATTTGGGTGTAAACTAAAAAAGCAGGTCTGTGCTATTTTGTACAGAGGGGGAGGTGTTTGGAGGCTGTGCTGCCACCAGCCAGGCTTCAATGGTGTCCCCCAGGTCCTCAGCATCTCCTGGGGAAAGCACACATGGAAACGTCTTGGCCTCTGCCAGCTCTGGGGAGACAAGCCCAGGAGAGAAGTGCAGGGGGAAGGCAGCAGCAGGGCTTCCAAAATCTCACCAGAAGCAACTGCAATCCCAGCACACAGTCAAGTAAAGCCAGCAATCCTTCCAGGAAAAACTGCTTTGCAATCCTCAGCCCTCTTCCCAGGAGGGCTGGTGATCCCAGGCCATGGATGTTTCCATCTGTAAGGAATTTCAGTGGCCCTCAGTGCAGGAGGGAATTATCCTCACTGGCCAAGTCAGCAGGGCACCTGCACCCAGGCATGGGGGCCAGGTTGGGGTGAGCACAGGGCACCTTCCTCTGATGGGGCCATGTGGGGAGGCTTGAGGGGCTGTGAATGCTCCCTGGCTGGGTTCTTCCCTCCTCAAACTGCATATCCCATCTCTGCTGCTGCCTTGGATTAACATCCCTGACATCCCAGCAGTTGTTTGCATGAGAAAATGAGATTAGGAAAGTATTTCAAGTATTTGTGCCTGTTGTTCAGTGGCAAACAAGGCTGGAGCCAGTGCTGTTTGTCCTGTCAGCTGGCCCAAAGCTTGGGAAAACAGCCAGGAAGGCAGTGGGAGACACCCAGCTAAGCACCAGGGGCTGAATTTGCACATACCTTTGAAGAGTGGGAAATGTGGAGCTGGGGCAGGCAGAGGCACCAGCTGGATCCTCTTGCCAGGGATGGGGTACCTGCATGTGCACCTTTGTGGGTGGGATACCTCAGAGGATTGGGGTTTTTCTACATTCAGGTGTTTCCCATCTGCTTTGAAATGCTGCTGGTAGGAACTGAAAAGTCAGTAAATTTGGGCAGTCACAGAAAAGAGGAGCAAAGGCAGAATTAATGCAAACAGGCATCTTAGAAATTCTGGGCTTGAAACCCTGAAATTGCCTGCTGAGTTTTGGGCCAGTTGTGTTCCCAGAGTGATCAGGTTAAGATGAACTCTCCAGTTTGCCTTTTGGAGAAAGGACACAGCTGTTGAGGGAGAGAGGCAAGGAGGAGGCCAGGGGAGCTGCAGCAGCTCCAGGTCACTGTGTTTTCAGGCTCAGCAGGTCCCTGCCACATCCTGGAGCTCTCCTGTGGCTCCTATTCAGTTTGGCTTCCCCATGGCAGCTGTCACTATCCCTGCATTTTCAAACCAACTGCCTGAATTTCAAGGAAGTCATCCATATATTCAACAGGAATATCAATTTCCAGGAGCTCCAGGGGACCCTGAGATCAGAGCAGCTAATGCAGGGATTCTGCTGAGCTGTGCTCACCCTGCCAGAGCTGGAATTCCTCTTGCATGGGGTGTCTGCTGGGGGTGCAGGGAGCTGGGGGTTGTTTAAGCTTGTCCTTCTGGGGCTCAGGTGTGCTGGGGTGGGCCCCCATCCCATCTACTGGGATGCAGCCCAGGGAGGACACTTTCTCCACATTTTTAAGCCAGAAGTGGCTCCTGAAATCAATAGAAAAGGAGATTCCTCTGCAGCCTAGGGAACCACCCTGTCCACATTCTTCCCTGAGGCCTTCAAAGGAGCTGAGGAATCTAATTCCCACTAATTTGCTTTGAAAACACCAGCTTCAAATTGTAATTATGGCCTGGTGTCTTACTGCAGAGGGAAGCCCCCAGCAGACTGCAGCTTCCTTGCTTCCCTAGGACATCACTTTTGATGATTTATTAAGACTTTCATTTTTAACAATATGATGTTGGTTAATGTTGGAAGATGTTCCTACAATTAATGAAAATTTCATTGACTGACTGGAGAAGAAAGAGACCATTTTATGTCCCCTACCAGATGGCCTAGACCAGCTGCTCACTTTTTTCTTTGAACTGTGATTCTAATGACTTCTCTGTCCTTTGAAGTCTGCTTAGAGCTGCTGAACCAGATGGATTTGCATGATAGTAGCAGTGCACGTTTAACAGTGGAGGACTTGTGCTGTTTTCCCTCCTGGCCACTGCTGAATGCTTCAGTTGGGGGATTTGGAGGGGTGAGTAAACCCAGAATATTGCCAAGCACTGGCAAAATGTATCTTGGTGTAACATCACTGGCTTCAGTGGAGTTACTCCCCAAATCCACAATGTCCTTACCCAGCTCTCAGCTGGTTTTGTTGCTTTACAACCCATGGGACACTGTCAGTCATGGATTTACTGGGGCCTCACAAAGTGGGGGCTGCTGTCAGAATGCACGTTTCAGCACCATTAAAAAAAAAAAAAAAAAGATAAGAGAGAAAGAAAGAGCTTTAAATATGTATTAAGAAGTTTTACAAATAATAAATCACAAAATAAAATGGTGACAAAAGAAAGAAAACTGAAAAAGGTGTGAGTGTGGTTTTGGCTGGAATTATGCAGAGTGGAGAAGCTGGGGAGGTAACACTGACATTGCTGGGTTTGAAATCTCAAATCAATAGTGAAGGTGGCCACATCACTCCCAGAGCACTCCCAGGATCTCAAGCAGCTGCTCTCCCTGGAGCAATGTCCGGGCTGGGCTGGCACAGAGCTCTCTAAAATCTCTCAGGACTCTGATCATCCTTCCAGCTCAGGATATTCTGTCATTCTATGAAGATCATCCCTGCACAATAACAACATGCCTGGGGCTGTCTCTGCGCTGTGTCTCCCTGTGCCTGCCTCAGAGGCCTTTAGGGACTTTTGAGGAACAAACAGCACAGGATAAATGGAACGATAAAGGGAAGGAGCAGAGCAATTACCCAGAACCAGCCAGCCCAGGGCACAGAAGGACGCCGGGGCCACAGCACTGGTGGCACAGAACGTACTTTTCCTCCTCAAGGTAGATAAGGAGGGTGAACCAGAGGTAAGGCTTTGCCTGGATGTGACATGGAAGGGAAGGCACCGTGTCCTGGCCCTGGAGCACTGCTGTTCCTCTCCAGGTGCTGTGGATCCGGGCTTGGCAGCAGCCCATGAGCAGCAAGGCAGGAGCACTTGGCTGAGCCCCGCTCCAGTGAATGTCCCCATCAGCCAGGGGACATTCCAGCTGCTCTCCTCAGATCCTGTCACAGAGAATGGCAGTGTTAATTTGATGTTCCCCATCTGCATCTGAGATGCAGATCCCATTTGGATTAATGACTTTAAGGGGAGCAGGTTCCTGTTCACAGCCGCTGGTCCCCGTGTCCCCAGTGCTGTGTGCTGGCAGAACATCCCCGTCTGGGACAGGGTATGGCCCATGAGCAGCCTGTTACTGCACAGCAACCCTGATTTTGGGCCACAGCCATCTCATCCTCCACACCACGACAGCTTCAGACTGGACACCGGCAAAATTTCTTTATGGAACAACTTGTCCACCCCTGGCACAGAAGAAATCCCCATCCCTAGCGGGATTTAAAAGCCGCATAGATGTGGCACTTGGGGACAAGGCTCAGTGATGCCTTGGCAGCACCGGGCCGCTCTCCAGGAGCCTTCCCACCCTGGGTGACTCGCTGCTGTCCCGAGCTCCCACAGGCAGGCGGGCACCGCCACCTGCCGCGGGCCCTGCCGGCCCAGCCCGGCCCTGCCCTCAGCGCGGCCGGGCCCGCCCGGCCACCGTAGCCGGCCCGGAAGTGCTGCGGTTGCCATGGCAGCGGGCGGGGCAGGGCGGGCGGGGCGCGGCCATGGCGGCGGCGGGGCCGGGGAGCCGGCGGAGCCGGGCCCGGCGGGGTCACTGCGGCGCTGCCTGGCGCGGCTCGGCGCCCTGCAGGCCCGGCCTGACAGCGGCCGCCGCACGGAGCTGCACCTGCTCTTCGACCAGCTCATCTCGGAGAGCTGCGGGCCCGAGCCCGCGGCCGCGCCCGGCGCGCAGGTACCGCGGGGATGGGGCTCCGGCACGGGGCTGAGGGGCCCGGCGGCTCCGGGATGTGGCCGTGTGGGGATGAGGAGGAGGCGGGCTCAGCCGCGGGTGTGCCCGGCCCGGAGCGCGCGTGGGGCGGGGTTTGTCCCGCTGTGCCACCGCCGCGTGTCCCCGCAGGAGCCCCGAGGGTTCCACCCCACGTTCCCCGCGCACCTCCCACGTTTCTCTGCCCACCCCCGGGCCCTTCTCCGGCTCCTTGGTGACTCTGGGCTCTGCTGCCCTGTGACAGAGCTGCCGGGAGCACATACGGTGGGACTCGGCAATTTTCATAGTCTGATATTAGAAAAATAATAATTTTTTAAGCTTTAAAGCAAGGCCTTTGAAACTGAGCACTCTCGATGAGCAGCATGGATGCTGCTCTATTGGCAACTCACAGTACTTCATTATTATACTGGTTTGTCTTCATTTTATTTCCAAAGCAGACTTACTTTGCATTTTGGAATTAATTGATTTTTGGACAGTGCTCTTCTATTCCTTGATCTAACTTGATATTTTTCTTGAGCCATTATTATTGTCTTTGTAGTCCCTAAATAATAAACTGAGACTTTCTCTTCCAGGATGTTTGTGCTGTGCTTGTCCAAGGCTGTCAGCTGGTTCCCCTTGATCAGGAACATCTTGTCAGCAAAGTCTGTCAGCTTATCCATCACTTACTCAACAGATATCAGGTAGGAAGGGTTTGGCCATGGCCCTCCTGTCCATCAATAAGCCAGTGGAACACTGTCTTTGGAACCAACCTTCAGGCAGACTTTCTTGGATTTTCACTGTATTATTTATTTTTGTGTAGCTGAGGCTCTGATCTGGTTCTAGCACGGTTCTCATAAAAACAGCTCTTACTCAGAAATGATTCACCATGGGAAATAGTCTTGGTTTCAGGACTCTTGTACAGATTTATCCATTTCTTGTCAGGTGTGTTCCTTGCTGGTGTGTAATTTTAACAGCCAGATCACCTGAATCTGTGACCAGTTTCTCTGGTCACAATTTTTTATTGACTTCAGCAGGTGATGTTTATCTTGACCTTTTCTTTTATGACAGGTGATGGTTGATGAGCAGAACTTGAATTTCCTTCTCTCCTACTGCATCTCTGCTCTGAGGCAGTGCAGCTCCTGGACACATGTTGAAATTCTGCAAGCCTTAGCAGCTCTTGTTTACAATAATGGGCCTAAGTGTCAGAAGGTGAGTTTACAAACAGAGAGAAAGTAACAACAAAAATATTTACACCACTGCTGTTTCTGCTTTATTTTTTTTCCTGAGATAAAGAATATAAAAGTTCTCAAATTATGTTACCTTTCATGCTAAGATTAGATCCCATTTAAATAGTGGCAGATATTTACATGAAAGTTGAATTTCAGTTGTATTTATTAATAATTATTATTGCCGTGTGGAATACTCTGCACCTGCAGGCTGCAGCTGTAGGGATCACCATTAAATAAGGGCACAGGCTTAGCCTGCAGACCAACCACCCTGTGCCTCAGGCAGGAAGACCACAGGGAGCCTCCAGTTGCACATAACTCCCCAGGCTGCACTGAGGATGCTGAAATGCATCCTGTAACTGGATCAGAGCTTCAGCTCTCGAGTATCAATCCTGTGTGAAGCTCCTTGTTGCTGCAGCTGACAGTGTTTGAAATGCTGAGTCCTCCTGCTGTCGCCAGCTCGTGGCAGCTTGCAAAGCACTCTCTGCTGTTGGGCTGAGCATGGGGTGGTGATGCTCACAGTTTGGGAGCTGCCAGCTTGTGTGGGCTTGTAGCCTGTGTAGTGGCAGCAGTTTGCTGCAGCAGTTGTTCCTAGCTTGGCTTCATGTCTGGGAAGAGAGCATAAACTGGGACTCAGCTGAGCTGTGCTCAGCTCTGTCCTTTCTTAATACAAAATAAGAGGACTTAAGGAATTAGGATTTTCTATAAATCTGTCTCTGGAATCTGAATTTGCAGCTGAGAATTTTTAGGGTTTGTTTTACTTCTTATTATCATGCTTTGATTTTTTGTTTGGTAATAAATTCAACTAATTTCACTAAGTCAGGTTTGCTCTGCCCATGATGTTTATCAGTGAGTGACCTTTCCTTGTCCTTGCCTCAACTCCTGAACCTTTCCTTATATTTTCTCTCCCCTGCCCATCTGAGGAGCAGTTTTGGTGGCACCTGATGTCCAGCCAGGCTCCAGCCACCTCCCCTGATGTTTAGCCCCTAAACAAAAGACCCAGGAGGCTGAGGGAGGAGCACTGACCCCTAATGACTTTTGGTGCTTCGTTTTCAGTATCTCCCAGAGCTGCTGGGCAAGGCTGGGCTCCTGCTGCAGTTCAGTGCCCCTGGCCAGCCAGATGTGGAGCTCAGGAGGGCAGCTGTGCGCAGCATGGCAAACCTGTGTCTCAGGTGTGTACAGACCTTTTCAGGGGGGTTAGAAAGTATGTCTGCCAGCACAGGGCCAGCAAGGTGTAGGTGCATGAATTTGATATGCAGAGCTTTAATGTTCCAAGATATCTGTGCATAAAACCATAAGCTCTCAGTCTTCCAGAAATCATGTTTCAGGGGTTAGTTTAGGGAAGAAAAGAAAAGCTGTTGTGCTGTCTGGTTTTTCGTGCAGAAGGTTTTCTTTTGTCCTCTGCATGGTAGAGCTGGCCCCTTTCAATCAGCCATCCAGCCAGCTGGGGCTCTGCAGAGGGCTTGGGTGGAACTTTGTGTAACTTTATGAACCTGTGCACAGACTGTAAAGCAACCTTGTGTCTCCTCCTGCTCTAATTTTAGTGTCCCTGGACAGCCATACCTGGATGAGTCCTACAGAAGTGTCTGTTTTCAAACTTTCCTGAGCGTTCTGCAGTCCTCAAAAACCTCTGATGTGGATGACATCACTTTTTGCATGGTAAGTGTGAGTCTAATTGTCTAAAAGATTCTAATTAGGAGATTGTGCTGCTGGAATATGTGGAATTTGGAATGTTTTCAATTAAGGTTTTGCTTTAATAGTCTATAATCTATCATATTACTGCCCCAATTGAGCAGAACTGTCATTGCCTAGAAAATTACTTGAAAGATGTGAACCTGAAGCATTTTGGGGAGAAAAAGTAAGTAATTCTTTGTTTTCAGTTGCTGCAAAGTGCACTGAAAGGTGTCCAGTCACTTCTCAACGGTGGGAAGATGAAACTGATGCAAACTGACCAAATTGGAGCTCTTCTGGCAGTGTTAAAGGTAAATCTCTAAATCAACCTGGAGGAAAAGGCAGACACTGGGAGGTTCCAGGTGCTGTAGAAGATGAGCAAAAGGGAGCAGAGAAGCCTGAGAGTGGGGGGAAATGGCGTGTGAGATATTAAAGAAAAATACATTTGTTTTTTTCTTGCAGCATCTTCACTGCACTCCCCATAGCAGAGTATGAGAGGAAGATGGGAGGCTTGGGGTTTTTTGGGGGAAGACCTGGGGGAAGCATCACAGCTGAAAATTGGTGAATTCACCTGAGTGAATAACACTACAGAGCTCTAACATTTGTGTTCCTGTTGCAGAAATGCATGTTCCACGGGCTGCCAGGACTGAGCATAGAGGTGCCCACAGCCCTGTACCCTGCTCCTTTACCTCAGTATGATAAAAGGTCACCTGTCAAGCAGGAGCAGTCAGAACCAGCCACCTCTAAGCAGACAGGGGTAAGCTGAGCTGCTCCTGATTTTCCAGCCTGTTTGTTGTGGTTGTGTCTTACCTGTTGTGATATTGGTGGCTCTTCATGTCCTGGGTATGTGGTACATTGAATTCTTTGCTTCAAAGGTGATGATTATAAATTCTGCTCCGAGTAAAACTGCTTTGGGAACTCAGGTGACACGAACAAATTGCTCTGCAGGGCTTGGCTTTCCTCAGCTAAGCTCTGTGCAACAATTATTCATCCATAGCCAAGAATTCCTGGCCTCTAGGCACGGGACTGATGCGTGCAAACTCGCCAAAGCTTTGGATTTTATAAGTCACGTTTGCTCTCCTAGCAATTGCACAATTGTTTGACTCTTTCTTAGGGAAGTCAAGTTCATTTAAGACTGATTTCTTGCCCCATGTGTTCTGCTTAATCCTTCTACAGGTTATTTTTTAAACCTGTAAATACTTTGGATTACTGATTATCTGAAGAACATTAGAAAAAATAAAGTTATCTAGTCATGTTGTTTCTTTTCAGGTGCTGGAAAGAAAGAATAGTTAGTGTTCCCTACCATAAATCTAAAAGAACTACAGAAGTATTTTGTGTTGTTCTTTAATCACTTTTGTGTGAAATAAGATTTTTAGCTTAAAGTTTCATTGAATAAATGTTTCTTTACTGATGAAGAAGCTAAAGCTTAGTTTTTGAGGCTACTCAGTTATAAACTGTTTACTTAAGTGTTACTGAAATTTTGTGACTGTTGCTGCTAATAAGCAGAGTTTAAGAACTCAGGCACTAAAGAGTGACTGTTCCTCTGTGTAGAGTATTGCAGAGACATGTAACTGCATTTACGTATTCGTTAAGTATTGACTAAGAAAAATCAATTTTTTATCTTAGAGTCGAAGGAAAAAGTGCAAAGGGAAACAAAAGAAGGGAGAGTTTGGAGAAGAAGGAAGAGAAGACTCAGGAGGTGCAGGAAATGAGTCAGTGCTGGGAGCAGACATGCTGAAGCTGCAGCTGGGGGATGTGCAGGGCAGCCCGTGCCCGGAGCCTCGGCCCCGCGTGTCGGATGGGTGTGCTGGGAAGGAGCCCCTGCCCGCCCTCCCCACGGCCTGCAAACGCATCAGCAGCAGCGAGTCCGAGTATTCCGACACCGAGGCTGGGATCCAGAGCAAAGTGAGGTGATTGTTGTGCACACACACAGAAAACACTTCCACGCCATCCTTTGTTCTTCATCAAAACTGCTGAGGAAATTACTTTCCCTTTTGATTTATGAGATGATATGAGGAAATTGGAAGGCAGTAATTTGTGTTGGTTTGGAAGTCAATTTGTTCTTCCTTTTCCTGTTCTTGGTCTAAAAGATTTCCTCTCACAGCCAGCCACTAATACACATGAAAGAGGTGGAGTCCATCCCTTGTCCCTGCTGTTTTCATTAATCTTTTTGTTTGTGTTTAAGGTCTTACCAAGCCAATGTTCGCCAAGGGGCTCTGGCCTGTTTCCTCTCCACTATAAAGTCAATAGAAAAGAGAGTTCTTTATGGCTACTGGTCAGCATTTGTTCCTGATGCCCCTGGTATTGGCAGCCCCCAGTCTGTGTCCCTGATGACTATTGCTCTAAAGGACCCTTCTCCAAAGGTGAGGCATTTCTGAGTACAAAAGTTGTTCTGTTTTCTCCTGTTAATCTTGGGAGTTGTCTTCTCTGGCCCTCAGTAAGTATTTGGCTACTGCCCAAGAAATAGGAAGCATTGGCTAAGGAAACAAAGGATTGGTTCTGTATTGCTTAAAGTTATGAAAATAAGATAATTTGAGTTGAATTTTCACTTTCTAGAGAGGATTTCCTATATTTTAAAATTCTCCACCTGCTCAAAGGAGGTGTTAAAAGGTATCACAAATTTTTTATAATTTCAGACTCGTGCCTGTGCTCTTCAAGTCCTCTCAGCCTTCCTGGAAGGTTCTAAGCAGTTCCTCTCTGTGGCTGAAGATGCCAATGACCACAAGAGAGCTTTCACTCCCTTCTCTGTCAGCATTGCCTCCAGCATTCGGGAGCTGCACCGCTGCCTGCTGCTGGCCCTGGTGGCTGAGTCCTCCTCCCAGACACTGACACAGATAGTCAAGGTACCTGCACTGCACATGTGCCACATGCTCCCAGGGTCTGACACTGCTCTCTAGATGGAGTCCTGAAGAAGGATTGCACAGAATGGCTGTGGAGGAGTGAGGTGGTGGTGGTGGTGAGAAACAGACCTTTGTCATCTCACAAGACTTCATTGACTGAGCCATCCTACAGAATCATGGAATCACAGAATGGTTTGGGTTGGAAGGGACCTTAAAGATCACCTTGTTTCAGTCCCCTGCTGTGAACAGGGTCACCTTCCACTAGACCAGGTTCCTCAGAGTTCCATCCAGAGTCTTGAGGTTTTTTTCAGCGTAATTCTCTTTTTTCTGCATTTTTTTAGTCTTTTTGGAACTCAATGAACCTTTAAAATTATTCTGAAGACTCACATTGACTTTAAAACTACAATCCAAATTGACAAGTCCTTCCATAGACCATTCCTTGGTCTTCATGCCACCTCACAGTAGTTAAATCCTTGTTTTTAGGAGCCAAGTTTGTATCCAGTGTTCACACAGCAGATAATTGGAGTGTTTTTTTTCAGGTGCCCTCAGATAATGAGCTGCCTGAGTGACCTAAATTACAAATGTAAAAACAGACCTGTTGGAGGCCAGGCTGACATTGTAACCAGCATCTTTCTCTGTGTTTCAGTGCCTTGCAAACTTGGTTTCCAATGCACCCTACAGCCGACTGAAGCCTGGGCTGCTTACCAGGGTGTGGAACCAGATCAAGCCCTACATCTCTCACAAAGGTTTGCATTCTCTCTCGGTTACATTCATCCTCTGTGCTCCATAAATTCATAATTCAACAGCAGTGGGTGTTCATATGTTGTAATCTGCCTTGTCTGAAAACTGCTGATGGAGGATGCTGGGCCATCAGTGAGGTTCTAATGAAGCATTTTTTGCTTTTTCTTCTTCCCCCATTGTCTCTTGCAGATGTTAACGTTCGAGTTTCCAGCCTCACGTTGTTGGGTGCAATAGTTTCTGTCCAGGCACCTTTGCCAGAGGTGCAGCTGCTTCTGCAGCAGCCCAGCTCCTCGGGGCTGAGCAGCAGCGGCAGCACAACCCCTCGGCGCTTCAGCTCCTGCGAGCAGTGGAGGAGAGCACTGCCCTGGGCAGGGGAGAGCCCTCAGGACAGTGCAGCAGGATGTGGGCCTGCAGAGCCCTGCTGGCTGCTGCGCCTGTGTGTCTCCATCATCATCCTGCCCAGGGAGGATTCCTGCTCCGACAGCGACGCCGCCTTCCCGGCCCCGGCCCTGGCCCTGTGCAGCGTCTACGAGCCGTGTCCCCTGCGCCTGGAGGCCCTGCAGGTGGGAGGGCAGCACAGGCAGCCTGGCCCACATCCAGCTGCCTCCCTCACTCCTGGATTCCCTTTGCTGCCTGCTGTCTCAGGGAGATTCAGGCTGAGCGTTTGGGGCTGAGCTGCTGTGACTCAAAGAGAAACGTTTTGGTTGCATGGATACAGCATGACTGTCCCACTGCAAACCTGCTGCAGCAAGCTCATCTGCCTGGGATTTTTTTATCTTCAATATTTTTTTCAATATTATTTGGGGGTGTGTGCTGGCAGACTGTGAGTCTTCCACTCCTCCATACAGAATCCAAATTAAAGTTTTGGTGGAAAGCAGTGAGAAAGAGCCCTGCAGTCAGAGAACAGTCTGCAAGGAGCTATGGAGTGACTCAAGGAGTACCTGTGGATGCTGAGGCTTGGCTTGTTTTAATTCATGTAGCCACAGCAAAGGGTAAAATTTTGTAACATGCATCCCAAGAAGTCTCACTGTTTTTCTGGAACAGTGAATATTTGTTAAATCCAGCTTCACAGAAGGCAGTAGCAACGTTACAGGAGGTACAGAATGTCTTGTTCTTAGTTTTTTTTGGCTACAGGAGCCCTCACAGTAAATAATTCATGGTCTTGTTACCTGATAGTGCTTTTGTGGCTCTTCTTTGAACAAGATAATGGAACAAGGAGGCTTTTAATCAGCTCTGGTATTCCAGAAGTTGTGCTGCAGGGTGTATCTGTTACATCAGAGTTCAGTGTATGGTGCCAGGGTTGATTTGTCCATTAACATAATTTCAGGGTGTAGTTGGGGTATTTTGGGTAAATAGAAAGAAGAAATGCTCAGTGGAATTTCTTTTGTCTGTGTTTAGGTGTTGGCTCTTCTTGTGAAAGGTTATTTCCCTATGGCTCAGAGCTATTTCCTAGAACTTGGAGAAGTGGCTTGCAGATGTATGGAAGAAATGGATCCATCCATTCAGCTTCATGGAGCCAAAGTAAGAGCAGGAGGACACACTTGTTTTACCAAGTCAGTTTTATCTGTCTGTGTGCTTTGCAAATGCAGATGAGTGGTGATGAATATTCAGAGCATCTGTGTGTGTGATGTAGAAATGCAGTACCCTGACACTTGGAGAAATGCACCTTCAGCTTCCAGTCTTGAAGTCTCAGCAGAATTTTGTTGCTCTGCTGAGTCACCAGGAAGCTTGGGAAGTGCAAGGACTACAACACTGCTCCTTTTCTGGCTGGTGCAGGGACTGGACTCTGTGACCCAAAGATTCCCTCTCTGTGAAGTAGTTTGTTATGCTGTGATTGCTGGAGACTTTCTGTAGGAAAGGCTTTTCCTCTGATTTCAGTACTAGCAGGGACAGAACAGTCCAAACCCGTACTGAATCTTTTATTTTTGTTCCCTGGATGAGTGGATGCAGTGCTAGGTGAAGGTTCTGTAGTTCCATGGTCCTTGAGTCATGCCTGATGAAAACCTCCTTGCTTTTTGTTCTGTGTAGCTTCTGGAGGAGCTGGGCACGGGTGTCCTGCAGCAGCACAAACCTGACTCCCCCACAGCTCCTGAGCAGAGGGTGCCTGTCAGCGTGGTAAGTGTGAGATCCCACCTCACTGAGCTCTTCCCTGCATCTGCAAAGTCACTGGCACAGACACAGATAATTGCAGGGAAGCAGGAAGGGACTCAGACTGCAGCTTTATGGATGCCAGCATGGACAGTTTCTGGAGACCTCCTGCAGTAATCTGGCAGTTGTTCTTGTCTGTAGACAGATGTGTTGAGTTTTATTTCTTTTACATGATGTTAACCCTGTGTCTTTGCCTCTCCTCTTCCCAGCTTCTGCAGCCTGCTGTAGCTCAGAGAGCTGGGAGAACAGCACTGATTTTATATGTCATTAGTGCTGCATAAAACTTTTAGAATTTTGGTGAATTTGCATTGTTAAAGAGCCAACCTGCATTTTCTGGCTGGTCACAAGTGCAGAGAGAGTGGCCAGAACCACAATATATGTGAATTTAGAAAAATTAATTATCTGTTTGTTGGCTGAGTTTGCAGAAACTGAGTAATATAGGTCTGTTTAAGTTTTCCTTCTGTGAACAGAAGAGAAGCTTAAAAATTCCTTTGGCTCATGCTAAGTTTTGAGCCTACAAGACAGGAAATGTGTTCAGTAGCATCAGGTTCTTGTTATTTGCTATGAATGTAAATTGTCAGGCAAATGAAAACACTCAGCTGTGTGGATTCAGGAGTGGGATTGCAACTCTATTTAATGCAGATTAAATTTCAGGGTATGATGATCATCTTTAAGACAAGAACTTAGGCTTAACTGCTGATTTTAAAGGATAAACCTGACTGCTTCTCCTGCAGGTTGTGACCTTCTGGACAATGATGTTAAATGGCCCTTTACCTGGCACTCTGCAGAACTCCCCCCATGCCACTCTCCAGACAAGTGCCTGTGATGCCCTGTCCTCTATTTTACCAGAGGCTTTCAGCCTCCTGCAGGTAGGAGAACACACCTTTAAATGTGCTGGTTTTACCTTTGAGGCTTTGTCCTTGTCCACCAGATTACAGTAGTGTACAGCCTTTTAAAACTTACCAGGAGAAAGCAAAGAAACCTTCCCAAATTTTTTTTTCTCATTCTGAACATTGTGACTTTTGAAGGCTGGAAAGGGCAATGTTGGGAGTAATTAGCCTGTCAGAACAATTAAGGTGTGGGTCACAGCAGCTGTTTGGCCCTGCCATGAATACCCAGGAGATGGAGAACAAGAATTTCATGGCATGAGAGGGCTGAGGGATTGTTATTCTGCTGATTAATTCTTTGAAGAGCCAGCTGAGCCAACAGCCAGGGCCTGATGTTGTGCCCCCGTTTGCATGTGTGTTTTTTTCCCCTTGCAACATGAAATATGCTTTTAAACATGAAAGCCTTGGCAGTGGATCCCCCCTGCATTGTGCAGCTCCTTCTGTGTCACTGTGCCCTTGCTGGGGAGTGCTCTGCCAGAGCTCATTTGCCCAGGAATTGCTGGTCCAGCAGTATCTCTGGAATTCTCCAAGTACAGCATGTACTTCATCCCCCTGTACTTTGATCCCAGCCCCTCTCCTGTCCCTGTGGCCAAGTGGGGTCAAGTCAGTGCCCACTCTGACCTTTTGTCATGGGCTGGTGAACTGACAACCTGCCCAGGCTGAGCTCACCCTGCCCAGGCTGAGCTCACCCTGCCTGCCTGGCCTGGTTAATGAGGGGCAGAGAGGGAAGGAAGGAAGGCAGGAGCAGCCCATCCTTTCTGTGTTAGCTCTGATGGGCCATTCCTTCTGTTTGGAGGAGAGTTAATACTTTGATTTCCTTCGTGGTCTTACCTGGCAGCAGTGAGATCCTGTGTGCTGCAATCATTCTGTTTCCTGGCTGGGCTCCTGAAACACTTCTCACTTGATTGTAGAGCATGCTCTGAGTGGGAGCTCCTTCAGACACAGGGTCTTTCAGAGAATTTCTGTGTTCCTGTGGCACAGAGCTCTCCTCAGCCCCCATTTCAGTGCTGCTGCTCTTTGCAGGGTGACCAGCAGATCCTGTGTGTCACCTTGCTGCTTGGCCTGAACCACAGCGAGAACCCCCTGGTGAAAGCTGCTGCTGCCCGTGCCCTGGGAGTCTACATCCTCTTCCCGTGCCTCAGGCAGGTCAGAGCCAGCCCATTCCCTTCTTCTGAGCCATTTTATAATGAACCATAAGATGTGCAACATGGATTTGTTTGAAACTAATTCACTTTTATACTTTTATTTAGTTAAATCTGCTAATACTGTAGTGCATTTATAATTTTCCCTACTGGCTCCAGACATGCCTTTTGTGTGAGAGCAGAATCAGTGCAGCTTTAAGGGAGGTGGAGCAGGAGTGAGAGGAAAAAGAGAGAGGTCAGGATCTTCCCAGGCTCTCAGGGATGGAAGCTGGAGTGGTTAGTTTGGCACAGAGGAGCTGCAGGAGGTGAGGGGAGCTGGGATGAGGGGAACAGCTCCAGGATTCTATGACTTGAACAAGTTTTTAATGTGAAGCCTTCAATTTTTGCTTAAAACTAAGAAATAAATCTTGTTTGGAGAAAAAAAAAAAAGCTGTTTTTTCTACAAATATAATCTTAGCTTGACTGAGCTGGAAGATTAGTTTTTACAATGTAACCTTTAAGTGAATTATTTTAATTTAAAAAAAATGCAGTAGCTGACTTTGGAGTTTAATTCCAAAATATTTTGAAAGAAAATCCTTTACCACAAGCATATGTAATGTGCCATAGCAGAGAAGATTAGTCAGGCAGCTCAACAGGGAGTTTGGAGAAGCAATTACTTTAAGAGTGGGATTTGAAGGATATAAGGTTCAAGTCCATGTAATTATGTTAAAATCCAAAGTAACTAAATCACCGATGGAATTAAATAATCTGTTGAAGTTTTTCAGCAGCAGCTACCCAAGAGTGGTGGATTTGGTCAGCATTCAGGCTTGGACTGTTGATTAAAGGTCAGGCAAAACTGCAGAGAGCACCATGAGCTCATTAAAAGGTGTCACCTAGAAAAGTAAATTAACAGAGCTGATCTCTCTCTCATTTTCCCTGGAAAAGCCAGAGTGTGTCACTAAGGAAATCACCTGTGTTTTGAGAACTTTGTAACTTTGCAGCAGTTTTTGCTTTGACAGGATGTGATGTTTGTGGCAGACACAGCCAATGCCATTCTGAATTCCCTCCATGACAAGTCTCCCAACGTGCGTGCCAAGGCAGCCTGGTCCCTGGGCAACCTCACAGACACCCTGATCATCAACATGTAGGTGACACTCCCTGCCCTGGGTCACACCCTGTCCCCAGGTGTCACACAGACCACACTCACGGCCTCAGGCTGTGCCAGGAGAGCTCCAGGTTTCCATGAGGAGGAATTTCCCCATGGAAAGGGTGCTCAGGCACTGGAAGGGGCTGCCCAGGGAGGTTTGGAATGACTGGATGTGGCACTCAGTGCTCTGGGCTGGGGACAAGGTGGGGATCAGGCACAGCTTGGATTCCATGCTCTGGATGGGCTTTTCCAACCATAATGATTCTGAGGTATTTAAAACCAAAAAAAGCTGAATTTTTGCTTGGATCCTTCTTTTTAAGCACCCTCTGCCTGTGTGTCTGCCAGTGTGTGACACTGTTTAAGCATCCTGTATCCATCTGGGAGCACCTTCCACTAGCCCAGCTTGCTCCCAGCCCTGTCCAGCCTGGCCTTGGACACTTCCAGGGATGGGGCAGCCACAGCTTCACTGGGCACCCTCACAGAGTTCAAATTTTTTTTCTAATATCTGCTCTAAACCTACTCAGTTTGAAGCCATTCCCCCTTGTCCTGTCACCCTAAGGAGAGACTCTTTAAAACTTTTCACTTTTCAGTTTTCCGTTTCTTGTGTGTTGCTTGGTGTAATTACATGGTTCCTTTACTTTCAACATAGCACAGAAGTAAAATTAATAAATATTTAACCCTTCCTCAAGCCAGAGACTGAGGGAAGCCCAACCTACTGTTACATTTTTAACAGGAAAATAGTTATCATATATTCCTGCTACAGAATTGCCCCTGAACAATTCCTTGCCCTCTGTTTTATATTACAGACTTAACCATTGCTAACCAGCTTTCTTGCATTGATAGCTTGGTTTTAAATTAATAAACATAGTGGTCACATGCAGAAAGGTCTGCCTTATATATTAGCCTTCTAAAGAGTGAAGGTTGTTTGTTCATGGGCCTTTATAAAGAGTGGTATCACATCTTTGGGGATGGGGCAGCTGAGCTGGGTGTTCACAGGGTGCCTCTCCTGCCAGGGAAACCATGGGACAAAGCTTCCAGGAGGAACTTTCTGATCTGCTGCTGCTGAAACTGCTGCGGTCTGCAACAGAAGCATCCAAGGACAGGGACAAGGTAAGGCTGAGGGGAAGGAGGGGGGACTTGGTGCAGTTAACTCCTGCATTAAAAAAAGGAAAGGAAAAAGGCACCACTTACTTTAAGTCTCTTTGCCCCAGTGTTTGAGAGGAGCTGCAGCTCAGATCCTCCCCTGAGTGCTGGTGTTCAGGGATTTTTGTGTTTTGGTGTGGTGTTTGAACTGCAGGGAATTTGCCTGGGCTTTTCCACAGTGCAGGGGGTTTTGGTTTGGTTTGTGGCCATTTGCAGAGAATGATCTTTGTGGTGGCATTTAGGAAGACACAGTGTGATTCCAGCTGTGCTCCTTGCTGGCTCTGAGACGATTTCACAGCAGGCTCGAAATCAAACCTGCCAACCACCCCAAAACTGGAGAGGTTTTTGTGTGTTGCAGGTCAAGAGCAACGCTGTCCGTGCCCTGGGGAACGTTCTCCATTTCCTGCAGCCCTGCCACGTGGCCAACCCCAGGTTCAGGGAGGCCATTGAGGAGTCCCTGCAGGCCCTGATTGCCACAGTGGGCAGCGAGGCCACCATGAAGGTGCGCTGGAACGCCTGCTACGCCCTGGGCAACGTCTTCAAGAACCCTGCCCTGCCTCTGGGTGAGAGCCTGCTCCTGCCTGGGGCTGTCACATCATCTTTGGCGGGGTGGAGAGGGGGGAAGTGAGCAAAGCTGAGTCTTGCTTTGCCTGGGCTCTTCCCAGTGGAGCAGACTCAGCTCCTTCCAGTGCCAGTGCAGGTGTAACTGCTGTGTTCAGCTGGATCTGTCATGTAAGGCAAGAGTGTGAGGGTGGGATTAATTGGCTGTGAATAAATGCCAAATGTCCCCTTGTAAAACTTCAGGAGATTAAGTCTTTTAACTAATATTTCATTTCATAACCCCTGATTCTCTCATTTAAACCACAATGAATTCAGTAAATGTCAGCCCATTCAATATTCAGGAGACATTTATAGTTTTGCATATTTTGACTGATTAAAAAAGGGAGTTTTTCTGGGTTTTTTTCAGGAGAGGCTCCTTGGGCCAGGCAAGCTTTCAGTGCCCTTTCCTCTGTAGTCAAGTCCTGCAAGAACTTCAAAGTGCGAATCAAGTCAGCCATGGCCCTGTCCATCCCCAGCAAGAGGGAGTGCTACGGCTCCACAGAGCAGTTCTGCCAAATCTGGAGTGCCCTGGTGGTGGCCCTGCAGAGGAGCCAGGACACCGAGGACTTCCTGGAGTTCAAGTACAGCTCCAGCCTCAGGACCCAGATCTGCCGGGCTCTGCTGCACCTGCTGCAGCTGGCCAGGAGCACAGACCTGCCCCTCATCGGGGGCAGCCTCAGGGAGCACGGGGAGCACATCAAACCCCACGTGCTGCAGTACCTGAGCTCCTCGGGGGAGGAGAGCGAGACGGGAGCGCACACCGACCTGGGGGAGAGGCAGAGAGGAGTGCAGGGAGCCATCGAGCACCTCAGTGGCATAGAGAGAGAGCTGCAGGGTAAGGCCAGGGTGAGGGTGTCCCTGTACCTGGAGGATGTGCTGACAGACCACGCCAATGCCACCGAGCTGACAGAAGCTTGAAGGAAACGCCCATTTCAGTGACCAAAACTTCCACAGGGAGCACCAAACTCTGTTCCCTTGCACAGGACAGCCAGAGGAAAAGTTTCCTGCTGCTGATACTAAATACTTTTTTTCAGACTTCATTAATAATGCCTCTAGGACTTCATTTTTATATTATGATTATTATTTTTTACTGTTGTGTTTGGTGAACTCTCCTGTTGCCCTCACTGGGGCTGGTTTGAGCACTTTGCTGCCACAGCGTCGCCACTTGGAAAACAAATGCCTTTTCCTCCTCTGTGTGTTTTATAAAGCTGCCTGTTCCCTCAGCTTATCTCAAAGCAGGATTCAGAATCATGTTTGTAAAGCAGGGGGCTGGAAGAATTTTGTTTTTCAGAGCGCTGCAAATGTTGTCACTCTTGTGTTCCTGCAATAAACCCAAATAGGCCAATATTTGAAGAATAGCTTAGAGCAAACACCCTTTGCCTTTACCTGTCTGTGTTCCTGTGTCATACACCTGGCCTGTGCCTGCCTGCTGCTTCTACTCATCCAAAAAATCAAAATTCCTAGTTTCCAGGTGGATGGTACTGTGCTGCCTAAGCCAAAAAATGCAGAGTAGGTTCTCCAAGGCTGAAATTTTGGCTCTCCAAGCACCTCTGTGGGAGCTGCAGTGACGTTCTAAGAGCACATGGATTAATTTCTGGTTCTGCAGTTCTGTCCCCTTCCATTCCTTCCTGCTGGTGTAACTTGCTCAGTGTTTGCTCTGTGCTTACTCTGCTGATAGCTGGGGGAGCCCTGAGCTCTCTGATGTTGCTGGGGACAAATCAGCACCTCCAGGAATGAGCAGGGCTCTGGGGCTCTCACAGTTAAGTGCCTGCTGTCCTAACCCCGGGCTGGATGTTTGAACAGAGCTCAGGGCAAGCCCTGCCTGTTGTAAAACCTGTGGGGGATACAAAATTCATCTACTTTGTTCTTCCACCCTCGCTGCTGGTTTCAGCAGGCCTCAAGTGCTGAAGTATCCAAAACTTCCTGGAGCCTTTTTCAGGGCATGGATGGGGCCAGTTCTCTGCCAGGGATGATTTCTCCTGCTGTACCAGCCCCATGTGTGTGATCAGGCTGGGAAACCCTGGGATGGAGGCAGAGCTGAGCATCCCTGCTGGGCCCTGGCCTGGCTCTGCTTCAAGTGACACATTTGCACTTCAGCTTCACTTGCTCCTTTCCTCTCTGGCTGCTGCAGCTGTACCTGATCCCAGCTCTGAGCTCCCACACCTGAACCAAGCTTGTGTTTCTCCACTGCCTTGGGGAAAAACCTGTCCCATAGCCACTGAAAGCACAACTTGGCCTGGATTTCTTTCCCAAAGTTAATGTCTACAGAGCTGCCTCCATCCTGTACCAGCTGGAATGCTGATGCTGAGGCAGCTGTGGGACTTGGGAGCAGGGGGTACCTGAACTGAGTGTGCTCCAGCAGCCCCATCCAATGTCAGGCTGTTCACTGGACAGAGAAATCTCTGTTTTTGCTGTTCTCTGGATGGAGGAATCTCTGTTTTTATGCACCCCAGGAGGCAGATGGGAGCTGCTGTTATTCCCAGTAGGGCATCACCCTTTGCCAACCCTCTGGGCACAAAGGGGTGTGCCCTGTGCCACACCTTGCAGCCAGCGAGTTCCACAGGGCTGGATGCAGCCTCTGTCCTCCCTGGTGGGACACGAGGTGCTGGGGGCCGGGGAGAGGCAGCACCTTCCCCACCCTGGCCAAGGTTTTATTGTACTGCCTCTTTATTGTTGTGTTTACAAGCCAGGCCCTTTATAGGTTTTCCTATGAATAGTTCCAAGGAGAAGGTAATTACCTTATCACATGCAGGATGATTTATAGCCAAGGTGGCAAGGCACATTCAAGCTCCACATCGGCTCCGTTTGAAAGACAATCCGCCCGTTCTTCCGCGGGGTCACTGGGTGGGGAAAACAAAAGGGCTTTAGTGCCTGATCCCAGCCCGGGGGTGTCTCCTGCCTCAGCAGCCCCACGAGGCGTTTCCCTGGGCTTGTCACCCACCTGGGTGCCCCTGGGGACACCTGCAGTGCTGGGACGCTCACGGCGGGTCATGTACAGCATCCCTGGGGCTGTTCAACCCCTCTGTTTTGATTGCTAGTTTTATTTTTAAATTAATTTGTCTCCTTCCCTCTCACAGCTGTCTCTATGCCCGGGCAGCCAGAGGCAGTGGTTTATTTACCGGTCCCCCTGCGGCTGAGCATCCCAAGGCACCCGGGAGCGGCCCCGGACCACGAGGTGGCACCACGTCCCCGCGGCGACAGCGGCGGCGCCGCTCGCCCGTGTCCCCTCGGTGGGGTCCTGGTTGTCCCCTCGGTGCGGTCACGGGGGTGTCCCGCAGCCCCGATCCCCGTGGGATGAATGGAATCTTTTCCCAGCCAGTCACGGCTGGGGCCGGTGCCTTTGTCCCCAGGGATGCGGGTGTTCCCTCCGGTGTCAGTGACACCGGCCCGTGAGCAATGGCAGGGGTGACTTCCAGTGGCGGGGTCAAAGGGAAGAGGCTGATCCTCAGTTCATGCCTGCTGTCTGTCCCATAAAAAATGGCCCCGCGCTATCTCGCAGGCCATCCCTCCCTGGGACCCGCTAATTCGGTGATTTTTATCCTGTCTGTTTTCCTTTTCTCCCCTCTGCAGCCTCCCGGCGCTCCCCCTCGGGCGGCTCCGGGGTCGCCGCTGATGGATGGAGCCGGCACGGAGGAGGGAAGGGATTTGGGCACAGCCCAAAATCCCAGCCACCAGCCCTTCCCGGGGGCTGAAGCCGGGAGGGATCCCAGCAGGAAAGGTGTGAGCAAGGAGGGAAGGAGTGAGGGAGAAAACCGTGGGCACCGCAGCGCCAAAGCGGGGATGGGGACAGAGATTGTAAAGGGGCTTGGAGAGCCCCGGGGAGCAGGACTGTCCCTGGGGTCATGCCTTTCTGTGCCACCCCCGGGAGAAGGGAGCCCACGCTGCTCCGGGGGGGTCCTGTGGCTCCCTGGGAGCCCAGACTGGTATTTCAGTCTAGACGTGCTGGTATTTTTTCAGTCCAGCAGATTTCCTTGATGGCCCAGCGGTGCAGCAGGGGCACGCTCGGCACGCTGGCACGGTGGCAGCTGCAGGGTGGGGGGTTCCCAGGGCAGGACACCTCCCCAATCCACACTCCTGGAGCAGCAGGAAAAACGTTTGCACTGGAACGGGAGGGAAAACTATGTGGAACTTGAAATCTGCTCATAAACCTGGGGTGGGAGGCTTGCCACATCTTGCTCGAGCGCTGGCCCACATGCAGAGGGCTGTGATGGGCTGGGTGATTCAACAACCACCCCGTCCCTGCTGCCCTGTGCTGGGCTTGGGCTGGGTAAATACTCTGGGGGGCGAAACATCACTCAGTCCCCTCAACACTGCTGCTGCTGGGCTGATGCTTTCACCAGCTGCTTGCCCAGGCAATGCCACCCATGCCATGGGGACCCATCCCAGGGGGGACAAAGGCAGATTGCAGGGTCCTGGCCGTGCTTGGGCGGCCTGGGAGATGTGTGAAATTCGGCTTTGGCCCAGCTCCTTCCTGGAGCGGAACTGTTCTCAGCGAAACCGTCCCCACTCCCCGCCCTAATGGCTTTTCTCTGTGCGCCCGCATTAATGAACGCGAGGCCCAGCCTAATCGGGGGGAAGCCATGCAAGTAATTGCTTGAATTTTTAATTCGGGGTTATGATAGGGGAATCAAAGTCACACGGCAGCCGCTGAGGCCGCCCGCGGCTCCGCACCATTGACTCCCGCAATTTGCTTTTGATTTTTGCCCTCCCGGCTCCCCCCATGGCCCGCTGGGGACCCTGCTGGGGGCCGGGGCTGGACCCTCCCAGTGCACAGAAATGTGCTCAGAGTGGGGGTCTCACCTGCAGCAGGGGCTGGGGTGAGCTGGGCTGGGCTCGTGGGGGGCTCTTGCCACAGGTGAGAAGTTGTTGCCAGCCTCCAACAGCATTTCCTTGTGGAGAGGTGGATTTTACTTTTCTTGGAACCTTTGGAACTTGTCTGGTTCCACTGTGGCAGCTCTTGCCCTCAGCCTGGGGAGCCACCAGTGGGGACCCCCTGTGCAGGGCGTGTTGTCACCATTGTCACAGGAAGGGGCAAGTGACACAGACACCTGTGGCCATGGTGGGGCTGGCCAGGTTTTGGGTTGGGGCCTCCCTGTAGTGCAACTGGGACTTGCACTGAAGCTGCCCCAAATTTGGGACCCCTGTCCTCAGGGAGCTCCTCCAGCCCTGAGCATCCCCTGGGCCTTGGCACTGGCCACGCTGCTTTTGTTTTCCCAGAAAACAGCCCCACGTCCCTGCTGGTTCCAGCTTGCTTCCTCTGCTTTGCCTTAAAATTAATAAAGAGTCAGAGGGCGCACAGCAAAGCAGAATGGCATCTGTGCAATGTCCCTGTGGGGACACAGTGGCCAGGCCCGGGGGTCAGAGGAGCCACAGGGCCAGTGCCACCCTGGCCATGGGGCACAGCCAGGCTGGGACAGTCCCTGTGGGCACGGGGCAGCCTGGCTGTGCTGGGGGACCCGGCTGTGCCCCGTGTTTGGGGTTTGGGCCGCTGTTGTGGTGTTCCTTGTGCCCCGATCCCATGGCCAGATAGCATTGTTTGCCCTGACACGTAAGTGACAACCTGCAAGAGCTCTGGCATGGATTCCTACTGCTCTCCTGGCCTGCCCCAGCGCCTTTTTATTGCCCAGCAGAACTTGTTTTGCTGTGGCAGCGAAGCAGAACCTGAGTCTGAGCTGGAGCTGTGGGGGGACGTGCGTGTGGCTCACGGTGGCTGCTGGGTCACGTCCGCACCCCTGCAGCCCCAAAACCCCCTGCAGCCCCAAAACCCTTCTGCAGCAGCTCCCTCTCCCCATGGCTGCCCAGCCCCAGCCCTCCCCTCCAGCTCAGGACCTGGGGGAGCTTGAGGGAAGCCCCCAGGCTCTGAAAATGAGGGGTCTGGGGTTTTGGGGGAGACCCAGAGTGGGGGGATGCTGCTGGGGAGGGAATGTGGTGAGAAGGCCACCAGTGCAGGAGGGCACATTGTCATGGCCATGGGCAGGGGACCAGCTGAGGTGGTCCTGACCCCACTGCCTGCCCCCCTGGCAGAGTAAAGGGACCCCAGGCAGTCCCAGAGGGGTCCTGCAGGTGAGGGGCCCTGTGCCCCCCCAGAGCAGCAGAGCCTCGGCACAGGACGAGAGGTGAAGACGGATTATGAAAGTGTTTCTTTGCTTTGCTTTTGAGAAAGGAGAACTTCAAAGGGGCCATTTATCACCAGACAAAGAGAGTCGCGAGTTATTTGCAAAGTGTAGGGGAGAAACATTAATTATCAGCATGACAGACAAACGCTGCTGCTGGGTGTCCTCCTGCCCACCCTGTCCCAGCAGGTCCTGGCTGGCTCCTGTCCCCCCCTGTGCCAGTCCTAGCTCCAGTCCTGTCCCCTCCACCTGTGCCAGGTGGGCCTGCAGGGCTCTGGATGTCCCCAGGGTGATGCATGTCCCCCAGCATGGGTGCACCCACGTGGCTGGAGGGGCACCAGGGGGGTCCCCATTGTCCCCCCGGTGCTGACCCTGCCCCAGTGCTCCTGTGGGGTGAGACCAGACGTGGTGGACACCAGATGGGGATAAACCCACGCCCTTCAACCCATCCCTGAGCCCCAGAGCATCTCTTCCTGGGTGATGCCCAGGTTCATGTTTGCTGTGCTTGGAGCACGGTGGAAGAGGAGTCATTTCCACACCAGAGCCTTGCTCTGTAGCTCAGTGACAGCTCAGACATGTCCCTGCCCTGGGAGCTGAGTGGGTTGTGCAGCACAGCCCATGATGGGGCATCTCTAGGGTGTCAGTGGGGTCTCTGTGCTGGGAGCTTTAGGGGACAGGGACAGCAGGGCTCAGCCCAGAGATTGGGCACTTAATGAACACCCTACAACTGAGCCTCTCTCCCAGAAGCTCTGCAGAGGGAGAGCCAAGACTCTATCCATTATTTGGGAGGGACAAGCAAAAAGGTAATTTGCATCCTAAACAAAAGTGCCAACAGACCTGACTTCCCTGGGGGGTGAAGGTGGCACCTCTGTGGGGCTGGAGGCTGTGAACCTCGGGGTGCTGGGGTGTGAGGGCTCCCCCTGGCCCTGCTGAGCGGGCGGGCAGCTCTTCCTTTCATGTCTGATCCCTCCCGAAACCACAGCTTCCCTTCGCCCCGCGCGGGGATCAACCGCGGGTCATATTTAATAAAGGTGGGGATGGGAGAAGGCTCCCATTACATCAAAACATTACATCACTCCGGTGTGGGAGAGGCGGAGGCAGGCAGGGAATGCAAAAATCTCAGCGCAAGTGGGGGCAGAGGAGAAAAAAAAAAAATCTCCGTGAGGGGGTTTTAATGTTTTGGTGGGAACTCTTGCCCACTGCCCGCGAGGTCAGAGGCGGTGTCTGCACGCGCTCAGGCGTTAAATGAAACTCAGGAAAAAATGAGAGGCAGATACGAAACGCTCCGAGCGCGTCCGTGGCAGAAATCCCCTGGCAGGAACGGTGCCAGCCGTGCCCTGTGGCTGCTGTGTCCCCACTGTGCCCTGGTGCCAGGCTGGGCACGAGGCCGCCCCGGCACAGGGGGTGCCCTGGCAGGGGCAAAGTCCCCCCGAAGTGCCGTGAGCCGTGCCCGAGGCTGGCCCCGCGGCCAGCTGGGAGCTTGGCCGGCTCAGGGTGGCCGCTGCTGGCCCCTCTGCGGTGATGGAGGAGGATGTGGGTAAGGCATTGCCTGCCCCAGGCGGGTTGTTGTTCCCTCCCTGTGAAGGATGCGCTGCTGGTTTGGTCCCTGCGGTCTCTGGGATGATGGGCAGCAGAGCTGAGGCCGTTCCAGCCCTGGCTGGCTGAGAACCAGGTGGCTTCGGAGGGTTGAGGGGCAGAGCAGAGCATGCTCACATTAGCAGAGCACGCTCCCATTAAACAGAACCCTCCCGAGGCAGCCGCCCCGCATTCCCAGCCGCAGTCACCTCCCTGAGAGCTCGGGCTGATGCTCCCGCCAGGCTGGGGCTGGGAAACTATGCGCTCCCAGCCCCGCGGGGCACCCAGCGGCCCCCCGAGCCGTAATGACCATGCTCTTCTGCTGAGAGGAGTTAATGAGCTGTGCCCGAACGATGGGAAAAGGCCGCTCGCAGTGACATCGCTCAGAGGAGCGGGGCGTGGAACGAGGGGGAAGAGCAATGGGGTGAGAGAGATGGACCAGAAAACGATATCCACTTCATTAGCCAGGTGGTTCCAAATGTGTGGAAACAGGACAAGGTCCAGGGCACCCACTGTGACAGAACATTATTATCATGCGATGCCATGAAGGCTGTGCAAAGACCAAGTCAAAGCTCACCAGCCCACTTGAAAGGGAAAGGGGATCTTCTCGGAACAGGAGCCAGGCTGTTCCCAGGGTGGGGGTGTCCCAGCCCCTGCCGGGGGGTCTGGGCAATCAGCCCAGCTCCTGCTCTCCCCTGGCACCTGCAGAGCCTCCCTCAAACTGCCCTGGGCACGAGCCCTGGCCCCACAGCCTGGGGGGCACGGCTGTGAGACATGTCCTGGTGGCGAGTTCTGGTGGCAAGTCCTGGTGGCACCGATCCTGGTGGCACTGGGTCCTGGTGGCACTGAGTGGCTGCTCAGGGCTGGCAGAGGTCCCTCAGCCCCACGGGTGGGTGTTTTGGTGTCTCTTCCATCACCTGGGATCTGGAGAATTTGGGGGTGATCAGGACCTGCTGTGTGTGAAGGATGAGGGCACCTGGTGGGCAGGTGCCACTAGCCCCCAGAGGTGGGAGAGCCTGAGGGGCAGCACTCACCAGTGACCTGGTCCCTGCACCCTACAGACCTTTGGGGAGCCCCTCAGCCTCCCCCCCAGGATCCACATGGTGCCACACAGGTGTGAGGGGGCTGCTGTCACCTCCCTGTGCAGCCTCAGCACGTGGCACCAGAGCTGGGAATTCACTTGGCTGGGCTGAGAGCTCCAAGCTGGGAGCCAGGAAGGGGCTTTTGGGATTTTTCAGTCATTTCTTCTCTAGGTTGTGCTCAGGCTGCCGTGTCCCTGTGACAAACCCTGTGTGGCCATGGTGTGCTCATCCACAGCCTCCCTCCCGAGACATGCAGAGGTTTCCTGCTCCCTTTAGGTGGCTGATCCCCAGCATCCCACTCCTGCCCCGTCCCCCAAGGGGCAGAGGGGCTCTGAGAGTGCTGTGCTGCCAGCCTGGCCCTGAGCTGCTCCTGTTCCAGGAGCAGGAATGGTTTCATGGACAGTTCAGCCTGTTCAGCCCGTGCAGCTCCTGACACCTGCTCCTGCCAGCGGGCACAGGCTGTTCCCTGCTGAGCTTTTTTTCTTCTTCCCCCTTCCCTTCCCTTCCCTTCCCTTCCCCCTTCCCTTCCCTTCCCTTCCCTTCCCTTCCCTTCCCTTCCCTTCCCTTCCCTTCCCTTCCCTTCCTTCCCTTCCTTCCCTTCCCTTCCCTTCCCTTCCCTTCCCTTCCCTTCCCTTCCCTTCCCTTCCCTTCCCTTCCCTTCCCTTCCCTCAACCTTCCCTGAAACTTCCCTGAAACTTCCCTGAAACTTCCCTGAAACTTCCCTGAAACTTCCTGAAACTTCCCTGAAACTTCCCTGAAACTTCCCTGAAACTTCCTGAAACTTCCTGAAACTTCCCTTCCCTGGGTGTTTAACTGAGGGGAATCCATGCTCAGCGGTGTCAGGGACCAGCAGCTGAGCTCCTGAGGGGCTCTGGGGCTGGTTTGGGGTCTGCCATGGGTGCTGGTGGCTGGCAGGGTTTTCTGTGTGTTTTGAGATGGGCAGGTAACTCCAGGTGCCCTGGAAAAGTCTGAATTCAGGCTGGGGGCACTGGGTTTGAGGCTGTTGGCTTTTGCCAGGGCTGGCACTCAGGTGCCAGCCGGGAGCAGCAGGAGCTGGAAGTGCTGTGGGCAGCCGGGCAGTGATGAGTGGAGATTGCAGGCCTGCCTTCCCCGGAGGGTCCCAGGCTCTCCGGCCGTGCTCTGGGCGTGGCGCTGCCTCTCGTCTTGCGCCTGCTTCGATTTGAGTGAATCTGCTGCTCGCTGGGTCTTGGTGCGTTCACAGCGGTGTAGGAAAAGCTGGTTTTGTTCAGATCCCAGAGCACAGCTTGGGTCTCCTGCTCTGCCCATTCCCAAACCTGTTCCCTGACTGCTGCCAAGGGTCAGTGGGGGCTTCGTGTCCCCTGTGACCCCTGTCCCCGCAGTGTCCCCTTTGCTAACTGGGTGTCCTTCCATGTGTGCCTGTCCTCAAAGCTGCGCCACAGTGGGGTCCACGACCCGCACTGCTAACCCCCGGTTTGGGGGTGCTCCCCTGGACCCTCACAGCCTGTTCGTGCTCTGTGCCAGGCCTTGGGTACTCTGATGTGTGGGACCCCCACACGGGGCGAGAAATCTCAAGGATTCTCATCTTGGCTCCCTTCCAGCGTGGGCACAGCACGCGGGAGACCCAAACCCACCGGGCATGGGGAACACGGGCAGAGAAAGGCGCTCCCTTCCCGGGGTACCACCGGCCGCGGGACCCCCGACAGCCGCGGGACCCCCGACAGCCGCGGGACCCCCGAGAGCAGCGGGACCCCTGAGAGCAGCGGGACCCGGAGAGCAGGGGGACCCCAGCAGGGGACCCCGAGAGCAGGGGGACCCCCGACAGCCGCGGGACCCCCGCCAGCCGCCGGACCCCCGACAGCCGCCGGCTCCGGGGCTCTCGCAGCCCCGTCCCGTGCGCTCCGTCCCGCCCGGCGCTGCCCCCGCCGCTCCCCGGGGCCTCCCGCCGGCCGCGAGGCAAAGTCCGCCCCGGCGGGCGCTAAGGGCCGGGCCGAGCCGTGCCGGGCCGGGGCGGGGGCCGGAGGAGAGGCCTTGGCGCTGATTTGCATAAGTTATAATGCCTTATGGTGGCGGTCATGGCTTGGTAGAGCGCGGCCCGCGGCCCGCAGCAGCCGCGGCCGGGGCGGAGCGGGAGGAGGGCGGCGAGCGGCGGGCGCGCCGCGGCCCCGGCAGCACGGAGGATGGTGTCCCAGCTGAGCGCCCTGCAACGGGAGCTGCTGGGCGCCCTGCTCAGCTCCGGGGCCACCAAGGAAGGGCTGATCCGCGCCCTGGAGGACATGGTGCCCGCCGCCGGTTTCGGCGTCAAGCTGGAGAGCCTCCCGCTGTCTCCCGGCGGGCCCCCCGACGGCAGGGCCGCCCTCCCGGCGCTGGCCAACGGGCACGGCAAGGGCAAGCTCTCGGGCGACGAGGGCTCCGAGGACGGCGACGACTTTGACACGCCGCAGATCCTCCGCGAGCTGCAGTCGCTCAACACGGAGGAGGCCGTGGAGCAGCGGGCAGAGGTGGAGAGGATGATCAGGTACCGGCACCGGGATCCGCCCGCAGGCGCTCGGCCCGACGGCCCCGACCCCCAAGCGCCCTGCCCGGGGGTCGTTCACGGTGTGTCCCACCCGGTGAAGGGTCCCGGTGCTCCCTGCCCGCCCCGTGGTCACTCCCGGTGCTCCCTGCCCGGTGTGTCCCACCCGGTGAAGGATCCCGGTGTTTCCTGCCCGGTGTGTCCCACCCGCTGAGGGATCCCGGTGCTCCCTTTCCCGGTGCTGGCGGGGACCCCGCGGCGGAGCGGAGCCGGAGCCCGTTGACCGCGTCCCCCCCGCCCCGTCGGGGCTGCCCGTGTCCGGTGGTGCCGGGGCCGTGGGGGCTCGGACCGGCCGCCGGCTCCGTCCCTCCGCGCCTGCGGCTCCAACATAAACCGCACCACGTGGAGCCCGGGGCGTTATTAATTTATTTCTATAAATCATCAACAGAAAGATACACAAAGGGCCGCGATCAGGGCGATCGGGCCGGCGGGTTATTCATTGCCGGGGTTGTAAAGCGAACCGGGAGCGGGGAAAGCAGGAGGGAACCCCCGACGGCGGCGGCTCCGCTCCGGCCCATCCCGAGATGCGGCCGCGCTCCGAACCGAGCCGAGCCGGGCCGGGCCGGGCCGAACGGGGCAGCCCCGGGCACGGCGGGCAGCGCTGCCCCGGCCCGTGGGGGCGCGGCCGGCACCGACCCGCTCCGGAGCGCCGGGGAAGCGGCGGCGCCGCCGGTCCCGCTCCGGTGGGAGCAGGTGGGAGCCCCGCGGGGACACCCCGGGTGCTGCGGGGACACCCCGGGTGCTGCGGGGACATGCCGGGGTGCTGCGGGTCTGTCCGTGTGTCCCCGCCGTGCCGGTGCGGGGGGTGCGGTACCGGAGCACGGCCCCGGTGCTGCCGCCCGTGTGTGCCCTGTGCCAGCCTGCGGAGCCCGGGGACAGCCCCGACTGTTCCCCCGGCACCCTGATCTGCCCCCCGACACCCCGATCTGCTCCCCCCCGACTGCACCCCGATCTGCCCCCCGACACCCCGGGGTCTCGGCAGCGATGCGCTCCGGTGCCGTCCCGGCTCCTTTGGGGACAGGGCGGTGTCACCCGCGCCTGCCCAGGTTGGGACCCTCCGGTGCCAAAGGGGCTCGGAGCGAGGGAGGATCCATCGCAGCCCCGTCCCGATGGGTTCCCTCCTGCTTGGCACGGAGCCTCGCACCCCTGGGTGCTCCCACCCGTCCCCAGTGCCCTTGGTGGCCACATCCACGCTCGGGGGTGCCCGCGGTGGCCGGGGGTGCTGAGCAGGCTGAGCCCCGGGCTCACCGTGCTCCCACAGGTGTTTCTGTGCAAAGTTTGCCTTGGGTGCAAACAAGAGCGGGCACATGTCCCTGAGGAGCCTTTGCAAAGAGCTCGTGTTTGCTCTGAGAGAGGCCTTTGTACTTGGAGAGGGAGCGGGCTGGGGAGCTGGGAGACACCGGCTGCAGCCCTGCTTGGGGCTGAACCCCCTTTTCTCCCAGGGCAGGCTCACTCGGGGGCTGTTCCCACATCCCTGGGGCTGCTGAGCCCTGCAGCTCTCCAGGACCCTGCTCTGGGCTTTGCTGCTCTCCCCTGGTGCCCATGAGGTGACACGGAGAGCCCAGCTCTGGGACAGACACCCCGTGGCTCTCTCACTGCCCCATCCCACCCAGACCTCACTCTGGGTGAGATCATAATTAATAATAAATAATAAATAATAAATAATAAATAATAAATAATAAATAATAAATAATAATAAATAACAAATAATAATAATAAATCCCAGGAGCACCCAGATCCCATCCGAGGGCTGGGAAAGCCACCAGCCCTGGGCACCCAGCAAAGCCACCCTGAAATGTGCAGGGAGATGCTGACCAGGACATCATTTCTGCACGGAGCTGGGTTTATAATCCATCTGTATAAATTCTTGGCATATTTCTCTGAGGATGTGGAGTGTATTTACCTGGTTTTGAGGCGGGCAAAATGAGTGAGCTGGTCTGGGAATCAATCCCTGGGAAGAGGAACAGGCTTTGCCCCTGCCTGTGTCTGAGGCTGAATGGGGAAATGGCTCTTTCTTGGGCAGCATTGGCAGCCAGGCTTTGTGGGGATAATTTGGTGCAAGAAAAACACCTTTCCATGATTTTGGTGGAGAAGGATCATGGAGCCACGGCTATAAAGTGGTTTTCCAGTATTAGAAAGCACTCCCGGGTTGGTCAGGGTTCTGGTTTTGTTTGTAAGTAAAGTCCTGTTGAAGATTGGACAATTAATGTTTGTTTTATTTCATTTTGGTGACAGAATCAAAGAAAAAGGGCTGGTGTTGACTCAAAAGGTTTTCCTCTCTGGTTTTTTAGGTTACCAAAAAAGAAAGGAAAAAAAAGAGGCCAAACAAACACTCGAACGTTTCATATTGGGTCAAGTCCAAAACATTTTGTTTAACATGAAACAAAATGTTTGGGTTTGGTTTCAGGTTGTTTAACCCTTTTGAATACGGTCAAGTTGATTTGTAAAGGAAAAATCACTGCTCAGAAATTAAGAGCTGAATAATTGTTTTGAAAGTGTGAGTATGAAACACGTTGGAAATGTCAAGGTGAAGCCTTTTTTAAAATAATTAAATGGAGGAAAATTCTGAGACTTTTTTTTTGCTAATTCTCAGATATTTTTCCAGCCAAAACGTTGCCAAATTTTATTTGAATTCCAAAATCCCACCTGCAGCCCCCAAGTCACTCATTTGACATTTTCCAAGCGTGCTGCGATTCACTGGCTCACAGTTTCACTCTGAAAACGCTGCCCTGAATCCAAACCACTCTTAGAAATTATAATGAGCCCTGTTTCATTAACCTGTTATTAATCAGTAATTAGTGGGCTCAGTTAGGTGACAGGAAGCACTTGTGACAAAGATCTGCCCGAGCCCCTCCGCTCGGGCACGGCGGCTCCGCCCGGTGCTGCTGGCCAGGACAGGACATTGTCTCCACATCCTTCTCCTTGCTTCCCACCTTCTCCTGGGAACCATCCCATGGAAAAGACCCCCAAAAGCAGCAGGGTTCCCCTGCCTGGAGGATGCAGAGCTGGGCACAGGCTCAGCCACTCCAGGAAGGCTCCGTGGCTCCTTCCCGGGGTGTGACAAATTCCCGCTTGGCTCTGCTACTTTTGCCATGGATCCAACCAGCTTTGTTTTCAAGCTGCATTCAGGAAAAAAAAAAAAGTAAGAAATCTACTTGTTGGGCTTTTTTTTTTTTTTTTTTTTCCCTCCACTTGACAAGTTGAAGGATCCAAAATAAGTAATGAATTGGGAAAGCAGCCGGACGGTCGTTCCAGGAGCGGCGTTGGGATATTGCATTATTTGAGTGCAGGACTGTGACCAGGTCTGGGCTCACACTGAATTTTCAGTGCTGAAAGTGCTCCCTTTTAGCCCAGAATAAACCCTGGATCCAGCACAGGTGTGTTGGCCTGTTCCTCTGCTGTCACACTGGGGTTTGATAGAGCTAAAGACCACGGACAGCATTTGGATTTTCAGCTGTAATTTTATTTGTTGTAAAATATAAAAGACCCTAATCAGCAGATCCTAAATCAGTGTTGGCTACCCCAAGAACAGTGAAGCAGTGTTATTTAGAGAAGAGTCACTTACACCTGGATCCTTCAGGAACCTAATTCAATAATAATCAGGAATGACTCAAAATTTTGGGGGGGGTTTGGTTTCGGTTTTGCGTTCGGGGACTCGTTGGGGTTTGTGTGCCTGGTTTGACCTTGGCTTCTCAGCCTTTCACATATGGTTGGTGTGTGCACAGCTGTGGGAGCGAGGGAATAGGGTCCCTTTTAAGGGGATATTGAGATTTTTAGATCATTATCCCTGTGGGAATGGAAGGAAGAAGCTGCACAGCAAGCGCGGCCGGTGGGGTTTGGTGGCTGTGCGGGGGTCCCTGCCCCTGCAGGTGCTGCACCCCTGAGCAGGGGCAGGAAAAGCATCCCCAGCACTTCTCTTTCTTCATTAAGAGACCAGGACGGGCTTCCCATGCCCATCCATGTGTGTGTGTGGGATTTCCACGGGAGAAATGGCGCTGTAGGGAACGGCAGCGGTTCCTGCACGGGCTCTGCTGCTCCTTGGAGGGGCTTTGCTGGCACCAGTGAGACCTTGGTGTGTCCCATCAGGACACTGGCATCCTCTCTGCTTCTCCCTTCCTGGGGGAACAACCCCCAGGGTGGGTGTGAGCCCCCATCCCACCAGCCCTGGGGTGGGACTGGGCTGTTTTGGGGGAGAAAATAATCATATGCTGTAAGGATCTTGTGTCCTTCTGCAAAAGTTTAATAATAATAATAATAATAATAATAATAATAATAATAATGAAAGGTTTCCATGATGGGAAGAAGCAAATACAAGGTGCAGCAGATATTAACCCTTGGTTTCCCTGCCCACAGTGAGGACCCGTGGCGGGCAGCGAAGATGATCAAGGGGTACATGCAGCAGCACAACATCCCACAGAGGGAGGTGGTGGATGTCACCGGCCTCAACCAGTCCCACCTCTCCCAGCACCTCAACAAGGGCACCCCCATGAAGACCCAGAAGAGAGCTGCCCTGTACACGTGGTACGTCCGCAAGCAGCGCGAGATCCTCCGGCGTAAGTACCCGTGGGGATGGTGGGGATGGGAGAGGGGTCCCTGTGTCCCTGTGTCCCTGTGTCCCTGTGTCCCAGCACAGCCCCCAGCCTCCAGCTGTGTAGCATCTCAGTTTTCCAAGTAAAATGAATTTAAGGTGCAGGAAAACTGGGAGCCCCTCTTGGTGGCAGGGTTCCCCCCGGCCCATCCGCACAGCTGAATTTCTGGGTGTTTGTGTTTGTTAGAGCTGGGAAAGCAATTAATGCTGGCTCACAATTAGGTGCCTTTGCCACTGTTTTCCTTGTTATTTTTCAGGCTGCTCAATTTTTATAACTAAGTGGAAAAAGTGTAGAGAGAGAAAATTAAATCCTGCTGAATTGCTGCTGCCTTAGCAGGGTTTGGGGCAGTCTGTGCTGGTGGAAATGCAGATTATTTTGACCAAGCACACAATTTATTCCTTTGTGCCCCTTTCCACTCTCTGGGATCTGTCCCATAGCTCTCAAAGCAGCTCTGAGTGGCACTGACACCCCCCAGGAAAGGGCTCTGCCTCCCTCTTCCCAAAGGATGCAATATCCAGCAGACGGGAAGTGCAGAGAAGGGTTTAGCACCAAATACCATTGCTCTGAAAACACACCTTGAGACGTTAGAGCAAACACAGCCTGCTCCAGCCTTGCCCTGCGTTTCCCCCCCGTCACAGGGGGAAAAAGCCATTATAAAAAGAGGGAGAATTCCCCTGCAAAACTGGGAATAATAAAACCCTCCCATTAATCTCGCTTTACTGCCGTGGTGACAAGCGCCGGGGCTGGGGCGGCCACCGAAGGTCACCTCTGGTGCTGTCCCAGCACAGGCTGGTCCCACCAGGCTGGGAGGGGACTGGGAGGGGAGCACAGAGGGGCACCCTCTCGGGGGGCTTTGCAGTCGTGTCCTGCCCAGCTCCTTGCTTGGAAAAATCCTCCCCAAACAAGTGCAGGCTGGCAGGGGCCCTGCCCATGAATATGCATGGCCATCCGCATGCCCTGCACATGCCTCCCCATTAAACAGGGATGGCAGCAGGCTGGCCCAATCCTGGGATGGGTGGCAGGGAGCACCTGGCTGGCTGCAGAGCCTGCTGTGGGCTCGGGGGGCTGCGGGAGGGGACACGGGGGGTCACCTCGGCGCGGGACAGTGGCTCCGAGCGGCGGCTACAGGCCAGCTCACGTCTGCTCCTTTCTCTTTCAGAGTTCAACCAGACAGTCCAGGGTTGTGGAAATATGACAGACAAAGGCAGTCAGGATCAGCTGCTGTTTCTCTTTCCAGAGTTCAATCAGCAGAACCAGGGGGCTGCCCAGCTCGACGACGCCTGCTCTGAAACGCCCAGCAAGAAGATGCGGCGCAATCGGTTCAAGTGGGGGCCGGCCTCCCAGCAAATCTTGTACCAAGCCTACGAGCGCCAGAAGAACCCCAGCAAGGAGGAGAGGGAGACTCTGGTGGAGGAGTGCAACAGGTAATGCGTGCCCCACACACCTGCACTGCCTCCCCTGCCCCACAGCCTCAGCCTTCCTTGCAAAAGCTGCTGGAGATGCCGGGCTCTGGGCTCACCACCCGCTCTGGCTCGTGGCACAGCTTTGCTGAGCTGCCAAACCTCTCCTTGCTGGGTTTTCCCTCTCTGGGTGATTGGGGCAGAGTGAGCTCTGTGCTCAGGCAGGGATGTGATGGGGATGCTGCAAGGATGATACAATGGGGATAGTGCAGGGATGCTGCAGCGTTCCAGCAGCATCAGGGGAGCGGGGATGGACTTTACAGCCTGGTGTAGTTGAGGAGAGCAGGTGAACTTGCAGGAAGGGCTGATTTGTTGTGTCTCCTGTTTGCCCCTTTGCTCCAATGTGTCCCCTTGCACTCCCAGGGCCGAGTGTCTGCAGAGAGGAGTGTCCCCCTCCAAGGCACACGGGCTGGGCTCCAACCTGGTCACCGAGGTCCGTGTGTACAACTGGTTTGCCAACCGGCGCAAGGAGGAGGCTTTCCGCCAGAAACTGGCCATGGACGCCTACAGCTCGGGCCAGCCCCCTCACAGCATGAGCCTGCTGCTGTCCCACGGCTCCCCACACCACAACCAGCCCAGCGCCTCCCCGCCCAGCAAAATGCCAGGTAAGGCCCTGCCGAGGCTGAGCTGGGGCGCTGAGCCTGCCAGGCTGTGTGTGCAGGGAGGGGATGCTCACCCTGCTCCCTGCTCAGCCTCAGGGGGGGTGGATGGGGATGGAGAGGAGCTGTCACTGCAGTGTTTTGGCCAGCACAGCCACATGGTGAGGGCTGGGTTTCCATTGTGCTGAGGACAAATCGGTGTTTGCTTGGTTGGTTGAAGTCACGGGAGTTTCTTGTGGGCAGGGAGAGGCTGTGCCCAGCAGGGCAGGAGGAGCTGCCCCGTGCCTGCCATGTGGTGCCAATGCCAGCCCGTGGGGTGTAGCCACTGGGGAGCACTGGGGAGCACTGGTAATGCCCCAGGGAAGGTGTGGCAGCATTTCCCAGCCTCTCTGTGGGGCTGGGTGTATGACTCTGCACCATCCCCATGGCAGAGTGGAGTGAGTGGATGAAGAAAACTGCTAGGGGGTGCAGGCTCACCCCAACCTCCTCCTCTGCACACCACGGTGGAGGACTGGGCAGAGCAGAGCTGAGCAGAGCAGAGCAGAAAGCCCCAGGGGGATTGGAGTGGGAGATAACCCCGTGGGGAGGGGGCTGCACACTGGGAAGGGGGCGAGAAGCATTGTTGGGAGAACAATCCCCATTGTCCCTTCCCAGCCCTCTGCATCCCAGGCAGGTGGGACAGGGGGCTCAGTGGTGGGGGTCAGCACAGGGGCTGTGTCCCCACTGCCCCATGTCCCCTGGGACACTGCCCCATGTCCCCTGGGACACTGCCCCGGCCGGGGAGGCTGGAACCTGCCACCTCCTGGGAGTGACCCTGCCTGGCTCCTGACTCACACAAAGGCAAACCAAAAGGAGCCCGTGTGGCACAGAGTCCATGGCAAGGACAAGGCGCCTGGGGACTCTGCAGGGTGGCTGGACACCAGTGCTCTATCCCCTGTGGGCTACCCAGGGATGTGCTTGGGCAACTCCCAGCCCTGGGAGGAACCGGCAGCATCCCGGGGACCGGCCAGCGGTGACCAAAAAGTGACCCTGCCCCAGGAATGCCCCGCACAATGGCGGGGACAGGGAGGACGTTTGCCCTGCTGTCAGCGGCTGATTGCTTACAAGGTGCCCTACAAGCACATTGTCAGCAGAATCAGCTGTTTTCGGTGTCGCGGCGGGCTGCACAATGCCCCACCAGCATGCAGCCCCGCATTGTCACGGCGCTGTCCCCCCGTGCATGCTTAATTGACAATTAAGCCGGGGCTTTGAACGAACCCCGCAGCCTTTGATGTGCCAGCGCACATGGGGCACCCCCCGAGAGCTTTTGTTTTCTTCTATTAGGGGACAGCAATTACTGTAACCGCGGGCATTTATCTTGGGGCTGGAGTGCCCTTAAGCCCAAACCTTTATTTTCGCTGTCGGAGCAGTGCCAGCAGGGGCCGGCCGTGGCTATAGGGCCGGTGTCAGCCCATCCCGAGGGGCTTTTGAGCAGGGCAGGAGTGATGGCTGCGGAGCAGAGCCCCTCCGGAGGGGTCAGGAGGGCTTGGCCGCGGGAATTTCTTGGCGGTCAGTGCTCGTATCCATCCTGAGGAGGAGGAGATGGGCATGCCAAGGGACACTGTGGGGTGTTAGGGCTGATTTTGGAGGCAGCAGGCAGGGATGGAGCTCAGCCATCATTGCTTCAGGGTGCTTGACCCAAGCTGGGTCCAAGAGGCTTCCAGCTCCAAAAACACCCCCGGGTTTATCGCTGCTGGGACATCCTCCAGGAGGTGTTTGGGGATGCACTCCTGGTGGGGCACACTGAGTGCTGGCCCTGCTGCCTGGCTGACCCCATCCTGGCTGTCCATGCTGGGATTTGAACTGTCCTTGCCCCGCTGTGGCGGCGTCTGGGCCGCTCAATGCTTTAACAGCTTAATGACAGCGCCAGGACAGCAGCCCTGCCTGCCCTGCCCTGCCCAGCCCCTGGGGCTGCAGCTGGGGGGCAGCTGCAAAAACCCTCTCCTGTGCACAAAGAGGGGTCTCCTCTCCTTGGGACATCAGTGGGGTCTTGCAAAATGGAGTGGCAGCAGGGCAGGGATGAGAGCTGTGAAAGTCAAACATCCTCCGGCCTCTTCTTGGGGACACATCTGTCCAGCCTCCAGCTGCAGTTTTTAACTATTTGGAGGTAAATACTTAAAGCCTTTCTATCTCAGAGGCTGGACTTTTCCCTGCCTCTGGGTTTTATCAGCGATCTTGGTTCCCTGTTTGATTTGAAGGTCACTGGGGGTTTTATCTCGGTGCCATGCCTAGACTCTGGCTTATGCCATTTTTATCTTCAAGAGCCCCGAAGACAATCGGGGCATTGATGAGATTAGGGGAAGCACCACCCGCCCCCCACGCCCATCCTGCATACAAAGGGCCCTGCAGAGCCCCAGCCCCACTGCCCCAGCCCCACTGCATCACCTCCAGCCTGTCCTGGGGGGCTCCACACCCATGGGGGAGTCAGGGTGTCATCCATCCATCCATCCATCCTTCCATCCATCCATCCATCCATCCATCCATCCATCTATCCTTCCATCCCTGCTCTGCAAACATCAAAATAGCAGAGCAATATCAGAGCAATCACATTTATATATTATATCTGTGTATATACATATATATTAAAATGAACTACTTATATATGTACATATTTAGATATCTCCACAGATGGAGATAAACATAAAAAGAACCCAGTGACACCTCTGAGATTCTTCCTAAAACCCAAAGGGTAATTGAAAGGCTTTAACTTTCCTCTAAAAGAAGAGCCCATCAGCAAAGCCTGGCTCCAGGGGTCCCCTGGTTTCTCCCTGGATCCTTCCTGGTGTTCCTTGGGGTGCTGGTTCTGACTGGGCCCCGGTGCCAGCAGTTGTAATATTTTACTGTCGGGTGCATTGTGGGGCTCGGTGGGTACAGTGCACTGTTAGGAGCTTTTCCCTGTTTTATGGGGGTAATTAGAAGTTTATGACAGCAGCAAAATGGGAGGGTCTAGTCCCCATAAACGGGTTTATAATGGATATAAACTATGCACCTCTGTAACTGAGCAAGATTAACACTTTAGGGACAATTTGAGTGGCAGCCCAAAAATCAGAGCTGCCCTCGGTGCTGCCTGGACCTGAATTTTGGGAGGGTGAAACTGTCCCATCAGTGACCTGGGTGTCAGTGGGTGAAGCATCACTGAGTCCAGCATGACCCCAAAAATTACACTTTGCTTTTGTCACCCCACTTTCACACCCTGGTCCACACTGGTGGCTCTGTCCTGGGGGGGGTCAGGCAGAGCCCAGAGCTGAATCCCCACCACCACCAGATCCTGGTGAATTTTTGGGGTCTCTTTTGGGGTTTGGCATTGCTGGTGATGTGCAGGACGTGGGTGAAGGTCTGGGCAGAAGTGCAGCCTGGAGCTGGGGGAAGGGGCAGACACTGGAGGTTGGGATGTGCTGTGGCACTGTGGCAGCAGGGCTCCTGCTGCATGAGAAAGACAGTTAAAAGTACAATGAGGGTTTTTTAAAAATACAATTTATTAATATCAAACATGACTTAAAGCAAAGCAGAACCAAACTGCTTTGCTGCTGGTGCCTGGTGTGTTCTGAGAAAATGGCACAAGGCTGTGATTAAAGTAATAAAGACACCAATCCTTGCCCTGAACTCCCTCCTCCACCCCCCTACCCCCAAAAGCCGAGTCAGGAGGATGAGTGTGGCACCCCAGAGAAGGCAGGGGGTGCTGGGGCTGTCTGTGGGTGCTCAGGTCCCCCTGCCCTGGGGGCTGTCACTGCTGTCCCCATCCATCAGCTGGAACGGGGTTAAGGCTACGGGAGCTGGACCCTGCGGCTCGTCTGGGGCAGGGGAGAGCAGTAAAACATTTCACAGGCTGTGCAGCTCAGGGGCCACACAATGGCCCATCCCATAAACAGACTTTTATATTATGGCTGTAGCTCCAGTTTGAAAAAAAAAAAAAAGCCTTGAGGAGGGAAGGCTCCACGGCCAGAGCCATTCCCGGTGATCCCCATCCAGGCTCCTCTCCTGAACAGCCACAGGATGAGGCTGAGGGGGAATAAATCCCTTTGCACAAGGGCTGCTTCCAGCTGTGGAGGCACAGGAGAGCAGCAGGAGAACCCTTGTGTTGGGCTCTGCTGGCTGTCTGAGCCCAGCCCATAAACCCTGGATGCCAAAGCCCCCAGCCCTTCGTGCCCGTGCATTCACCCCGGCCGTGGGGGCTCTGTGGGGACATCCCAGAGGTTGTGCTGCCAGGGGAGGGCTGGATCCTGGGGTTCAGTGGTTGAGGGGGGCCTGGGGAGCTCAGGGGGAATGCATCCCCATCAGCAGGGAGCTCTGTGTGCTGCAGCAGTGACAGCAGAGCAATGCCTTGTAGTGGTGTCCTGATATTAATGATCTGATCTGCCCAAATCCAACCCAGCCTTAGGGACACAAACAATAACAGCCCTGCCATTGTGGGAATGGGGAAAACCCAGTGAGGATGGATGCTTTCTAAAAACCCAGTGAGGAGAGATGCTCAGGGAAAAGGCACCCTAATCAGCAGGGAGCTGTGTGTGTTAAAGCAGTGACAGCAGAGCAATGTTTTTAGGTGATGTCCCAACATTAATGATCCGATCTGCCCAAATCCAACCCAGCCTTAGGGACACATTAATAATAACAATCCTGCCATTGTGGGAATGGGGAAAACCCTGTGAGGATAGATGCTTCCTGAAAAGCAGAAAGCTTCTCCCTGCCCAGCAAGAGGCTTTTTGGTGGGGCTGGAGGTGTCACCGCTGTCCCCAGCCCCAGAGCCCAGCCTGGCTCTCCTGGGGAGAGTTAATCTTCATCAAGATTCTTCATCAAGACACAGAGTCTTCAGTGGCTTTATCTAGAGACCCAAAATCTCCGTCCCCAGCCTATCTGGGAATCTCGGCGCTGGTTATTGTTCCTCAAACAATCAAAGTCTTGTCCTTGGGGTTGCAAGGAAGAGCTTGAAAATCAGCATTAAACCTCTTGTGTGTTTTAAAGCCGACTTCACAGCTTTGGGTGGCTCGGCTCATGAGTTACCACCCCCTTTAGGTAGGTAGGGCATGATTTTGCATTTAAAATGGACTTTTTTTGTTGTTCTTACTGAGCCCAGAAGAGCTTGAAGACGGCAGAAACTCTGCTTTCCTTAGCGAGAGGAGCCGTCTGCGCTCTGTCTATCTCTCAGATCACGCCCAGAAGAAAGGGCTTTGTTTTATCTGCCCTGCCATTGTTCCAGCAGCGGATCCCAGCCCGGAGTGAAGCACCCTGTGGCCGCAGCAGGAATGTGTGTGACAGTGCCCGGGTTGAGTAATGTTTACCCTGTTCACGGCAGGGACGTCCACTCGGGCCGGCAAATATCCACCTGCCAGAGGACATTCTTTTATTATCAGGGATAAAGGGGTTTGCTGGGAAATCATCAGGAACCAGACATGGTGAGGAGATTCCTATCTGCGGGTGTTTGAGCAGCTGATGGGGAAAATTCGGAGTTGATTACGGAGTGGCTGTGTTGTGGTTTTGGTGGAGGGTGTGGGTGGGTCTGTGCTTGGGCAGATGGTTTTGGAGCTGGTGGAAAGCTCCTGGATTCCAGTTGTTATTTCTTTGCTTCTCCTTGGTTCAGAGATTAATTTCAGTGTAGTCCTTAGAGCATCCTTCACTGAGCCAGCCACAGGCTGAGCCTCCCCTGTGTCCCCAGAGTCCTTCTGCAGTGGTGGATGATGCTCATGGTGGCTGCCAAGGTGGGCTCTGCCACCCGTGGGTATTTTCCCCAGGAGGTCTGAGGTTTGTCTGTCCATCACCTATCATTTCAATCCCATCAGTAAATCTGGCTGGGAGCACAGGGCTGGACTCCTCCTAATAAATGTAGTTGCCACAGCAGCCCCGTAAAAGACACTTTTGTTTCCCATGGGTTTTCCTCAGTTAATAATTTGTGATCTGTAGATGCCTTTCCATGACACATGGCTGATCATATGGTTATCAGTGTGGGGTGTTTTAGCCAAATTAAATATATTTATATAGAAGACCTGTGCTGGGGCCAGATTTCCCTGCAGGGCAGTGGAGGGCTGGGGTCTGCTCTGGGGGTTGGTGTGTCTGGTCCCTCTGCCTTGCTGCTGTGCCCTGTTAATCATCCACGTGTGGAGAGGGTGTTGAGAGGGAATGGGATGCAGAAGGGCCTGAGAAAACAGTGGGAGCCAGGGGTGTGGGAGCTGGGCAGCCTGGGATGGCTGCAGGGAGCAGGGAGAGCCTCTGAGGGATGGGATGGGATGGGATGGGATGGGATGGGATGGGATGGGATGGGATGGGATGGGATGGGATGGGATGGGATGGGATGGGATGGAGGGTGCAGGGTTCCCAGGCAGTGTCCAAGAGCCACGGCAGGAATTTGCAGGATGGAATTTGCAGTGTGGCAAATGGAAGCACGAGGGGTGCAGGTGGGTGTGGGGCTGCTGGCCCGGGTGGGGGTCCCCTTTTTCCCCCCGTGGCAGCTCCAGCCATAAACTCCTCCCTGCAATTCCAGGAGATGGGGCCAGGGACAGGCTGGGAGGTGGTGCTGGAGGAAGAGCCACACTTTTCAATGTTTGTCATTCACAGATCTCATTTGGGAGCGTGCACACATCTGCATCCTTGTGCCACACGTTGTGGGGTCACTGGGGGGTCCAGGGGGTGGGCACAGCCCTGGCACAGTTGGGTGGTGATGCCAGTGCCCATGGGTGATGGCAATGGCCATGGGTGATGGCAATGACAATCAATGGGTGATGGCAGTGCCTGTGGGTGATGGCAGTGCCTGTGGGTGATGGCAATGGTCATGGGTGATGGCAATGACAATCAATGGGTGATGGCAGTGCCTGTGGGTGATGGCAATGGTCATGGGTGATGGCAATGACAATCAGTGGGTGATGCCAATGCCTGTGGGTGATGGCAATGGCCATGGGTGATGGCAGTGGCAATCAGTGGGTGATGACAATGCTCATGGTTGATGCCAATGCTCATGGGTGATGTCAGTGGGTGATACTGGTTCCTGTGGGTGATGCCAGTGCCCGTGGGTGATTCCAGTGGGTGATACCAGTGCCCGTGGGTGATTCCAGTGGGTGCTGCCAATGCCCGTGGGTGATGCCAGTGCCCGTGGGTGATCCCAATGCCCATGGGTGATTCCAGTGGGTGATGCCAGTGCCCATGGTTGATGCCAGTGGGTGATCCCAGTGCCCGTGGGTGATTCCAGTGGGTGCTGCCAATGCCCGTGGGTGATGCCAGTGCCCGTGGGTGATCCCCATGCCCGTGGGTGATTCCAGTGGGTGATCCCTGTGCCCGTGGGTGATCCCCATGCCCGTGGGTGATGTCAGTGGGTGATCCCCATGCCCGTGGTGTGTTTTGCAGGGGTCCGGTACAGCCAGGCCAGTGGCGAGGCAGCGTCCTCGGGGGCCATCAGCCACCACGGCAGCACTGCCATGGTCACCACCAGCCAGGCTGTCCTGCAGCAGGTCTCCCCGGCCAGCCTGGACCCGGGCCACGGTTTGCTCTCTCCCGAAGGTAAAATGGTGAGTACACCTGGCCCATTGTGGCGGCGGCGCTGATAAGATAAGAGGGCCCAGCGGGCAGAGCAAACACGCTCTGCCCGGGGTTCACACGCGGCCCGGGCTGAACAATGGGGCATTGTGGGGGGACCAGGCTGCCACTGTCCCCTGGTGGGACACCCAGTGTTTCCCCAGATGGATCTGGCAGAGCCAGGGGTGCATTGATCGCAGGCTGGAGGCACTGGGTGGATCTCTGTTTGCTTTCCCCTGCCCGTGACACGGTGTCAATAAAATACTCATTCATTACTTTTGGGAAGAGCTTTCCCTGTGAGCAGGGACCTTCTTTGTCCCAGGCATCACTCAGGGGATTGAAGCTGCTCATGGTGGCTCTGGCCCCACAGCTCCTGCCTCTCCCCCTCCCCTTTGCCGTGTCCTTGGGGTTCTGCTGCAGGGGCTTTGCTGGGCAGAGCTGCAGCATGGCAGGAGCAAGATGGGACCCCAGCATCCTGTGGTTCTGGACATGTCCCCATGGCAGGGTCTGAGCACTCAGGGTGCCCCTTCTTGGAGCAAAGCCCCTGGAGGAGTGGGTGAAGGAGCAGGCAAGGAGGGGGTACAGGGGTTCAGGCCAGGATGGGATGGGATGTGATAGCAGAGCACAGCCCATCCCTGGAGCAGGCTGGCAGAGGTTTGCCTGCAGCTGCTCCTTTTCTGGGAGTTTTTCCTGCTGAAATCGAAAGTCAAACATGGCACTGGGTGACGGGGCCAAGCCGGTTCTTCCTGGGTTTTCACTTCCATTTTCAGAGGGCTGTCCCTCCTGGGCCATCCCATCAGTCTCCTGGCAAAGCTGTTTGGCCATGGAGGGGCTCTCTGTCCCCTCCCTCAGCTCTGGCACCATTTCATTGTGCCAGAGAGGGTCTCTGAGCAGCCCCTCGGGCTCTGGCACTCACCCTGCCAAGCCAGGGGGACATTGCAGAGCAACACCCCAGCCCCCCCAGCCCACTCCCTGTGCCCCAGCACGCCCAGATCGCCTCAGGGGTGTGTTGAGCCTCATAACCCTGAGCCTGGAAGCCATAAAATGAGTCAGGGATAAAAGCTGTGGCACAGCAGCAGCACTGCATGCCCAGGGTGGGGGATTCCCCAAGCACCAGGCAGTGCCAGCACCCCTGCCAGCTCCTGGGACCAGCCAGAGACCCCTGCAAGGGGCTGGGCAGCACGGCAGGAGGAAAGGGAGCAGATTAAACTGGGAAAAGTGCAGCAGAAGAGCTCTGCAGTTTCTCCCCCAGGCACAGACACTGCCCAGCGCCGTGGGGACCATGCGGGACCGCGGCTCTGCCAGCTTATCTCTGATCTCCAGGCTGGGCTAGCTGGTGCTTGCAAGTGGTTTAATAGAAATATGCTGTAGGCTGTGGTTTCTAGTAAGTAAACATGTGCCTTTAATGCCCCACAAGGAGCTGCCAAGGAAGTTGCTGCATCTTTCAGGAAGGAGCGTTACTGAGGCTCCAAAAATCTCTTGTGGCTCGCTCTTTCATGCTCCAGTGTTTGCCTCAGCTGTGCTAGTGCCAGAGGGTCTGCCCTGAGAGTGCAGTGCCTGCAGGGTCTTTTCCAGTCATGCACAGTGCAGGTGCAGTGCTCTGGGGCCAAACAGGCTGTGCGAGGAGCCGGGGCTGCGGGCGAGCGGCGTGTGCTTGCCGGGAGCTGTTTGACTTGTGCAGCCGAGTGTGCTGTAACCCGGCCTTGAAGGGACTTTGAAAGTGGAAAATACCGGATCAGGAAATGTGAGTCACTCCCGGGCTTTGGAATTTATTGATGGATTTGTTTCAATTGCTATCTCCAGCTCACATGTGCAAAATAAACAAGGTGCTCGGAACTGGTGTCCAGAAATGTCACCTGAAGGGCTGCAGGGATGGCTCTGAGTTGGGATTGAGGTCACCCAGTGCAGGAAGGTGCAGCAATTAAAGAAATCAGGCACTTACATGTCCTGGGGACCAGCTCCAGTCCTCACAGCACATGCCAAGTGCCTTTGTCTGATCCCTAAACTTTGGCCTGAAACCCCAGGCAGTGGCTCTGCTGTGCACACCCACCCTGTCTCACCAGTATCCTGCCAGCTTGGTGACTAAGATCATCACCACGAGGCCCTTTTAATCTGCTTTCTGTCATTTTTCTTCCCTTTCCTGAGTTGATAGGTCCCACTTTCCCCTACAAGCATGAGTTAATGAGTGTCAAGAGCCCTCAGCTGTCCCTGTGGGCTGGAGCTTGGACTTGGGGTACAAAACAGCAAAGGTTTGGGATGTGCCGTGTTCCAGTGCCATGCTCCAGTGGAGCTGGGAGCCAGTGCCAGCCAAGTCTTTCCCAATGCTGTTCTGCTGTGTGTTAGCACAAAGCTGAGGTGTGCAGTCAGGGTCTGCACCCTGGGGCTGTGGGGGCTCTATGGGGTGAGGAGGGGGCTCTGCTGATGTCCCCACGACGTGGAGGAGGGGCTGGGGGCTCTGACAGTGCCTCTCCTGCCTTTCTCCCAGCAGATCTCCGTGTCAGGGGGTGGGCTGCCCCCCGTGAGCACCCTGACCAACATCCACAGCCTGTCCCACCACAACCCACAGCAGTCCCAGAACCTCATCATGACGCCGCTCTCGGGGGTCATGGCCATCGCCCAGAGTAAGTGCACCCCGAGTTCCCCTCTGTGGCAGGGAGGTGACACTGCCCCTGCTGACATCCCTGCTCTGCTCTCTCCCTGCTGCCAGGTCTGAACACCTCTCAGGCTCAGAGTGTCCCTGTCATCAACAGCGTGGCTGGCAGCCTGGCAGCCCTGCAGCCCGTGCAGTTCTCCCAGCAGCTGCACAGCCCCCACCAGCAGCCCCTGATGCAGCAGTCCCCCGGGCACATGGCACAGCAGCCCTTCATGGCCACCGTGACCCAGCTGCAGAACTCACACAGTAAGGCCTGGGGGGAGCTGCAGAGGGCTCTGGAAATGAATTGGGATGGGAAATCAGCCTGTGCTCTGCTCCTGCTCTCCCCTGCCCAAGCTGGCACCCTTGGCTGCTGCCCCTCTCTGGTGGTTCCAGCCCCTGGCATGCTCAGCAGTGCAGGGTGGTCACATCCTGCCTCATCCCTTCCTTCCCCCACTCTGCTCTGGTCCAGCCCCTCAGTCCCCACGGGTTTCTGCAGAGCTGCAGCTGCTCGGAGGGAAGCACTGGGTTCCTCCCTTGGCTTGTTTTACCTCATCCCTGTCTCCCTGCTGCCCATTCCCATCCCTGGAGGGCTGGGGTGGCTGTTCCCTGACGTGTCCCCCTCTCCACAGTGTATGCACACAAACAGGAGCCTCCCCAGTATTCCCACACCTCGCGCTTCCCCTCGGCCATGGTGGTGACGGACACCAGCAGCATCAGCACGCTCACCAACATGTCCTCCAGCAAGCAGGTGAGGCCCCACGGGCTGCTGGGGGGGCAGGGGCTCGGGGTGTGAGGTGGAGTGGAGCTTTTGCCCCTCTGGGTGCAGAGGTGGGAGTAGCAGAGACCCCATCCTGCTGCCTGTGCTGCGTTCAAGCTGAGGATGAGAATTCCAAAAACTCTTCCAAAACAGCTGTTTGCAGATGCTGTGATGGGAATTTGGATGATTTTGTCCAACACTTGGTGGTACCAGCCAGGCCCTGCTCATCCCTGCAGCTCCATGAGAGTGGGAGCATCCTGCTGGGGCTAAGAAGGTTGAGCCAAGCAGGCTCTGCTGCTCAACCCTGGTTGGAGTCAAGTGGAGTCCAAGGCTCCCCCAGCCCATAAACCTTTATCATCTGCCCACTGCAGGTGTAAGGCTGGACTTATCCTGGTTCAAATCAGGTGTGTGAGGCTTTCCTTAGACAATAGTCCCTTTCTGAGAGCCAGCTCTGGGGACTGTGGGAAATATGTGGCCCTTATTGATTGCTAGATAAATAAGAGAGAGCCTTGAACTTGCATTCAGATAAACTTTTCTTCCCGAGGTTTGACAGGGGACACGAAAAAAATGTCTGCAATGACCACAGAGTAAATACAGTGTGGGATTGCTGTGAGACCCCCCCAGTGGGATCCTTGGTGAGGGTGAAGGAAGGGGCTGCAGAGGGGCACATGGGGAGTTTGGGGTGCTTGGGAGGGGTCATGAACAGCACCCCCAGGGGTCCCACTGTGGGCAGGTCTCAGGGTGAGCACTCAGGCACGGCCTCCCCTCCGAGCTCCATTTCCTCCGTGCAGCTTTATCGGCCCATCTGCTGCGCGCTCAGCCCGAACTGCCCCTGATTAATCGAGCTCTGCTGCCTTTGATGCTGGGCTGGGGCTGGCCTGGCAGCCTCAGGACACAGGAAATGTCCCTGGCAGGGACACAGAGCCCGGCCATCCCCCCTGGCCCCTGGGCGTTCACCCTTCCCTGACCAGCACCTGGGGGTTTCTGCCTCCATCACTTTAATTAAAGCAGGAGGAGGTGTCACGGCTCAGGAGGGGGAAAATGGGGCCAGGACCCCTCATCTGCTGTGGTTACATTACCCCCAATGCATGATAAACACCCTCTCCAACAGCAAACCCTCCCAGTCCCCAAAGTCTGTTTTCCTACCAACCATTCGATGCCCAAGCTGCAGCTGGAAAAATTTATCTTTGGACATGGATTTCTTTCTTGGTGGTCAGCAGTTTCATTAGCCAGAGGTGAATTAATGTGACAGATGCAGCATGGGGGTCCCATAAATGCTGCTCACCACCCAAATTGCTCAAATTCCTGAATATTTTTGGTGATTTGGGTTTCTATCATTGATCAGGGGCTGTGCCATGACTCCTCCACGCTTCGCCTCAGCATAAAGCAGGCAGCCCCCAGCAGAGCCCAAAACCTGCTCTGTGCTGGAGGTGGAGGCCGTGCCGGGGGGATGGAGCTGGAGGGAGGCCCCTGGTCACCCCCAGCTCTCCCCTGCCTTGCTGTGGGTCTCTTATCAGATGTTGTTATTAGACCTGGAAGGGGCAAATACCTGCGGGCTCCTTTGACAACACTTGAGGCCGAGCCACCATGTTTATGACGTTGGCAAACACCTGATAGCCACGGCCAGTCCCTAATGACATGTCACAGGAGGCTCCTGGCGTCTCCTTATCTCCTGCTGGCCGTGTTTGCTGTGTGCTCCAGCCCACAAGGTCACCCCCACCCCTGGCCCAAGCCCACCCAGGGCTGGGGGGACCCCTGGCACGGAGAGGGGGGAGAAGGAGCCTCTGCAGTGGGATGGATGGATGGATGGATGGATGGATGGATGGATGGATGGATGGATGGGGCTGCTTGGCTCTGTGCCTGGAGGTGAGATGATGCTGGGGGACAGCAATGAGCCCCCAGCCCTGCTCTGAGCTCAGCCTCACGCCTGGCTGCTCCTGGGCACAGCCTGGGCACGAACAGGACCTTTTTTAGCATTATTATTTCTGGGAAGGGGTGGCAATAGCTGGCTAAGAAAGTATTTTCCCACTGCCTCCCCCACTGCTGGGGGCTGAGCAGGGCAGCACCAAGGTCACACAGCAGTGCAGGAGGTGATGCCTGCAGATGCTTTTGTGGTGCTGCCTCCTCCTCCTCCTCTTCCTCCTCCTCCTCCTCCTGCTCCTCCTGCTCACTGCGCTGTTCTCTCTCCCTCCCCAGTGTCCCCTACAAGCCTGGTGATGCTCCACACCTCGCTGCTTTTGCACACATAGCGACGGGATCTCATTTTCCACCCCATCCCGGCGGCGAGCAGCGCTCAGGAGCCCGGGAGTGGCCGGCCAGAGCAGAGCCCAGCAGCGAGGAGAGGAGCCCGAGCCGGGGCCGGGGCTCGGGGACCCGCCCGGGGCTGCCACACCCGCCGGGACCTGCCTCTCCATCCCTCCGTGCTGCCAAGATGTGCCTTGGGGATTGATTCCTGCCTTTCCGAGAGGCGCTCCCGAGGAACGAGGCTGTGCTGGGAGCTGGCACAAGGGGAAGGTGGATGGTGTTGGGGTTCTGCTCCTCCACTCGGCGGACTGAGAGGGACCGGGGTCTGTTACTTGGCGTTCGGAGGGAGGCATTGCATGTGGTGTTGAACTGAGCCAATGGAACTGTAAATATAGGTACAGTCTGCTCCATCCTGCCCCCTCCCCACTCCTATACATAGAGATTTATATAAAAAAAAGAAGTCAATTTTTGCCCAATGGATGTAAACTACTGTAATTAAGTGCAATTCCCCCATGTGTATATATTGGTCCTGAATATCTTCTCTTTCTCCCTTTTTTTTTTTTTAATGGTAAAGGTCAGAGCTGAGGATGGTTTTGGTTTTGTATTTCTCTTTTTCCTTTAAATGAGTTAATTCCAATCCTGGGGCTGGCAAGGAGCCTGGTCAGGCAGCACTGGGCTCTGCTGGGCAGGAGGACAGGCAGACACGTGTCCCCTGCACAGTGACATCCCACGTGAAGGAAGGGCACAGGGCAAGCTGGGCAGGACCTGTGTGATCCTTGTGGGGGCAACTGCGACTGCAAATTAATCTCAGTGGGTTTCCCTTCTTTTGGGGACTCTGAGATGGGCTCTGGTGGGGTGGGGAGGGGCTCAGCAGCCTGGTGAACACATCCAGCTGCTGGGAACTGTCAACAGCTTCCAGGTGAGCCTGGAGCATTTGGTGCTACAGAGTGAATGAGGCCACACAGAATTCTGATGGGATCTTCCCCAGGTGGGTTCAGAGGCTGTCTCCCTTTTCTGCAGGGCACAGGAGGGTGTGGGTGCCCATTTCTGCCTCAGCTCCTGCCCAGTAAATGGCCAGTACAGGTGGCTCCTTCCCACCTTCAGCAGATGATGATGAGCCTGGTTGGCTCCACAGGGTGCTCTGGTCCTCGTGATGCCCTGGATGGATGGATGGATGGATGGATGGATGGATGGATGGATGGATGGATGGATGGAATGTGGGCTGTGGTGTGAATGCTCCAGCTGCTGCCCTGTCCCTGCATGGACAGCTCTGCAGAAGGATCTCCAGCTTGTGAATGATCCCAGCTCTGTGGTGAGGGCATGTCCAGCCCCTCAGGAACCTGCTGAGGACACACACCAGAGCCCTGGAGGAATTTGGGTGCCCAAGTCCAACCTCCCAAAGCTGTGGAAGCTGTCAAAGGCATCATCTGCCCTCTGTAAAAGGATTGACTCCCCAGTTGTGCTGATTTTTCATTAACTCTGTGGTATGTGCCAACTGCTGAGAGGGATTTAAAGAGTTGGACAGCAACAGAGGTGCCCATGGACCGGTAACCATGCTGAGGAGAACACTGGATGCTCTCTTTGGGCTGAGAAAGGCTCTTTGACTCAGTTGTCTGGCACAGTGGGACCCTCACCCTTGCTGGGACTGACAGGAGCTGCCCTACGGTGAATTAACTCATCAGGAATTTGGAGAGCAATATTCAGAATTACATTTAATTTAATGTATACCGTAATTAAACACCGTTTCTTCTGAGTCCTTGCTGCTGCGTGGTCTGTGAATTGCACAGTGGTTGTGTGTGGTGGTTTGGCAGAGGCCAGGCTGACAGGGACACAGGCTGGTGGCACATCCCTCCTGCTGTGCCTTGCAATGATCATCTCCATTTATACCTGCCTGAGTTTGCTGTGAATCCCCAGGTACCAGCCAGGAATGGCAGGAGGCTTTTGGAGGAGGGGAGAGCCACATCCTCACCCTCCTAATGATGCCCTAATGATGCTGCCCTTAGCCCAGCACAATTTCTGCCTCGTTCCCTGCTAACTTTAGCAGCTGAGTGCTAAGCAAACCAATTAGGAGGGGAGTGCCAAAGCCAAGCCCCATCCGCTCTGGATGCTGAGCTCCTGGGTCAGTGCAGAGGGGGAGGTGGCAGGGTGTGCTCCAGGGGCTGGAAAGCTTTTGAAGGTCCTTGATTGTGAAGAGCTAACAGAGCTGAGTGACTCTGAGCACTGCAGTGGAAAAGGGTGGAACCTTTGTGAAGTTAATGGTAATGTGAAGTTTCCCTGGCTGATGAAAATCCAGGTTGAACTGGGCCTGCAGAGGGAGGAATGGACAATCCAGTGGGAAGCAGGTGGAAGGAAGAGGCACTAGACCTGCTGCAGTAGCTTTTAGGGCTTGATTTCTGCACCAGCTGTAAGAAATGATGGAGTTTGGGGTGTGAAGAACCCTTTGGTAAATGGTTCAGAGTCAGTGCTGCTCTCCAGACAGCTCTGCAGAGAAGGTAAGTGAAAACCTTGGGAAAGGAAGCTTTGAGAATTGAGCCCACCAGAGAGGGATGAAGAGTGGTGAAGGAAGAGGGGACAGAGCTAAAAATGAGGGGGGAAAAGGGCAGAGGATCCATCCAAGTGAAGACACAGATGGAGCAGGTGACTCCCACGGAGCAGAGTGTGATGAAGCAGACAGGATAAAGTCAATAATGTGAGTAGAACAAATGATTAATAACAGATAGTTTCCCCAGAGGTGTGGGTTTATGAAGCTGCTGAGCAGTGTGCTGTGTGCTGTCACTTCCCATCCCTGGGCAGCAGGATGGGTTGCTAAGGGTGCTGTGAGAGCTACACATACCTGCGTGGGGAGAAAGCTTCCTCTGGTTTTGAGTTAACCTCTGGCTGAGGAAACCTTTCTGGATGGCAAACACCACAGAAAAATCTTCAGAGCACCTCTGCAGCAGCTGGGCTGGGGCTGGCACTGTCCCTGGCCAGACCTCACCTTGCCTGGAGAAGCCCTGGGTGGGGTGTTTGCTCCCACATGTGCCCTGGCTGCCTCATTAAATTGCTGGAAAATGCAGTGTCATGTCAAATGAAGCTCCTGGAAGATACTTTTTCCCTCCTCTTGCTGTTGGGCACGTGGTGTTTGTGTGTGATGCAGTTGTTATGGGGCAAAGAAGCCAGCAGAGCCATGACAAAGTTCATTTATGACCAATGCAGTTTTACAGGGCTGAGTGATTATTTTACAGTTCAAAGCTGCTTGTAAGGGAATTCCTTGCACGTGAGGATCCACGGGCTGCCACGAGCCTTTAGCAGTGTCTCTCCATGAGGGCTGCAGCCTCCTTCATGGACACAGGGATGGAGCTGCATTGAATTTAAAGGGCAGGTGTGGGTACAAAGGAATAATCCCCCACATCCCAGCACTCCAAGGTAGCAGCTGTGGTCAGGGCAGCCGTGGGTCTGTGTGACACAAGGACCTGCTCTGTCCCTGGAGCTATCACCCAAAGCTCTCTGTGTTTTCATGCTCCTTCCCCAGTCTGGGCTGAGGGTCAGGAGAAGCCTGAGGTGTGCAGAGCTGGGATGTGAAGGGCTGGGCAGGAGTGTGGCCTTTCCTTCCCCTCCCAGGACAGCACAGCTGTGACAGCTGCCCTGGTGGGTGAGTGCCATACCCCAACAGCCTCCTGTTTGAGCTGCCAGCAAAGTCAGAGTCCAAACCCTGCTGCCCTCCCCAGAGC